>JANBXA010000069.1:52672500-53272500 GCA_030556225.1 Cricetiscus sungorus | reverse complement strand
TTGACACAATGAGACAAGGTGAAAATATGTCTTACCTTCAAACTGTCGGGCCAGGAGGTTGCCCAGCCATCGCTCTAGCAAAGGGGTAATTCCACGCATAAAAAACAGCCAGACCCGCCATCCAGCAGCCCAGAAACCACAGCCAGGGCCTTTCCCTACAGGGCCCTACAAGTCAAGCAGAAGTCAGGAGAATAAATGAACAATTCTTTTAGGAAAAGACAGAAAACAGAGTAGAAGTAGAGAAGGAAGAGATTCTGACAGGCTGCTGAGGGAACAGGGTAAATGCTCTTGAGTCCTCAAAATCTAGAAAATGAGAACTTAAGGCAGAAAGTCAGGATCCTGCATGCACTGAGTGGTACGTTTGGGCGAAGTGCAGAGGTTCATCAAGTACAGTAATGACACAGACATGAGAAACTCTGCAAGGAGGTCCTGTGGAAGAGCTCCACCTTCAAGGAAAAATCAGAAGAGCGTCTGAGGCGTAGGCAGTGGGGGGGGGGGGGGTCTCACCGTGTTGAAGCGGTAATAGATGAGATGCTTCAAGTCCTTGCACATGCGGATCTGCCGCATCAGTTTGTATTTGTATCGATACATGCCAGTCAACTGCCCCACGTGGGCAAATATATACTGTAATCCATCTGCCAGCTGCAATAAAATCACCCATCAGACTTTGAGCCTGAACCAGCTCCACAGCTAGCACAGGCTTCACCCTGCCTCCCCATGTGGGCAGAGGTTTGAGCAACATGGCCTCACCTGGAAGGCATCCACATTGCCCAAGCGGTATTGCACATGACTATCCACAACCAGTTTAGTTAAACGCAGTACTTCCCGACACAGATGGAAAGCATTCCCAAAACGAGATTTCTTTCGTTCCTGAGGACAAGAACACAAAGAACATCAATGACAGTGGTCACAAAAGGAGATATGTCACAGTGCCATCCCACTCTAAGCCCAGTAGGGCCCTGAGGTCTGACAAAGGCACCTTGGTGGTGAGCGTCTTGACAGGCTTCAAGTTGAAGTTATAGTCCAAGTGCAGGTAGTTGAGGTTCTTCCGGTGAATGAGAAGGTTCAGCATGTTGTAGCCCTGGCGGCAAACCTGAAGCCCCACCTCCACCCAGTCTAGCTTTGTGGACTGAAAGAATTTGGTAGCTTTGAATGAGCGGAACAGATACCTGGGCAAGAAGAGAGAAGAGAGTTAAAGATGACACACTGACACTTGGACAGAACTGCAGCAGGGGCCTCCAGCACCTTACCTCTTCTTTTGGGCTTTAGGAGGCCTATGCTTGAGGGCATTCAGCACATAGTACTTAAGCAGCTTCTGATAGGAAACTCGCACCTTCACAGGCTGCCCAGCAGGACAATGCTCCCGATACCTGGGTAAATAAGCCCATCAGAGCTTTGCCCACCTCTCCTTCCAGACAAAGGCTGCACTCCCATCCAAATAGTCTTTTCTCCTATATCATCCCTCTATTACTGGCCCCTTAGGTAGAAACCTTACCAGTTCTTAACAAGGGGTATGTCCAGGGCCCGGCGGGTACGACCAGAGCGTAGATTAAAGGGCCGTGGTGCCCAGAGCAGGGCAATGCCATTGGCTGTATTGTCTGTATAGAGGGGTGTGTCCTTCAGAAATGGCTCCACAAACTCAGGGAGTTCAAATTCCTCATCATCATCAGGCAGTGGTTCCTGGCTCTGAAAAAGAAATCATCAAGGGTTCATTTTCTACTCACTGTGTATAGACTTGAGATGAGTGGAAAACTCTCTGGGACCAAGCATAGTGGCTACACATGCCATGAAGACTCAGATGCCTGACAATAAAAGCCCTAAAGAGCCTGGCAAAGGAGGCAAGGGAGCAGAGGACAAACAAGATAGAGCTAACCAGGAAATCAACCCACTTACCACTAAAAGCCTCCCAAAGGAGAACCATACCATAGGAGGCGCCCACTTCAGTCAGTTCCGACTGAACTCCAATAAGCTTAAAGAAGGAGACCTGAAACCCCAGCACTTAGGGATAGGCTAAGACAAAAGGACTGAGAGTACAAAACCAACCTAAACTACACAATAAATTTGTGTCAGCCTATACTATATGTCCAAAAGTAATAAAACAAAAAAACAACAACAAAAAAAAAAAAAAAAAAAAAAGAAAGAAAAAAGAAAAAGAAAAAAAAAAACAGGGTTGAGAGGCAGAAATCTTGCCTAGCATGCATCAGACCCCAAGCTCAATCTTCAGGGCTCTCACGCTCCTCCACCCCTAAAACTTTTGATTTCCTCTTACCTTGACTGAGTGTCTATGAGAGATTGGGTTGATCAGAGGATCAAAGTAGAAAGCTGGCAAATCAGGATCCTCAGTCTTGATGAAGACAACATTAGGAGTGTGGTACCTACAAGGAAAGCAAGAATCAACCACAGCTCTGCTCTGGTCCAAACTATATATATATACTGGCTTTCTCCTGTCTAATTGCTATGTTCTAGGAGTCTTACCAGGTCAGATGGACATGGTGTGGAAGGTTGTTATACAGGTAAGGAAAAGCAATCTTGTACTCAGTACGAATAGGCTGACGGATGATGATCTTATTAATATCATTGAATTCATTCCAGTCTTCATCCCTAGAACAGGAAACAAGATGAGTAGTCTAACTCCATTGGTAGACAAGAATCTTAAGGATAAAAATTAGGTTTTAATACATACAAAGTGCCTAAAATTGGCAGGGTGATGGTGGCTCATGCCTTTAATCCCAGCACTTGGGAGGCAGAGGCAGGTGGATCTCTGTAAATTCGAGGCCAGCCTGGTCTACAGAGTTCCAGGACAGGCTCCAAAGCTATACAGAGAAAGCCCGTCTCAAAAAAACAAATAAAACAAAACAAAAACAAAGTACCTAAAATTGATATTCTCCCCAACTTACTGTAGGTTGATGTCTCGAACAAGAGGTTCAAATTTTGGTCCTCCAGGAATGGCCATATTGAGTGCCTTAGAGGTAAAGAAGGCCTTCAGATCAAACAGATAGAAGTAGTTGTCATCCACCAAGTCAGTCAGAAGCTGATTGGCCAGTCGATAGAGAGTGGACATCATAGGCAATGTGAACTGCCATCGTTGGTAAGTGGAACCATTAACATACCTAGGGAAAAGGAGGGCCCATATCAAGTAGGCATTAAGCCAAGCCACTTACCTACTGCCTTCACACAGCTAGTTTCCAGCACTCTCATGGGGATTAGTTCCACTCACTTCCTACTGTCTCTCAATGGCTGGTGGTCATAGAACCAGTCCAACACAGGGGCATCCTCTTCAGGGTCCAGCTCAAGCTGAATGGCTTCCAGTGGCTCAACATCTAAGATGTTGTCAGCATAATCCAGAGGCGGTTCCTCATCATCAAAAGGAGGGAAACGCATCCTCTTAAAATGCCTCCTGTCTCTTTTTTCTCGACGCATCATGATCCACATGGACCTAGAATACAAGACCATCAAACAACAGTTTCTACTCACAGATCCTCAGCTGCTACTGCTATCACCCCCACCCCTAAGAACCACACCAGCCACCACCACCCACCATATTCCAGCCCTTCTCACCCCCACTGAGAGATGTACACTGGCTCAATGACCCAGGGAATCTCATTGACAAAGGAAATGGCTCCAGTGATGTGGTACAGAACAGGTACATCCCGAATCTGCTCCCAAGGCATGGGCATGTTCTCCAGGAGCTTGAGAACTGCATGGGGCATGTACTTGAGGGCTCTGCAACATTAGGAAGAGAGACCATTGCCATTAGATATGATTAAGTGTTCTGTTATTTTTCCCTTGCTGTCATGCCATAAAGTTTTCACATGTTCCACAAAAAATGCTGGACTCAGCCTCTATAAATCAACAGTTATCCTTTTGAAAGCAGCTTCCTTCTGCTCTGCATGTAAACACCAAGACATTCACTGTAGTATATTGTAACCATTTGTCTCTCATCTATCATGCCACTAAGCTGTATGCTTTTATAAGGAGAGTATCAATACTGTCTGTTCGCTGCTATTCCGAGCACCAACATCAAGATCCAATAATGATAGTAATAATAATGTTTGTGGTTTTTTGACACAGGGTTTCACCGTAGAGTCCTGGCTAGCCTGGAACTCACTATAGAGAACACGATTCACCTGTCTCCCATGTGCAGGGATTAAAGGCCCATGCCACCACATCTAGCTTTTGTTGTTTTCAACAGAACATTTCATGGAGTAGTGCAAACGCCCTCAAGCCTGTGATCCTCCTGACTCTGCAACCCAGAGATTATAGTAGTATAGAGGTATATGTTACCATGGCTGATTAAGAAATTATTTTTGAGAGCTGGGCGGTGGTGGCACACAACTTTAATCCCAGCACATGGGAGGCAGAGGCAGGTGGATCTCTGTAAATTCGAGACCAGCCTGGTTTACAAGAGCTAGTTCCAGGATAGCCTCCAAAACCAGAAAAACCCTGTCTCGAAAAACAAACAAACAAACAAAAAGAAATTATTTTTAAAATAAAACTTTCAAGGCTTTCCTACCAATTCATTAACTGGCTACATTTCTACATCCAAATGGAATGCTAAGAAACTTTGCAGCTTAGTGTTGAAGAATGAACAGTAGTAGTACAAAGATCCTAGGAATTAAACACCCTAAACCCCCAAACTCTGGTGACTGAAAAATTAAAGGCAAACAACAGAGTGCATATATAGTATCTCAGTCTGAGTGTCAAACAGCTCAACAATAACAGACATTTTACAATGACATTAGAAGGGCAAAGCAAAACAATAGCATAAGTAGAAGAATGAATATTATCATGGAATACCAATGATCCCTGCCTTACTCTCACAATCATCACTATGTCCTGTTCCACGCTCAGCATGGTGGCAAATGCCTTTATTCCCAGCACTTAGGAGGCAGAGGCATGGATATCTCTGTGAGTTCGAGGCCAGGCTATCCTGGTTTACAAAACTCCATATGAAATTATCCCAGGATGTTGCTTACCCCAAATAGACCCTTTTGTCATGGCGAAACTTCCTGTTGGTCATGTCTCCATGGTCTCGAATGATCTTCCTAACATGTTCTGGAGGCATGTCTTCCTTCTGAGCATCCACAAACCCAAATTTCCGCTTCTCTGCATAGCGCTTGGCTTGCAATTGCTGCCATTTTCGAGCTATAAAGGTATCTCAGCTTAAAGGGCCGCACAACCTTACCATAATTATACCCACCCTTGCCCCTAGGGTAACCCCTACCCCCCAGTATTCTGTATGGAAGGAGTGATACCGCCAAATGTCTTGACATTTTACTCCCCGAAACTACTTGACATTTTTGCTACAGATGTTGAGGAGGGAATGCTGTCTAATTCCTTCATTGTAATGCAAACCCAATAAAGGGACGGATTTTGTCTCCACTGTTAGAATACACACATACACACACACACACACACAAAATTAGCTCCTGCAAATAGCAGGTGCTTCCAAGCTTTCAAGGATCTGACTAAACTTGAAAAAATGTAATACTGCTAGCAAGGGAGCGGACCCCCGGTGACCTGCCTCCTGAGAGAAGCGAAACCCGCCTGCACGCTCCAGCCCGCGCGCGCCGTTCCCACTCGCCCCTTACCTTTCTCCTGCAGCTTTTCCTCTGACATGTAGTCCGGCAGCGGGGCTAGAGGGCCGGGAACCGGGTTACCCGGCCCTCGGTAAGGAAACACTCCGGCCATGCCGGAAGAATCTGGGAAGGAGAGGGAGGCCAAAACTAAGCCGCTAGGCCCGGGGCCACAAGGAGCGAATGAAACGCGTCCGGAGCCACCTGGCCGGCACGCTAGCCGGGCTGAGCGCTCGCGGCCTGGGCCTGACGCAGCTTCTCAGGCCGCTCGGCCCACCCGACCGTCTGCAGCCCGGCGCTAGCCAGGCACCTGTATCCCCTCACTCAGGTAGCGGGCGGCCCGCAGAGCAATGGCGGAAAGACGACGTCCGCTCTGCGTTCCCAACTCCAGGAAGTGCGCAACCGGGTTCAGAATTTTGCCCAATAGGCGCGGAGATCCTCTGATGGATTAGCGAGAAATCCAATGGACGTTCCAGAACTCGCTGGGGGGGCGGGTCTAAAAGTACATTTCATCGCAAGGGGTGTGGCCAGAAATGCCAGCGCTCCGCCTTCCACTAGTAGGATCGATTTAGGAGGCTTCGGATAGAATTGATGTTTAATTGGCTATAGATATTGCTCCCTCAAAAGCCAAAGCCATTACAATTTTAAGAAGTTTGTCTACGATGCACATTTTTCCTGTACTTATTCTGATGAATTCAGAGCTGATAAGTAGTACTAGCTCCAACTCAATGAATCCTTTGTTATACTGTTCATGCATTCTTCACATTAGCGGTAGAGTGCCCACTGTGTGTGTACCAAGGAGCCAAACAACTCTTGGAAGACCAAGGCAGCAGGAAAGCTGACAAGAATGCAAGATCTGGCTGGGCTGAGAATGTACCTCGGAGTGCTTGCTTATTGCACAGGAGACCCTTGGTTCATTCCATCTCTAGCACTATATAGAACCATGGGGACTCCACTACATAGCACTCTGTGGGTGAAGGCAGGAGAATCAGTAATACAAGGTCTGGCCTGGAAAGATGGCTGAGCAATTAAGAGCATTGGCTGTTCTTCGGAAGGTCCTAGTTTGATTCCCAGCATTCACATGGAGACTCATAACTGTCTATGATTATGATTCTAGGGGATCTGATACCCTCTTCTGGCCTCTGTGGACACTGCATACAGGTGGTACACATAAATACATTCAACTAGCTGGGCGGTGATGGTGCACGCCTTTAATCCCAGAACTTGGGAGGCAGAAAAAGGTGGATTTCTGTGAGTTCAAGGCCAGCCCGGTATACAAGAGCTAGTTCCAGGACAGGCTCTAAAGCTACCCAGGGAAACCCTGTCTCAAAAAAGAAACAAAAACATGCAACCAAAACATTGTTTTTTTTTAATTAAAAAAAAAAAACAAAAACAAAAAACAAATTCAAGGTCATCCTCAGCTTTAAGATCAGACTTTGCTACATGAGGCCATACCTCAAAAACAAAATAAAACATTCCAAAGATTCTTTCTTTCTTTTTTTATATGGATAAGTGTTTTTGTCTTCATAAGTATCTACACACCACATACATGCCTTGTGCACATAAAGGTTAAAAGAAGACATTAGATCCTCTGGAACTGGAGATGGTTGTGATCCACCACTTGGGTGCTGAGTCCCCTGCAAAAGCAACAAATGTTTTTAGCAGCTAAGCCATCTCTCCTAACCCCTAAAGATTCTTGTAAAGTGTGTAATACAGTGTGATGAGTGAGCACTGGTAAGCAGAACATGCTCATTTGCCTTCAAGGGCAAGGATTTGTTTGTTTGATCTTTCCAGATAGCGTTTCTCCGTGTAGCTTTGCAGCCTGTCCTGGAATTCACTCTGTAGACCAGGCTGACCTCAAACTCACAGACGTATGCCTGCCTCTGCCTCTCGAGTTCAGGGATTAAAGGCATGTGCCATCGCTGTCCGGCCAGGGCAAGGGTTTTTTTTAGCTTAATGCTTACTTATTATAAGTGAGGCACTAGCGTTAACACCTGGTACTGCAAACAATTAAATAAGCTAAAAAATAAAAATCCTGTCAGTCATGGTAGTAAACCCAGCACTGGGTTAACAGTAGCAAGTGAATCTCTGTGAGTTCAAGGCCCACCTCGTCATAGCGAGTTCCAGGACAGCCAGAGACACATAGAGAGACTGTATCAAAACTAAAATAAAATAAAAATTCTCCCTCAGAAGACAGGAGGAGTTAGCCTAGAAAAATTAAAAATGTCCTAGAGGAATTCCATTGTCTTTTTCTTCTCTGGCAATTGTCCCTTGAACTCATGTCATACACAAAAATTAATTCAATGTGAACCATGGACCTATAAGGCTAAAATAAGAAATCTTAGAAGAAAATACAGAAGCAAGGCTAGAGATGTAAGCCTGGCGGTGGTGGCACAAGCCTTTACTCCCAGCATTCAGGAGGCAGAGGCAGGCAGATCTCTTTGAGTTCGAAGCAGTCTGGTCTACAAAGCTACACAGAGAAACCCTGTCCAAAACAAAAAAAAAAAAAAAAAAAGGATTGGAGGTAGACTGGAGATGTATCTTAGTAGAGTACTTTCTATTATTTCAAGGAAGGGACAGGTATTATAGACTGACAAGGCATGTGAGTGGGAAGAAGTTGACCTAAGCAAATGAGCAAAAACAAAGTAATTCCTGCTAGCAGAAACTGCTACAATAGAACTCTTTTGTTTACTTTTCTCTCTGTAATGTTAAGAATTGAACCAAGGAGTTGATACTGAAGGGCCTTCACCTGCTAAACTATGTCCCCAGACTCCTAGAGTGAACATGCAGGAAGATTATTTTCCAACAGTGGGGAAGCTGAGGCAAGACGCTGAAAAGTTGAAGGACAATCTAGGTTCCATAGCAAGACCTAGTTAAAAGAGGAGAACCGAGGGGAGGAAATAAAGGAAAGACAGGAAAGGGGAGCACAGCAGAGGAGGGGTGAGCAGAAATGGGAGTGAGAGGGAGGGAGGAAAGGAAGGGAACAAATTTAGGAAGAGAAATTACTCCATAGAAACAGCACACAGTTGAGACTGGTGATGGTAGCACGTCTGGCTTCAACGTTATCATCACTATAGTGATGTCGTTGTAATGACAGATCCTATGTGTTAAACATCATTCCATGTTCTGGTAAAGTTCCAACAGAGTCTGTAGTTTCATTAATATTATTGTATGGATGTCAGTTTTGTAGTTTGATTGTCATACTATGGCTATGTATAAATGTTCAGAAGCTGGAGAGATGGCTCTGTAGTTAACAGCACTTGCTGATCTTGCAGGGACCTGGGTTTGGTTCCCACCATCTACATGACAATTCTTAACAACCTGCAACTCAAGCTCCAGGCAAGTCAACACCCCCTTCTTGCCTACACAGGCACCTGCATGCATGTACACTCACACTCAAACATAACCATAAAATAAAAACAAATACATCTTTTTAACAGTGTTAAACTCTTGTTTTTTTTTTGTTGTTGTTGTTGTTTTTTTGTTTTTTTTTCCCCGAGACAGGGTTTCTCTGTGTTTTTGAAGGCTGTCCTGGAACTAGCTCTTGTAGACCAGGCTGGTTTTGAACTCACAGAGATCCACCTGCCTCTGCCTCTGCCTCCTGAGTGCTGGGATCAAAGGTGTGGGCCACCACCACCCGGCTCTGTCCTGAAATTTTCTATGTAGTCCAGGCAGGACTTAAACCCAGAGATCTGCCTGCCTCTACTTCCCGAGTGTTGGGATTAAAGGTGTGAGCCACCACTGCCTGTCACAAAAGTATTAAACTTTTCAGACTAAGTGAATAGTGTACAGAAACTTAACATAATTTTTGAGTTGGTACTTTAAATCTGTATTTTATTGCTATGCCAAAAAATGTCTTCACACACACACACACACACACACACACACACACACACACATGCACAATGTTTGTACAATCTTCTAGTGAGTTTTTGTATGTCTGTTGTGTTAGTACCATTATTTAATTCTAGAACATCCTCATGATTCCGTAAAGAAATGTTGTAACCATTAGAATGCCCCATTTCTTTCTCAGCCCCAAGTTTCTGTCTTGAAGTTCACAAGTTCAATATTTCTTATATTGTTGAGTATCAGTCTTTTGTGACTGGCTTCTTTTACTCAGCATACTTAAGGTTCACACTTGTCTTAGCATGTGTATCTTCTTTAGAGAAATGTCCATTCAGAGCTGGGCAGTAAAGGCACACCTTTAACCTAGCAATTGGAAGGCAGAGGCAGGCAGATCTCTGTGTGTTCAAGGCCAATCTGGTCTACATAGTGAGTTCCAGGGCAGCCAGGACTGTTATGCAGAGAAACCATGTCAGGAAAAAACCAAAAACAACAACAAAAACCAAATGTCTATGTAATAGCATATACCTGTACTATTTATACTGGGGAACAGAGGCAGGGGAATTGACAAGGGGTTTTAAAAGGGGCTGTAAAGAGATGGTTCTTCCAGAGGATTTAGATTTGATTCTTAGCACCTACATGGCTGCTCACAACTATCTGGTCCTGATTCCCTCTTCTGCCTTCCACAGGCATTAGGCACACACATGGTCCAGAGACATACATGTATTCAAAACAACCAAACACACAATAAAAAGAAAAAAATAATATGGATGGTCTACTCGGTCGGCTCCATCCACGTCTTTGTTGAGACTCTGCTCCAGACAGTTCTCAGCCTCCTGGATGCCTGTGTCTCCATATCTGGTCTACATAGTGAGTTCCAGGGCAGCCAGGACTGTTACACAGAGAAACCCTATCTCGAAAAAGCAAAAAACAAAACAAAAAAACCTATGTGGTGCTGATAGCTGAATCCTAGGTCCTCTGAATGGAGATTCTGGAGTGGTGTTTTCACAAAATGGTTTGTGAATTCCTGCTAAGGAGCCTTGAAAACCGTTTCTTTTTCTTCTTCCTTCCTTCCTTCCTTCCTTCCTTCCTTCCTTCCTTCCTTCCTTCCTTCCTTTCTGAGACAAGGTTTCTCCGTGTAACAGTCCTGGAACTCACTCTGTAGACCAGACTGGCCTCGAATTCACAGAGATCCACCTGCCTCTGTCTCTGGAGTGCTGGGACTAAAGGAATGAGCCACCAATGGCTGAACACAATTTCTTAACAGAGGTCGGGCCAAAACAATTATCAGAATTCTTTTCTTTTTTCCTTTCTTTCTTTCTTTCTTTCTTTCTTTCTTTCTTTCTTTCCTTCTTTCTTTCTTTCTTTTGTTGTTGTTTTTGTTTTGTTTTGTTTTGTTTTGTTTTTTTGATACAGAATCCTATACAGACCAGAAGACCAGAATGGCCTCAAATCCTCTATGTGGCCAAGGATATCACTGAACTTTTGATTCTCCTGCCTCTACTTCCCAAGTGCTGGGATTATAGGTGTGCACCACCACAACCATTTTATCCAGTGCTGTGATTGAACTCAGAGCTTCATACATGCAAGGTAAGCATTGTACCTACCATCTTAGTTATATCCCCAGGTTCTGGATTAGAGAATATGTATTTCTGTATTCAAGTGTGTGTGTGTGTGTGTGTGTGTGTGTGTGGTACTAGAGGAGGCCAGAAGAGGACATTAGATTCTCTGGAGGTGGAGTTGCCCGGCAGTTGTAAGTCTCAGAACAGAACTGGGGTCCTTTGTAAGAGCAGCCAGTGCTCTTAAGCACTGAGCATCTCTCTAGCTCCCACCATCCTCTGTAATCCTGGTATCTATGAAGACCAGAAGAGGGGATTAGATCTCTGAAACTAGAGTTGCAGATAGTTGTGAACACCCATGTGAGTTCTGGGGATTGAACCCAAGTCTTCTGAAAGAGGAATAGATGCTCTTAATCACTGAGCCATCTCTCCTGTGCACCGGCCTTGACAGAGTCTCATTAAATTTTCCAAGCTGTTCTTGGATTAGCTCTGGAGCTCAGGCGAACCTTGAACTAGCTATTGGTCTCTGTCAACCCAGCTAGTAGTTTAGATTTCAGGCCTGTGCCAGCAGACCCGGCTCCTTTTCACTTTCTCAGTGGCATTTAATGACGCAGCACTTTCAATTCATATCAAGTCCAACTTGTTGACCTCTTTAATCACTTACAATTACAATGGTGTCACAATAATTGGGACTCATTACCTAACTCAAATCCTGAAGGTCTCATCCTCCAAAGTCTTTTTCCATGTTGGTGGTACAAGAGGCAGAACTCCAGGCCTTGCCCAGGCTGGGCAAGTGTATTTCCACTGGGTTATACCACCACCCCTACTGCCGATTTCTTCTAAGACTTTTTTCTTAGTTTTTGCCTTTTACTTTTAGGGCTATGATTCACATCAAGTTAATTTCTGGGTATAGTGTGATACAGGGATCTAAATGTCTTCTTTTCATGAACATGTTGGCTAATTTTTATGTCAACATAACCCAAGCTAAAGTCATTTTGGAAGAGGGAACCTCAATTGAGAAAATGCCCCCACTAAGTTGGCCTGTGAGCAAACCTGTGGTGCATTTTCTTGATTTCTGATTGATTAAGGTCTAGCTTACTGTGGGGAATACCATCCCTGGGCTGGTGGTCCTATCCTGACTTCTGTCAGTAATGGGCTGTGCTGTGCATGCTGAAATAAACAGTTTTTTCCCCATGTTACTTTCAGTCATGGTGTTTTATCACAGCACAATTTATAGAAAAGGCCATTCTCTCGCTATTGAAATGCCTGGATACTTTTGTGTGAAACCAACTGACCATGTGTTTATTTTTACTTCAGTGTTACTCATTGATGTACTTGCTTGCCTCTACATTCTCTGTGCTATTGTTGCACACGCACGTAAAAACGACTTTCGGTATAAAAGTTACTAATCTAATTTTTACTCTTACTTATTATATTGTGTATGAAAGGGACATCCTTTCCATGTGGAGGTCTGAGGACAACTTCAAAGTGTTGGTTTTCCCCTTCCACTGTTACATGGGTTTCAGACTGTGAACTCAGGCCTTCAGATTGACAAGACAAACTTCTTTACCTGCTTAGCCATCTAGCAGGTATGTTTGGTTTTGTGATGCTGAGAACTGAACTTGGAGGTCAGCAGTGGTGGCACATGCCTTTAATCCCAGCACTCTGATGATGGGAGATGTCATTCTGTAAATATGTTTCTGTGAGTTCGAGGCCAACCTGATCAAAGAGTGAGTTCCAATATAGCCAGAGTTATACAAAGAAACCATGTTTTGAAAAAAACAAAAACAACAACAAAAAGATTTGAACTTTGGAACACTTGCATGCAAATCCTCTACCACTGAGCCATAATTCCAGCCCACAAAAAGTTAATAAAGAAATAGAACCATGGGGCTGGAGAGATGGCTAAATGGTTAAAAGCACTAGCTGCTCTTGCAGAGGACTCAAGTTCAGTTTCCAACACCCATATACTGGCTCACAAGCCCTGTAACTCCAGGGGATCAGGCACCCTCTTCTGGCCTCCTCAGGTTTCTGTTGACACATAGCATGCATTCACACAAACACATGCAACTAAATAAAAATAAAACCTAAAAGGAAAGAAAGAATAGAACACTAGGTCTGGGAGTGTAGCTCACTGGCAGAGTGTTTTCCTTGAATACATAAGGTCCTGGGTTCAATCCTCAGCACCACAAAAAAAAAAAAAAAAAAAAAGAAAGAAAGAAAGAAATGAAAAAAAAAAGAAAGAAAAATAGAACCAGGTGCAGTGGCACACTATAGTGGAGTTGTTTCTTTCTTGTTAAGACTTCACAGACTAGTTGTGATCACTCATATGAAATCCTAATGAAAAACCACAAAGCTCACTCACCCACCCCCAAGGTTATACAGCAGGTGAACATTGCTGGGTGAAGTGGTAGAACTCTTCGGTGATGCTTTGTTTTTTTTTTTTTTTTTTTCCCTGAGTCATCCCTGTTGGGGATGGAGTTCTAGAAGCAGAGATGCCCAAGGTTACCCATGCTCTTATAAACAGCCCTGATAACATGAGGTCGCCACGTTAGCCGATGTCTTCTCATCTGGGGTGGGGTGGATAGACATAACAAAGGAAAAAGAGAAAGTGGGGCTGGCAGGATAACACCGAGGATAAAGGTGCTTGCTACCAAGGCTGACTGACCCCGAGTCCCACCCTTGTGACCCACACAGTATGAGGAGGAAACTGACTCCCTCGAGGTATCCTCTGAACTCTACACAAATGTGCTGTGGTGTTCATATACATGTGCTGTGATAGTCACATACATGGGCTGCTGGTGCTCACACACAGGCTGTGGCATTCACATACATGTGCTGTGGTGTTCATATACATGGGCTGCTGGTGCTCACACACAGGCTGTGATGTTCATGCACATGGGCTCTGACACTCAGGCTTTCCTCCAATAAATAAATAAATGTGATTTAAAAAAAATGAAAAGAATAAGCAATGAAGTCTCATAAAGCTTGTGACCAAGATTGCTAACAGGGACAGAACCTTCTATTTCTGCCCCCTCACAAGGAGGCCAATTTCAGACTCTGCCATGGTGCATGTCTGTATTTCAATCAGTCATGGAGACTTCAAAAGTGCCCTGTGCTACACAGTGAGACTGTGTTTAAAGGTTGTTCACTGACTTACTGATTATTTTAGTATGCATTTGCACATCACATTTATGGTATTTCCCAACTAATAAGCACAGCTCCTTTTTGAGCCTTCAGTTTCAGGAGTTATTTATTTATTTATTTATTTATTTATTTATTTATTTATTTATTTAACTTTCCCCTATAGAAAAGGGAGAGCTCCTGTCTCAAAAACAACAAACAATCAAGGATCAGCTAGCACCTAACACCACAGCCCTTTATAAATATGCAAAAATGGACTTTGTTTGTTTGTTTGAGTCAAGTTCTCACTACATAGTCTTGGCTGCCCTGGCTGCATAAACTGGCCTTAACCTCACAGACATTTGCCTGCCTCCAGAGTGCTGTGACTAAAGGTAAATGCTACCTTGCTTGGATCAAATTTGATTTCTGCTTATTTATTTATTTATTGGCATGGGATCTGGCATGGTTTTATAAACCAGACTGGCTTCAAACTTGAGAGATGGGGATGACTTGACCTCTGACCCTGCCACCTGCATTTCTCAAGGGCTGGGCTTCTAGCCCTGCCCTACCATGCCTGGTCTATGCAGTCATGCAGTGCTGTGGATAGAGTCCAGGGCTTAGCTTAGTAAATACTCTACCAACTAAGCTACAAACACAGCCCAGTTATTAGCATCATCAAAACTTCAGTCATACTGGGAGAAGTTGGGAGTGAGAGGGAGTACAGGGGAAGCTGGAGAAGAGCTATCCCAGTACTCCAGGCTGATGAAAGAGATTTCTTTCAAGTTTGAGACTAGCATGGCTGCAAAGTGAATGTCTGTCTCAAAAAGAGAATGAAAGAAGTATGGAATAGCTTCTTTAATAAGCTGCAGAGAGCCATACAAAGATTAAAGCCAATAGGAAGGACCACGTGAAGAAGGACAAAGGGAGGCTCCTGGAACCTACATGCCATTTGACCAGCTTCCCCACACACACACAAGACAGGGTTTCTCTGTGCAGTTTTGAAGCTTTGGAGCTCACTCCGTAGACCAGGCTGGCCTCAAACTCACAGAGATCCACCTACCAAGTGCTGGAATTGAGGTGTTTGACACCACCACCTAACAGTTTTGCTTTTATGTTAAGGAGGAAGCTACACAGATGCACTTTATACATGCATGAAACTGTCCAAAAAAAGGACATACCTCTCAGTGGTGGAACACCTGCAATGCTCTGGGTACCCTGCTCCTGACACACAGGTACTCACAGACACACAGGCTACTGGATAGTCTCAAGCAGGGAAAAACATGACAGATTGACTTTTTAACAATCACAGACTGTGTGGAGAATATCTATTAGGCTGTCATTGTCACCTAGGCTAGAACCGGAGGTTATTCAAATGATGGGACAGCAGAGTTGGAAAAAGAGGCAGGGATGTGAGAGCCATTTTGAACTTGGTGTTTAACTGCACATGTGTATAGATAGGGCCTACAAGGATGGGATAGCTAGAGAAGGAGGCAATGCTTCTAATTTACATAACGAGCCTATGGTAGCTGCTATGCACATCCTTTAAGATGCTGGAAAGGGCGAAGGCTTGGGTAGAAAGGTTCTGAGTGTGGTTCTGAGAGCCTCTTGGATGTCAAGATGCAACAAGCCTACCCTCCACTTGTAGTCCGTTCCTTCCCAGGTCCTTTGGATCACCTGTCTCTGTAGCCATCACTCACATTCTATCCTTGAATAGCTCCACTTCCTCAGTTTAACAAAATGCTGACTGTGGGCCCAAGGCCAGAGATCTGTCTGGTTACTCATTGTTATTATACCTCACCCTGTTTGCTTGGAACATAGTGGGTCCTTTATAAATATTCGCTAAAAGGGGAACACTGGGAATGACAAAATAAAATGACTCTGCTTCCTTAGATCACAGTAGTTGCACTTGACAGTTTGCAAATAGTTCAAAAGCCAATTCAAAGTGGATTAAAGACCTTAATTTAGAACTTGAAACTTCTAGAAGAAAACATAGATCTCAGTATATGCAAGAACTTTTTAAATAAAACACCAACAGTACAAGAACTAACCATCATAAACAGAAAATAAAAAGTTGCTGTACATTAAAGGAAACAGCAATCCCCCCACCCAATTCTCTGTGTAGCCCTGGATGTCCTGGAATTCACTCTGTAGACCAGACTGGCCTTGAACTCACAGAGATCCATTTGCCTCTGGCTCCTAAGGGCTGGGAGTGAATGTGTGCACCACCACCAGGCATAACTTTTTAAGATTGAATGTACAGTAAAGAAATACTACTGCAGATGCCTTAAGCTGTGCAAATTTCTCATCTGCCGTCTCCTTAGGGCCCCAGGAATCACTTGGATTACTGAGGGAGGGGCACATTTGGATTGGGCAAAGATTTAGACTTGGGGGAAGGAAGGGCAGAAGGTTGGGGCAAAGTGTGCTCAGACAAGTGGCTAGAAGAAACAGGTGTGTTTGTGGTGCTCTAGCTCCAGGGGCTTATCTGTCTTCCTCTTTCACTGCCTGAACTTGAGATCTGCAAGTCTCTCAGCCACTGGAACCAGCACAATGGCCAGTGAAGGTCAAGGAGATGGAGAAGTTCTCTCAAGGACATGAGCAGGTGGACCTGAGTGAGAGGACAAGATTAACTGAGAAATCTGAGGCCAGAGACATAGCTCAGCAGTCAGAGCACATACTACTCTTGCAGACAAACCGAGTTTCATTCGCAGTACCCTCACTGGACTGACTGCAGTCATTTGTGATTTCATTTTCAAGGGATCCAACCAACACTGCCTCCTGGCCTCTGTGGGCACCAGGCATGCACATGATACACACACATACATGCAGGCTGACATTCATACACATAAAATAAAACTAAATAAATCATGAGCCAAGCATGGTGGTCCACACCTCTAATCTTAGCTCCTGAGAAACAGAGGCAAATGGATCTCTGAGGTTTGAGGCCATCCTGGTCTATATTGTGCATTCCAGAACATCTAGGGCTACATCATAAATATATACGTTCATTCTCTGAAATGTCAGATGTTAGTCCAAGGTTTGTGTTTTTGGTGGTGGTAGGCAGGGAGCCCTTTCTAGGGACCTTCCTATTGTACTCTAAACACACACGATATGTTTATCTCTGCAGAAAGACTCCGTGAGACCAAGAGTTGCATCTGTGTCCGGATCCTGCAGAAGGTGTGTCTACCATATCAGGGACAGATACTGCTCAACAATGCCAGCTTCAGCAGCAATAATGTCTGCAGAGGACAGCTGAATTGACACCACCATGGAAAGAGACTGCAGTCTTGAAAAGTGCAGAAATCAATAGTCGCTGAGTTGGTCTGGCTGATTTTCAAGCCAAAACATCCTGATGTGGAACTGCCATTTCGGAGGTAATTTATCTGAGCTGATGGGTCTTTGTCATCAGTGTCTTGCTCTTCACTTCGGAGCCTCTCCACTCTCAAGTCCACTCATGCACGTAAGTAAATCAGAGGGTTTTTCCTTTGAGTCTCACTTTCCCAGAGTCTTCACTGACCATTCTCTCCTCTCTCTTTTCTCTTTCCCTCTCTCTCTCTCCCTCTCTCTCTCTTTCTCTGTCTCTCTCTGTGTCTGCCTCTGTCTCTCCCTCTCCCTCTCCCTCTCCCTCTCCCTCTCCCTCTCCCTCTCCCCCTCCCTCTCTTCTTTTCTCTGCTTCTCTATAGCCCAGGCTGGTCTTGAATGTACCACCTACCTGAGGCTAGCCTTGAACCCCTCATCCTCCTATCTCAGACACCCAAGGGCTAGGATTACAGGTGTGTATCCTCAGGCCTGGTTGGATATGTTCTTTTATTTGTTTATTTATTTACTTAAAGCTATTACTTACAAATTTTTGAAGATTGATTTGTTTATTATGTTTACAGTGTTCTACCTGTATGATCCCTGCATGGCAGAAGACGTTATGAGCTACCATGTGGGTGCTGGGAATTGAACTCAGAACCACAGGAAGAGTAGTCACTGCTCTTAACCTCTGAGCCACCTCTCCAGACTGGGATTTGTTCTTTTAAAAATAATTTTTTTTTATTTTATTCATTTTACATACCACCTTAAAAATGTCCTTACATTTCTTGGTGTATTTATTTCCTGATGGTGTGTATGTGTAGGCACATGTGTGTATGCATGCCTGTGGAGACAGAGGATGGCCTAAAGGAGGCTGTTCTCCGTCTCCACAGTTTTGGTAGAAAGCACCTTTACTTGCTGAGCCATCATCACACAGGACCTGAGTTTGCTTTGGTTTCTTTCTTTCTTTTTTTTAAATTCTTACATTTTTCCCCCTTGAAGGAAGGAGGACCCATGCCACACTGCACATCAGGAAGGCAGAGGAGAACTTGTGAGAGTCTATTCCATACTTCCATCATGTGGGTCCTGAGGATCGAACTCAGGTTGTTAGGTCAAGTGTGGTGGCAGAGGCAAATGGATCTCTGAGTTCCAGGTCAGCCAGCGCTAAAAAATGAAAAACAAAAAAACAGTCCAGCAACAGCACAACAACAAAAACCCCTCTGGTCATCAGGCCTGATAACAAGTGTCTTTATTTACTGAGACATCTGTCCCCTAGGTTTGCTTTCTGATCATAGTGGCTCTGATAACACTTCAATTATTTGTAGGTTACAAATAGAATGTGTGCTGGCTGGTGGTGGCACATGCCCTTAATCCCAGCACTTGGAAGGCAGAAGCAAGTGGATCTTTGTGAGTTCAAGGCCAACCTGATCCACAAAGTGAGTTCCAGGACAGGCTCCAAAAGCTACATAGAGAAACTCTGTCTCAACAATCGAACAAACAAACAATAAATAAAGAGACTGTGTTGGCCTGACCTTTTATGATGATGATACACTTCCATATTCACAGGTCTAGATCCTAGGAGGCAGGAGGATCAGGTAAAATGCAATGCAAGTCACTACTTCATCCAAGCTGACTGCTTGCGTGCACGCGCACACACGCACACACACACACACACACACACACACACACACACACACACACACACACACACCAAAACCCACCAAATAAACAAACAAAAACAGAGAAAGGGGGAGGGAGGGAGAGGCAGAGAAATCTGTAATAAGAAACCCTCCAAGTCAAAGCCTCCACATCCCACATCACATTGCAAACCAGGATACCACTGGAGCCAAGAGAAATGACTCAAAGAAATCACATTCACAATAGACTAATGAAATCATTTGCATAGTAATTTATTCATGTATAATAGGGATAGTGTTCTGAGGCCTAAAATGTCAATGTTCTCTCCCCAGTGAGGCTACTCCCCTCTGCTGGAGGACAGAGTCTATCAGCAAGTTGCTGGGAGAGCATGGAATCAGTCTTGAGGACCACTTCACCTGGCCATGGTATTACCCTGGTGACCAGACCCATATCAAACAAAGCACCTGTGGAACCCTACATTTAAGAAAATTATTTGTGCTGGTCACTGAACCCAGGATCTTGGTAATGCTGCAGCTACCACATCCAATTTTTTCTCTTTTTCCTGTTTGGTTGGTTTGTTGAGACAGGGTTTCATGTAGCCCAGGTTGGCCTTGAACTCCTGATCCTCCTGCTTGTCATTTCCAAGTGCTAGCATTATCAGCTTGTGCCACCTTGGCAAGCTCCAGTCTTTGCTTGTTATTTTCTCTGCTGGCTCCTGTTTTTCTGACTATAATGGAATATTCTCTCTCTCTCTCTGTTTCTCATTCTTTTTTTTTTTTTTTGTTTCCCCTCTCTCCATCTCTTTGTTCCTCCTTTTCTTTACTTCTTTTGGATGTTACCTAGTTGCTTTACACGCTGTTCCCACTCCTCGTGATTCTCCTCTGCCCTGCCTTATCCTTCTGTCTCACTGCAGGTCTGATGCTGACGCGACCTCTCTTCCCACCAGTCTCTGCCTTCCTGTTACTGTCAGCCTGTCTGCATCTCACTGCAGCTGCCTGTGCTTTGTCTACTGTCCATCTCCAGATCAACACACTTCCTGTTTCTATACAGCAAACCCTTTCCCGCCTCTGTCCCTGCTTCCCAGTCCCCTCCCTGATCCCCCTCTTCTCCATCTCCACCTCTCTCTCACCCTGTTAATCTCTCCATTTGCCACTAATCACTCCATCTCTCCAGAGTCTGCTTTCAATATTTTCATGTCTAGACTAGCTGGGCCTTTCTCTTTTGGGGTCCCTTTCTGTCCCACTTTATTCCTGTTTTTCCTGCCTTCTTTGTTTGTGATTATTTCATCAGTGCTATGATGTGGGTTTGAGAGGAACCTCTGTAACAACCTTTCTCAATATATCTGCTGAAGCTTTGCTCTTCCCTACCCTCAAGCTCTCTTTATCTGGCTTCTCAATGGGGTTGAATCTTTTTCTCTTCTACCCAGACCGTTATCTGTGCACCTCTGTCTTCCTCATCCTCTTTGTCTTTCTCTCCCTTCAATTTTAGCATCACCTTTTTTTTTTCTTTTTAATGGTTTTAGTTTTTCAAGACAGTTTTTTTCTGTGTAGCCTTGGCTATATGGAGCTCACTCTGTAGACCAGGCTGGCTTCTAACTCACAGAGATCTGCCTGCTCCTCCTCCCAAGTGCTGGGATTAAAGGTGTGCGCCAGCAATGCCTGCCTTAGGATCAATTTTTAAAAGCCCCTCCTGCCTCTTGTTTTTGCTCTTGTATCTTTTCTGTGGGTTGTTAAGGGTTATCACTTTCGGCCCCACTGTTGAGCACAAAGTAATCTTAATCTGCTCTTCAGTTCCTGTAACCTGGACCTTCAGACTAGAAAGGGAGGAGACCTGCAATAGCAGACTTGCTGCAGAGACAGGAAGGAGGATCAGGCAGCAGCTATCTGTCACAGCTCCTCTCCTCTGCTGTGCCTCTGTCTCAGTGCTTCAAATCCAGAGCCTTGAAAAGCTTTGCACTGGGTGATCACACTGGGCACTTCAGTCTCTCCTGTGGCTCCTGGCTCTGTGCTGCCTTAGGAGACAGACCATGTTTATCTAAGAATTTACATTTCTCTAAAATGGCCAGAAGGTGCATAAAGTATTAGAAAGACTGTAAGCAATAAGGTTGAGTACAATCTAAGTATTTGTAGACTGGCCTAGAGGATGTTTCTTTCTTTCTTTTTTCTTTTTCTTTTTTCTTTTTCTTTCTTTCTTTTTTTTTTTTTTTTTTTTTTGAATTTTTGAGACAGTTTCTCTGTGGCTTTGGAGGCTGTCCTGGAACTAGCTCTTGTAGAAGACCAGGCTCGAACTCACAGAGATCTGCCTGCCTCTGCCTCCCGAGTGCTAGGATTAAAGGTGTGTGCTGCCACTGCTGCAGCCACCACTAATCCTCCAGATAATGTTTCTTGTGCTCTCATCTCACTGCCAGAATTTGGTCATAAATGAGGTCTCTCTGCCTCTGGCATGCCCCCCACCCACCAGGTCTCTCTGATTCTAGAAGGACCTCCTGTCCCATTGTCTGTCCTTCAGTGAGCAGACTCTAGGTTCCCATGAGGTCACTAGCATCCACATTCCTTCTTGAGACTTGGGGAGAGAAGAGAGTTATTGGAAAAGGTCCTGAGACACTGATGCTGATAATACAGTCTAGCCCTTGCTACACAGTAGACTATGCAGTGAAGGCTACCATCTCCTCCTGCTGGCCCCAGTATCCCCGGCTGACAGAAGAGGAAACCTCCACTTCTCTAGTCTTTCAGACTGAGAGAGGAATTGTTCCTGGTGACTGACTCACCATCATATGTCTTGGTCTGCTGAGTCTCCTTGTGCACAAAGATAATGGGGTAGGGCCGGGACTGCAAGACATCCCTGATCAGAATGCGGATACCCAAAGAGATGCTCATGGTACCCACAGTGACCAGTCCCGTTCCACAAAGGATGACCAAAGCAAGAGACAGCTGGTAGTGCTGCTGCAACAGCCACAGACTCATCCATCCCAGAGGCAGAAGACGGAAGAGGGCCAGAGTGGTTAGGGTGGCCCAACTGGTTACTCTGAAGGCCAAGGATGAGGCCTTATGGGAAAGCAGCAGCAGCTTCCGTAGATGCAAACAGATGGAGTTCAGCTCCAGAAGTAGAGATACCATAGCGAAGCCCACAAAGTGGCCAGACAGTACAGCAGTGCTGAGGCAGCTCACTACCTAGGGGCAAAGTTCAGAGTCACACCTTTGCATGACATCCTAATCCTAAACTGGGGACCCTTATCTAGGGAGCATGAGCAGCCTTAGTCCAGAAGCTTTCTCACTCTGAAGCTACACTATTTGCATAGCACACCCCAGCTTTCCTTCCTGGCTTTTCCTGCCTCATTCCCACACCCTATATCATGACTCCTCCCTCTCAGAAAAACTGTATCAATCTTTTCCTGACCTGTTTGTGGGGGATCCAAACGCCTTGGGGAGCGCCCAGACTCTAAACTGTGGCTAGTAGTCAAAACCTCCCTCTAGTTCAGCCCAAGACTGGGAAGATGGGTTTTCAGGGGATTCTGTGGGAAGGCTGAAGAGGAGTTGGGTCCTCATGTTGGGAGTGCTTCCTTTCTGTCTGGCCTCTCCCATCAGTGTCTCACCACCAAATGGTGACAGAGAAGATCCCAAGCCTGGGCCAAGGTCTGATTCCACAGCATGTCAACTCCATCTGCCAGGAAATAACCTGTGGGCATGGGGGAGGGTGTTCAGGCTCCTCCTCAGAGCTGGTGCACAGCACAGATAGAGGTGTCTCAAGTCCCACTTTTCCCAGGTCCTTATCCCTCACAGCAAACCTCCAGCAACATCTGTTCCATTACAAAGCGGGGGAGGGACCTAGAACTCCCTTTCCAACACTGTATTCCGTGCCCCAGCCTGTTCTGTACACTCACCCACTGACACTGCTACTAGGACCATAGCCCACGATGGGTGGCCATGAATCGGGTCGGTGACCATCTGAGGATACAGCCACAGCCTGGGGAAGATGGGGAGCTGAGGTCAATTTCTCCAAGACCTAGATCCATTCCTCCCCTGGTACTTCCACCCATCCGCAACCCAACCCAGTTCCAGATTTCGAAGACTTCGCATCTATTCTAAAAGGTACCCACCCAGTGTTCCAACCTCAGTCTTCCATGCCCTCATCTCCACCCGCGCCCCTCCCCTCAGTCCTTCATCAATCCCCAAGTTCCGCACCCGATCAGCGCCCCTGCTCCAGACAGTATGCTGTGCATCAGCGAAACGAAAATGTTCCGCCACATCCAGCGGTCCCGAGCGGATTCCGGGGTGGGCAGCAGCTGCAGACCCCAGTGTAGACCCCGAAATACCGTGAAGGAGGCACCAGTCACGAGGAGCCCCCAGGATGCCATGGTGTGGCAGGTCAGCTAGGCTTTAGCTTGTGCCTTTGATCCTTGTGTCTGGGACCTGGACAAGCTTTTCCAATGGGCTGTGCCCCGGGCTTCCTAGCCCGCCTTGCTTTTCCAGCTTGTTGTAACTTTCCCCTGCTTGTTCACGCCCCTATCCCTCGACTGGGCAGTGATTGGTGCAGCTGTGGGGCCACCACCCGTGGAGCCACAGAAGTATTGGTGTTCCGCCCTGCCAGGGGATAGCGGTTTGGGGGCTCCCGGGC
The DNA here is from genome assembly GCA_030556225.1 of Cricetiscus sungorus. Taxonomy (NCBI): domain Eukaryota; kingdom Metazoa; phylum Chordata; class Mammalia; order Rodentia; family Cricetidae; genus Cricetiscus; species Cricetiscus sungorus. Next base: position 53,248,853 of record JANBXA010000069.1, on the reverse strand, counting down.
ATCAAGTCCAGCAATCAAATTCAGAGGTCTTCCTGCACAACACTAGAAGTCTTTTTCCAATGCCACGAGTCTCCAAACCCCTGAAAATCCCAGAAAGCGATCTAGTCTAGCCTTACCTGACAGGCCTGGGGCTCCGCCCACTAACTTTCACCTGTTCTGGTTTCCTCCTCTCTCACCTACAGATCATCCTTACCCTTAGCCCCAAAGTAGGAGGCCAGCACAGCCTAACCCCTGAGGGCCCAAACCTTGCCCCACAACACCTTTACCTGTGAGCATGGCCGGTTAAGCAGAAGTGCCCTCTGCCCATCTGTAATTCCCTACATACGATTCCCCAAACTGAAGAGTTTCCCCCCACCATTTTGGAGGAGTCCATTGGGGGAAATCCCTTCCCGAGTTTTTTTGCCCACTTCTGGAGATCTTTATTAGGCAAGGGAGGCAAATGGAAATTACTACTATCACATACTTGAAACGCATCCTCCTTCACTCCCCAGGTCTCAAGAAAAAGGCCAACTTCAAAGAGATAAACACAGTAACAACACGGTAACACTGTTCAGATACTAGACCATTTGGCCTTAAGAGGAACATCCTCTCCAACCCCAAATTCCCTTAGAGTGACTGGTTTTGAGCATTTCTTACTTCTTTCTTACTCTGAGCTATACACCTCCTTCGCTGGCTGACAGCCAGAAAGTCGGAGGAATGCTTCCTGTATGCAGAGTGAGTAGATGGATTCAGACAAGTAGAGAATGACGTTCACAAGGCTGACCTCAGTGTGGCAGAGAGTACCTGTGCAGCTTGTACAAGACCCTGGGTGTGATTCCCAGCACTACACACACACACACACACACACACACACACACACACACACACACACACACACAGTCAAGAAGCAATAGGTGACTCAAGCAAACATTTTTCAACAGGGCATTAGGTACAGTCCATCCTCCCACATCCAGTTCTCCAAACTTTAAAAAAAAAAAAAAAACGAACTGGAGAGAGGGCTCTAGTGGCTAGGAGCACGTGCGGCTTTTCTAGAGGACCTGAGTTCACTTCCCAGCATCCATATCAGATGGCTCATAACAGCATGTAACTCAGCTCAAGAGACTGTAAAGACCTCTTCTGACTCGCAAGCACCCACACTCACGTATCCATACCCACAGACACATAATATCTTTTAAAAATTACAGAGGGGATAAAGAGGTGGCTCAGAAGTTAGCAGTCTGCTCTTGCAGAGGCCCTATATTTAATTCCCATCACCCACATGGTAGCCCACAACAATGTAACTCCAGTTCTAAGCTCTCTTTTGGCCTCTGGAGGCACTAGGCATGGGAATGATGTACATACACGCATGTAGGCAAAACACTCATATACACACACACAAAATTAAAAACTACATTTATCTTTTGCAGTTTATTTAACATATAAAAGCAATATACAATTAATGTAGAAAACATTCACAATTGCTTTATCCCCCCCATCCAAAAATAACCATTGTTAACATTTTGAGCCTACTTTCAGACTTTTTTTTTTTTGTAGATCTACAAATTACAAGTATGCATTCATATTTTAAAAACAAATTGTTTAAAAAACAAAATTAAGGTCACAAAACTATTCATTTTATAATCTTTTTAATATTCAAAGAGCATTTTTCTTCATGACTTGGACGGCCATGCAGTACTCCATCATCGGGATGAATATAATTCACTTAAGCAACCCTACTGCAAACTTTCATTACAGAAAAGGAGTGGATTTCCAAACAAGCAGCTGCTTTCTTTTGCAATGCTAAGATGAACATTTTATAACCAAATCCTGATTTTTAAGATGCATTTCTAGAACACAAAATTACAAGGCCAAAAGACATCTCTTGCAATGTTTGATCCTGCTACCCACAATGTATGGGAGTGTTCTTTTGGCTTTCATTAATTTGTCACATTGTTTTCAGCGATGTCTGCCTTCTTTCAATTACTAATTTCTTTTCTTTTCTTTTCTTTTTTTTTTTTTTTTTTTTTTTTTGAGACAAGAGTCTCATGTAGTCTAGGATGGCTCAGAACTCACTGTGTAGCAGAGGATGACCTCTTGTAGGACCCTCTTGCCACCACCTCCAGGGATTGTAGGCCTGTGTCACCACACTCAGTTTTAGGCAATGCGAATGTGGAAGCTACAACCAGGACTTTGTGGATGTAAAGCAAGCATTCTATCAACTGAGCTACAGCCCCAGCGAAAAATGTTTTTCCAGTGTTACACATTTGAACCTCTCTTTGAATTTGCTCTGTTTCCTTTCACAGGTGGCTCATGCTCCTTGAGGGTGAGTATATAGGAACTGCAGGGTAGAGAAGAGATGGGACCATACTCCATTATAGCTCTTCATCTCCAAGGGAGGTAGGTCTGGAGAGGAGATGGCTGGAAGCTGTCTTTTCACTGAGGCTGGCTGCTCTCTTTCCTGGAGTTCTCCGGGCTTCTATGTGCCCCTCTGACCAATGTCTGGGACAAGCCCTTGTGGCTCCAGGCCAGGTCCTTCACTGATCTTCTGCCTGCCTCTGTGTTTCCAGGCTGCCCTTCCTCACCTCTGAGGCTCCATGTGGGATGAAGACAGCAGAGCCATGAACCCAGTGCTGGAGGGACACACTGTGGCCAGTAAAGTGAGGAGGGGAAGAAAGCAATGTCTCGGGACAGAGCAATCTTTGTTGCAGTTTATGAGTAGACTGGTTTTCCCCATCCCCCTCTGCTGCAGTTCCTTACACACCCTACCCCTCATCTCAGGCTGTAGTAGGGTAGGATTACTCCCTATGACTTTCAGTTTCTTATAAATGGAGAATAGGCTAGAATTCCCCCTCCTTTTCCTGCCAAGCAAAACAAACAGCTTCCTATAGCCCCTGAACCTGTCTTCTGTTAGGGAGACTGGGCCAAAGCTGAACCACAATCAGAGCCCAAGCCCAAGCTTGAGAATGAATCAGGAGCTAGAGGCAGCAGAGGGGAGTCACATCAGACAACCCATCTCCCCTGATGGCTGGAGGAGACAATTTCTTGCCTGCACAGCACTGAGCTGAGTCTCACTATCCTGGAAAGCAAAGGCAGAAAATAAATGGCATCGGTTGCTAGGACCCAATCAGGAGCTGGTGTCTTACTTTGGGTGGAGGGGAAACCTTGGGTCACCCTTGTATAATGAGAAGTCAGCATAGGACTAGCCTCCCACTAGTTCTTAATCTTTCCCTCCACCCCAATTCCCCAGAGCTGGCTGTATAGTCAGGGGGTGGGTGAGGGACAACAATTTGTATGAAGAGCTGTTTTGTTTTCACCCCCAGGAAGAGAAGAGCCCAGGCTCTGAGTCAGCACAGGTGGACTTGTGATGTCCTCCTGCCTATTCATCTATGGGATTTCCCATTTCACAGGTGGAGAATCCCACAGAGGTAAGTACCCTTAAATCCAAAATCTGGACCAATCTAAAAAAAAAATACAGAGAAAGGTAAATGCATGGATGGACTACTTAGATCAGAATTTTGGTGTCACCTTTCCTACGAATACATTTACTTTTGGACCTCATGTGAAAGCTGGGGTCGGGGGAGAAGATAAGAAAGGCAGGCCTATGAGGAAGTCTTGATAAACAGGTAGACAGACTTTCCTTCCATTCCTTCCCATTGCACACAGAGATCAACCAACCCTGGGGAGGTGGAGCCAACTATTCCCCAACTTAGTCAGGGCCTTTAACTTGGATCTTTTGCTGGGTCAGTGTGGGTAAGGGCTCCCCAGAGCAGTTTCTCTTCCCTAAAGCCATCCATCACCCCTGCTGCCCAGCCCTTCTCAACCCCAGTTCTGTCACCTTCCAGATGATAGGCAAAGAAGCTGCTCCTCTTCCTCCTCGAAGCCAGGGGCAGAGGGCAACAGTTCTTCAACTGGCAGCTTTAGCGGGGTCAGGACATAAAGCTTGCCACTGAAGAACTACTGCGGCTCAGCCAGGGGAGGGCGTGGGAGGCACAGGCTCCTAAATGGGAGGGAGGAAAGACAGGAAAGCTCGGCATAGGGCTGGGCGATGGGGACAGCGACCCACTCTAGCTGACTTTCAATACCTGTGGTTCTTGAGTGAGAAGCAAGAGGCTTCTAAATGCACTTGTCTTGACCTGCTTTACAGACCAAGAAGCAAGGGCAACCCTTGACAACCGGTTGAGGATTCTGGTATCTTCAACGTTCAAAGGGCAGGGTCTAGAACCCATGTCCTAAGTGAATAATTGTACTTCAGATCCAGAGTTTGTGAGGTCTGTTCCTGGTGAATTCAGCTGGAAGGAGGGTTTGTGGAGGATCAGAATGGGGGAGAAGGGCTAGAGAGTGTGGGAGGTCAGCAGGGGCTCTGAGGAATATGAGAGAGAGGACAGCTGACCAGAGGCAGGAGGGGAGGGATGCATGGGCAGGGTGGCTGGGCAGCTTCCTCAGGACGCTGAGATGCCAGGCATTCCGCTTACACATTCCGGGTACATCTGGTATGAATTCCAAGCTGTCTGCCGGCCCCTCCACGTCTGAACTTTGTTCCAAGTTCCAAGCCCCGCCCCCACAGTTCCAACGCATGAATCAGCAGGAAAAGCCGGGGCCCTGCAGCATGGCCCAGGGAGGGGGCTGGGGGCGTGGCAGGCTGTGAGTTGGAGAGGGAGGTTCTGCACAGTCAGTCCAAGGGCATGGCCATTGCCAGATTGAGGGGCCAAGGAGATTTTGCCTTGGGATTTCTAGATTCAGGGGGTGGAATGATTACGGTGGGGTGGGTGATTTTCAAATTCCAAAAGCCTCTTGGGAAGCATAAACTTTGTGGTATCTTCCTTCTCCTAGGTGATCAGTTTCTGTCCACTCCTCTCTGCCCAAGTTGACTCTGCTCAGCTACAGGGTCCATTGGCTGCTGAGAGTTTGTGCCAAGCAGGTGCCCTTGGCTGCCGGGCGGGGTGGGCCCAGGGCACTGACCCTCTGACCAGCTGCTCCATCAACCCTCTGGCACCATGACAACTTCTTGCCTACTGACAGCCAGAATGACGGGCCAAATGAGTTAGAGGCCGAAACTAGGGCCAGAGGGAGGTGGGGACGTTAGCCTAGCCAGAGGCCCGTGGGGAGGGGCCAAGAGTTGGCCAGGAGGTGGGGAGAGAGGGAGCCCAGCGATGACTAACCCAGGCGCCCCACCCAGCCAGCCGGCTTCCCAGGCGGTCATGGCCAAGCCGGGGCTAGGGGCCTCACCACCGGACATACTGGGGGGGGAGGTGCAAAGGTGACCTTCTCTCTGTCCAAGACGGCCAGTTAGGCTGGGGGGGGGTGCGGGTAGAGTTTCCAGGCCCTCCTCCTGTCCGCCCCCCCAACCTCCGCCCAACCGCGGTGAAACCCTAACCTTTGGGTTGCATAAGGCCTCCGCACCGCCGCCCCCTACTCCTTTCCCCTCCCCCCTTACATAACATCCCCGAGAGGAAACGAGAGGAGGGGCCGGCCCGCCCAGCGACCCCTTCCCTGCCAGGGACTTGAACTAGCCCTGGCCCCAGTCAGCGCCAGTAGAGGTAGTGCACCTTCACACCACTCGCTCTCCCACATTCTCCCCAGGCTAAATGGTCAGTTCCCGGATCCTCAAACCAGAGGGCATCAGGGTGAGACGCCCCCAGCCCTCGGCCTCTCATCTTCTTCCCCAATTACCTCTCCAGACTTTCTGCCACGATTCCTGTCCAGGACCCTCTCTTTAAAAGTCCAGACACACTACTCGGGCCAGTCCAGAACCCTCTCACGGGAGCGTCTCCATGCCCGCCGCCCCCTCTCCCCTCCCCCAGAAGGGCAGGGTGTGGCCGCCAGGACCCTACTTTCCCCCATCATCCTGTTACCGCGATTCCTCCAGCAATGACCGGGTCCCCAGATCACACCCACCTGATGCTGGGTGTGGGGGTTGCTGAGGACAGGGGAGCAAAATCACTGCGTCCTCTTCGCACGGCCGAACGCTCTGTCTCTTCTCAGCGTCCAGCACACACCGGCTCCAGTCTCCGATCAGCTGGCGGCGTCGTGACGCACGAGCTGCGAATGCACGGCCCAGGGCCAATCACTGCCCACTGCTGGGCAACGTGACCACACCCACTCGGGGGCTCCAGCACCTCCGCTTACTCCCGCCCCTCAGGACGTCTGGGCTCTGATTGGCAAGGAGGCCACCCCCTTGCTCGGAGGAACTGCTCTAAGCCACGCCCAACAACTCACCAGCTGGCCAATAGCTGAAAAGGTGTGGCTATCCCTCGGCCGAGGCTATTTGCTTAGACCAGCTCTACGTCAAGCCAGTTTAAAGAGCAGAAGGAAGTGAAGGCGTGTGTTTTTGCAGTGCATCCTGGTTAATGAAGTTCTTACAGTGACACTCGGCTTCCCAGAATGCAGCGCGCTCTGTGAGTTGGCATTTTTAAACTGATCTCTGAATCGGTCGCGGGGAAGTCCTTAAAGGGCTACAGCCCCTCCTTCTTGGAACTTTTAGACAACCTCAGAACTGATTCACCAGCCTCCACAGAAGGCCTAAGTTAAGAGAAGGTGGGGCTTGAGAAGCAACAGATTGGGCTGAACTGAAAATGAAGTCAGCCACCGATGCAGCAGAACTCCCGAGGGCTTCGGGGTATAGGGACGACTGTCACCCACACAACCCCAGTCTTCACTGGAGAGCTAGTCTACCCTAGTGGGTCTAGTGAGAGGACTCTTCTAGTTAATGTCTCGTCCTAGTCGCCTAAGAGCCCACGGCTTCTCACGGGGCAGCTTCCTAACAAAAGATTTGTAGCATAGCCCTCACTTTAGAGAGAAGGCTTCTGTTTAGAAATCAAGGGAAGATTTGTGGCAAATATCAGCCAGAAACCCCATCCTCAGATTAACATCCATTTAGTACCGCCCTCAAGAGTGCTTCACTGACTCAGGCCTACTTAGGGAAGTGATTTCAAAGGTGGAGACCAATGAAGAGGCTGCTCCTTCCCCAGGGGCCAATCAGAGTATGAAGAGCGGGGGATGGGCAAAAACTGAAATGAACCCAATGACTTGGCAAAAGCTGCAGAATTACTTATTTAAAGAGGCAAGCTGGGGACCACCTCTTCACTCCCTCCTCACCCCACAAAGAGGAACTTGTGGCCTAGGATTCATGACTTTTGCACTCTCTCCAAATTGAGGGCGTAGAAAATTGAGAGGGGAGCCCGAGGTAGGTCCTGTGTTAAGTATGGGCTCCACTAGGTGACTGCTAACGTTTCTGCATTCAGGACATTGTGCCTTTAAGGAGACTTCCTGCCTTCCGCCCTAGTAACAGCTGATTGTTCGAGCCCAGGGGACGAGTCAGCCTTAACCACATCCTCCTCCTCGCCTGTCCTTCTCCATCTCCTTTTCTCCAATCCCCCCCCCCCTTGATAAGGGAAGGAAATGGAACCCCAAGCATGAGGGTGTGGGCATTATGCTCTTTCATGATCTTTTCTCCTTCACTCCAGGATTGCCACCTCCCACAAAAGCATCGTCTCCTTAGTTTCTCAGAGTCCTGAGGAGATTGGAACCAGGATATGTTTGTTGGGGAGGCCACTCTTAGGGAGCCTGTTATGATGGCTAGCTGTGTGTGGGTGCTCAAATAGGCTCCTGGGGATGGTAGGGGAAAACAGCCCAAGCCTAGAGAAAAAGAAAGGTTGTGGAAAGCAAGCCTGGTGGGTCAGAACCCCGTTTCCTGGGCCAGCTATCCCTTACTGGCTGTTTCAGTTGCTTGACCCTTCCTAGGTCAGGTAGCTAAGGGGGTCCTCCTGCCTTTGTCCACTTACTCCACTTCTGATTTAGGTGCCAATCATCTTTTACTTTTAGCCCACCCCCCTCCCGCAGCAAATGTGTCAACATTTTGTTAGCTCAGGTACTGCAGGTGGAACACACTGGTCCTAGAAACCAGAGTTGTCTTCTGGGAATTCCTACAGAAAGATCCAGGTAAATATGTTGCCCCAGCTCTGTGCTGGGAGTCAGGGTCACTCCAGGACAAACTTAGTGTGGAGTCCCAGGACTGACTTGGCAGGATTGGGGGAAACTGAGTAGGGCTCTGGCCAAGCTTGGAAGAAAGAGGAGTTTCAACAAGCTGCCTTGTTCTCCATTATCCCTAGCATAGGAGTCCTATTCCCTCCTCATTCAAGACCCTTGTGGTGGCCCTTCTGTGTTTCATTTAACTCTCTAACCTCCTCTCACCCACCTCGAGGCCAGGCTGAAATCTCTCAATCTTAGTACTATTGATATGTTGAGCCAGATGATTTCTTATGTACATGGCTGTCCTATCTCAGTAGGAAGGTCACCACTACCCTGGCCTCTACCCTAGATGCCAGCAGCACAGGATCCCAATTATAACTACCGTTAGTGCCCCCAGCTTTCCTCTGGGTATTCCAAACCGACCCTAGATGAGAAGCACTGAACTAGTGAACATTCAGATTCCTGTGCTGATTGGAAGTGAGCTTAGGGGCCATATTTTCTTCATCTACAAAACAGTGTACATAATGAAGTATGGTTTCTTGTAGGGACTTAAGAAGAAGTTGTTTGAAACCACTTAGCACAGTACAAATCCACCAGGCCCACAGTTGGCACACTCACTGGCAGAATCTTTCTTGCTGACCTCACTTGGCATGGGCTGGTGGCCCACAGGCAGCTGCAGTTTCCCTCCGTGACTAGCCAAAATGTGTACTTCTGGAAACATGGTATTAGAGTAGTCAAAGAGGACTGGCAACCCAGATTCCCCCAAACTCAAGGGTGCCAAGGGTGCTTCAGTGGGAATTCAGGAGATAAGTGAGGAACAGGAAAATTGGGAGAAGAGTTACAGTACCTTATATTAATTCTTTCTTTCTTTCTTTCTTCTTCTTCTTCTTCTTCTTCTTCTTCTTCTTCTTCTTCTTCTTCTTCTTCTTCTTCTTCTTTTTTTGACAGGGTTCTCTGTGTAGCTTTTGTAGACCAGGCTGGCCTCAAACTCATAGAGATCTTCCTGCCTCTGCCTCCTGAGTGCTGGTAGTGGTGGGACTTTACTCATGTGAAACACACCATCACTCACAGAGTTATACACCCCAGACCCTTACTTTTCAAGATGTGCCTTGAACATCTGTGCAGCAGAGCTACCCAGGGTGCTCAACAACAGTTCAGCTCCAGAGTTTCATTCCATACCAAGTCAGAAGTACGCCTTAAAGTTAGCTCAGGGGTACAGCACTTGCTCAGCTAGTATGCAAAAGCCTTGGGTTCAATTCCCAAGATAACAAAGAAGGCATTTTCTAAAGTTCAGATAAAGGAAGGTGCAGTGTCTTAGAAATCTCAGTGGGCCAGGTTCCAGCCTTGAAAGGACATAGAACAAGAGGTAGATTTAAATGCATTCAAGATCACCATTGTAGTATACAGCCAACACCACTAGAGGGCAGGGCACACAGACTTTGGAGAAAGTTTTTGTTTTTGTTCAGTTTGGATAAACTGAGACCAGAGCAAAGACCTTTCAGATCCAATTCTGTTGGTACCAAGGCACAACCTTCGGATCATCAAAATGGGCCCTCACAGAGGGTAGTAATAAGGCACACTTGTTACCGAAGCACTTGAGAGGTGATGGCCCATGCCTTTAATCCCAGCACTCAGCAGAGACTGGCAGATCTCTATGTTTGAGGCCAGCTTGGTCCACAGCTTGAGTTCCAGGCCAGCCAGGACTACACAGAGAAACCCCATCTCAAACCCTACCCCCCACCCCCCGAAGAAAAGATTAGGGGCTGGAGAGATGGCTCAGGATTTAGGAGCTCTGGCTGCTCTTCCAGAGGACCCGGATTCAGTTCCCAGCACCCATATAGCAGCCCACAAAGGTCTGTAATTCTAGCTCCAGGAGATACAACAGCCTCACAAAAACATAATACATACAGAAAAAACAGCAACGTACATAGAATAAAATTATGAAAGACAGAGAGAGAGAAAGAGGAGGCTGGAGGACCTTGAATTCAAGACTCACTTTGGATACATATTAAGGTTCTGATTTTTTTTTTTTAAAGGTTCTTAGCCGGGCATTGGTGGTATACTCCTTTAATCCCAGCACTCTGGAGGTAGAGGCAGGCAGATCTCTGTGAGTTCGAAGCCAGTGTGGTCTACAAAGCAAGTTCTAGGACAGGCTCCAAAGCTACAGAGAACCCTTCTGGAAAAACAAACCAACCAACCAAAAAAGGTTCTTTTCTGGATTCCACACCTACTTCCAAGGTGTGTGTGTGGGGGGTAAGCAAAAAACAAATGAACAAACAAAAATCTCTCTGTCCTTGGTTTCAGGCTCTCATAGCTAATCTGAAGGTAAAGAATTTTCATGGGCCATCTTGTTTCTCAACTGAAAAACAATAATGTTCAAGTAGAGGAATACTAGTTTAATTAATTAAAAGAGAATATAAGCTTGCTTTTGTGCATATTCTCTCTCTCTCTCTTTCTGAGACAAGACCTCATTATATTACCCTGGCTAGCCTGGTACCTTCTACATAGACTAAGCTAGCATGGAACTCACAAAGGCTTTCCTGCCTCTAACCCTATAGTGTTGCATTAAAGGCAAGCAGCATTGTATCTGTCTCTCTCCCTGTTTTTAAATGTTTTCTTTATGTGTATGAATATTTTGGTTGCATATGTGTATGTGCACCATATGAGTGCTTGGGACCCAGAGTCCAGAAGGAGGTGCCAGATGCCCTGAAAGTGGAGTTACAGATGACTGTGAGCCATATAAGGTCATCTGTAAGAGTAACAACCAACCACTAAGCCATCTCTCTAGCCCCTAACATGAACTTTTTAATTGAAGTGAAACAACAAAACTTATTCCCATTAACTTCACTTTATTTTTTATTTATGTTTTTGGTTTTCCAAGACAGGGTTTCTCTGTGGCTTTGGAGGTTGTCTGAAACTAGCTCTTGTAGACCAGGCTGGTCTTGAACTCATAGAGATCTGCCTGCCTCTGTCTCTTCCAAGTGCTAGGATCAAAGGTGTGCGCCACCACCACCTGGCTACTTCACTTTATTTTTAGACTGTTTTAAGATTTATTTTTATTTTATGTATATGAGTATTTTGCCTGCATGTCTATCTGTGCACCACATGTGCACAGTGTCCATGGAGGCCAGAAGAAGGCATCAGATGCTCTTGGAACTAAAGCTATAGACAGTGGTTAGCCACCATGTGGTGCTGGGAATTGAACTGTGGTCCTCTGAAGAACCCTTAGGGCTCTTAACCATCAAGCTACATAAAATTATGCATGGAAGTGACTAAAGCAGATCCAAACATTGAATCAATGAGAGTTCCAGGGCTTGTCCTGTTGCAATGATTTATGGGTTGTCTCGTGTGTCTAGTGTGGCTCTCCCTGAGTGTTTATGGAGTTGCATCACAGCCCTCAAGAGTAGGGAGAGGTCCAGGCAGGTCAGATACACCCAGAGTTGTTTGATGTTTAAAATTGCACCCATTAAGTCATACTAGTCTTCTCCAGCCATTTGCAGAAAAAATACCAACTAATCTCTTAACAGTTCAACTTAAAGCCCTGTTAGAATGAATCATTATCATTTGGTGGGTGGCCAAGCAGGCTGACTAAGTATTTCTTTTTTCTTAGTCTTATCTCATCATTGAGGGTATCCCATCTGCATTGCTTACTTTTCTGTTGCTGAGATAAGGCACCATGACCAAAGGCAGCTTCGGAAAGAGAGGTTAGCCAGGTATGGTGGCCCACACCTTGGATCCCAGCACTCATGGGGCAAAGGCAGACAGATCCCTGTGAATTTGAGGCCTGCCTGGTCTACATAGTGAGTTCCAGGAAACCAATAAAAGGAGGAGTGTTTATTTCTGGTCCCAGAGAGATGAGGCAGAATCAGAAAGAGGCACAGGCAGAACAAACTGGTGGTGAGGCAAAACTTTAATGGTGTGTTTCTGCCAATAAGGCTACACCTCCCTATCACTCCTCCAGCCAGCCTTGAACTTGCTTCTGCCTCCTGAGTACTGGGCTTACAGGTTTGAGCCACCGAGACAGGTTTAACAATAACTGTGTAAAGCTCCAGTGGGAAGCTGGATGTGATGTCAGATGCTTGAAGTCTAAACCTCAAAAGATTGCCCAAACTTGAGTTGGTGAAATAGTCAGGCAACAGAATTTGCTACACAATCCTGATGACCTGAGTTTGATCCCTTAATCCCATGGTGTAAGGAAAGAACCACTTTCCAAAGCTGTCCTCTGACTGCTATGTGTGTACCACCCACATACGTGCACTGTTACACACAGCAAAAGCAAAAAGCAAGCAAATAAATCAGAGAGAGAGAGAGAGAGAGAGAGAGAGAGAGAGAGAGAGAGAGAGGGAATGAAAAGAGATATATAAAGCTCTTGGCAGGTGGCTAACTCCTGGCAAACACTCCATAAATGGAGAAGTTACTACATATAAGGTCATGTGACCAAGTACATCTGGGGCTCCAGCAGCCTTTGAAGAAGAGACAGATGGAATCTGTCATATCTAAACCACTGATGTCTTTTTTCTGGGCAGCCTTTCTCCTTTTCTTCCTTCTTCTCTCCCCCTTTCTTTTTCCAGTTAGGTCTTGTTGTGTAGCCCTGGGTGGTCTGGAAGTCTTTACTTAACTACACTGGCTTTGAAGTTGCCATGATACTGTCTGACCTGTCTTATTTATTTTGAGACAGGTCTCATTATGTAGCCTTTGCTGGCCTCTCTGTAAATCAAGCTGGCCTGGACCTCTGAGATCTGCCTGCCTCTGCCTCTCAAATACTGGGATTAAAGGTGTGTGCCGCTACACCTGAATTTGATTTTTTTTTGGTTTCTTTTGTTGAGACAGTTTCTCTGTGTAGTTTTGGAGACTGTCCTGGAACTTGCCTTTGTAGACTAGGCTGGCCTCAAACTTATAAACTTCTGCCTCTGCCTTTCAAATGCTGGGATTAAAGGAGTGCACCACCACTGCCCAGCCTGGACTTTAGTTTTTAAAACCCATTTATTTATGTATGTGTACATGCAAGGGTGTATGGGTGCTTGTGGAAGCCAGAAGAGGGTGTCAGATACCCTGGAGCTTAATTATTCTTAATTGCTGAGCCATCTCTCTTCCTAAGTGCTTTTATTTTCATTTTTAAATTTAATTTAATCTAATTTGGTTTTTTGAGACAGGATTTCTTTGTGTAGCCTTGTTTGTTCTACAAATAGCTCTGTAGACTAGGCTGGCCTCAAACTCACAGGGATCAGCTTGCCTCTGCCTCCCAAGTCCTGGAATTAAAAGCTTGTACCACCACCATCCGGCTCCTTAAGTGCCTGAACCTCAGCACCAAACTCTTAAGACTCAAAACTCGCGGGAGCACAAGTAGTTTTATTGCGGGCCTGGCCTGTACCTGAGCCGGAAACAAGACCTTTTTGGGAGGACCCACAGTTTGAGCACAAGCTCTCTGGTTTCTGTTCCTTGTCTTGTGCTGCATCCTGCCTAGAGTCATAGTAGCATCTGCAAGGCTATGACCATGCTACCTGGTTCTGTGGCATCTACATTTTTAACAGGAAGACTCAGGAGAACATTTTGTTTTTAAGAACTCCATGCTTTCGTGCCTGGGCCACTTTCTTACTTCTCACAAGGTTGTGAGGGCCAAGTGGCAAGTTACTAGTCAAATGCTTTGGAAAACTAAATTCCTTGTTTTGCAGAGTAGCATTGGAACGCTGAGACGGTGTATGTCCAAAGGTCTGGTTCTGCTGCTGCTGCCAGAGCTGACACTAGGCTAGAGGGCTAATATTTCCAAGATGAGCCTCACTAGATCCGCGTCTCAGAGCCTACAGGAGAGATCAGAAAGGGGAGAGAAGTCCGGTGCCCTGTTAAGGATGGTCTTCCTCTGTACCTGAAGGCGGCTGGATTGCCCAGGTGGCCCCAGAACCAAGCGAAACTGGGACAAAGCCCCAAAAGAGCAGCAGAAGAAAGGGTGTCTTGGCTGGTCCGCAGGGGCGGGGGCAGGAGCCGAAGGCGGGGTCTCGCTGGGCCCTTTAGAAACACGTGCGGTTGTTTCCGTGTCTGGGAGATCACATGACCCGTATCAGCTGACCCGTCACAGTGGCGCTCAGCTCTAGCGCTCCGCGCTCCCCGCCCCACTGCGCCCCGGAACGCAGGACCCTGCAGAAGGCTAAGAGGATCCTCAGGCCTTCTCTCCTTTGTAGCTGGTTCGCCCAGTCACCTGCACCCCAGCTCTCGCTCCTCGCCCATCCCAACCTTCCCGGCCTGGCACCCCGGAAGCCACTGCGAGGAGGGCCGTGGCCAGCTCAGCCTCGAGCTGCCCCCAGGGGGCCAGGACCAGATGGCCCAGGGGAGCAGAGGACAGAAAGTGGTTCTTACAGCAGGATCCGAGGGCTGGTCTCCATCGTCAGGACCTGACATGGAGGAGCTCCTCCAGCGCGTGGAGAGAGACCTGAACATCGATGCCCGGCAGCTGGCCCCGGCGCCGGGGGGCACCCACGTGGTGGCCCTAGTGCCCGTGCGTTGGTTGGCTTGTCTCCGGGAGCGCCGCCTGGGACCCTGTCCCCGGGCCGAGGGCCTGGGTGAAGCGGAAGTCAGGACTCTACTGCAACGCTCGGTACAGAGGCTGCCCCCGGGGTGGACGCGAGTGGAGGTGCACGGGCTGAGGAAACGGAGACTGACCTACCCGTTGGGCGGAGTCCTGTCCTTTGACGAGGGGTCCTGTGGCCCTGAGACTCTCACTCGTTTCATGCAGGAGGTGGCAGCCCAGAATTACCGGAACCTGTGGCGCCATGCATACCATACTTATGTGCAGCCCTATAGCCATAGCTCTGCCCCCTCGGCTGTACCTGCTCTAGACGCCATTAGACAGGCTCTACAGAGGGTCTATGGATGCACCTTCCTGCCAGTGGGTGAATCCATCCAGTGTCCATCAAATGTCAGAGATGGGCCCAGCCCCTCTCGGGGCAGCCCTGCCTGCCCCAGCCTTTTAAGAGCCGAGGCCCTTCTGGAGTCACCCGAAATGCTTTATGTGGTACACCCTTATGTACAGTTCTCCCTGCATGATGTAGTTACCTTCAGCCCTGCCAAGCTGACCAACAGCCAAGCCAAGGTGCTTTTCATTCTCTTCCGTGTCCTCAGGGCCATGGATGCCTGTCACCGCCAAGGGCTGTCCTGTGGGGCCCTGTCTTTGCACCACATTGCTGTGGACGAGAAGCTTTGCAGTGAGCTTCGGCTGGACCTGAGTGCTTATGAGATGCCTTCTGAGGATGAGAAACAGGAGGTCTCTGTAGAGAAAAACAGGACAGGTGTTAAATCTGAAAAAGAGGAGGCAGGGAGATCCGCGTGTCCCACATGCCAGAAGGAACTTAAGGGCCTTGTGCTGGACTGGGTCCATGGCCGAATCAGCAACTTCCACTACCTCATGCAGCTGAATCGGTTGGCAGGTCGACGACAGGGGGATCCCAACTATCACCCAGTGCTGCCCTGGGTGGTGGACTTTACCACGCCCTATGGGCGCTTCCGAGACCTTCGCAAATCCAAGTTCCGACTCAACAAGGGAGATAAGCAATTGGACTTCACCTATGAGATGACACGGCAGGCATTTGTGGCAGGTGGTGCAGGAGGTGGGGAGCCACCTCATGTCCCTCATCACATCTCTGATGTCCTCTCTGACATCACATACTATGTGTACAAGGCTCGGCGCACACCCCGCTCAGTACTCTGTGGACATGTCCGAGCACAGTGGGAGCCCCATGAGTATCCTGCCACCATGGAGCGAATGCAGACTTGGACACCTGATGAGTGTATCCCTGAATTCTACACGGATCCTTCTATCTTTTGCTCCATCCACCCCGACATGCCTGACCTGGATGTGCCAGCCTGGTGCAGTTCTAACCAGGAGTTTGTGGCTGCCCATAGAGCGTTGCTGGAGAGCTGGGAGGTATCCCAAGACCTGCACCATTGGATTGACCTGACCTTCGGCTACAAACTCCAGGGCAAAGAGGCTGTGAAGGAGAAGAACGTGTGTCTGCACCTGGTGGATGCCCACACCCACCTGACCAGCTATGGCGTCGTACAGCTCTTTGATCAGCCACATCCCCAGCGCTTGGCTGGGTCTCCTGCCCTGGCCCCTGAGCCCCCACTCATCCCCCGGCTATTGCTTCAGCCCATTCAGGAGGCCACAGGCCAGGAGGACATTCCTGGACAACTTTTAAATGGGGTGGGCAGGCTTGTTTTAGAGGCCACTCAGTGTGAGACTGGCTGGACTAGAGACAGGCCCATGGCAGGGGAAGATGACTTAGAGCAGGCTACTGAAGCTCTGGATTCCATCTCCCTCCCTGGGAAAGTAGGTGAACAGTTAGGCTCTTCCTCCAGTCAAGCCTCACCTAGCCTGTTGTCTTTTTCAGCAACCTCAGGCTCTCGACCAGGCCGAAGAAGCAAAGCTGCTGGGTCGGACCCTGGGGAGGGTGAAGAGGGGAAGATTGCTCTTCCTGAGGGCTTCAGTCCCATCCAGGCCTTGGAGGAGCTGGAGAAAATGGGTAACTTCCTGGCGAAAGGCCTAGGGAGCCAGCTGGAGGTACCCAAACAGCCTCACGTCCAGCCACCTGTGCACCTACAGAACCTCTTCCATCGAGACATGCAGGTGTTGGGTGTCCTGTTGGCAGAGATGGTGTTTGCCACCAGGGTCCGGACACTGCAGCCTGATGCACCTTTGTGGGTACGCTTTGAGGCTGTCCGCGGTCTCTGCACACGCCACTCCAAGGACATCCCCGTGTCTTTGCAGCCTGTGCTGGACACACTTCTGCAGCTGAGTGGACCCAGAAGCCCCATGGTGGTAAAGAAGGGCAAGCTGGACCCGCTGTTTGAGTACAAGCCCGTTTCTCAGGGATTACCCCCACCCAGCCCAGCCCAGCTGCTCAGCCCCTTCAGCTCCATGGTCCCCTTCCCTCCATACTTTCCAGCACTGCACAAGTTCATTCTGTTGTATCAGGCGAGGCGTGTGGAGGATGAGGCCCAGGGACGGGAACTGGTGTTTGCTCTATGGCAGCAACTGGGTGCAGTGCTAAATGACGTCACTCCCGAGGGCTTGGAGATCCTGTTGCCTTTCGTGCTGTCCCTCATGTCTGAGGAACACACAGCTGTGTATACTGCCTGGTACCTATTTGAACCAGTTGCCAAGGCCCTGGGCCCCAAAAATGCCAATAAGTACCTCCTGAAGCCCCTCATCGGGGCCTACGAGAGCCCTTGCCGACTGCATGGCCGCTTCTATCTGTACACCGACTGCTTTGTAGCCCAGTTGGTGGTGCGGTTGGGCTTGCAGGCCTTCCTCATTCACCTGCTACCCCATGTCCTTCAGGTACTGGCTGGGGTGGAAGCTTCGCAGGAGGAGAGCAAAGGCCTGGTTGGAACCACTGAGGATGAGGAAAGCGAGCTCCCGGGGTCTGGGCCCGCCTCATGTGCCTTTGGGGAGGAGATTCAGATGGATGGGGAGCCTGCTGCTTCCTCAGGACTGGGACTCCCAGACTACAGGTCAGGTGTCAGCTTCCATGACCAGGCCGACTTGCCAGACACAGAGGATTTCCAATCTGGACTTTATGTGGCTGAATCTCCACAGCCCCAGGAGGCTGAGGCCGTGAGCCTGGGCCAGCTGAGTGACAAGAGCAGCACTAGCGAGACCTCTCAGGGCGAAGAGCGGGGTGGGGATGATGGAGGAGCCCCTGTGGACAAGAACAGCCTGAAGTCAGGTGACAGCAGCCAGGACTTGAAGCAAAGTGAGGGCTCCGAGGAAGAGGAGGAGGAGGAGGAAGGCTGTGCGATCCTGGAGGAGGAAGAGGAGACAGATGAAGTCACAGGAACATCTGAGCTTGCTCTGTCTGACACAATGCTGTCCATGGAGACTGTCGTGGCTCCTGGTGATGGAAGAGACAGAGAAGAGGAAGAGGAGCCCTTGACAGAGCAGACAGAAGGCAAAGAGCAGAAGATCCTCCTTGGTGAGTCCTTGGGCTTGGGAGGTGTTGGTTTTCTGTGCCGTGCAGGGGTCCATCCTGGTCCAGTGTAGTACAAACAGAGCTCACGTCCTAGGTCAAATGGTCTGGCACGGTGCTGTGTGAGTGGAAAGTGGGGCTTAGATTTAACTTATAGAAATCAAAGAAGGCATCTTTAAAAGGGACACATTGGGCTGGGTATGGAGCTTAGTGGTAGAGCAATTTCCTATTTTGTTTGAGGCCCTGGGTATCCTGGGTGTTTTATCTCCAGCACCAGAAAAATAATTAAGAAGTAAAAGCAAGCAATGGTTGAGGTGTAGATGGAATGGGAACTGGCAATAAAAGGTGTGAAGTGTGGAGAGTATTCCAGGCAGAGGGAATGACATGTGTGCAAGTTCCTAAGGCCCTCGTGGTTCCATCAGAGGCTGCGAAAGGCTAAACAGGTTTGCTGAAGAGAGGCCAGAGGGGTGGTAGCCAGGGACAAGCCTATATTCAGGAACTTGGGACCATTGTTGAAAGAATGGCCTTCCTGTAGGTCCTGCTTGAGAAGCCAGTTTCCAGAGGTCATCCTCCTTCATGGATAAGTGGATGGGTCCAGTGTGATCAGGCTCCTTAGCAGAGCTGCAGCCAGAGTTGGCTGGGCAGGGTGTGGTGTAGCGGGTGGGGTGGGAAGGGTGTTGAGCCAGTTATCTGATGAGCTCAGGGCTTGCTTCTGCCCTGCAGATACAGCCTGTAAGATGGTCCGCTGGCTGTCTGCCAAGCTTGGCCCCACGGTGGCCTCTCGCCATGTGGCCCGGAACCTGCTGCGCCTGCTGACATCTTGTTATGTGGGTAAGGCCTGTGGTCAGTGCTGGAGACCAGATTTCCTCCGAAGCTGCTGCCCGTCCTTAGCCCTCTCTAGGGGATTCCTTCCGCTACTTCACATCACTTCCTGGGCAGGTCCGGGGTCTCAGTCTGTAAACTTCTTATTTTCCTGGCTTGGGAGAGGGGAAGATCGCAATCTAGAATGAGTAGAAGCTGCCCCACAGCCTTAGAAGGCTGGCTTCCTGCCTCAACCCCCACTCGGTCCTTCACTAGCTTCTCAAAGCCCTTCCTTGGCAGGGCCCACTCGGCAGCAGTTCACAGTCAGCAGTGACGAGAGTCCCCCGCTGAGTGCCGGCAACATCTACCAGAAGAGGCCAGTACTCGGGGACATAGTGTCAGGGCCCGTGCTCAGCTGTCTCCTCCACATCGCCCACCTATATGGAGAGCCTGTTCTCACCTACCAGTACCTGCCCTACATCAGCTACCTGGTCAGTTGCTGGTTCAGCAGACCTGGGGTGGGGAGGCTAAGGACTCAAGGATTGGTCCCTAATCTCTGGGGTCAGGAGGTCTGTGGGGTAGCCTGGCCCTCATCTATTCTATGGTTCCAGGTGGCCCCAGGGAACAACTCAAGCCCCAGCCGACTGAACAGCCGCAAGGAGGCAGGGCTGCTGGCGGCCGTGACGCTGACTCAGAAGATCATCGTGTACCTCTCAGACACGACTCTGATGGACATTCTGCCCCGCATCAGCCATGAGGTCTTGCTGCCTGTGCTCAGCTTCCTCACCTCCCTTGTCACAGGGTAGGCCCCTGCTCCATGGGAGAGCCACCTGGCTGAGGGGCCCCCAGGAGGGGCTGGAAAGCTCAGGGGAAAGGAGATAATACTGGCCTGGGTGTTAAGAGTCATGGGTCCAGCTGGATGGTGGTGGTGCACACCTTTAGTTCCAGCACTCAGGAGACAGAGGCAGGGGATCTCTGAGTTCGAGGCCAGCCTGGTCTACAGAGCTAATTCCAGAACAGCCAGAGCTAAATAATGAAACCCTGTCTTGAAAAACAAAAACAAAGGCCATGGGTCCAGTGCTAGGTGTGGTGGCACAGGCCTTTAATTCCAGCACCCAGAGATGGGGAAATTTCTGTGTATTTGAGACCAGCCTGGTCTATATAGTGAGAGCTCCAGGCTAGCTAGTCTTAAAGAGACTCTGTCCTGGTTCCCGGTTGTGAGTATGACTTGATGGTAGGAATGTAGCAGGAAATGCTACATTTGAGCTCCAGCACCTCAAAAACAAAAACAAAAATGGGGGCTGGAAAGAATGGTTTAGGGTTTAAGAGCACTGGCTACTCTTCCAGGGGACCCAGGTTAGATTCCCAGCACCCACATGGTGGCTCACAACCATCTGTAACTCCAGTTCAAAATTCCCGTTCTCTTAACTCTAACCCCAAGTAAACCAAAGCTTTCCTGTGCCTCCATTTCTTTCTCTGGTTTGGACTGATCAATCTCATGGCTCCTTTTATTTGAAATTCTTAGTGGACTGGTCAAGTCCTTCAGGGAGGGGCTTGGAACTCATGAGCTCTGTTTCTAGGTTCCCAAGTGGGGCCCAGGCCCGGACCGTCCTGTGTGTGAAGACTGTTAGTCTCATCGCCCTCATCTGCTTGCGCATTGGACAGGAGATGGTTCAGCAGCACCTGAGTGAGCCTGTGGCCACCTTCTTCCAAGTCTTCTCTCATCTGCATGAGCTTCGGCAGCAGGTAGGCAGAGTATCTGGGCTGGGCAGGCCAGGCCAGGGCTGTGCATTCGCTGACTCCCCAGACTTCCTTCCTACAGGATCTGCAGCTGGATCCTAAGGGCTGTGCTGAGGGCCAACTGCCAGAGGCCACTTTTGCTGATGGGCATCGACGGCCAGTGGACCCCACCGTGCTGGAAGAGCTGCAGGAGGTGTTCACCCTGGAAATGGCGTACACAGTCTACGCACCCTTCTCCTGCCTGTTGGGTATTGCCCGTCACGTTCCTTTGCACAGTGTTGCTGACTATATCCTTTCCCTGGGGTGGGCCCCAATGCTTTCACTTCCAGAGTCAGCAGTGTGTTCTTTTTTTGACACAGCATCTCATTTAGCCAAGCTGACCCTTCTACATACCCTCCCCCTGCCTCTGCATCTGCCTCCTGTGTGCTGAGATTACAGGCATGCACCTTCACCCCCAGCTTACAGTAGATTTTTACCCCAGGCCCCAGTTTCCATGGTGATTACCTTAGTTAGTTCTATTGAACATCATAATAGAACATCATAACCAAAAGCAACCCGGGGAGGAAAGGGTTTATTTCATCTTAACAACTCCCAGGTCACATGCTGTCACTGAGGGAAGTCAGGGCAGGAACTCGAAGCAGGAGTCATGAAAGAACACTGAATTGTTCCTTGTGCTTGCTCAGCCTGCTTTTTTCTTTTTTCTTTTTTCTTTTTTGTTTTGTTTTGGTTTTTTTTTTCTTTGGGACAGGGTTTCTTTGTGTAATAGTTCTGGCTTTCATGAAACACTCTGGAATAAGCTAGCCTTGAACTCACAGAGATCCACCTGCCTCTGCCTCCCAAGAAGTGCACCACCACTGCCTAGCTCAGCCAGCTTTCTTATAGAACTCAGTACCACCTGCCCTGGGGGTGGCACCACCTTCAGTGAGTTGGGCCCTCTCACATCAATTGTTAATCAAGAAAATGCCTCCACAGACCAGTCTGGAAGGGGATTCTTTTCAGTTGAGGGTTCCTCTTCCCAAATGATGTAGCTGGTATCAAATTGACAACAAAACAAAACCAAAAACTAACCAGGACAGTGACATAGAAGAGAACCTGAACATTTTTCCAGCACAAAAGGGCTCAGGAGCCAACTGTACGAGTAAGGGACATATGGTGGTCTCCAGAAGCTATCTGCAAAGGAAGCCACGGCCTTCCATTTTTGTGGCCTCCCTTATGTTATGGGATGGGCGTTAAACTCAGTTTTGTTCTAAATAGGATGCCCCTTACAGTTGGGTATGTCATGCTCCTACAGAACCAACCCTAAGCTCCAGGAGGCAGGGCACTTCTGTCTGAATCATCATTCTGTGTCTGTTGCTGTTGCCAGTATGGTGCCTGACATATTTATGTCTCTATAGAGACAGCATTGATGTTCATGTATCAATGAAGCTGCTTTTTGTGGGGAGGAAATTTAATTGCCCAGAATAACCCAGTCAATACCTTGAGCCCTAGGGTAGGTGGTAGCAGCTGCCTGTCATCTTATCTTCCCTGATCTTAGGACCTTTTTCACTCCCATGCAGGTGACATCATCCGGAAGATCATCCCCAACCATGAGTTGGTTGGGGAGCTGGCAGGGTTGTATTTGGAAAGCATCAGCCCAAGCGCTCGAAACCCAGCCAGCATGGAGCCCACTGTGCCTAGTGCTGGCCCTGAATGGGACCCTCAGAGTGGCAGCTGTGTCCAGGATGATGGCCACTCAGGGACCTTTGGGAGTGTCCTGGTTGGAAATCGCATCCAGATCCCTGACTCTCAGCCTGACAGTCCTGGACCACTGGGCCCCATCTCTGGGGTGGGTGGTGGGGGCCTCAGCAGCAGGAGTGAAGACAATGCCCTGAAGCGGGAGCTGCCGCGGAGTGCCCACGGGCTGAGCGGGAACTGGCTGGCATACTGGCAATATGAGATTGGTGTGAGCCAGCAGGATGCCCACTTCCACTTCCACCAGATCCGCCTGCAGAGTTTTCTGGGCCACACAGGGGCTGTCAAATGTGTAGCTGCCCTGAGCAGCGAGGACTTCTTTCTGAGTGGCAGCAAGGACCGTACTGTGCGCCTCTGGCCACTGTACAACTATGGGGATGGGACCAGTGAGACAGCCCCCCGCCTCATCTATGCCCAGCACCGCAAGAGTGTCTTCTATGTGGGCCAGCTTGAGGCCCCGCAGTATGTGGTGAGCTGTGATGGGGCTGTGCACGTCTGGGACCCCTTCACAGGTGAGCGGGCCCAGGTGAGAGGCCTGTTCTGTGGTTGCTTTACTGTGCCTTTGCCAGGCCACTCGGAATAGGACCCCAGTGGGAAATACATAATGATATATGTCGAGGGGGAAGATTGAGCAAGGTGGGAACAATTAGGGATTAGGAACTGTAGGACCTGAGTTTGAATCCACTCCCTGAATTTAGCAGCAAGCTGTTCTGCTGCTGGAAGCATCTACTTTACACGTGTGAGAATCAAAAACCCTGGTCCGGAGATTATGCATGTCGGGCTTGTGCAGGATCACCTGCCATCATTGTAAAGAGAAATAAGAATGAAGAGGGAAGGGAATAGAGTAGCATCAGGTAGACAGGTGGTGCCAGCTGGTTTTACAGCATGCTGCATGGAGAGAGAAGATCGCTTTGGGCGTGGGACCCTGGCATGACTCTGGAAACAGGAAGATAAGAAAGCCCTGAAATTGTTGGCATTTTCTGTGGGTCATGGGAGTGTGGTATGCAGGCATGGGGTGAGTCGGGGGCTTGCAGTAGCCAGGGCTCTTTGCTAGTCATTAGGTCTGCAAATGTACTTTGTTCTCCAGGGAAGACCCTCCGCACTGTGGATCCTTCAGACAGCCGGGTGCCGCTGACTGCTGTAGCTGTCATGCCTGCCCCCCACACCAGCATCACCATGGCCAGCTCTGACTCTACCTTGCGCTTTGTGGACTGCAGGAAGCCTGGCTTGCAGGTCAGGAGGTGTGCAGTTCCCTGTGCTCTACCTGGGGGTCTCTAGGAGCCTGTCAGGGAAGAAACTCAAAGAGGACTGACTCCCGCAGGAACACAGATAGCAGCTCTGTGGGTGGGGCTCTGTGATGGACTGGAGTCCAGAGACTTTCCCTTCCATGCATGGAATGGGAGAGTCAGGCCTCCTGGCTTTGTGGGCTTGAGTGGGTAGGGGATGGTGATGGCTGGCACTTGAGCACAATCTCCCTCTGCCCACAGCATGAGTTCCGACTGGGTGGAGGGCTGAACCCCGGGCTTGTTCGCTCACTGGCAGTCAGCCCCAGTGGCCGTAGTGTTGTGGCTGGC
This sequence comes from Cricetiscus sungorus, assembly GCA_030556225.1. Taxonomy (NCBI): domain Eukaryota; kingdom Metazoa; phylum Chordata; class Mammalia; order Rodentia; family Cricetidae; genus Cricetiscus; species Cricetiscus sungorus. The sequence goes on along the minus strand of JANBXA010000069.1, from coordinate 53,225,101 downwards.
TTCTCCTCGGGCTTCATGGTGCTGCTGGACACCCGCACGGGCCTGGTTCTACGAGGCTGGCCAGCCCATGAAGGGGACATTCTGCAGATCAAGGTGACTCCCTTAGGTCCCTCCCTTCTCTTCTGCTTAGAGCCTGGCCTGAGTAAGGACAGGTTTATGCTGGTATCCCTTATCCATACTCAGAGACATCTGATGGGCAGGGAAGGTGGCTCTTGTAGGCCAGCTCAGGAACCAGCTGCATTGGAGGCAGACGAGGGCTGGGAACCAAAGCTAGAACTGACCCTGCTGCTCCACAGGAATCTTCTAATGAGTAACCCTTGTCCATATTTGTCTTACTTGGAGGATCAGGGGTCATGCCCTGTCCGTGACCCAGTTCAGGTTAAATAAAGCTAAGCCTGGAAGCTGTTTACTGCCTGGAGACCACTGAGCAGAGTCCATGCCCCCCTGCTGGGCTGTCCTGATGGGGGCAGGAACAGGCCCAGGCATGGGCATCATGTTCTTACCTTGTGTGTTCAATCATAGGCATCAGGGAATGCTCAGCAAGTTTGGGGAGGGCAGCTTGTGGGAGGATTTCTCCCAGCAGCTAGAACTCTCCTCCCCAGATATATGGAGGCTAAGGTCGTGCTACTGGGGGGTGCAGCCTGTGCTCAGCTCTGTCCGGAGCCCCAGTGTCAGCATGGCTCTGGGGTCATCCTGTGTCAATCCCAGTTCTCTTGTAAAGTGAGGATGGTGCCCCTGTGCTTTCAGAAGATCTGAGTCTGGTTCTTAGCATAAGCATCTGGCAGCTCAGAACTGGCTGTGACTCGAGCACCAGGGGTTGGACACCCTCTGGCCTCTGTGGGTGGGTACCTGCCCTCATGTGGCATACATGAACATGAAGAAAAATACATGTTAAAAGAGGACAGTGGCAGCTGTACTGCACAGCTTGCTAGGGAGGTTAGATGCTATAATGCAGTTGTGTGGAGCACAATGCCCGAACAGAATCATTGGATTTTTTTCTTTAATTTTTAAAAGACTTACATTCATTTATGTATGTATGTATGTATGTATGTATGTATGTATGTATGTATTATTTATTTTGAGGCAGGATCTCACTATGGAACTTGCTTTGGAACTCACTATGTAGAGTAGGCTGGCCTTGAACTCAAGAGAGATCCCCCTGCTTCTCCCTCCTAAGGACTGGGATTAAAGTTGCATACCACCATGCCTGTTTTATATCTAGAAGTGGGTTTTTTGTTGTTGTTTGTTCTTTTTGTTTTAGTTTTTCTTTGTGTGTGTGATAGTTTTCTCTGCGTAGTGGTGACTGTCCTGGAACTTGCTTTATAGACCAGGCTGGCCTCCAACTCAGAGATCTTTCTGCCTCTGCCTCTGCCTCTGCCTCTGCCCCTGCCCCTGCCCCTGCCTCTGCCTCTGCCTCTGCCTCTGCCCCTGCCCCTGCCCCTGCCCCTGCCCCCCTGCCCCTGCCCCTGCCCCTGCCCCTGCCCCTGCCCCTGCCCCTGCCTCTGCCTCTGCCTCTGCCCCTGCCTCAAGTGCTGGGATCAAAGGTGTGCGCCACTGCTTGCTTATAGGCATGTGTACATGTGCACTACCTTCATCTAATGCTAGCAGAAGTCAGAGGTGAGTGTCAGAGCCCCTAGAACTGTAGTTACAGCTGGTTGGGAGCCACCATGTGGGTGCTGGGACCTGAACCTAGGTCATTTGCAAGAGTTAGGAAGTACTCAGCTGAGTCATCTTTCCAGCCCCACATTTATTTATTTATTTATTTATTTATTTATTTATTTATTTATTTATTTATTTATTTATTTAGGGTTTCTCTGTATAGTTCTGGCTGTTCTGGAGTAGAGTCTGTTCATAAATGAGTAATGGTTACAGGTTTTTTGTTTTTGCTGTTTCTTTTTTTGGTTGATTTGTTTCATTTGTGTTTTAAGACAAGGTCTGCAGTACTCATGAAGCAGAGGCATGTAGATCTCTGTGAGCTTGAGGTCAGCTTGGTCTACAAGCTGGGTTCTTGAACAGCCAAGGCTACACAGAGAAACCCTGTCTCAAAAAAGCAAAACAGAACAAAAGACAAAGTCTGGCTCTGAACCCCTTGGTGACCTGGAGCTTGCTATGTAGACCAGGCTGGCTTCAAATTTATTTTTAGAGTGTTGAATTTATGGGCTTGTGAGATGCATGGCAACCATCTTGCCCAGCCAGTGCTAGTTATGTTAATAAGAATATATTTAGTTTTTCTTTTGGAGACAAGGTCTCACTGCTTATCTCCCAGACCCAGGCTGTGTAGACCAGGCTGACTTGAATTCACAGAGGACTGCCTCGTGAATGCTGAAATTAAAGGCACTCTAGAATGGTCATGGAGTTTGGTAGGTAGAGGGGATCCCCAGGCCTCTACTGAAGCTGTCTGCCCTCTCCACTCTGCAGGCCATAGAGGGCAGCATGCTAGTCAGCTCGTCTTCCGACCATTCCCTGACTGTGTGGAAGGAGCTGGAGCAGAAGCCCACACACCACTACAAGTCAGCATCCGATCCCATCCACACCTTCGACTTGTACGGCAGCGAGGTGGTCACTGGCACTGTAGCCAACAAGATTGGCATCTGTTCCCTGCTTGAACCACCCTCTCAGGCCACCACGAAGCTCAGTTCCGAGAACTTCCGTGGCACACTCACTAGCCTGGCCTTGCTGCCCACGAAACGCCACCTCCTGCTGGGCTCGGACAATGGCGTCATCCGCCTCCTGGCATAGGTCCAGGCAGGAGTTGGCTTGAAGGCAGGGGTGAGATGACACTCCTCAGATCCAGCTCCTCATTCTTGGTCTCTCAGCAGCTCTCTTTAGGCAAGCCTCAGGTTCTGGGCGCCCACATGGCCTGCCATCTGGGGTCACACAGTTACTGAATCTCCAAGGCCACAAAGTGACTTCATTCGTGAAACTCAGGAGATGCTGTTCTAACCACCAAGAAGCGGACAGGGAAGAGTGCTATGACCCCATTGCTCCCCAGCTCTGCCTTCTGGATTCACGGGGACAAGGACGCTCCAGGAAATGAAGGGAGCCAAGCTCTCCCTAGCTCTTCCTCCCAAGGGTAGGAAACTGCTCCTGTCCAGGGTACTGATGGTACATGGACTCCATCCTAAGGAGTTTAAGGGCTTTGTCTGGGATTTCAGAATCCACTCAGCCAGGTCTTCCCAGTGTGGGACCAGAAAAAGGCGGAAAGGGGTAAGCAGGGCCAGAGAAGAGGTCATGTGGCCCAGCTGGTCTAGGAATGAATCCATGCCTTGCCTTGGTACCCCTAACCACAGTGTTTGTGCCTTGAGCCAGGGAGGCAGCCCTTGGGGCCAGCACCCCTGGGGAGAAGGGGCAACAGGAGTCATCTCTGCAACTTAGGCCCCTCCCAGGAGACAGGAAGATCCTGGCATCTCTTGAGTCCCCATTTGGAGCAGAGAAGCAGTTTGAGATGTGGCCCCTGCTGCCTCCTGACTGTTTGCAATCCATGTAAATATGATCAATAAATTCTTTGGAAGAGCCATGGAGCTGAGTGAGGCTGTGTTGTCTTTTGTTTTACCTAGGTTGGGCTCAAGCAATCTGCCTCAGCCTTCCAAGGAGGTGGGGTTACTGGCAGATGTCACCATGTCTGGCTTATGGCTTGTCTTTGATTTTTGAGATGGGCTCATGTAGTTTAGGCTGGTCTTGATCTTGGGATGACCTTCCTGCCTGAAACAAACTCCTGGGATTATAGGTATAACACCAGGCCCACCTTTTATCTTTTAAAGAATACATACATACATACATACATACATACATACGTGTAGGAGTGTTTTGCCCACATATATGCATGTGTGTCATTTGTGTGTCTGGACCCTGCGGCAGTCAGAAGAGGGCATCAGATGCCCTGGAACTGAAGTTAGTGGATGACTGTGAACCACCATGTGGGTGCTGGGAATTGAACATGGATCCTTTGCAAGAGCAGCCAGTGCTCTTAACCACTGAGCCATCTCTAGTCCCTATGCCCAGTTTTTTTGTTTGTTTTTTGATACAAGATCTTTGTAGCTCACACTGTTGGCCTTTAACTTGATATGTAGCTGAGGTTGACATTGTTTTTCCAATCCTTGCCTCTCCAAGTGCTGATATTATACATAGGCTTGTATCATCATGCCCACCACTTTATCTTGATGACAGTATGGTTAGGAAAGCCAAGACCTAGTAGTTCCCAGGGCTGTGAAGAGCGGAGCAAGAGGGTAGAGAGGGAGCCATTGTCCTCTAGTTGCCTTGGATGCAGGGTTTCTGGTCTGGGTGGCCTCAGGCAAGTTTTCAGATGGCTCATCCTTGGGGGAAAGTCAATGTTGCTGCTGAAGAGGTGGTACCCTGGGAGGGCCTGCCTCCAGCTGAGTCTTATTTCTCCACCCCTTACCTTGGCCCAGGATAAAGGTAGCCAACCAGAATCCTGGGCTTGCTGTAGGTTCCTGTAGCCTCCCCTTGCCCAGAGCAGTTGTGGTGACAGTGGTGGGGATGTAGGAATTTGGGAAAAGGAATCTGATTGTGACTCTGTCCCAGTTCTATGCCCTTAGGAAGGTTGCATAGCCTCTGAGCCTAACTGACCAAGGATAATCCCCATGCTGAGGGGTCCTTAGAAGGCTTGCCAGGCCCCTGAGTATCCTGGATCTACACTCTTGCCTGGCCAAACCCAGCCTCCTCACCTGTCTGCTCCTGTAACCAGGTACAGGCAGGGTTCTGGGTGGCTGTTTTAGGATAGCAGCCCTGATGGGAAGGGGGCTTCTGGCCCCCATATCAATGTTTAACCGGATGTGCAGGTCAATATTTACCAGCAGAGAAGGCAAGCTGAACGGGGGTTGGCTAAGAGCAAAGGTCCTGTGGGAGGAGAGAGCTAGGCCAGGCTGGCTGTACCAGGCAGAGCGTGGGGAGCAAGTGGGTCCAGGAGAACATCGTGTGCTGCAGCAAGAAACCTGAAGAGGTAGGATGGAGGGGTGGTGCAGCCTGCTCAGGCAGCAGAGGAGGCAGGGAGGGGCCCCTGGGCAAGGGGTCTGGCTGAATTGATTCAGGGAGCTGCAGCTTCACAGTGTCTTGGGGTGTGGAGGAGCAGAAGTGCAGGCAGTTCCAGAAGTCTCTCTAGAACTTCAAAACCTGGAGGCCTGTTCTTTTCAGGAAGAATCATATATCCAGGTTGGAGATGAGGCCCCAGCTGAAGGCTCTTGGACATAATGGGGGCTGGAGAGTAACAGAGGGACCCTCCAGAAGAGCTGGCTAGGAGATAAGGCCTGGGTAGGGGTTGAAGATAGAAAACCTTTATTGGAGGCCTTAGACTAAGACTTGCACAGCCCCCTCCACCAGCCTGGCTTCCCCAAAGCACCCTGGAGCAGAACTGGGGACAGAGTTAGGATAAAGCTTGTGGTTCCCGTAAGTCCAAAGGTATTTGGGCCAGTCATTCATTGGGCTCTGCTACTAGGTCAACAAAGCAGCTTTCTGGCTGCCCTGCCACCCCAGCTGAGGCCTCGGGGCCTTTTGGTAGGACTGGGGCAGCCTGAAAGGCTGGATGAAGTGAACAACAGGTTAGATGGATTCTCTGGGCTGGGAAGCCTTCTCAGATACAGATCGTTGAGGACCAGCCGTCATACTCAGGGTTTACAGAGATTCTTATTTTGGTCCTCAATCTCTACATGAGAGGAAGAAGAACTTCTGCCATGATTTTACAAGACAGGGAAAAGCCCAAAAGTATTAAGGGAAATACCAAAGGTCCTGTGTGAAGAAGCAGAGGCCAGCTTTTGAGGACCACAGCTAATATGTTTGGGTGTTCCATATCTCGATGGGAGCAGGGAGCCCATGGGTCGCAGTCTGCTGCCTGGTGTTTGAGTGGGAAGTGGGAACTAACCCTCCCTGTTCTGGATACAGGAACATGGCACTGCTCTGGGGGCTCCTGGTACTCAGCTTGTCCTGTCTGCAAAGCCCCTGCTCCATGGTGAGGCTGGGCTGAGGTCTGGGTTGAAGAAGATGCTGCGGGGAGGAGCAAGTTTGGGAGAGGCCAGAGGGTAGAGAGGGAAGAACGCTGAGTCCAGAGGGGTTGGCTCAGAGGGACCTTCCTGCTTCTGCTCACCCTTCTCTCAACAGTTCTCCCCTGTGAGCGCCATGGATCTCCCGAGCCAGCAGGTACTTGGGGGGCTTGGGCGGAAGAGCCCAAGGGTCTCACCTATGTCTTGGGCAAAGCAGGGACTTATGGAGAGGGCCATTTCTCCACCCACTTCCTCCTTTCTAAAGCCAATGAGTGAGCAGGCCCAGCAGAAGCTGCTCCCACTCGCCCTCCTCAAGTTGGGCAAACAGGTACAATCAGGAGGGGCTGGGGAAGAGTAAGTGGGGCCAGAGGGAGGATGGCCAATCCGCAGGAGCAAGGGAATGGGGCAGGGGAGACATGGTCTTGGTGTTCAGGGGTTCAGAAGGGATGGGGTAGCATGACTTTCTCTCCCCTCGGATCTGGGACAAGGCCTTGCTGCCCCCTGGTACCAGGACTGTGAGGGAGACACAGAGAATCTGTGATCTTTTCTTGTAGGGTCTCAGTGGCCATGCTACCCTGGAGATGTCCCCAAGAGACTGCAAGAGTACCCCAACTGCAGAGGAGACCCGAAGGCTGGCTCAGGCCATGATGGCTTTTACTGCTGACCTGTTCTCCATGGTGGCCCAAACATCCACCAGCTCCAACCTTATCCTGTCACCCCTGAGTGTGGCCCTGGCACTGTCTCACCTGGCACTAGGTACTGGAGCAGAACTAGGACCCACAAGGAGTTCAGTGCTACAGAGATTGTCTGCGGGCAGTTCCTCCATCAGGGACACTTGGGTATTTGGTAGCATGCAGGTGCCTGAGCTGTCACCACCGTCTGTGAGTCAGAAATCCAGGGACGGCCTAAGAATGTGGTGATTGACAAATCCCCCTAGTTATTTTAGCACAGGAGTTTCACAGCTACAATATCTTGCCCTGGACATGAGTATTTCATTGTGGGGGACTGGGATTCAGAGCAAGAAGGCATCTTGCGTGAGGTGGCTGCCAGCTGGTTAGCAGCAGAAATGAAAGTAGGATTTGGGAGTCTGATACCTCAGTGAATGTGGGAGGAGAGGAGAGCAGTGGTCTGTGATTATGCTCCTTCTGAGGGTGACAGGGTGGGAATGGGGAACGGGGCGGGAAAGAACCAGTGACCTGGGCCTCGGCCCACTTGGTCCCCTTCAGGAGCTCGGAACCAGACACTACAGAGCTTGCAACAAGTGTTACACGTGAACACAGGGTCCTGCCTTCCCCATCTACTGAGCCATCTCTGCCAAAACCTAGGCCCTGGGACAATCCGACTGGCCGCCAGAATATACCTACAGAAGGGTAGGTCAGCTGCCCAGGAACTACTCTGCCACCAATGAACAAAGGAGGTGGGATGGACTTAGCCTCAGGTAGCCAGGTAGAACACTAGTGGCCATTGGAGGCCTCAGCTCTGAAATGAGCATGTGGCTCCTTGTGTGCAGAATTTCCCATCAAAGAGGATTTCCTGGAGCAATCAGAACGGCTCTTTGGTGCAAAGCCTGTGAAACTGACTGGAAAGCAGGAGGAAGACCTGACGAACATCAACCAATGGGTGAAGGAGGCCACGGAGGGGAAGATTGAGGATTTCCTCTCTGAGCTGCCAGATAACACCGTGTTGCTTCTCCTCAATGCCATCCATTTTCATGGTGCACTATTCTTCTTAAGTCCTCACCCTGACAGGCCCACCTGCCCTGTAGGCTGAGCAGGGTTGTGCAAACTTTGCTCTGGGATTGCTAGGCCGTGAAGCAGGGGGTTGTCTTGAGTGTGTGAGGAGGAAAATCAGAAGCTGGCTGAAGCTATGGAGGACAGACTGCCCTGGGGCTACAGAGGGATGGAGAAATGCAAGCCTGGATGTGGGAAAGATACCTAAGTTCAACTGGGTGTCAGTATTGGGGGCTTGGCTTCCACCTTTTTTTTTTTTTTTTTCCAAGACAGGGTTTCTCTGTGTAGCCTTGGCTGTCTTGGAAATGGCTTTGTAGACCAGGCTGGCCTTGAACTCACAGAGATCCACCTGCCTCTGCCTCCTGAGTGCTGGGATTAAAGGCGTGTGCCACTGCTGCCACCGCCACTGCCACCAGCTTTGGCTTCCATTTCTTGTCCCTTGAATGGGTTCTGGGTGTGACAGGCAAGAGGCTGGTCTTATGTTATATGGCTCCTGCCCTCTGCCTGGCTGCAGGTTTCTGGAGGACCAAGTTTGACCCGAGCCTCTCCGAGAAAGACTCCTTCCACCTGAACGAGCTCTTCACGGTGCCCGTGGATATGATGAGAGCACAGTCGTACCCTTTGCGATGGTTCCTGCTGGAGCAACCAGAGATACAGGTGCCCCTGGCTTCCCCAGCAAATTAAGCCTGGTGCTGGGAGGGGATGGAAGGCTGTGGCGGGAACCCAGGGGTGAGGGGTACCCCATCTTCCTTGAAGCCTGATCCCTGAGGATGTGGATCTGGGAGGGTCCATTATGCCTCCACCTAACATATGGCCTCTTTGAGGTTCATTTGCTCACAGAAAGTACCCTGGGCTTTTGTCACATGCCAGATATTGTTCTCTGCACTGAGGATTCAGGAAGACCCTGGCCAGTTCCTAAGGGAACTTAAGTGTTCCCACTAGGGCAGCTCAGAAGGGAGGAGTCTGCCAGCTTGGGTTTACTGCTCCGAATATTCTGATTGGATGGAGTTCTACACCGAGGGGTCTCAGCTGAGGCTTCCCTTGCTTCTAGCCTAACTGTGACTCCTTGGCTGGGATGTTGATCCTTGGGCCCGTCATCTGTGACTGAGATAACAATATTGGCTAGTTTGTTTGTTTTAGGGTCTGGCAGTGTTACACATGCTGCCTTTGAACTCATGATCCTTCTACCCCAGCTGTCTGAGTGCTGGGATCCCAGGTGTGTGCTACCACACCTACTCACCCACTCTGCTGGTTGGTTTTACTAGGCAAGCAAGGCACAGCATAGTCAGTTCTGCAGGAAGGAGCCGTGTGGGTATCTTGGCTTCTCTCTAGCTCATGTTGAAAAAACAATGGCCTGGTCAGCTCCCCTTAGCTTCTCATCTTCCTGTTGCTCTGTCCTTGTGCTACCCATTGTTCCTTCATCCTCTGGCTCCATCTCCCCATCCTCCTCCAGCCTCCTGTCAGCAGGCCCCAGCAGCCAGGCCTGGCACTCACCTCCCACTGGCAGAGGACCTGCCTGCAGGCCTGTGCTGGAACTCAGTGAGGCATGGAACTCAAGGAGGCACGGCTTCAAGAGTCTTGAGCCTGGTGGTTTCCATGCTGCTGTAACTGCAGTAATTCTTCAAAAGGGATCTTGTGACCTGAGTGTGGTAGCTTACACCATAATCCCAGCACTCAAATGACTGAGAGTTTGAAGATAGTCAGGGCTACATAACCAGATCCCATCTAAAGAGAAAAAAAAATTGCATTCCAAATCTTGGCATATACAACTAACGCCACTGGGTAAAGGGGAAATTAGAGAGGCAGGGTTCCTACAGTTTCTGGTGGCTCCTCTCCAGGTTATTTTGAAAGCCACAGGCCCCACCTATCTATCATATACAGGGAGACATGAGAGGCAAAGACAGGAAGGTCCATAGCTTGTTTGTACAGCTAGGTGAGAGCAGGTGGAGAACTCAGTCTGTGGTGAAGACACTTGTAGAAGATTGAAACGTGTGGCTGGACATGCAGCACAGTTCAGTACTTGCCTGGCCTGCACAAAGTCCTGTGTTCAACCCCTAGCACCACATAAACCAGGCACAGTGATGCACTTTTGAGAAGGAGGAAGGAGGACCAAAAGGTCAAGGCAGAGAAATGGCTCAGCAGTTAAGATTACGTGCTGCTCTTGCAGAGGACCAGGGTATGATTTCCAGTTCTCACAAGGCAGCTCACAGACATCTGTAACTCCAGTTCCAGGGGGTATGATGGACTCTGAGGATACTGCAAGTACATGATGCATAGACATACATTTAGACAAAATACCTTACACATTAAAATAAACCTTAAAAAAAATTCAAGGTCATTTTTAGTTACATAGCGAGTTTGAGGACAGCCTGAGATACAAGAAACCCTGTTTAAAAAACAAACCAAAATGAAAATTGGGTTTGATGGTATGAATAGCTTTGTAATCCCAGTACTCAGGAGGCAGTTGAGGCAAGAGGATCAGAAGTTCACAGTCTTTCTTGGCTAAATAGTAATTTCAAAATCAGCTTTTGATCCATGAGATTCTGTGGTCAAAAAATGGGGGGAGGATGTGGTGGCTCACATCTCTAATCCCAGCACTCAAGAAGCAGAGACGAGGCAGAGGCAGAGGCAGAGGCAGAGGCAGAGGCAGAGGCAGAGGCAGAGGCAGAGGCAGAGGCAGAGGCAGAGGCAGAGGCAGAGGCAGAGGCAGAGGCAGAGGCAGAGGCAGAGGCAGAGGCAGAGGCAGAGGCAGAGGCAGAGGCAGAGGAGGCAGAGGCAGAGGCAGAGGCAGAGGCAGAGGCAGAGGCAGAGGCAGAGGCAGAGGCAGAGGCAGAGGAGGCAGAGGCAGAGGCAGAGGCAGAGGCAGAGGCAGAGGCAGAGGCAGAGGCAGAGGCAGAGGCAGAGGCAGAGGCAGAAGAATCTCTGTAAGTTTGAGGCCAGCATAGTCTACATAGTGAGTTCCAGGCTACACAGAGAAACCTTGCCTAGAAACAACAACAACACAAAAACAAAAAAGGTAGAGAGCAATTTAAGAAGACAATTCCTGTCAGCTTACCTCTGGCTTTCATACACACATGTGCAAACACACAACTATGCAAATATGTGTGCATATGTATTTCCCCACAGAGATTTAAAAGCATTATCTCATTTGGTCACATGTCATCTTGCAAAGGGCCAAGTGATAGTGCTCCATTTCACAGGTGTAGTGAAGGCACATTGAGCTTGAACCTCTGGCTCCTGTCTCAGAAGTACAGAAGCAATTTTGGCCCAGACCCCAACAGGTCCAGGGTTACCGGTCCTCATGTTCTCTCCTTTCTTATCTGTAGGTGGCTCACTTCCCTTTTAAGAACAACATGAGCTTTGTGGTCATGATGCCCACTCATTTTGACTGGAACGTGTCTCAGGTACTAGCTAACCTGAGTTTGGACACACTGTACCATCCCTCACTGCGGGAGAAGCCCACCAATGTGTGGCTGCCTAAACTCCATTTGAAACAGCAGTTGGACCTGGTGGCCACCCTCAGCCAGCTGGGTAAGGGGACTGGGGATCCAGGCAGGGGGCCCAGGTGGTCTGGCAGGGCATGTGAGGAGAGTCCTCCAGCTGGCAGTGTGTTTGAGTCAGAGGTAGTCCTGCATCCTGGATAGGAGCAATGGATACCCTCCCCTAGACCTGTGCTGGGATAGATTGGGATGAACTACCGTGCTACCTGAGCATTACAGAGAATCCTGGGTAAAGAGTTCAGGGTGATGCATGAACCTTGTTGTCTAGCTTGGAAAGGGGAAGAGGCAAAGCTGGGGTTGCCATGTTACAGAGCTGCAGCTAACTACTCTGCACTAGAGTACTGCAGACACGCCGTGTCCACAGTGCTCAGTCTAACGGAGTGGGCACATGAAGACTCATGTGCTCTCAGACTAGTGTGAGTGTGAGTCAGAGTGTGTCTCTCCAGCTCACCCTAGGAAAATCAAACTGGTACCAGTGCAGATTCTGATGAAAACGAGGGGGGAGGGTGGTTCTAGAAGTGGTGTCTAGGCTGAGACTTGAAGCTGTAACATGCCAGTCAATCTGTGGGTTCAAGTGTTCTCTTTAGCCAGGATGTCAGACAGGTCCAGGTAGCCTGGGGGCGGCACTGACCCATCATCTGTTGCTCTGGGCAGGCCTGCAGGAATTGTTCCAGGGCCCAGACCTGCGTGGGATCTCTGACCAGGGTCTGGTGGTGTCTAGCGTGCAGCATCAGTCTACCATGGAACTCAGTGAGGCTGGTGTGGAAGCAGCTGCAGCCACCAGCACAGCCATGAATCGAATGTCCATTTCCTCCTTCGTGGTGAACCGACCCTTCATCTTCTTCATCATGGAGGACACCTTAGGCATGCCCCTCTTTGTGGGCAGTGTGAAGAACCCCAACCCCAGTGCACAGCCCCAGCTCCAGGAACAGCAAGATTCCCCTGACAACAGGGTCTTCCAGAATGAAAAGGCCGACTTCCACGGAGACAAGACATTTGGTCCTGATTTGAAACTTGCACCCCCTTTGGAGGAGGATTACCCCCAGTTTAGCACCCCAAAGTGAGGAGGGGCCCTGGGCATCAGCATCCCGAGTCCACCTGGATCAGCCTCTCAACTCCTGTGACTCTTTCCAACCAGTTTTGTGGGATAGGGTGGGACCTGGGGAGACAGTCTCCAGGGAAGGAGCCGTTCTTACAGCCCCTGGGGATAGGAGGTAGGGTGGGGCCTGGAGAAAGGCAGGCAAAAGGAATCTTCATTTCTTCTAAAAGAGCTCAGGGGGTGACCTCTTGTGGGCTGGGCATTCATGGATATAGTTTTGGCTAGAGGTGGGTTAGGCCAGTCCCTAGCTTAGTTGGGGTACCTTCACCTTTAGACATGTCCCCAAACGCCCTGAGCTCAGACCTTGGCCTTGCTTCATGTTGTACTCCATGGGTGGAGGTTGACCTACCCTGATTCTGATGTACCTTGCTGAAGGCATACAGGGTCTACCCATGTCCCACCACCCAAGTCACCCCCTCTGGTCTTTGGAGACGCCAACACTGCCAGAAGCCCCCTTCCTTCCTCTCCCTTGTCCTCTTCTGGGCACAAGCTCAGGGGCTGAGGCAGGGAAGGGCCCCTTTAGCTCCCAAGATTCTTTTGTAAAGTTTTTGTAGTGACTTTTATGCCACCCGAATAAAGAATGAATGGGCCGGGCTGGTTTGATGTCACAGTTCTGGGCAAGTGGATGTGGCTGCGAGGCAGCCAGAGGGCAGATTGCACTGAGCCCTCTCTGTGCCACGTTTGGTTTCTGGCCACATGCCAGTCCTCTCTAGGTCTACCTCCACGCCAGCCTGGCTCAACCCTCAGCCCTTCCCTCTATGTGTGCCTCAGGCAGCTGGTAACAAGGACAGCTCAGAACTGGCAATTAGGGAGCTAACGGGTCTCTAATTACACCCCAGCCGCTTTGCCAGGAGCAGGCGCCCGCCAGCCGGGGACAGGCTGACAGCTGGAGGCAGGCAGCGTCTGAAGATTTTGGGGATGTAGTAGGGGATACCTTGGCACCGGATTGGCTACTTCCTGTGGGAGAGCAGAAGCTAGAGGCATGTGGGTGGTGAGGGCTGCCCTCTGGGGCAGGCACTTCTCCCTGCAGGGATCTTCTGTGTGAGGGCAGTAGCCCTCTGGAGCCCTTATGTGGCCGGGTGGGGTCGGAATGAGGGTGGGATAAGAGATCCCTGGTGTGGGATCCTGATGCTGCTAAACTGCCATCGTGTGAGTGTGTGTGTGTGTGTGTGTGTGTGTGTGTGTGTGTGTGTGTGTGTGTGGCGGGGATGAGGGGGCAGGAAGGCAGATAATACACGAGGGGAATGTATGGCATGTCAGGGTGAGGGTCAGGGGGCAATGTCACAGGACGAGGTCCCTTCATTGAGACTTGAATGGTGGAGCAAGGAGCAGGCAGAGAAGGCCTATCCAGCGGGTGACATCAGTCAGAGCAGGAACTAACTGAAGTAGGTGATAGAGGGCACCTCAGAAGATTTCGGGAAGAGGACTGGAGAGCTACTGGGAAGAGGAAAAGCAAGAGCAGAAGGCGTGGGCTGAGAGCATGCGCAAACGTTCAAGATGAGCTGAGCTTTGTGCTGGGGAGTAGCGAGGAGTCAGTTGGGGAAAGAACACGATGGACTCTAGGACCATGCAAAGACTTTAAAGAAAAGATTCGCTATTTGCTTTTTTTTTCCTTTTTTTTTTTTAAAGTTTTATTACATATACTTTTATTTTGTGTGTATAAGTATTTTATGTGAACGTATCTTTGTGTGTCACATCAATGGCTATGGAGCCCAGAAGAGGGCATCGGATCATCTGGAGCTGGGGTTACAGGGTTCTGAGACAGGATGTAGGTGCTGGTAACCAAAAGAGCAGCCAGTGCTCTTAACTGCTGAGCCATCTTTCCCCTGACTTCTTTCTTCTTCTTCCTTTATTATTTTTGTTGTTGTTTGACACAAGGTTTCTTTGTGTAGTCCTGGCTGTCCTGGAACTAGTTCAGGCTGGCCTTGAACTCACAGAGATCTGCCTGCCTCTGCCTTTCGAGTGTTGGGATAAAAAGTGTGTGCCACCATGGTCTGGCTCCCCTGACTTAAAAAAAAAAAAAAAAATTTAATTTTATTTTTAATTATGTGTAGGAGTTTGTACGTATGTGTAGTTGCTCTCAGGGGACAGAGGAGGGCGATGAACGCCCTGGAGATGAATTTACAGGAAGTTGTGAAGCACTTGATATGGGTGCTGAGAACAAAACTCCGGTCCTCTGTAAGAGCGGTACATTAACCACTGAGCCATCACTCCAGTCCCCTATGTGTGTGTGTGTGTGTGTGTGTGTGTGTGTGTGTGTGTGTGTGTGAATTTTAACGTTTATTTATTTATTTTGTTCATTTGATTTTTTTTACTTTTGGTGTTTTTTGTTTGCTTTGTTTTGTTTTTGAGACTAGGTTTCACTATATGTAGCCTTAGCTGGCCTGGAACTCACATAGACCAGGCTGTCCTCACACTCACAGAGACCGACTGATCTCGGTTTCCCAAGTGCTGGGATGAAAGGCCGGAGCCACCACACCTGGCAATTTACTTACTTATCTGCTACTCATGGTTTGTGTGTACGTGCTTGTGCAGAGGTGAGAAAAGCAACTTGCAGGTTTTGGCTCTTTCCTTCTACTGTATGGGTTTCAAGTATCAAACTCTGGCCCTCAGGCTTGGCAGCAAGCTCTTTCACCTGCTTAGCCATCTTCCCGGCTCTTTGCCCAGCTTTTAATTTTGTATAAGTGAATCATAAAATTTTCTCCTCTGTCCTGTGCCCTGGCCCGACCCGGCAGTGCTGGGAATTGAACCCAAGGACTTGCCTATGAGGCAAACACCCCACCACCGACTACCTCAGTTTGTATTCTGTCAGGTCTCTTGCACTCAGCCTCATGTGTTGCACTCAGCCTCATGACTTGCCTGTTTTGTGCCCAGCAGTGCCCCTTCACCAAGAAGCCTTGGGCTTGGGAGATGCTGGATCTAAATTTGGCTCGAGGAAGATTCCTGTGGCTTTTGGATGGAGGAGGTGGGAATAAGAAGCTGGTTGGCTGGCCTACCCAGGGTGCAGATCAAAGCCATAGAATTCTTCTTGGCTAGACTGTGGGAGGGAGGAGAAGGAAGTACTCAGGGCAATGGGATTGGCCTTGCCATTCCTAGGTCTTCTTTGTAAAGGAATGGGTAGGGGTGGTGCCTTTGGATGATCTGGGAAGCAGAATGACTATAGAGTGGATGCGAATTTGCAATTTAAACACGTTTTAATGGAAATGTTATGCTAATACAGGCCAACCACATGTTCCATTTTGCCTGGGAAAATTAGGGTTAGTCCTGTCATTTGAACTAATTATTAGCATTCAGTCTTGCTGTTAGGAGTGTCCTATAAGTTCATTCCTGGGCTACCATGTGGATCTGGTAGGCATGGAATTGCTAATGATGGTTTTGAATGCATCCCATTTTAAATGTCAAGGGATTGACTGAATGCTTTTGTAAGGGGTGGGAGTGTATACTTGGCAGCATAGAGATGCTTTAAGCCATGGAACTAGGGGCTGGGTGGGGCTCCCGCTTAGCTGGTGCAAGGCCCTGGGTTTCATCCCCAGTGGTGTGGGGCAGACACTGAAAAGGAAGATATTCTTTCTTAAGGGAGAGGATGGAACCGAAAGGAAAAGGGTTCTAGGATCAAGCAAGCAGAGACAGATGGGAGGGAATGGAAATATAGAGAGAATGGGCTTGGAGAAGGAGGAACACTGCTCTGCTGCCTGCGGCTGAGAATGGAGGTTTCCATGTGGCGGTCAACAGGTCACTCGGGTGACAATGGCAGTTCCAGAGAAGATGGGCACAGAGGGGAGGAGGAAGCGGGAATAGAAGCTATGTACACATAAGAGCCGCAGCTCTTTCCATCATGGCTGTGAGGGAAGTGGGCAGTGACTTTAGGGGATACAGCAGCATAAAACGGAGACTTTCAGGTAATCAAAATTTTTCTTTTTCTCAGTATTCAGATTGAACCCAGGGGAAGTACATGCTGGGGAAGTTTGCTCTGCACTAGCAGATGTCATTACTTTTTTTTTTTTTTTTTTTTGCATTTTTTGTATATTTATTGTGTGTGCACAAATGTGCACTTGTGCATGTGAGTACATGCCTTAGCACACATGTAGAGGTCAGAGGACATCTTGTGAGAGTAGGCTCTTTCTGGCTTGGCAGCAAGTACTAACAGCTGGGAGTGCAGACCTGTTTTGAAGCCTTGAGTAACTTCTTGTAGCAGACACTGGAAGGAGAGTCTGAGAGTCTGTTGGATAAACTTTGGATTTTGTCTCATTTCCTGGAATCCCACAAAACCAAGAATGAAATGGTGAGGTCTCTCCACTCTTCCAGTAGAGGGCACACTCTTGCTGGGGCCTTTGGCAGCCAGTTGCATCCAGAGTGCTTTCCCATCATGCCTCTGTGATGACTGGCTTGGTGGGAGCCAAGATGTAGAGAGAGCCTCTTTACCAATCACCTTCTCCTTCAGGTGCAGCCTGGGGAGGCACTGGCAGTAGAGTAGCAGTAACTGGATTGAACTCACACTAGAAGCTTCCTTTAAAAAACAGAAAACACCGGAAACAATGCAGCTATACTCCCTGCCAATAATTCCAGGACAGCAGGGGGGGGGGCGACACAAAGAAACCCTGTTTCAAAAAACAAACAAACAAACAAAAAGAAGTAGAGTATTGGAGTCATCTTTGGGCTTGTCCACCTTTAACTGTCAGGGTTGCTACATATGATCTCATTGTTCTTCAAAGTTGCCATATGAAGACACACTTGTGATGAGTAGAGTTCATTTCCATACCCATGGCCAACACTGGTGGTGTTACATGTTTCTTTTCTTTTTTGTTTTTTTGAGACAGGGTTTCCTCTATGGTTTTGGAAGCTGTCCTGAAACTAGCTCTTGTAGACCAGGATGGCCTCGAACACACAGAGATCTGCCTGCCTCTGCCGCCTGAACGCTGAGATTAAAGGTGTGTGCCATCACTGCTCATCCTCAATATTCTACTTCTAAAAGTCCTACACCAAAATCTTCCCACAGGACTGGAGGAAGAGCTCTGATAAGGTGCTTGCCTGGCATGCATGGCATCCTAGATTCCATCCCTGACTCCACCAGGAATAAAAGGAATTTGTGCTGGGACTAAAGGCATGCACCACCACTGCCCAGCTTACGTGTTTCAATCTTATCAATCTGAAGAGCATGCAACAGGACTTCCTATGGCTTTAATTTGTATTCCTTTGATTATTAGCATTTTTTTTTTCTTGGTAATTTGGGGAATCAAGCCAAGAGCCTTTTTTAGGGGGTGGGGCTTTTGCCATGGTCTCACTAATATTTTCCCCTGGGTGTACTGGAACTGCCTATATAGACTAGGTTGGCCTTAAACTCACAAAAATCCTTCTGCCTCTGCTCCATGAGAGCTGGGCTTAGAGGCATTGAGCCTGGCTGAGAGTCTTTTCAAATACTAGGGTAGTGCTCTACTGCTGAGCCACATTTCCAGCCCCATGGAACTTCTTTGTATAAATTTATTGGCCACTTAGGATTCTGCTATGAATAACCTGGTCTTACTTTTCTCTCTCTCTCGTTTTTTTTTTTTTTTTTGTTTAAAACTTATTAGATTTGTTTCATGAGTCTTTTCCCCGAGTGTGTTCTGTGCACCACATGCAATCCTGGTGATCACAGAGGTCAGAAGAGGGCATTGGATCCCCTGAAACTGGGGCTATAAAGTTGTGAGCCACCGTGTGGGTGCTGGGAACTAAGCCAAATCCTCTGCAAGACTAACCAAATGCTCTTAACTGCTTTGTTAACTGTTGAGAGAGAGAAACATCTCTCAATGCCTTTTCGATTTTGGTTTTCTCATTACTTTACAATATTTTGGTACAGTTGCGTTTTTTCTTTGCCTTTTTTTTTTTTTTTTTTTTTTTTTTGATAGGGTTTTTCTGGATAACAGCTCTGGCTGTCCTGGAATTAGCTTTGTAGACCAGGCTGGCCTCAAACTCACAGAGATCTGCCTGCCTCTGCTGGAATTACAGGCATTAAAAGTTTGTGGTACTACCGCCAGGCTTTTCTTTCTTTAATGGTATCCATGTATGGAAAGAGAAATTTCTAACTTTAATGCCACATTCATCATCAACCTTTTCCCTCATAGCATGTACTTCTTTGGGTATTATTTATTTTATTTTGATTTTAAGAGATGGAGTCTCACTGTGTATTCCTGGTTGGCATAGAACTCTTCATGTAAGTCATTAACCTTAAATTTCCAGCACTTCTCTGTCTCCTGAATGCTGGAGTCACATGTGCCACCACACCTGGCTATCTATCTATCTATCTATCTACCTATCTATTTATCTATCTATCTACCTATCTATCTAACTATCATCTATCTATCTATCTATCTATCTATCTATCTATCTATCTATCATCTATCTATCATCTATTTCTGTTTGTTTTGTGTGCTTGGATGTATATGTGTATGCCATGGACAAAGTATGTGGATATAGAAAATTACTTGTGGAAGTCATTTCTCTCCTTCTACTATGTGGATCCTGGGGAATCCAACTCATACCATCAGTCATGCTTAGTGGTAAGTTGTTAGGAGTAGCTTCCTGCTGGCCTGGTCCCACAGCTGCACCAGCCCCAAATAACACACAGAGACGCTGTATTTGATATAATGCTGTTGGCTTGTTACCAGTTTCTACGTGGTCTTATCTTACTAGAGAGAGGGCCTGGAGTTCTATCCCGTTGGTCCTACATCTTGGAACTCCTCCCTACTACTTCCTCTTTCTTCCTTGTCTCCTAGTCCTGCCTATCTTGCTTTTCTATTGGCCAACAGTACTTTATTCATTAACCAATACGAGAAACATATTTACAGACTGACATCTCCCATCAGTAAATACTTTTATTTGCTGAGCCATTTCATAGGTCCTATATTTTTCTTTCTGAGACAGGGTCTCATGTAGCACAGGTTGGCCTCCAATTTTTTTTTTTAAAGATTATGTATTTATTTTATGTATGAGTGCTCTGTCTTCATGTATGCCTTTATGCCAGAAGAGGGCATCAGACCCCATTATAGATGGTTGTGAACCATCATGTGGGTGCTAGGAATTGAACTCAGGACCTCTGGAAAAGCAGCCAGTGCTCTTAACCACCAAGCCCTCTCTTCAGCACTGGCCTCCAACTCTTATATGGAGGATTGCCTTGAAGTCTTGACTGTCCTTCCTGTACTCTTCAAGAACTAGGAATATGGGTGTGCACCATCCTGTCCTACCTGTTTACTTTTTAGAGCATGGTACTGCTTAAGGAATATGCTGGGTGTGATGGAGCACACCTTAAATCACAACGCTGGGGAGGCAGAAGCAAGAGGATCACTGTGAGTTGCAGGCCCAGCCAGGGCTACATAGTGAGGTCTGGCCCCAAACCAACCAAGTAGGGAAGACATCAATGTCAGCTGTGCTCAGAATGTGGCAACCTTGGTGTTGGGGGAGATTAACTGAGATTTTCACAGGATAGCTTTTATTGCCTCTCTCTCTCTCTCTCTCTCTCTCTCTCTCTCTCTCTCTCTCTCTCTCTCTCTCTGTGTGTGTGTGTGTGTAGGTCAGAGAATGACTTTGTGGAGAAGGCACTCTCCTTCCACCTAGCATCCCAAGGGTTGAGCTCACATCACCAGGCTTACACTGTAAGTGCCTTTACCCACTAACACAGCACTTTGCCTAGAGTCACTCTGCAGTTTTTCTTTATTGAAAGGACCTGTACTCTGACTGTTGATGCTCTCCTTCCTATAAAGCTGAACCTTGCCCACTGCAAAGTCCCACTGGCCCCAGCTCTGCTTTCTGGGCTTCCTGGAGAATGCTTGCAGAATCCCCTACATTTTCTCTCTTTTGAGCCTTCCTCTTTCCTTCTGTGACTTGCTATCAGGCTTTCTTAGCCTAAAAATGCTTACTATACAGGTTTAGAGAGCAACATTTTAAACCAGAGCAGCAGCAAAAGGAAGTATTCTGCAACCTCCAGTTCTCTGGAGCGGATCCCACACCACACAGTTGACAGTTCAATGTGATGAACTTTGTTCCACGGACAAGAGTAACAAAAATAGTGTTCTTTTAAAAAAAATCATTAATTTATTTAGTGTGTGTGTGTGTATGTGTGTACGAGCCATGGCACACACACAAAGGTCAGAGAAACACATATCAAAATTGATTCTCTCCCTCTATGTAGGTGCTGTGGATAGAACTCTGATTTTCAGAATGACTACTGAGCCACCTCACTGGCCACTTTTTCTTTTCTTTATTATTTTATGACACAGGGTTTCATGTAGCCCAGGCTAACCTCGGATTCACTATGTAGCTAAGGTTGGCCTTGAACTTCTGCCACCACCTTCCAAGTGTTGGGATTATGGGCACCATATCACTTATACAAATATTCCCTTCAGGCTGTGTGTATTTAGAGTTATATGAAGCAGGTGAATTTCAAGTTTAGAGTTGGGTTTCATTCCCAAGATCTCTCATGCAGATGCAAGTATTCAGATCCCCAACCCAAACCTGTTTATTTTGGGTCCTAGGTATTTCAGATAAAGGGGATTCAGCCTGGAGTCTCTAGTCATTGCTTATGTTAGTCTTTTAGTTTTGTTTTGTTTGTTTGTTTGTTTGTTTGTTTGAGATAGGATTTCTCTGTGGTTTTGGAGCCTGTCCTGGAACTAGCTCTTGTTGACCAGGCTGGCTCAAATTTACAGAGATCTGCCTGCTTCTGCCTCCTGAGTGCTGGGATTAAAGGTGTGCACCACTACCCAGCTGTTATTTAGTTTTGAAACTCTGTTATGAGTTCTAATACCCCATGGTAAGCTGCATGCAAGTGTTCCCCTGTGCAGCAAACCCCTAAGTGTGGGCCTCCTCTCAGGACAGGTGTCCTGAACACCCCACTTCTTCCTCTGGTCAGATGTTTCCCCCACTGTCCCTTCTTCTTAAAGGTTTTAATTCTTGTGTGTGTGTGTGTGTGTGTGTGTGTGTGTGTGTGTGTGTGTGTGTGTGTGTGTATCTGTGTCTGTGGTACCAGAGGAGGCCAGAAGAGGGCATTAGATTCTCTGGAGGTGGAATTACAGGCAGTTGTGAGTCCCTGTGTGTGCTGGGAACAGAACTCAGGTCCTTTGTAAGAGTAGCCAGTGCTCTTAAACACTGAGAATCTTCTAGCTCCCACCATCCTCTGTAATCCTCAGAGAGCACAGAACTCCAGAACAGACTGACCCTGTCCATCCCTTCATTTTCCAGGAGAGGGAGAATTATCTTCCTCCCCTACTACAGGTAGAGCCAAAGCTAACCACTTGGAAGAACCCAGTGTCTTCATATTGGCTCACGTTTTCTCCATACAGCCCACCTCTCGCCAATCCTTTCTGATGTTCAGATTCAGATTCATGACCTACCTACCCCAGGCTGGCCCAAGTGCCCTGTGAAGTTACCCATCATGTGGAGGGTCCCATTGAGGAGAGATGAAAGCCCAAGGAAGGTGTTGTGTGGGAGGAAGAGGATGTGAATTCGTGGTCTGGGAGACATATGATGGATGGGCAGCAGTGGGTTAAAGTTAACACCAGACAATGATGCAATCACAGATTCCAAATTGAGTCAGGTCACTTTAAGAAAGGAGTAGCTGTAATCTGAAGCCTGCTGGACGCTGGGTCGCTGGGTTGGGAGGCAACTATTCACTCCACTGCTTGATAGAGCCCCCTCTGGGTGCAGGCTGAGAGGGACCTAAACTCAGAGAGGAGCTGCAGTGGACCACAGGTAAGGCGGCTCCTGGTCTAGACTGGGGAGAGGCTCCTTGGCTAGAGGGACTGAGAGGAGCAGGGGCACCCCAGAGAGCAGAAAAGAGGGGTAAAAGGAAGTGGAGGTAGGGATATAGTTCCCTCTGTAGTTTAGGGACAAAGGTGAACAAATGAGAGGAAAGAAGAAATTGGGGGCCAGGACACTATTATCCCCTGCATTATCCCACTACAACAAAAGGAGAGGCTGGATGGGGCTTTGAATGGAGTTGGGAAACAATGTGGTGGTGGTGGGTAGTAGGAAATGAGGAGCTAAGCTCTGGGTCTGGTCTGAACAGTATCCCAAAGGGGCTATCATCTTACAGGCAGGACTTTCTCTAGAGTTGCTTCCTTCCACCAGCAGTAAGCAAGGAAGGTGGTCTTCCCATAGCCCAGTCTGGCTCCACTCAGATTGCTGCTTTTCACAGTCAACTGGTGCTGACCCCCCCCCCCCTTTCCCTGCCTGAGTTCTGCTGGGATGGGATGTGGGATGCCTGCTAGGTCCTCTCTCCAGCTCCCACCCATTCTCTGTTACCAAGTGAATGGGAGACAAATGAGGTCATGGCCTCTTGCAAACAATAAGCACCATTTAGCCTAGCTGGTGTATGGGGTCTGGCTGCCCTTCTGCAGTCTTTTTACCTCTCGAGGAAGCCACAGCAGGGAGTGGTCTGGGTCAAAGAAAAGAGACAGACTTTCCAAGTGCCAGCCACTGTCTGGACTTAGCTGCCCATCAGTTCAGCCTCCAGGCCAAGGGGGATGGGTGGGGACCTGTGAGTTCTGGCTCCAGGGAGTTCTGGCTTTCCTGGGGTAACGGGAAGTGCAACTATGGGGTGTTTCAGGTCCCAGGGGTTCAGAAAAACAAAACAAAATAACAAAACCCCCACAAAACTGCCTCCCAAACAACAATAAAACCCCCACAAAACTGCCCCCGAAGTGAGTGCTGCAGCCATGAGCCAGCCAAGAGGGAGGTACCCTCGGCTGCACTGTGCTCACATCCACTGCCCTGTGGCTTGAAGGCTGCTTGGTTCTGGGAGGAGACAGCAGTGGAGGAGGAGCAGGGCTCCAGGCAGGGCTTAATCTGAAACACATGTACTGGCTCCCATTTGTCTTCCCAGCTTGGATTTGAGACCACAACATCCCAGTTTCTGTGCCTCTTGATTTGGGGGTGGACCTTGGCTCAGAGGGAACAATCTTGACCCTTCCCCATGCCCTCCCCAACCTGTCGCCCAGGAATCTGGCTTGGACATGTCCCTTTGGACAACAGAATGGCATCATTGTCCCAGTCCCCGTGGCTAGCCAATAGTTGCCTACCCAACCCAGTTATGGCTCCCAGGGGCATTGCATGTGTCCTGTGGGGCCCCGGCTGCAGACCCTCACTTCCTGCCCTTCCTGCCTAGGGTCTCCATTTCCTTGATTCCTGGGCTTCAGGTGGAGAGTTTAGACATTCAACTAACACTTGCCCTGCTTAAGTTCTTGGGCCAGCACTGAACTCCCATGTCTCCCTCCCTCCCATGCCTACTGGTTCCCACCTTGGCTTTAGTTCTAAGCCTAGCCACAAGGTAACAATGATTTGTGACTTAGACCCTGGAGGAACTCTTCTGCAAGTGTATCTCACTTACTTCCTGCAATAAAATGCCAAGGGTGACCATCTCTCAGTCACTATCTACCCAGAGAGACCAGAGGGCCTTTCTGTGCATCTTTGATAAACCAGCCTGTTGAGGCTCAGCAGAGGGAGGTTACTGCCTGTGATGGGTGGGGCTGGGTGGGGAGGGCTATAAATTGGTATTACTTTCTCTGTTGTTCCATTGTCCACCCCCCCACCCCATGAAGCTGGGAGGCAGTGCCCTGGGTGAGAACATAGGAGTCCCTAGAATTGCCACTGGGAGATCTGCCATGGATGAGGGAGGCTGGTTCTTGCTGGTGGTGTTGCTGCAAGCAGAGGAAACTTCCTCTTGTTGCCCCACATGGGCTACGGTTGTCTAGTGGATTATCTGACTTAATTTTAAGAACCTTATCCAATGGTTGCAGACTGCACTCCCAACTTTTCAGATCCAATTTGTTCTGGGAAGTCAGAAGAGCTGGTGATTGTGTGTGGTGGGTGAGGACAAGTGTACGCCACAGGATAATGATGATGGGGCAAGTGTATGCCACAGGATAATGATGATGATGGAGCTGGGGGGCACTTCAGGGGGTGTGTGCTGTAGCATGGGCGGAGGACACGCCGGGACAGCCAGTGGTCTCTTCTGACTCTAGGATGAGCTTTTCTGTGGACACCATGTCCCACCCCTGGACCCAACTCCAGGAGCACAGGAGTGACTCCTGAGGACCCACGCTCAGATTTAAATTTTGCTTTGTGTTTCAAATGCCAGATCAGAGTCAGGGCAGACAGGTCATTGCTTAGGGAGGTGGGAGGTCCCACCAAAATTTAGTTTTGTTTAACCTGAAGGAAGGAAGGCAGGCTCTGGGGTTAAGAGCTGTTTCCATGAGGTGGGGGTGGGGTGGGGAAGAAGACAGGACCCTTCAGAAGAGATGCCAACACCAACGGCACTGCTAAGGGCTGCTAAGATACTGTTTAGAAGATGTGGTTGTGCACATCTGTGTGGCCTCAGCACTTGGGAGGCAGAGGCGGGAGGATGGCACATTCAAGGCCAACCTTAATATAGTGAGACTGTTTCAAAAAAGAAAAGAGAGAGGTTATAAAATTGAACATTCACAAGAGTAGGTAAGTACTACTATGCAAGGAGGAATTTGTTCTTTGGACAGCTATGAAGATGGGGTTAGATCCCAGGCAGTGTGGGCCTAGTTTGTACCCTCTTAACTAAGAAACTGCTTTGAGATGGGAGAATGGGGTAGTGGCACACATCTGGAATTTTAGCACTCAGGAACTCAGGAGGCAGCTTGGGGAGGGTAGCTGCAAGTTTAAGGCTAGCCTGGGCTACAGAGGCATGCTCCTATCTTAAAAAAAGAAAAAAAAAAAGGGAAAGGGGCAAACAGACAGGACTGAGTGTTCTTATTGCCGGCTTTTGGCCAGAAAACTTTTGGTGGGTAGCAGAGCTACTCCAAAGTTCTGTGAGTCTCTGAAGAGCTGGGTTCTGCTCCCATTCTGCTTCCAAATCCTACCAAATGAGCCCACTGTGGCTGAGAGCCTTCATGGAAAAGCCTTGATATGTGTTTGTGCTAGACCATTTTCTTGGGGCCAGAAGAGCCCACTGCTGAGTCTTCATTGCTCTGGCGCTTAGGCTGGAAGGCTGGTCTCCCCATAGGAACCACCGTGGAGGGACACAGGCGTAGTCCAGTTGGGTGCTGTGAATTCTTGCCCCTGTGAAGGGTGGGGTGGCAAGGCAGGTGGCCGGCGAGGGGGGTCACTTGCCCTCTGGTTTCTCTTGTAGTCCCAGGATGCAGGCCCTGGTGCTACTCCTCTGGATGGGAGCCCTGCTTGGGCATGGCAGTAGCCAGAATGTCGCCAGCAGCTCTGAGGTCAGTAGGGTGGGCAGATGTGGGCAGCACTGTTATAGTCCCTCCTCGGCTGACAGCAGAGGAGCCAGCACAGGGTCCGGGGTGGGTTGGCCTTCGTTCCTTTAGTTGGTTTCTCTTGACCTTTCAGGATGTGGAGAAGCCTCTGCTGCACAGAGGAAGTAGGCACAGGGTCTTGTCACACAAGGGACAAGCCAATTGGGTATATGAGCTATGGACCTAGGCATTGTGAGCTCTGAGTTCTGAATAGGGCTTAATAACTTTAGACAATACCCCCTTACCTCAGCCTGTTTCCTTACAAGGCCCTGTGGTCAGTTACTTATTCCTCATCTACTAATCACCTGCCCCCAAATGCAGGAGCTCAGACATGCTACACAAGTGCTGCATTAACTGAGCCCTACTCTATAGTTGGTAGGTATGGATAACATGTAAAAATCCCAACACTCAGCTGGATAGTAGTGGTGGCACACATCTTTAATCCCAGCACTCAGGATGTAGAGGCAGGTGGATCTCTAAGTCTGATGAGGCCAGCCTGATCTACAGAATGAGTTCCAGGACAGCCACAGTCATGTCTTACCACCCACCACCCCCAAACAGCATCAGGAATGGGAGATGTAGCTGAGTGCCAAAGCACTCACCCAACATATCCAAGAGCCTGGCTTGATCCCCAGTCCTGGAAACAAAACAAAAATTAGCAGAATCCCTCACCCAGCAGCTAGCTAATAAGGAAGTGGTTGACACCGGAAAAAGAACCTAGGCAGAGTCAGAACAGTCCACAATGATGAGCAGAGAACTGTGATATGGCCCGAGGGCAGGCATCTTCAGTGGTGGTGACAGTGCTGAGGTCTCCTGCAGAGGGACAGATTGTCTTTGTAGGCCAGAAGTCAACCTGCAGCTGCAGTCACTCCTCAGGTGCTGTCTTCGCTTTTTTTTTTTTTTTTTTTGAGACAGGACCTCTCATTGGCCTGGAACACACTGACTAGTCCAGGCTGACCAGCCAGTGAGCCCCAGGGACCTGCCCATTTCTTCCACCCCATTGCTGGGATTACAAGCATGCCCAGCTTTTTTTGCATGCTTTTTGGGGATTGAACCCGGGTTCTCATGCTGTCAGGCCAGCACTTTACCAACTGAGGTAGCTCCCCAGCCCTGCTGTTTTTATCTGCTCTCAGGTCACAGTTCAAGCCTGGTGGGCCCTGTGTTGCCTCTCCCCAGCACGGAGGTTATGTACAGTCAGAGAGCACACACTTATTCCAACCTTAGACTAATGGCCCCCAGAGACCAGAGGACAATCCCAACCCGGAGGCGTTGCCATTCACTGTGTCTTCCCACTGGTCCTTGTATTCTGACCCAGGGCTCCCCAGCCCCTGACAGCACAGGGGAGCCAGTGGAGGAGGAGGAGGACCCCTTCTTCAAGGTCCCTGTAAACAAGCTGGCAGCAGCTGTTTCCAACTTCGGCTATGACCTGTACCGCCTGAGATCCAGTGCAAGCCCAACTGCCAACGTTCTGCTGTCTCCACTCAGCGTGGCCACAGCCCTCTCTGCTCTTTCTCTGGGTGAGTATCAGCCCAAGGCGGCTGTAGGTGGACCTGAATTTTCCCACTGAGTCTCCATGCATATGCTGCAGGGTGCAGGAAAGGGCCCGTGGGGATACAGCTCTGGCCAGGTCCTGGCCACACACACAATTCCTACCCCTCGATGAAAGTGACACTCAACCCTTGGTTCCTAAGTGGACTCCTATTGTGTGTTAGTCATTTACTCAAGTGTAGGGGTACAACTGCCACGAGCAGGTCCAAGTTCCTCCTCAGAATACTGTAGGTAACAATGGGACACTTCAGGGACTGCACCCCACTCTTCTCTCTCTGCAGGTCTGATGGCCTTGGCCTATTTTAGAAATTTTTCCTAGCAATGCAGTTAGATTTTCCCTGAAGCTTTTCATCCACTTAGAATGTCTGCAATGCCAGCCCCCTCAGGCTCTCAGAAGACAACAGACTAGGTGTACAGTATCCCTGTCCTGCTGTGGTCCCTGGGTAGTCATGAAGCCTGCCATTCTTTTCTCCCCGGCAGGAGCTGAACAGCGAACAGAGTCCATCATTCACCGGGCTCTTTACTACGACTTGATTAGCAATCCAGACATCCACAGCACCTACAAAGAACTCCTTGCCTCTGTTACTGCCCCTGAGAAGAGCCTCAAGAGTGCTTCCAGAATTGTGTTTGAGAGAAGTCAGTAGCTCACCCCCACCCCACTCCTGAGTCTGTGTAGTTCAAGCTAGTCCCGGCTCACAGTGCTGCCTCTGCTTTCAAGTGCAGACACGTGCCATCATGCCTGGCACATGGTTGCTTTTCGGGCCTGGGTTGTCTGTATGCTCCATGCTGAAGATTCTGTCTAAACAATGGACTGTGTGTGCTCAGGCCAGGCCTGGCACTGGTGGGCAGGAAAGGGCCTGTGAGGCCACAGAGGATTGGAAAGAGGAAGTGGGCTGTAGGAGACAGCAGGAGCACTCAGGAGGGCTGTAACGTGAAGTAGGGGAAGACAATGGGTAGAATCTGCTGTTCCACCATTTTTGGGCAAGCCAGAAGATGCCCCAGCAAGTCAGGGGAAGATGCTGGCAGGAAGCTGGGGTCTGGCATGCTTTCAAAGTGAGGGTGCTGGCTGGGCTCTCACACACTAACCTTTGATCTGCTTCCTCTCAAGAACTCCGAGTGAAATCCAGCTTTGTTGCACCTCTGGAGAAGTCATACGGGACCAGGCCCAGAATCCTCACCGGCAACCCTCGGACAGACCTCCAGGAGATTAACAACTGGGTGCAGGCCCAGATGAAAGGGAAACTTGCTCGGTCCACAAGGGAAATGCCCAGTGCCATCAGCATCCTCCTCCTCGGTGTGGCTTACTTCAAGGGTGAGGGCTTCCCCATTTCTCTTTGGCTAAGGGAGGATGGCAGGTGTGTGGTGGTGGTAAACAGGGTGCAGGTGCAAGGCCAGAGGAGGGTATGAAAAGCACGTCATCTCCCAAGTGGCTCTGAACTATGTGACAAGTGAATGGCTGGGTACAACTGGGCACAGATCTCTGACTTTGAATCAGACCAGGTTTAGTGCTGGCTGTGCCCTTCGAGAGCCTCTCCTGAGCCGCCTGTCCCCTCAGCTTCCCTGTGAGGTCTACACATTCTATACAGCATATGCTGTCTCGTTCTCACAGAGACCCTTCCTGGCCCTGGGACCCCACCTGTGCTCAGGACACTGCCTCCCGATACCTGTCAACACTCTTCTAGGCAGTAGTAATGTGTCAGAAGACCCTTCCACAGGCCTCATACAAGGTCTGCTTTCTTCAGAGAAGGGCTTGCAGCAAGAATGCTTTGACCAACTGCCCTCTGTGGATGTGACCACTTACTGAGTAGCAGCAAGAGTAGACGCCTAACCTAGAGGGAAGTCCTGGGCTTCGTACTCTGTACACAGGGGACAGGAGAGCAGGCATAACCCAGCACATTAAAAGCCACCTTAAACAAAAGCCACTCATTTCCATCTGAGTTTGCTTGGGGAAAAGAGCCAGCACCTATGGGCCACAGATCCTGTGGTCTACACCATACATGCTGGGACCCGGCAGCTCCTGTGTCCATGCTATCACTGGATCCTGTGGTCTACACCATACATGCTGGGACCCGGCAGCTCCTGTGTCCATGCTATCACTGGATCCTGTGGTCTACACCATACATGCTGGGACCCGGCAGCTCCTGTGTCCATGCTATCACTGGATCCTGTGGTCTACACCATACATGCTGGGACCCGGCAGCTCCTGTGTCCACACTACTGACAGCTCAGGTTCCTTTGGCCAGTGGAGACCAGCATGGTCCCCTGGCCTTTCCAGTGACAGCAGCTCAGGAAGTTTCATATGTTTCCTTCCAGGGCAGTGGGTAACTAAGTTTGACTCGAGAAAGACGACCCTCCAGGATTTCCACTTGGATGAGGACAGGACCGTGAAAGTCCCCATGATGTCAGAACCCAAGGCCATCCTACGCTATGGTTTGGACTCTGATCTCAACTGCAAGGTCTGTGGGCATGGGTGGTAGGAGGGGCCAGAGAGGGACAGGGTGGTGTGGGTGGAATGGACAGCTGCTGAGATTGGTCAATTATCTGAATTTTGCTGTTGTGACTTTGGGCAAGTTAGTAATGTTTCTGGGCCTTTCTTTTTCCTCCTTCTCCTTTGGTTTTCAGAGACAGGGTTTCTCTATGTAGCTTTGGAGCCTGTCCTGGAACTCCTCTGTAAACCAGGCTGGCCTGGAACTCAGAGATCCACCCTGCCTCTACCTCCTGAGTGCTGGGATTAAAGGCGTGTGCCACCACTGCCTGGTATCTTTCCTTTTCTTGAAGCAGAGTGAGTAGTTATCCGAACATATTCTCTAGGATTTATTGTAAGGATCAGGGTCTGGAGACACATGCCTGTAGTCCCAGGAGTCAGGAGCCTGAGGTAGGGTGACCAAGAGGCCAGTCTGAACTGTACTTTTGAGACCATTTCAAAAAACAGAAATGGGCTGCAGCAATGGCTCAGTGGTTAAGAGCACTGGTTGCTTTTTCAGAGGAGCCAGGTCTGATTCCCCAGCATCCACATGACAGCTCACACCTGTCTAGAACTCCAGTTTCAGGGGATCGACACCCTTTTCTGGACTCTGTAGACATCAGGTATGACTGTGGTGCACAGACAGACATGCAGGCCACCATCCATACACATAAAAACAAACAAACAGACAGACAGACAACCAGAAAAAGAATAGGCATTCACTGGGGTGTACCACAATGGTAGAGCACTTGCCTAGTATGAGCAAGGCCCTGGGTACACTTGGTACTCAAATGTGGATTTATTTATTCGTATCTTCTCTTTTTGAAATAGTGCCTCATATAACAGGCTGGCCTCAAACTTACTAGCTGAGGATGATCCCGAACTCCTGATCTTCCTGTCTCTACCTCCCAAATGTTGGCCTTGTAGGCATGAGCCACCACCTTGGTTAATGCCGTGCTGGGGATCAACCCACAGCCTCATGCATGTTAGGCAAGTGCTCTACCAACTGCACCATAGTCCCAGCCCAAAGCTGTTTTTCCTGACAGCTCTTTCTATAGACTTAAGACCCACATCTGACAACTTGTCACAAACACCACACGCTGACATTCTCAGTGAGCTTGACTTCTTTCAGTTCTAAATCAGTAGTTACTAACCTATTCTAGACTATGGTTTCTTTGGAAATCTGACAAAGTGGCTGAAACAGTGGGGTGTGGTGGCACACTTTAATCCTAGCACTTGGGAGGCAGAAGTAGGTGGGTCTCTATGAATTTGAGGCCAGTCTGGTCTACATATAAAGTTTAGGGCAACATAATACAGAGAAGACATTGTCTAAAAAAGAAAAACCAAAACAAAAAAAACCCCACAAAAAAACAAAACAAACAAACAAAAAAAACCCAACTGAAACGAAGGACTGACACAGTCCAGAGGAACGACATTTCTGTATTGGTTGCATGGGGCTCTGGGAAGCCCTGGCACTGTTCCATGGGCCTTAGGATCTGTTCTACTGTTTCTTTCTAGTCCAGGGCTCTGCACAAAGCAAAAGGTCAGCAAATGCTGGCAGGGAGACTCTGGGAGAACACTCAATTTTAACTCCTAGGAACCAGATTCCGGATAGTGTTGCCAACCTGACAAGTTAGTCTTTAAAAGAGGGAACCTCAACTCAGAAAGTGCTGCCACCAGGCTGGCCTCTGGGCACACCTGCATGGCATTTTTTTGATTAAGGATTGATGTGGGAGGGCCCAGCTCACTAAGGACCGTGCTACTTATGAACACACAGTTCTGGCTGGTCTGAAAAGGCAGACTAATGAGCCACAGAGTAAGCCAGAAGCATCGTTTGTTCCTCTGTGGCCTCTGCCTCGGCTCCTGCCCTGAGTTCCCGAGGTGATGAGTGTGACCAGAGATGAAATAAACACTTTCCTCCCCAAGCTGCATTTGGTTACATTTATCACAGCAATGGAAACCCAATTAACCATAAGCTAAACATTTCTCATCAAACGTGTGTTGGTATTAAGCTGAGAAGAAAACGGCTACCCCTAGAAGGGCTTCCAGAGGCCTGCAGAAGACAGCTGCGCACAGGCTGGGTGGGCCTGCCCCAGGGGAGGGAAAGCCAGTCTTGGGGTCTGGAGCTTTGACTCAGGACTAACACACGCTCCTCTGTTGTTAGATTGCCCAGCTACCCTTGACAGGAAGCCTGAGCATCATCTTCTTCCTGCCCCTGACGGTGACCCAGAACTTGACCATGATAGAGGAGAGCCTTACTTCTGAGTTCATTCATGACATAGATCGAGAGCTGAAGACCATCCAGGCTGTGCTGACCGTCCCCAAGCTGAAGCTGAGCTATGAAGGGGAAGTTACCAAGTCTCTGCAGGAGATGAGTATGTTTGAAAGACCACCTTGCACACGAGGCTGAGTCTGTGAGCCTGCCTTCTGCCTTGCTGACAGAACTTGCTGGGTGGCTCTGGGCACTTGCTATACTGTATGGGGAGGGGAACACAGAACCACCTTCCCATCAGACTCAGTCCTAGGTCCCATTAGCACACATCCTGTAACAGCCCAGATACTGTGTCCGGCCAGGTCTGTCTCCCTTGCTGGCTCTATGCTCTTGGGTGCACTGAGCCTGCAGTGGGTCAGAGCACCTCCTACCTTACAGGGAAAGCTTGCTTGCTTTTTTGATAATCAGCTCACACAAACCAGGTTGTGAGTGTGAGTGTGTGTGTGTGAGAGAGTGTGTAAGTCTGTGAGAGTGTGTGTGAGTGTGAGAGAGTGTGTGTGAGCATATGTGTGTGTGTGTAGTGTGTGAGAGAGTGTGTAAGTCTGTGAGAGTGTGTGTGAGTGTGAGAGAGTGTGTGTGAGCATATGTTTGTGTGTGTGTGAGTGTGTGAGAGTGTGTGTGTAAGTCTGTGAGAGTGTGTGTGAGTGTGAGAGAGTGTGTGTGAGCATATGTGGGTGTGTGTGTGTGAGTGTGTGAGAGTGTGTGTGTAAGTCTGTGAGAGTGGTGTGAGTGTGAGAGAGTGTGTGAGCATATGTGTGTGTGTGAGTGAGTGTGTGTGTGTGTGTGTGTGTTGGGGGGTGGACAAGGAGAGTTTTCATGAAACCTCTCTCAATCTTTACAGAGCTACAGTCCTTGTTTGACTCACCTGACTTCAGCAAGATCACAGGCAGATCTGTCAAGCTCACCCAGGTGGAACACAGGGCTGCTTTTGAGTGGAATGAGGAGGGGGCAGAAACCAGCCCCAACCCAAGCCTCCAGCCTGTCCGCCTCACTTTCCCACTAGACTATCACCTTAACCAACCTTTCATCTTTGTCCTGAGAGACACAGACACAGGGGCCCTTCTCTTCATAGGCAAAATCCTGGACCCCAGGGGCACTTAATGCTGCCACTCAGTGTGCTCTAGAAGAAAACACTAGAGGGATGGCTGATTACAGATTCCGGGAAGGCTGCCCTATAGTTTCAATGTATTCTTTGCAATAAAAGAGCTTTTCCTTAATTTTCACTATTTTCTTCCTTCTCTTTGAAGCTATGCTTAGTATGGAGAGAAACTGGTCCTTATGAATTTATATACTTGTAACTGGCTCTGCTTAAGCTCTGCAGAAACTCACCATTTCCTGTTTTGGGAGCAGTGGGGAATGAGGAGGACTCACATGAGGGCACCCCACCCCCACAACTACTGAAGCTTGCTGTGGTGTTCCTCAGCTTTCTCTACTACAGTGCAATCTTGGGGAAATCCACAGCTGTGGGCTCCCTTGCTTTTAGGCATGTGGTGAAGCAGCCTTGTGACTTGTCTTATGACCTGGAAGCAAAGAGAAAAGAGAAGACCAGAGATTCCCTTGGTTGGCCACCTCCCATTAGGCCTAACCTTTTTTGTTTTTTGAGATAGGGTTTCTCTGTGTAACAGCTCTAGCTGTCTTGAGCTCACATTGTAGACCAGGCTGGCCTCGAATTTACAGAGAGATCCGCCTGCCTCCCAGGTGCTGGGATTAAAGGCATGGGCCACCACACTCTGCTTAGGCCCAATCTCTTAACAGTTCTATTATCTTCAGGGTCCACCCGTTTACCACATGGGTCCTTGGGGAACTCACAATCCTCACTGTAGGACATGTCCCTAAAGAACCCAATTTGGATATTTCTGTGTTGATGTAGGTATGTGTCTATGCATTGGGTCATGTATGGGCCAGAGGACAATCTTGGGTGTCATTTCTCAGGAGGTGTCCACTTTAAAAGTTAAAAACATATATATTATTGAGGGGCTCGAGAGATGGCTCAGGGATTAAGAACTTCTTGCAGCGGACCCAGGGTTTGGTTCCTAGCACCCATGTAATGGCTCTCATCCCTGTATAACTCCAGTTCCAGGGAATCTGATGCCCTCTTCTGGCCTCCATAGATACTGCACGCAGGCAAAATGCCCATACACTTAATTAAAATTTAAAAGTCACTATTTGTATGCATGCACGATGTGTGTGTAGGTGCCACAGCATGCATATGGAGGCCAGGAGACAGTTGTGTGGCTCTAGTTTCTTCCTTGCACCTTTATGTGGCTTCTGAGGATTAAACTGGAGTTGCCAAGTTTGTATCTCCCTGTAAGACATCTTGTTACCTCTTCCTACTGGTTTTTAACAGTCTCTCATTGGCCTGGAACAGACTATGGAGACAAGGCTAGCTGCCTGGCCAGTGAGCCCCAGGGATCCATTTGTCTCCATCTTGCCAATGTTGG
The DNA here is from genome assembly GCA_030556225.1 of Cricetiscus sungorus. Classification (NCBI taxonomy): domain Eukaryota; kingdom Metazoa; phylum Chordata; class Mammalia; order Rodentia; family Cricetidae; genus Cricetiscus; species Cricetiscus sungorus. The sequence goes on along the minus strand of JANBXA010000069.1, from coordinate 53,190,807 downwards.
ATCATAATCATGTGCCACCACACCTTGCCTCTCTTCACATGGTTTTTGGGGGTTGACCTGAGGTTTTTGTGCTTTGAGGACAAGCTAAATTTCACCAGTTGAGACTACTTATTTATTTTTTTGGCTTTTACAGACAGGGTTTCTTTGTGTAGCCCTGGCTGTACTGTAACTCACTGTAGACCAGGATACCCTGAAACTCAAAGAGATCTGTCTGCACCTGCCTCCTGAATGCTGGCATTAAAATTGTGAGCCATCTTGCCAAGCTTAAATGCATAGTTTCATTTTATCCCTCTTTTTTATTTACTTTGTGTGTGTGTGTGTGTGTGTGTGTGTGCGTGTGTGCCCTGTGCATGTGGGCATGCATCTGTGTAATTGAGTATGGGTGCCCATGTAGGCCAGAGGTGTTGGATCCCATGAAGCTAGAGTTACAGGTGGTTGTGAGCCATTCAGTGTGGGTGCTGAGAACTGGACTGAGGTCCTCTGGAAAAGCAGTATGTGCTCTTAACTGCTGAAATACCTCTTCAGCCCTTTTATTATTTTTGTTTGCTTTTATTTTGTTTTCTGAAACAGGGTTTCTCTGTGCAGCCTGGCTGTCCTGGAATGTGCTTTGTAGACCAGGCTGGCCTAGAACTCAGAGGTCTGCCCACTTCTGTCTCTTAAGTGCCTAGACTAAAGTCGTGCATCACCAGGCTTTGAAGCCCAGGCTGCCCCTAACTCTTGACTATCTTGTCTCTGCCTCCTGAAGGCTGAGGTTATAAGTGTGCTGCTGCCATAGACAGCCTATGCTAGATCTTAATGTAAGCACAGGCATTCTCAAGCCAAGGTCACATGAGACAATGAGAGATTTATCTTTTGATTTATATTTTATGTGTGTTTTGCCTGTATTTACCTGTGCACTATGTGCACACAGTTCCCACAGAGGCCAGAAGAGGGCAATGGATGCCCCAGAACTGGAATTACAGAAAGAAGGCTGTTAGCTGCCATTTGGGTACTGGAAATCAAACTCAGGACCTCCAGAAGAGCAGTACATCCCTTAACCACTGAGCCACCTCTCCAGCCCTGAGACATACTTTATAACTTCAGTAAATAATTCTTTATTTTACAAAGCATTAAAAAAAAGCTTCCGTGTATATATAAAATAAGGGCTAATATGTGACCATCTAAACATATTCTTTGAGGAAGAGTACCTATTTTACAAAGTTTAACAGGCTCTTAGGAACAAATACACAGTGTTTTTGGACTGGAATAACAGAGCTGTCTGTAGGACTAAACTTTTTTCCTGAAAAAACTCAAGTTGGGCTGGAGACATGGCTCAGAGGTCAAGACCACCAGCTGCTCTTTCAGAGGTCCTGAATTCAATTCCCAGCAACCACCGGTGGCTCATGACCATCTATAATGAGATCTGGTGTCCTCTTCTGGCCTGCAGGCATACATGTAGGCATAGCATGGTGCATATAGTAAATAAATAAATCTTTTTAAAAAATAAACACCTTACCTGTCACCTCTTTGTTATATGTAGCATGACAGTACTTTAATAGCAGGAGCATCTAATTCTGCCCACTTTCCATTCCACAAATGTTGGAATGCTAACTATCTTCCACCACCCAGCTTCTTGGAAAGTTGCTGTCAGGCACCTTCAGGGCTAGTTATTTCCTGATTGTAATGCCATGGCAACTAATAGCCACTTCTTGGACATAGTAAAGGTGGGCAAGTTCTCAAAAGCAGTGCATTTGGATTTGTTTTTCTTTCCCATTAACTCATCTGAACAAATTGGTCACCAGTAATAATGTCAGAAAATCCCATGGTTATTTGACCCTGCATCTGGACCATCACTACACATCCTTGAGGAAAGGGGCAGCCATCCCTCCCGTCTGTCTCACTTTGAAACCATAAGCAGCAATGTCCACAACCTCAGCACTTGGTGGGGGGCATTTGGGTATGCAACCATGAGCCCCAGTTGCTACCAGTGAGCTACACCCCCAGTTCCTTGGGGAATGTGTGGTAGACTCTTGATTCTCTTTGTATACATTACTTTTAAACCTAGTACTTGGAAGGCTAAGGCAGGAGGATGATATGTTTAAGGATATATTGACTTACAGAGTGAGGTCCTGCCTTGAAAAAAAAACCTGAGTAGTCTACTTTTGGGTTTGCTAACAAATAACTCAGAGAGGAGGCATATGTGTTATAAAGTCATTCATTCAAGTTTGACTTGTTAGTGCCTGGACAGCAAGTCTGCCAAAAAGATTCAATGAAAACCAGCAAAAACTGGGAGCTAGAGAGATGGCTTAGTGGTTTACAGCACTAGCTGCTCTTCCAGAGGACCAGAGTTCAATTCTCAGCATTCACATGGCAGCTCACAACTTCAGTTCCAGGGCTTCTGACACTTTCACAGACATACAAGCAGGCAAAACACTAATGGACATTACAAACAAAAAGAATTAGAAAACTTGTAGGAAATAAATAGAGTTGCCATCCCAGGAAGAAAGTGCCCAACAGTAAGCTAGCCCCATATTTACTTCTCCACTCACAATTTATAAGCCACCAGCTTTATTGAAGGATTTAAGGAAGCAGGATATTGTAAGTATAACTGAGTGTCTCTTGAGGCAAAGAGTCACACCAATTTCTTGCTGTATATTGTTTTTCAATTACAATACCAGACTAAGAACTAAAGTTCCCACTGGAGTGGTACATAGCACCTTGTTACTATCTGAAACCATAGGAATGTCCCAGGGAAACAGATTCTTCCATTTAGGGAGACGAAATCAAGTTGAAACCCTAGGCTAGTCTCAGCTGCCTGCAGACCAGCTGTGACCTTTAGAGCACTCGGCTTCCACAGATGCTGGGCTAAGTCTTTTCTGGGGATGGGGGTGGGTGGGTTTCTAATAGAGGACAGTTAGTTCCTGCAAGCAGCAGGCATCAGGACAGTGCCTCTGAACTATTGTTTCCCAAGTGTTCCCTGCCATCAAGACACAGCTCAGGACAGCTGGGTAGGTTCTTTCTGATGACAATTCCAAACTAACATAGCCTCTTTACCTCATCTGCCAGAGTTCCCTTCTTGTGGGCTGGATGTACACACTATACCAAGGGCCTCACAGGGATGAATGACAAGTTCAATAAACAGGATTTCATCTCCCGGAGCTCCTGGACCTCATCGCTCTCAGGGCCACAGTGCACCAACAGGATCTTTTCTGCTTTCCATATGGCATTCAGAGCTTCAGGCACTGCCAACCTGAACCGAGGGAGGAAAGCTGGTCAGTTCACTCACTCAGTCAAAATGAAAGCAGACTCCTTTCCTTTCTGGACAAAGAACACAAAGGGTTAAGTTCACTCCATCCTCCAGGGTCTACGGAGGGCATGAAGGGTTCACCATACCCTCCAGGATCTTACCATCTAAAGCGGTAGATAAGAAACTTCATAAGCACACTGCAAAGCAGAGTTTGAGGAAAGCGTGTGTGTGTGTGTGTGTCTGTGTGTGTGTGTGTGTGTGAGACTACAGGACTCTGAGTGTGGGGGACAAATTTATGGAAGCTTTATACAGAGGTGTTCATTTTTGGGCGCCCATGTCTCATCTGCCTGACTTTGTGTTTTCACATCTGCGTATTAGATCTAAGCTTCAAATATTTTCCCTCAGCAATGCACATTAATGATTTTTTAATTCAGGCTGGAGGTATGGTATCCACACAGAAATACTACAGTTGGGGACATATTTCATTTCAAGTGATCACAGTGGCAAAATTGGGTCTAAGACCAGGACCAGCTAGTTCATCAACTCTGCTTTTTTTTTTCTGCGCAGTGCCAGGAATGGGACCCAGGGCCTTGTGCATGCTAGGCAAGTGTGCTACAATTGAGCCATTCCCTCAGCTTCCTTTTTAACTTTTAAAGCAGTGATTCTTAACCCTGATGTAACCACTTGGTAACTCCACTGTGGAGGCTGTCCTGAGCACTCAGGGTTAGCCTTTCTTTACCCACTAAATGCCGGCAGTACCCTTCTTCAGTCCATAACAACCAAAACTGTCTCTAGACATTGGCCAATGCCATCTGAATGCAGAATTCCTTCTACTTGAAAACAACTGCTTTAAAAGGAATAGGATGCAAACTTGGGGAAAGGCAGAGGCCCTGGAGTTGAGAATGCTGGGAGTGAGCAAGCCAAGGGGGTGTGATTAAGCCTAGAGGAATGCTAGAGGGAGGGTGAGGCTGCTCGGAAGGCCTCTGTGGGAAACTCAACTGAGAACTAAGAGCTTTCTCCACATCTTTCAGGAGTGAATTCAAAGCTTAGAGCCTGTCAGTGAAGCAGAGGGCAAAGATCTGTCCTAAGGAGGAAATAGAACAAAGGATTTCAACATCTGAAAAGCACTGTAGCAGTCATCCACAGAAGTACCCAGGAAAAGGCAGAACAAGACGTGCCCTGGCCAAGTGCTAGGAAGAGGAAAGACCTACCCATTGAACAAGACTTGGGCCAGTTTGAAGAGCTCATGACCGATTTCAACACTGGACGGCCCATGACGAGCTTCAACAGCATGGACACTCTTCTGTACATGGGTAGCAGATGTTCGCCAGTCCCCTGTGAGAGAACAGTCTACTTGAGAAGAGAGCCACCATCAGCCTAGGCTCTCAGTGCAGAAAGCAGACTGGAAGGGAGAGCCACAACTGAACGTGAGGCAGGGAAGGACCGTAGCTTACCTAAGGCAGCATAGGCCTGGGCCAGGCCATCTTCAATTTCCCCCACCACAGTGTGCTCTGCTGACAGGAAGCTCTTGGCAGCCTCCTGGCATCCCAGTAACTGTTGAATGGCTTGCTCTATTGAGTCAAAGGAAAAACAGCTCAAAACATACATAAACCTGGACATGAGTGCCCAGTCAGGTTCTCTATCAGTTGGGCCAATGTGGAAATGCCCTTTCCCTGAGTCAACAAACCAACATTCCAGGAAGTGTTGTCTCTTATGTTTTTTCTTTCAGCAGGAAAAGGTGCTAGACGAGGCCTCCTTACATTTACCTGGGCTCCTAACATCAGAGTAGCCACCTGTAATCATTACTTCTGACTCTAGGCTGGCTAAACAGGTAAAACAGAGTCCTAGCATGTCAGGGTTTAATAGCAAGTTTCACAAATCCTTTCTGAAGAGAAAGGGATCCCTCTCTCCCTCTCAGGGCTCACTAGGGGTAGCTATGTAAGCTGTCCCCTGAGCCACAGTGCCAGTCCAGAGCAGGGTCCACTGCTGCTGAGAGCAGAACAACCTTCCCACGACGGTCAGTCATCACGTCGGGAGTTAAGATAAATGACATGGGACTTCTGGAACCACACAAAAACTCATGGAAGGAAGTTAGAAAGTCTTTCTGGTGCTCAAGGTACTAGAACTAGCTGACGCAGGAGACACAGCTTAAACCATGCAGTAGTCTTTCAAGGACGCCAACAACTGGTTAGGGTCTGGTCTCACTGGCCTACATAGCCATCTTGTGGCTGGTGCTGGGATAATGAAATTCAAGTCCTCAATCATTTACTGAGGACTGTTCTTGAGTGCAAGGTGACAGCAGAATAAACAAAAGGGCAGGGGCTGGAGAACCAAAGCAGGAGCCAGTCTCACCTAGTTTACCACTTCTGAGAAGCTTCTGGGCCGCGCAAACCTGCCGCTGAAGGTCCTGGAGGCGGGAAACCAGCTGGTCCCTGCTGACAGATTCTGTGCAAGACTTGTTCTTGCAGCTCAGCACATCATTGCCCTGTGGAAGCCAGGTCTACGGTTATTCCTAAGCCAGAGCAGTTATCAACACTGTGTGTTGCATGTATTTGGGCTACAGGGTCTCTGACCTGATGGGGGAAAGGACTCCTGGAATAACAAACTGCAAACAAGGCCTGAGTGAAATTCTAGTGAAAGCAGTAGCTGATCCCACTCTGAGAGTTAGTGTTTGGACAGAAATGATATAGTTTGCAATCCTTTCCACCTCAGCAGCCCCTCATCTCTTTTTGGGAACAGGCCTTTAGATGACAAACATGTATACTGGTTATTATTATTATTTTTGTTTTTGTTTTTTTTTTTTTTCCAGACAGGGTTTCTCTGTATAGCTTTAGAGGCTGTCCTGGAACTCGCTCTATAGACCAGGCTGGCCTCGAACTCACAGAAATCTACCTACCTCTGCTTCCCGAGTGCTGGGATTAAAGGCGTGCACCACCAACACCCAGCTTATACTGGTTATTTTTAAAAGCCATAAGAAAATCAATACAGAAATCTGGATGTGGCCACACATTGCTGTAATAGTAGCACTTGGGAACTAGAGGCAGAAGACAAGTTTGAGGCCCAGAAGGGCTATGAAATGAGCTCCAGACGACTCTTGCAGGGGGATGGGAAGAGAAGCAAAGAGAGATATGGCTCAAAGGATATTATCATCTTATTAAAAATCTATTGGAGGGGCTGGAGAGATGGCTCAGCAGTTAAGAACACTGGCTGTGCTTCCAGAGGACCTGGGTTCAATTCCCAGGACTGACATGGCAGCTCACAACTGCTTGTAATTTTACTTCCAGGGAATATGACATCTTCACAGAGACAAACAGATAAAATACCAATACACATAAAATAAAAATAAACCATTAAAAAAAATCTACTGAAGAAAGCCAGGTGTAGTTCTGCAGGCCTGTAAAAATTCCAGTATTTGGGAACTTGGGGCAGGGGCATCTCAAGTTTGAGGCCATCATGGATTATGAAATGAATTCTAGGCTAGTTGGGTGTGAGGTGTGGCCTTGTTGGAGGAAGTGTGTCACTGTGGGGGCTTTGACATCTCTTTTTTCTCAAGCTTCTCTCAGTGTGACAGCTTACTTCCTGTTGTCTCTGAGCCAATATGTAGGGCTCTCAGATCCAGCACCACATCTGCCTGGATGCCCCCATGCTCCTGGCCATGATGACCTCTGAAGCTGAAAGCGAGCCATCCCAATTAAATATTGTCTTATAGAGTTGCTGTGGTCATGGTGTCTCATCATAGCAATAGTAACTAACTAAGACATTGGGGATACACAATGAGACCCATCTCAAGAGAGCAAGAGTGAGGGAGAGAGCTAATATGAAGGGTGCTAGCTCCCACCCACCTTTAGTCCCAGCATTTGGGAGGCAGAGGACAGGTGGAGCTCTATGAACTACACAGTGAGACCCTGCCTAAAACAACAATCAAAACAAAAAGAGCTAGGTAAGGCTTCATATTTGACCCTTGGGTTTACAATTTTAGCTTTTCACTTACAGTATTCCTAACAAAAAGGCCATCCTCTGGTAGAGAAGAAATTGTTCCACCTGATTATGAATATAGACTTTTGTGTCTATGTCATTATGCAAGAGCAACCCAATCTAAGGATCTGCACTCACTCTCCCAGGGTCAATGCCCTTAGCTGAGGGGCTCAGATGCAGTTCCTTCCTCTGGGTCTCATTTTCTGCATCAATGACAGACAATAAGACTTCTGCTTGGGGCGGGTGGTGGTACATGCCTTTGATCTCAGCATGTGAGAAGCAGAGGCAGGTAGATCTCTGAGTTTGAGGCTAGCCTGGTCTACAAAGCCACACAGAAATCCTGTGCCAAACTAACTAACTAACTAATTAACTAACTAACTAACTAGCTAGCTAGCTAGCTAGCTAACTAACAGACTTCTGCTTGGACTGACTTTGAACTGGCACATGTTTTCATCCTATTGGGCTGAGTAGACAAGAAGCTGAGGTGATGACAACCCTCTCAACACCACAAGTGAGAAGTGTGTTCTATGAGCCTAGTACAGAGGGAATGGGGTTGAGAAGACAAAAGATCTGGGTGCTGGTGCTGTTATCTGAACCCCAGATTAAGCTGTATCTGAAACAGTCCTCTGGAATGCCGTTTTAATAGATGGGTTCTCATGTGAGATTGGCCTTGAGATCCTTCTGCTTCAGCTTTCTGGGTACTGGGGTTATAGGCACAAGCCAAGTATCAGGTCTGACACAGAACTCTGATTTATTTGAGCAAGCACATTTCTAGTTTTTTTTTCTCCTACTGGGTCAAAGTTAAGATTTTGTGTCATTTGTAAGGAAAACATTACTAAATCCAGCCTGACCCTGTGGTTATTCACAGGGTCAGGCAACATGTTTAGATGATTTACTAAAATGGACGTGGTAACAGTGCTCTCTATAAACCCCCGGGGTTTCTCCCAATGACTCCTTTGGGCTGGAGCACTGACCTCTGGGAATAGTAGAGAAGATTTACCTGCATGAGTGCTTTGCACGTGTTACAACAGAATGCTTTCCACCTGGGCTCTGCAGCTGCTCTGAGCTTCTCAGTGTCACAGGCTGGACAGCTGCAGTCAAAGAAGTACTGAGAACTCAGCTTCTGCTGCCTCTCTGCAACACCCATCCGGCTCTCATGAGGCCCTGGAGAGACCACCATAATTACTACTCACAGCAAGAGAGTCAAAGCCTCCTCAACAGAGGGGCTGGGATAGTCACCATGTGACTGAAATGATGGAACTGGGCTGGGGTTCGGGCTCAGGGATAGACACGAGTGTATGTGAGCCTGGGTACTATCCTATCATCTCAAAAGAAGCAACAACACATGGGTGCAGGTGGATGAGCTTCCAAGCTACTGGGGCAGTAATAAAAAGAAGCTGAGAAGACAGGCAGTGTACAGAGATTCAGCATCGAGAGACATGGCTCACTGTCCTCAACAGGCCTTTTTATTATGGCCAGAAGACCTCTTTCATTTGCCTAAGGATACATTGTCTTTTCCAGGAAAAACAGAGGCTGGGTGGAGGCACCGGTCCAGTGCCTGCTCATTCCCATCCCCTTATCTTTTCCGGGTGGTGCAGGGCAGGGGGAAGAAAGGCTGGCTCACCATAGCAGTGCACAATCTCTTGTCCTTTTCTGATCTGCTGTGCTGCCCGGATGGTGGCGACAGTGCTAGTGAAGGACACACTAGTGTTGGGGCTGCAGGAGTGGTTCAGGAGACTGACAACAGGGAAGATGCCTGTGGCAAGGCGTACCTGTCTGCTGGTGGTAATGATGTTCTCTTTAGATCCTGAAAGTGCAAGAACAGAGGAAACATGCATCAGGACATTTGTCCTGTCCTTACCATCTACTCTCAGAAGATGAACTGAGCAGCTGGGCCTGAAGCCCATCTGAGTCATGGCTGCGCAGCCGGATCCAATATAAATCGGATGGAACATGACTCATAGCAAACTCTGGTCCTCAGGAAGCAAAGTGAATGAGTACATGAAAAGTTCTCTGGAGCCTAACCATTATGCCTGTTTGTCACTCAAAAAACCCAACATTAGAATTTATAAAAAAATAATCAAAAAGGGATTATCAGTAGGACACTTTCTAGAGTTCCATAATGTTCATCCCTGAGATTATCTCCTCAAAATTTTAAAGTCTGGGTGCTTTAATTAACTGGTTGGTTGGTTATTGGGATAAGTGTCCTAGTTAGTGTAGCATGCTTTATGTACATACACAGCCTTACATGTGCATAAAAGCCCACAGCCTTCTTCAACTTGCTGTTTGTCTAATCTTTTTGGAAACAGTTCTTCAGTCACATGTAAGCAAACTGTACTTGTTATACTGAAGGCAGTCTTATGTCCCAGACAAGCTTATTGCAGTATGCTCAGCTAATTCACACATCCACAGATACGGGAGGAAGAAAAAGGGCCTCTAGGTAGTGATGCTAGAACTTCCATTCACGCTCAAGTGAGTTTTTCCACTCGTGTGCACAGCTATGTTCATGTTAGGGTCTAGCAAAAGGACCTGTGGGTGAAATGTAAGATGCAAACTCTAGCAGCCCACATGCTCTTCAAACAATATGCTAATTGATTTGGTTATGCAGTTTCTCAGGCCAAAGAAGTTCAGAAGCAGAGGACAAACATATAGGAATATATGGTGGGGTTTTCTGACAGTGGCAAGACAGATAGACAGACAGTGATAGATTAAGAGGAGGCTGACAACTCCCAGGGCAAACAAGACCCCATTCCTACTCAAGTTTCATCACACATGGACATTTCACTTAACCAGAAACTCCTCTAGAAGGACCGCACACCTACAAGGGTTTTCATAATAGCCAAACATAAGGCAGGAATAGGTATGATATCATATTTCCAATACGCTGGTTGAAATGTGAGAAACACTGATACTTAAAGGAAAACAGTTTTCTAAAAAGCTGGGAAACCATTGAATAACTGTGGTGTTACTGTGCACGTGCCAGAAATCCCAACTAGTTGCTTATCAGAGAAGTAACTAGTCCGGATACAAATGTAATGAACAAAGAAAACATCACAAACCATCGCGTGAAAATGTTTTACAAAGGAAAAATTAAATATGAGAATTATGTTGTCTCTCTGCAGACAATTCTATTATCTGTTGCTATGGGGGACAAGCATAGGACATGTAAATACAATTCACAGGGAATCCAAATGACTCAATTTTAGTCAATAGTTCTACAAACTGCATTAAAATCTTTCATCAGAGCTTCTCCTAAGTGCTTAGCTGATTTGAGTCCCTCTCCTCACTTCTAATGCCTACCTTCTGGAATATGTGCTAATGAGCAGTGAAAATGCTAAAAGGTAGGCAGCAGGAAGGAGCAGTACAGGGCATGAACAATTTGTAGTCTGAATAATCAGCGTCTGCATAATTAAAAGTTGACTTGCATTCTCAACTACTGATAACTGGCAGTCCGTATTAGAACAGTTGCTAAAATTTTCTCAGAAGAAAATGATTGCACCCAGTGAGTAATGTCAGCATCGTGAATTATTTATAGATTCTCCTCCAGCAGGAGTAGGCTCAGGAACTGAGTGGGGTATTGGTGTCAGAGTTGAATGTCTCTCTAATTATTTCTAAAAAATTGAGTATTGATTTTTAAAAATTACTCAATATTTTGCATTAGTCATCTATTAGTGTAGATAATAGGAAGAAAGGGTATGTACGCACCTTATCAACCAAATTTAATGGGTGACATTTTGTATATAAAAATAAGCATGAGTGATTCTCTAGCAAAAGTGAACCTTGGATTTAGAATTGTCCTGGCACATTTCAAATGGGATCTAAGTAAAAGTAAAACAACGAAAGACTCATTTGTACCTCTAGGACATAGCTACCCTGATAGTCTGCAAAATAAGAAGTGTGTGTAGGTATCGAGACCAAACTGAGGTATACTAAAGGGCAGTCAGTCAGCTGACTCAAGACTACACAAAGCCTCATCAAGGCTTGTTAAGACATGGATCCAGGTGCAGCACTGATGTGTTCTTCCCACGGGAACAGAAGCACAAGCCCTGTACCAGGAATATCATCAGTGGTCAGACCTATCCCTTGAGATGGGAACACAAAGAGGTTTTTGAGGAACTTTGATTAAAAAGAATTTATGCAAAGATAATAACATACATTTTTATAGGTTTTTGTCAAAGTCTATCCTAGTTAACACTTTAATCTTTCTTCTGTGCCACTAATGAAACAGCTGCTAATGAAATTCAATGAGAACACTAAACTGGGAGGTGTTGGAACCCAAAAGAAACAATAAAAAGGGATATAACGAGATTAGAACTATGAATAGACTAAAACAGAATTAGACAGTAAAAAAATGAAAGCGAAGATTGCTGGTGGCATGTAACTAGTACGACTCACCTGGAGGGCAAATTTGCAGTATGTATCAAGTGCTTTAAAAATGTTCCTATGGAAATATTCTTAGCACTTAGATTGTTTCTATTATAAAAAAACTAATTAAAATTACAAAAAGAATACATGGTAGTTATACCAGAGTTAGAAACTGAAAATCACAGAGACAAGGACCATCATTTAAAATCCAACTAGGCAGGCTCAACGTTTTGATGTATTGTCTTTGCAATGGCCCTTCTAGTTCTATGTATAGAATTATTACTGTTCTATTATTTGGCAAGGATCTTGCTATGTAGTCCAAGCTGGCCTTGAGCTCACCATCCTCCTGCCTCAGGCTCATGAGTGCTGAGATTTTAGGCATGGGACATCATAATTGGTGTATGGAATTTTAAAAATAATTTGTGACAAGTGCACATGGTGATTTGTAAGTTACTTCTTTTCACATAATATTCCATGGCCATTAAAAAATAATACCCTGCCCCAAAATGCATTAAAAAGCAAACCGACTATTTTTGTTAGGCCTTCTATTGTTGAGATAAAACACCGTGACCAAAAGCAACCTGGGGAAGGAAGGTTTATTTCCTCTTACAACTCTCAGGTGACATGCCTTTACTGAAGGAACTCAAGGCAGGAACGTGGAGACAGGAACTGAAGTGGAAGCCATTGCGCAATGCAGCTTCCTGGTTTGCTCAGCCTGTTTTTATATACCAGCCATGATCTGTGCCCACCCACATCAATCACTAATCAACTTACCTACAGGCCAATCTTATGCAGGCATTTTCTCAATTAGGATTCCTTCTTCCAAGACATATTTAAGTTTGCACCAATTTAACAAAAACTGACATCAACAAAATGACTGCCAATCTCATAGGCCAAATTGTGTCTCCATTTAAGTTCTGTAGAGAGGGTACAGGCTGGCCATTTTTTTTTTAAAAAATGATTTATTTATTTATTTATTATGTATACAGTGTAATACTTACAGGCCAGAAGAGGGCGCCAAATGTCATTATAGGTGGTTGTGAGCTACCATGTTGCTGGGAATTGAACTCAGGACCTGGAAGAGCAGCCAGTGCTCTTAACCTCTGAGCCATTTCTTCAGCCCCAGGCTGACTATTTTTAACCATGATTATTTGCTTGCTCATGTGCATTTATAAAAGTTTCATCAAGAGGCTGTAGGTATAGCTCAGTTGTTAGGCAAGTATGAGGCCCTGAGTTTGATGTCTGACATGCATACACCCAGAACAAAACAAATATATATGGATATATGGAATGCATGATTGTGGTGATATTTTGTTTATAACAAATAAAGCTTGCCTGAAGATCAGAGTGCCAAGCTAGCCACACTAGGCAGCCATAGTGGCCAGGCAGTGGTGGCACACACCTTTAATCCTAGCAGCCACACTAGCTAGCTATAGAGGCCAGGCAGTGGTGGCACACACCTTTAATCCTAGCAGCCACACTAGCTAGCTATAGAGGCCAGGCAGTGGTGGCACACACCTTTAAGCCCAGCACTCGGGAGACAGGCAGATAAATCTCTTGTTAGTTCAAGGCCATACTGAGCTTGAAATTGATCCAGTCTAAAAGAGAAACAGCTCACACAAAGGTGATCTCAGCACTTGCAATCCCACGCCTTTAATGACAGCACTACAGAGGGACATAAGGCTGGAGGAGACAGGAGCAGTCTGAGGTTTGGTGGATCACCCCTTCGATCTGAGCATTGGTAGAGTGAAAACTCTCTAGTGGCTGGCCACTTTGCTTCTCTGATCTTCAGCTTTAACCTCAGTGTCTGTCTCTTGGTTTTTATTATTTGTGCTACACGTGATAGTCAAAAGTTAAACTCTGCTGGGCACAGCAGTGCATCCAAGCACTTGGGAAGTGGAGGCAGGAGGCACTTGAGCTTAAGGCCTTCCTCAGCTACATAAAGAAGTTTCAGGCCAGCCTGGGCTATGAGGGACTCTGCCTCAAAATTTTATTTCCAGTTAAGTATTATTATTTTATGTGTATGAATGCTTTGCTTGCATGTATGCATGCAGTGCCCTTGAAGCCAGAAGGTGTCAGATCCCCTGGAAGTGGAGTCACAGACAGTTGTGAGCTGCCACGTGGGTGCTAAGAATTGAATCCAGGTCCTCTCAATGTTCCTAACCACTGAGATATCTCTGCAGCCACCTTAAATTAAAAATCAGGAATATATTTATGTTGTTCTTACCATACTTACTTGTTTTATTATCTATGTGTGTAGATCTGATGGCATGGGTGTGGAGGTCAAAGAACAACTCTGGGGAGTCAGTTCTCATTCCAACATGGGGAACCCTGGGGTCAAGCTCAGGTCATCAGTGTTGGCAGAAGCAAGCTCCTTTACCAGCTGAGCCATTTCACTGGCCATTAACAGTTATGTATTTTTATTTCATATAATAATCTCATACTCTGAATACCAGACTTTTTTCCACTTAGAAATAAATGTTGTACATCTTTCCTTGTAGACTATTTTTTTTTTGGTAGACATCATATTCATGTATTCCTCTTTTAGGGTTTGCATCAATCATCCAGTAGTTAGCGTGGTTCCTGGGTGGCTGTGATAAGCAGGGCTCCAGTGAGCCTATCTTCTGATTTCTCTGACTGGGGGAGTGGCCCTCCGATGTGCTGTCAGTCAGAGAGCAAATCCTATGGCATTTTCTTAGCAGTTCATTATGGACTCTTCTAAACAAGTTTATTGGTTTCTATATCAAGCATCTACCAAAAGACAAAAGGCATGAATGAAGGGAAGGCAGGAATGGGGGAAGGAGGTCTACACTTCAGCTTTCTCTAGGAATACCACTACCAGAACTCTCCACATGTTCAGCTATCCAGAAGCTCATCATCACTCTTTTTTAATTTTTAAATTATTTTTGAGACAAGGTCATACTGTATAGCCTTGGATAGCCTGTAATTCACAACATACATCAGGCTGGCCTGGAACTCACAGAGATTCACTTGTCTCTGTCCCAAGTGCTGGGGTCAGAGGCATGCACTATCATGCCTTGTTTTTCTTGAGACAAGATCTTCCTGTACACCCTACACTGGTTTTGAGTTTGGAACAGGGATCTACCTGCTTCTCCACATCACTGACGCCCAGCTTTTCACATGGTGCGTGGGATCAAACTCAGATCCTCATGCTTGCACAATCAGGATTTTGCCAACTGAGCCCTCCCCCAGTTCCTAGAGGCTCCTCATTTTTTTTTTTTTTTTTTAAATTAAATGTTTTTGAGACAGGGTCTCATGTAGCCAAGGCTGACTTCAAACTCATTTATGTAATCAAGAAGACTGAATTTTCTCCTGTTTTTACCTCATACGTGCTGGTATATACCACCATTCCCAGCATATTTAACTTAGGTCTTCCACAAGTTTCATACATATTTGTTTTGTTTTGCTTGAGACAGGGTCTCATAGTGTAGCCCTCACTGGTCTGGTACCTGCTGGCTTTTGTTTGTCTTTTTTGACGGGTCCTGCCAAATAGCCCTGATTGGCCTGGGATTTGCTGCAGACCAGGCTGGCCTCAAACCTGTGGTTATTCTCCTGCTTCTGCCTCTTAAGTGATAGGATTAAAGTTGCGTACCACCATACCCAAGCTTTCTAACAAACTGGTGAAATATCTCCAGTTTGTTTTTGTCCCCTAGCTTTGAATTTGTGGTCCTTCTTCAGCCTTCCCAGTACTGACTATAGGTATGCACAACTGTTCCATATTGGTTTTAATTTATTTTTTAAACACCCATTCCCTTTAAAAACTTTATTATTGGGGCTGGAGAGATGGCTCAGTAGTTAAGAACAC
Source organism: Cricetiscus sungorus (assembly GCA_030556225.1). NCBI lineage: Eukaryota > Metazoa > Chordata > Mammalia > Rodentia > Cricetidae > Cricetiscus > Cricetiscus sungorus. The sequence continues at coordinate 53,175,415 of JANBXA010000069.1, read as the reverse complement.
TAGCTGGTCTTCCAGAAGTTCTGAGTTCAATTCCCAGTAACCACATGATGGCTCACAACCATCTGTAATGAGATCTGCCCTCTTCTGGCCTGCAGGGATACATGCAGACAGAACACTGTATACATAATAAACATATATTTTAAAAACTTTATTATTATGTGTGCACGTGCACACATGGAGGTGTGCTCTCTGGTGCTCCCTCTTCACTTGTGAGACAGGATCTCACTGACCTGTTCAGGCTGCCTTGGAACTCCTTCTAGTTCAGGCAGGTCTTGGGCTCACCATTTTCCTGACTCAGCAACAGCTGCTGCTTCTTTTTCAGTTTTAATGTATTTATTTTTATCTGCTTGGGTGTTTCCCTTGGATTTATGCCTGTCCACTACAAGTATTCCTGGTGTCCACAGAAGCCAGAAAACAGTGTTAGATTCCCCCGAGAGAGTAAGAGACAGTTGTGAATCACCATATTGGTGCTGGGAATCAAATTTGATCCTCAGGAAGAGCAGTCAGTGCTTTTAACCATTGACTCAGCATTTTTTAGCAACTGGGAATGCAGAATCTGCACTACTCTACCTGACATGCATGCATATGTGTACCCACAAGTATGCTAGTTGGGGCCAGGGGCTGACATAGGATATCTTCCTTGATTGCACTCCACCTTATTACCTTAATTTTTGAGACTAGGGTTTTCATTGGTTCACCTGTGGATCACTGATTGGCTAGACTGCCTGGTGAGGGAGTGTGTGCCCCCGCCCCCCATTCTCCTGCCTCTGCCTCCTAGTGCAGGGATTATAGGAGTATGCTTTTGCCAGTCCAGCCTTTTCTCTTTTTTTGGTGGGTGTGGCAGATCTGAATTCGGGTCCTCACATATGCACAGCATACACTGCTCACTGAGCAATTTTTCTGGTATAATTCCCTAGCTAGAGAATGTTACTCACTGGGCCACATCCCCAGCCCCTATCTAGTTTCGTCAGATCTCTGTCCATATCAAGAACCCGTAAACTGCAGCCAGTGGGCTAATTCCTACCTGTTGCTTATTTTGTACAGCCCGTGGCCTAATAATGGTTTTCATACTCTGTGTGTGTGCTTGTGCACTTGTATCTGAGTGTGAGCAGAATGTACACATGTGCATAGGAGGTCAGAGGACAACCTCTGTGTCAGTCTTTATCTTGTACCGTGTGGTAGTTTGAATGTAACTGGCCCCGTAATCTCATAGGGACTGGCACTATTGGGGTTTGTGGCTTTGTTAGAGTGGGTATGGTCTTGTTGGAGGAAATGTGGAACTGTGGGGGCGGGCCTTGAGGTTTCCTATGCTCAGGACACTGCCCAGTGAGTCAGTTGAATTCCTATTGCCTGCAAGATATAGCACTCTCAGCTCCAACTAAGACATACCTGAAACAGGTTCTCTTTGCTGTTCAGTGCTATGCATGCCAAGCCAGCTGACTCATGAGCTTCAGGGATTCCCTGTCTCTGCCTCCTATCTAGTTATAGGAGCACTGACATTACCGATGACCTTACTTCACCCAGCTTTACATGGGTTCTGGGGTCTGAACTCAGGTTCTCACACTTTCATGGCAGCATTTTACCCACTGAACCATCTTCACAGCTGTTTTTTTGTTTTTGTTTTAATAGTTAAGTAGTTGAGAAACAAACCCAGGATATTTCTGAGTGTGGAAAATTACAAACATTTAGATTTCAGTGTCTATAATGAACTTGGACTGAAATCAGGGCAAGCTCACGTTTGCGTTTGTGCATTACTCACAGCTGTTTGCAGGCTACAGGGAAGAGGTGCAGTTGCAACAGAGGATATGGCCTGCAAATCCTAAAATGTTTATACCATCTGGTGTTTCACACAAAGTTTGTGACTTCTGATCTATGGGATACAAGTTTTGATAGATAGATATACCTGCCAAATCCCCAGGTTATTATGTAATCTTGGTTTCTAGATCCTTAATATATGTGCTCAGTCAAAGCCAGAATGGCACACTAAATTTTCTCACAACAATGGAGTTTTTGCCAAGCTCCATCTTGTACACTTAGCCATTTTTGTTTTATAGATACAATCTTTGTTTCTGAGAGCTAACATTGATAATAAATTTCAGAATGGAAAGTCTCCTTTATAAAAATAAAATGCTTTGATTTATAAGATATCTTACTTTGAGTTCTGCTATTTCAAATGAACACTAATACCCTGGTTTACTCGTGATTTTTTTTTTTTTCCACATTTGACGTTTATTGGTAGGGGGTGAAAAGAGGGGTGTGTGTATGAAGGGCTGGAGGCCTTGGAAGGGGAAGAGAGAGAGAGAGAAAGAGAGAAAGGGAGAGGAAGAGAGGAAGAGAGAGACAGGGAGAGAGGGAGAGAGAAGAGAGAGGAGGCGGGGAGGCTGAGGAGAGAAGGTGGAGATCTACTTATGATTCTTGATACACCCAAATATTCTGTTACTGTTATAGCGGTCACTTTTGTGAATAGAAGAATCTTAATTTTACAGAAGGATCTTAATTTTCTATTTTCTGATTCATTTAAAAAGAGTGCTTAGCTGGAGAGTTTAGCCTGTTTACCTTCCTTCCTTCCTTCCTTCCTTCCTTCCTTCCTTCCTTCCTTCCTTCCTCCTCCCCCTTCCCCCCTCTGTCTGTCTGTCTGTCTGTCTGTCTGTCTGTCTGTCTGTCTGTCTGTCTAAGAGTGTCTCACTAGGTAGCCCTGGCTAGCCTAGAGTTTATAGAGATACACCTGCCTCTGCCTCCTGAATGCTCAGATTAAAGGTATGCACCACCACTCCTGACTACCAATTTACATTTTACATGACAGACTCATTTTTTATTGATTATCTTTTGCTTTGTGAAAATACATTTTCTGGCTGGCAAGATGGCTCAGCAGGTAAAGCACTTGCCATGTAAGCCAGATGCCAGATGCCCTTAGCCTGATCCTGTTGGCCATGCTAATGTGGTGTCTGGTGTCTGTGAGCTCAGCAAGTTTAGAGCAAGATGAGAGGCAGAAATAGAATAACCGGCTTAGAGTTGATATATAAAGTACAGGGGCAGAAACAAGAGAGATTCTGCCTCAGAAACAGCTAGAAGGAGAAACTCAGCATCTGAGGAGCTGTCTCCTAACCTGTACACATGCTGCACCCTTCACACAGCCTCTGTCTTTCTCACACACGAAAGTTTAAAAAGCTTCACCATTTCAAAAATTGATAATGAAAGGATCAGATCCTCACCCCTACTTTAGCAGCCATGACATGCTGCAGAAAAGACCCAGCAAGATGTAGGCCTCTGACTCAGCAACATGTGCTGAGCTTCCTGACCTGCTGGACCTGCCCAGGTACCCTCCACGTGGCAAGAAACCAATAAGAAGTTAGCTGGTGCTGTACGGTAAAAGTAGCATACAGAGCATAGAACCGCTCTGTAGGCCCTGGGAGGGCCTATAGGCCATAGCAACCAGTTAACCAATCAACACAGGATAGGTTGCCCAAACTTGGAAATGCACCAATCCTGAGACTGTTGCCTACCCCTACACACTCCCCTTACACAACCTAATAAATTCCCTGCCTGGAGCCTTCAGGTCCTTCTCAAGCTAGCCACCAGGTTGGATAGATGAGGGAACTGAGTTAGGACAGTTAACTCATTGAACAATAGAAGACTCTTTGTTTTTTGCATTAGAATGGGTCTCTTGGTGTTTTGGAGGTTCAGAATTTGGGCACAACACTAGTACACTGTCCCACCATGTGAATAGTGTTCTTATTTTAAAAACATAGATGACCTCAAAAAATAGAGTAGCAACTTAAAAAAATAAGAGTATCAACCATTTATATTGCAGAAAATTTGGGTATCCTAGTACTTATTTATTCTGTGTGGGGCAGGAACACATGCCATGATGTGTATGAAGGTGACAGGACAACTTGTGAAGAAGGAGTTGGTTTTCTTCCTTTACCATGTGGGCCCTGAGGATATAGCTCAGGTCCTCATGCTTGCTTCAGCAGCACATACACTGACATTAGAACGATACAGGAAATATAAGCATAGTTCCTGTGCAAGAATGACATGCAAATTCATTCCATATTTTATTTTTGCTGGGTGGTGGTGGTGCACACTTTTAATCTCAGCACACAGGAGGCAGAGGCAGGCAGATCTGAGTTTGAGATCAGCCTGGTCTACAGAGTTCCAGAACAGCTAGGATTACACAGAGAAACCCTGTCTCTAAAAACCAAAAAGCAAAGCAAACCAAACCAAGGCAAAACAATTCAGGTCCTGAAGCTTAGAGGCAAGCACCTACTAGCTGAGCCATCTTTCTGGCCCAGATTTGGATGTTTTTTTTTGTAGCAGTGGCTCAAAGGCAAAGAAGGCAGAAAAGAAAACAGAGACTCACTTGAAATGTAAGGACCATGGGCCAGATAAACACTAGTTTTCAAATTCCATTGCTTTAAGATGGGGAAAAGATCTATGTCCCAAAGAATGCCTACATACTGTATAATTTGGCAGCTGAATTAAATATGTAGACATATACACAAAAAAGGACAGGAAAATCTGGACAATGTCACGTGAGAAGTCTGAAGAGTAAGCTTCTACAGTTTAGTGAGGCTAACAGTGTTAATCTGTCAAAAATCCTAAGCTTTATCTACTTTCTTCCAATTTAGCAGTTTAAGCTAGGAAAGGAGATGGGGAGATGGCTCAGTAGTTAAGGGTACTTGCTGCTCTTCCAGAGGACCTGGGTTTGGTTCCTAGGACTCATATGGTGCTTCATAAGTGTCTGTAACTCCAGTTTCAGGGGATCTGATGCCCTCTTCTGGCCTCCACAGACATCAGACATACACAAAAACCTCATATGTATGTATGTATGTATGTATGTATGTATGTATGTATGTATGTATGTAATATTTATTCATACATACATATATAAATAAATAAATATAATCTTTTAGATTGCTTGTTAGTTTGAGGCAGGGTCTCTTTATATAGTCCTGGCTGTTCTCCAATTCACAAAGAGCCCCATGCCTCTGTTTCCCATACACTGGGATTAAAAGAGTGTGCTATCACACTCGGCAAAAAAACAAAATGAAACAAAACAAAACAAAAAAACCCTTAGACAGCACTTTCTTCCCCCTTCTTCACCTTGCAAGTATATGGGTGGTGTTTGTGCATGTGGGCTTGCCCATGGAGGCCAGCAACTGATGTTAATTGACCATTTTCCTCGATCACTTACTCTCTATCATACATATTGTCTCTCCCTTAAACCCAGAACTCACCAATCTGGCTAGTTGGGTTCACTAGCTTGTTCCAGGGATCCTGTTTATCTCCACTGTGATGGAATCACAGGCAGGCTGTCATGTCTGTTCAGCATCTGCTTACGTGGTAAGGATCTGAACTCTAGTCCTCATGCTTGCAAAAAAAAAAAGGCATTACCCACTGAGCCATCTCCCCAGGCCTTCAAAGACATTCTCTGAGGAAATGAAGATCACTCAATAAAAATATTGGAAGTGGCTGGGAAATGGCTTAGAAGGAAAGGCACCTGCTGCCAAGCCTGATTACCTGAGTTTGATCCCTAGGACACACATGGTAGGAGAGAGCTGATTCCTGTGGCTGTTATGGATAAATGGATAAAAGTTTAAAAATATTTTAGTTTAAAAATTTTAATTAGTTAGTTAATTAATGTTATTAATTTTGAGACAGGATCTCACTATGTATGTAGCCTTGGCTGGTGGGGATCTTGCTATATAGACCAGCCTGGCCTTGAATTCAGAGATCTACCTGCCTTTGCCTTCTGATCATAAAGATTAAAGGTGTCTGCCACCACCGCCCAGCTCTGGCTTAAGTTTTTAAGAGACAGGGTGTCATGTAGCCTAGACTAACCTCAAACCTGCTATATAGCTGAGGCTGTCTCAAACTCCTAATCATCCTGTCTCCATCTCCCAAGCTACGGGATTACAGAAGGGCACACAAAGCTTCTTGACTGTATAATGATAACCTAAGACAGCTATGTTTTCTTTTTAGGTTATTGATTTGTTTCATGTTAGTCTTCCTTTACAGTTCTTTTCTCCTTCAATATTAGCTCTAGAAAAACCAATAATGGGACTGCAGAGATGGCTCAGCAGTTAAAAGCACTGGCTGCTCTTCAGAGGTCCTGAGTTCAATTCCCAGAAGCCACATGGCAGCTCAAAACCATGTATAATGAAACCTGATGCTCTCTTCTGGCATGTAGGCATACATACAGACAGAACACGGTATATATAATAAATAAATCTTTAAAAAAAGGAAAACCACCGGGCGGGGGTAGCGCGTGCCTTTAGCCCCAGCATTTGGGAGGCAGAGGCAGAGGTAGAGGCAGTCAGATCTCTGTCAGTTCAAGGTCAGTCTGGTCTATGAGAGCTACTTCAAGGACAGGCTCCAAAGCTACATAGAGAAACCCTGTCTCAAACCACCCACCCCCACCAAAAAGAAGAACCAGTAGTGCAGGGCAAACCCCAGGTTTCTCTCTTACCTGTGTGCCACATGGAGGGTATCGCCTGAGCATTGCACTGCAGCTGTAGCATGTGTCGCAGCATGGCTACTCCCCAGGTAGTCAAATCTGCACATAGTCCTGGAGTCACTGCTTCCAACTTGGAGGACTTGAAGTCCATGGTTTGGGCCTGCAAGCTGGCTGTTCTGAGCTGCCTACACAGTGCAGAGACACTGATGGCACAGATGAATTTGTGTTCCGGGCTATGTTTTTCAGTATGAGGCAAAAGGCTGAAGACAGCATTGTAATTACTTTCGTACTTCCCGTTGACATCACATCCAGGAACAGGGGTTTCACCTATTATGCTGTTCTCCTCCCATTCCTCCTGATTTGTATAATTAAGTGTCTTGACCAGATTCTTGTTTTCAGGTAAACAGATATCTTTGTTACCAGTCTCCTCACAAAGCATCCTTACAATTCTGTCAACATCTTCAAATCTTGTCAGAAGAGTTATCCTCAGGGCCACATGGCAGAAGACCCCAAGTGTAAGAAGCAACCCCCCTAGAGGGCACTCTATGCTGTGGTAGTGCCCCCATGCTTTCTGCATACATTCTTGGCTGCAATACCTGGCGTAGCTGCAGCCACCACAGGGTACTGTGGCCAAAGTGTGCTTCAGACATCGGTGACAGTGGAGGTCTCCATTGGTAACTCTGGTATCCCACTTGTTCTCTAGGCCATAATGCAGTGGGGGCATTTCTCCTGGGTTAAGGACACTTACAAAAGCATCTTCCTTCACCAGGAGTTCTCCTGGGAGAATGTCTTTTGTGGCAACTAGATGGCGGCCTTTCAAAGGGTCTGTGTGTAAGCTGACAGAGAGCGATGCCCCGGAAATCTGTTTGTTCTCTTCCCCCAGGGCCATATCCTCAAAGGCTCTGGTGAGAACTGCTGGGAAGGTTTCTGGGAGATTTTCCTTTTCCTGTATCTTCATTTCCAAGTGATGGAGGTTCCTCTGCAGAATCTGATGAGAGGAAAATACCTTGGCAGTGAGGCTGCTTTCAAGATCAGTGATGGTTTGCCTCGCCTCCTGTAGTCTCCCCAGGTTCACCAGGCACTCTGCCTTACGCAGCATCATCTTGGGCTGCAGTCTTTCAGGATACCCATGCATTCCTGCTCGCATTATGTCTTTAAGACATGCCTGAAGACAAAAAGGAAATTCCAGGATGACTCTTGGATTCTACTCTTCCCTATGTACTGAAAACTGGAAAACCACAGGCACATAAAGGGTCGTAAAAATGGACAACTTAGGCCTTGAATTACATCCTTTGTTCTACTTCTTATTTTTCCTTTTTCTCTCTTTTCCCCTCTTTTCCTCCCCCTTCCTTTCCGTCATTATGCTGGGGATTGATTTCAGCCCCTGTGTGACCTTTTAAATGAGTGTAATATTTGTTAAGAATATTATGTCTAATTTTTCTTAAGAAGTTCTGGGGCTTTGTTTTGAGACAAAGTTTTGCTATATAGCCTTGGCCTGGAAGTTTATATGTAGATCAGGTTGGCCCCAAACCCAGGCCTGTCTCTGCTTCCTGAGTGCTCAGATTAAAGATTAAGCTTGTCTCATCACAACCAGCTCAATAGTTTTTTGTTTTTGTTATTGTTTTGTTTTTAACAGGGTTTCTCTGTGTAACACCTCTGGCTGTCCTGGAATTCACTTTGTAGATCAGGCTGGCCTCGAACTCATAGAAATCTGCCTGCTTCTGCCTCCCCAATGCTGGGATTAAAGGCAGGTCTGTTTTTAAGAGCAAAAATGTCTTTAAAAAAATTAAAGGGAGTTAAGAAGGTAGACTTTGCAGGGTTTGATGGTGAAAAGCTCTAATTCCAGCATTCGAGAGGCAGAAGACAATGGACCTCTGTGAGTTTGAGGTCAGCCTGGTCTACACAATGAGTACCAGGATAACCAGAGTCACATATTAAGACCCTATCTCAAAAAACAATCAAACAAACAAAGAAAAAATTATATTTTAAAGTCAAGGAAATGTGTAATTACTATGAATAGTAAGAGGCTAGGTGTGATCTTAGGCAAGTAAGTTAAGTTATGCAATGTCTTTGTTTTTTCATCTGAAAGAGGCAATACATTGATGGGTTATTTTAGGGATAAGATAAAGTAATGTATTTTAAAGATGAAAGGAACTTATGAGTGTGACTTATAAATGGTTATCTTTATTAGAAGTTAAACAGACAATAACATGGGGAGGTGACAAAGCAAATGCTTCCTATGTTTTTCTAAACCCATTCTTAGGAGTCTAGTCTTTTTTTCTGTAGGACCCAGAGTTAGATTCTTGGATCTTTTTTCATTATTTAAAGAATATTTTGTTATTTTCTGTAATCAAACTCATGTAGATAAGACTCTTGAATAATTAATACAGCATATTACATCTGTATAAATGGAAAATTAGGTTTAACATGTCTAGACCAATATGGCTGTTGATTTTTGTACAATGTCAATTTAACATGGTAAGCTGGGATTTTTTTTCTCCACAGTTTACAGTACAGCTAAAGCTTCCCAAAATTCAAATTATATATATGTATATATGTACATATACTTATAAGATATATTAAAAGTTAAATAATAGCAGTATGTTATACATTAATGCAACAGCAGCAGCCTTTTCAGGTTCTGTAATCATCTGGACAAAATCAGAGACATCTGCATACTTCATTAAAAAAAAGGAAAGAAAAGAAAATAGAAATCCAAGATTATTGGATTTTTGTTTTTCAATTTTTAGTAGAAGCTCTGATTGGACAGTATTAACTACAGAGCCCAGACTAGCTACAAACACATAGCATGCCTCAGTCTTCTACATGTTAGGATTACAGTTGTGTACCATCATGCCCAGATAGGTTCTTGTCCTTCTATTTTATTGTGAAGGGCACTGAGTGTGAACATGTAGTCCTCAATTCTAGTGTATAACTGAATATATGCAGATTTCATACATGGATGGAATGATATTTTAGCACTTGTCCTTAATCCTCTCTACAATACATTTCATTGGGCTTATGGGTATCTTCCTAAAACCTAGATCTGTCATTTTGTCATTTCCTGACTTAAATTCCAAGGACACAATGCTCCCTTGTTGTTTTTGTTGCTGCTGCAGCATTAGAGGATAAGAAGATCCTCTAATGTACAAGAGCTGTAATAAGAGGGATAATTTTAAGCATGTCCTACTTATTTAATTTTTCCCTTTAAACTGTTATTTTATATGTATGTGTTTTGCCTGTTAAATATATGTCTGTGCACCACATGCCTGCCTGGTGCCTGCAGGCCAGAAGAGGAAGTCAGATTCCCTGGACATGGTATTATATCCTGTTGTGAGGCACCATGTGAGTGCTGGGAATCAAACTCAGGTCCTCTGAAAGAGCAGCCAGTGCTATTAACCACTGAGCCATTTCTCCAGTCCTCATGCCCTGCTTATTCAAAAGCAATAAATGAACAAGCTAATATCTTGACACATTTGGAATCTAAAGTACCATTAGCAACACATCTGGCTGATATGGACATTGAGAAGTGTTGGCCTGTTCGATCCAATCCATGCTCTACGGACAGTGCCATAGCCTTTTCTTGTCAACTACCACTATTCGTCATGGTCACCTGTGAGAGGTGACATGAGTCAGAGGACCTCATTTGGTGGATGTTAGTATTTCCAAGTTAACTAACTTCAGTATGTGCAGAAGAAACAGACAGGAACCTCATCTTCCATGGAAGCCACAGGGAGGACACCATGTAACTCAATACTCACTTCATATTGACCCAGATGAAAGAGGGCTGCAGAACGATTGGCATAGCACAGTGAAATGTCCTCAGTGTTAGGCCTTGAATGCGACACTCCCTGAAAAACAATGAGCTGGTCAAAGGAACAAATGGGAAGTAGCATTTCTAATCTTTTCTGATAATGAGGGATCTACTACCAAAGACTGAATGGAATTGAAAAGAATTACTGAATCTTAATAATCCTTCTGTACACTGTGTGAATATATATCACTATGAATGGCTTAATAAACAAGATGATTGGTTAAAAGATGAACAGGATAAAGTTAGGCAGGAAAGCCAAACTGACAACGATGGGATGAGGAAGGGCAGACAGAGCCTGGAGTAGCCAGCCAGCCAGAAAATGAGTTGGACATACAAAATGGGATAGAGGTAAAAACTACAAGCCTCAGGGCAGCACATGGATTAATAGACATTGGTTAAGTTGTAAGAGCTAGTTAGTAACAAGCCTAAGCTATTGGCCCAGCATTTATAATTTATATTAAGTCTCCAAGTCAGTTATTTGGGAAGGAGCAGGCGGTTGGGACAGGAAAACTCTGCCTACAGAACCTTTCTGTTCCAGCTACTTCTCTTTTATTTTTACCTTTTAGCAAACATCTGAAGATCACTGAGAAATTAAGATGCAATATTGACAGCTTCTACCATGCCTACTAGTTTATCTAGGTGACATTGAACTCACTCTGTCTTCCAGGCAGACCTAGAGTTTATGATCCTGCTGCCTTAATTTCCCAAGTAGATAGAATTACAGGCCTGTGCCTCCAGGTCCAATGTAAATGGACCAAACTCTTAATGTAACAAACGCAAGTATAATAACTGGAAGAAACTATGAAGAATCCAAAGTGATGCTGGAGGAATCCCTTTCTAACTACAATTTAAAAAGCCAGATGTTTTGGGTATGATGGTACATGCCTTAATCCCAGCATTTGGGAAGTGGAGAAAGGAGGATCAGAAGTTTGAAACCAGCTTCTGCTACAAAGTCTGAGGATACGCTTGGCTATGTGAAACCCAGCCTCAAAAAAAAAAAAAAAAAAAAAAAAAAAGTAAAGAAAAAGAAAAAACAACAATAACAAAACTTTAGAAACTATAAAAGGATAATAAACTTGAGTCCATAAGAGCTGCAGAGAGAGTTTAGTGGCAAGGTAAAGCTCTGGGTTCCTTTTCTAGTAAAATATATATATGTGTGTATATATATATACATATATATATACACACATATATCCTATCATATATATGTATTCTTATAATATGAACAAATCAAAGCAATATCAAAATGTAAACTTTAGGCTGAATGCATTTCACATTATAAACAAAGAGCTAGCTTTTTAAAAAAATAATTTAATTTTTATTTTATGTGTATTGGTGTGAAGATGTCAGATTCCCTGGAACTGGGTGGGTGTTGGGAATTTAACCCAGGACCTTTGGAAGAGTGGCCAGTGCTCTTATCCACTGAGTCATCTCTTCAGCCCTAAGAGCTAACTTTCCTTCAAGTTTCAAAAGGTCAATAACAAGTCAATAAAAAAATGCAAACGATATGAACAGTCCTTATGGGACATACAAATTACTCTTTGCTTTTTTGTTTGAGACAAGGTCTCTCTATGTAGTCTTGGCTGTCCTGGAGCTCACTATGTAGACTAGCAATGGGATTAAAGGTGTATACCACTTGGGAGGTAGAAGCAGGCAGATCTCTGAGTTCTAGGCTAGCTGAAATACTTCTTCACCCATCACTTTGTCAAAGAAAAATAAAACCAAGGAGTGGGAATAATGGGCACCCTCATTATATCGCTAGTGGCAGTATAAACTAGTCTGATAACAATTTAGAAATATATAGTAAATGTTTTGGGGTAGAGTGCTAGGTTTAATTCGTGCATGCTAGGTAAGCATTATAACACTGATCTACGTTGTCAATTCTAAAAGTATAACATATTTACACAAACATATATACACATATACATATACATATACATATACATATACATATACATATACATATATATATTTGTTTGTATTTGAAACAGGGTTTATCTGTGTAGCCCTGACTGTCCTGTAGACCAGGCTAGCCTTGAATTTATGAGGATGGAAATGAGGTTAGACTAGGGAACAAAAAGAAACCACACTATATATTGCAACTTTTGAAATTTAACTATATGAACGTATCTCTTAACCTCAAAATAAAGATATAATGGTAACAAAATATTAATATATAATAATAACCACTGTTGCTTAAGATATGAAGAAATGAGCATCCTCATATTCTGTCAGAATGGATGTTAACTAGTTCTTTCCTGTAGAACAATTCAACATCAGCATCAAAGGCTTGAAAATACTCCTTTGACCCAGCACTTTAACCTTCTACTAATCATCCTAAACAGATTTCTGCATCTTCTTAGGATTCCCCCATGACAGTGCCCCCTACCAGCAGGAAGCAGTTTGGAAAGAACGACACCCGAATTCCCAAATATTGTTTATAAATGTTTGTTTTCATTTTTTAAAAAAGGCATGTATAATTATGTCCAGCATAAAATAAATAAATGTTTAAAAAAGAAAACAGTTGAACATAAATATTTATACAGAGAGATGCTTATTATAGCATCATAAGGCCAAATAATATGCCAGTATTAGATGTTAAATTAAGTACATGTCTTCTCTGTAATAGAACACTGAGTTAGCTATAGAAAATTACTTGGAGCAGAAAATTTAATACCATGAGAAAATAGGTACAATAAATTGTTGAAGAGAAAGAGCAGGTTACAAAACAGTAAGTGCAGCATTATCCCAATTTTGTAAAAGAAAAACACATTCTCACAGGAGAAAGGCTGGCTGGCTGGGTATAAGTAGAAATGTTAACAGTACTTATCGCTGGTTATGACTTTTTTTTTTACTCTTTATACTTCTCTATATTTTCCAAAGTAACATTTATTACTTTTACAGGCAAAAACAACAAGCATTACTTTAAAAAGAAAGAAAATAGCAGCTCTCTATAAAATTGCAAAGTACTGTAATCACCAAAATACCAGCTTGTGAAATAGGAAGTGCATCTCCCACTCCATCCAACAAACCTTCATCTTTTTTCTTCTCATGCAGCCAGGCTGATGTCAAACTCATTCTAGAGCTCATTTTAAAAGCTTCATTTTATTTTTAAAATTATGTGCATGTGTGAGTGTGGATGCCTGTGGAGGCCAGAAGAAGGTTTGGGATCCCCTGGGGTGGGATGCCATAGTCTTTTTTGCAAGGGCAGCAAGTGCTCTCCAGCTCTGAGCATCTCTTTAGTCCCCCCTTTCTTATTTTACATGTTTTCCCTGAACAACTTTCCATGGGATCACATTTAGGATGTAAAGGCATAAAACTGAAGCCAAATACTTTATTATACCATTACAAAGTATGGCTTTTATGTTTGTAGAGTGTCTGTTGTAGCTGTGACAGTTTTCGGCAGGAGGGATACAATACCCTCACTTCCAGTGCTGGGAATCAGACCTTAGGCTTCACACATGCTGGCAAGTGGTTTAACATGGAGCTACACCTCACTTTCACACACACACCCCCCTTACATTCCTTTCTCCCTTCTCAGACAGGGTCTCATATAGTTCTGGCTAGCCTCAAACTTGTTACAAAGCTAAGACTGGCCTTCAACTCCTGATCTTCCTTCCATCATGAAACCTGAACTACAGGAGTATGCAACATGCATACTTACTTATATAGTAAAAGAGCTCACCCACTCTTTTACTATATAAGAGCACAGATCAAGAGTCTGACATAGTCTTGTTTTAAGCCCATATAGATCTCTGAAAAAGCAATAGAAGGAATTTTCTCAGGTCAGTAAGAGTAACACAGTGTTAAAAGTCACAATTCTGCTTCACAATCTAGCTTGATGGGGCTGGAGAGACGGCTCAGCAGTTAATACTAGTTGTATTTCCAGAGGACATGGGTTTGATTCCCAGAACCCAAATGGCGGCTCACAATAGTCTGTAATTGTAGTTCCAGGAGATTTGGTGCCCTCTTCTGGCCTCATCAGGTATCAAGCACACATGTGGTACAGTTATACATGTAGGAAAAACCCATGTACATAAAATAATTAAAAAATATAGCTTGATCATGATTAGTGTAATATAAAGTATCTATTGACTGTCACTAATAACAATATATTAACTGACAGGCCAGTTAGTAGTTGTCCACAAAAGGAGATCTCTGTGAGCTCAAGACCAACCAGGGCTACACAGAGAAACCCTGTCTCAAAAAACAAAACAAACAAAACAGGCAAAAACAACCAAATAACAAAACAAAACAAAATATGTTAACTGATGATCAATGAAAACTAGTTTGGCCGGGCTATGGCAAATCCACTTATTTTCTTTTCATTCTGGTTATTTTATTGAGACATGGTCTCACTACATAGCCTTGGCTGGCCTGGAGCTTGCTATGTAGATCATTATGACTTTGAACTCATAGAGATCTGTCTGCCTCTGCTTCCTGAGTGCTGGAATTAAAGGCAAGTGCCACCATGCTCACCCTAAGTTAATATGGTGGTAAGCTAGCATGTGGCTAGCTAAAAATCTAGCTGCTCACTAAATTAGGACTAGCAAGCTAAACTTTTCATCAGTTCTACAGACAAAACTGGCATATAATTCAGTGAGAATTACCACCTCGAAAAGCAGGGCAAAGGGCCAATAAACTTGTGGCTACTATGGGTCTGAAGGAAAATGGGAAGAATCTTCCAAAATTCAGGATATATAAATGATCCTTGTTTTGAGAATAATCAACAGCAGAATTCTATCGTTTTCCCCCCAAATCCAATCCAAACTGTAGACAAACAAAACAAAACCCCACTTGCTATGAAATTCAGTACTATGCCTCTAACTTCTGCAGAACATGCCTGTGGAACTGTTAGGTTGCATGCACGGTACCTTAGAGTACAGCACTGCAGCGCCCGTATAGTCCTTCTCTTGGAATTTTTTGTTTCCTTCTTCTCTGTAGAAAAGGGGAGCATCATAGTCCTTTTCCACCAAGTAAGTACCAGAAAGTCGCTTTAAAAACACCTCATCTTCAGGTCTTTGTGAAGAAAGAAGGAAACAAACAAAAAGGAGAAATTTGTTATTTCGAGTAAGGCTCTGAAATCACCGTTGAAAACACAGCAAGTGGCTGAGAGCAGTGTGCACAGGGCTATATGCACGATGTAATCCAACTGGAGAGTTCTTCCTGGTCTCAGAGACAGAGGGACAGGGAAATCCATTTAGAGCTGAGTGCTAATGCCTGACTCTTTATCTCACACTTAGTGTCAATGAATCATCCCTTGGAGCACACATCACAATGAAGCCTGGGTGAAAAGTGATATAATACATGGAATCTTTGCATCAAGGAGTGCTCTCCAGTTACACTGTGTGGAAAATACTGAGGAGGGCTGGGGAGATGGCTCAGCAGTTAAGCACACACACACACACACACACACACACACACACACACACACACACACACACACACGTTATTCAGAGGACTAAAGTTCACTTGGCGCTCACATCAGATGGCTCACAACCACCTGTAATTCTAGTTCCAACAGCATCTTACACCTCTGACCTCTGTGGGTATCTGCACTGTGTGCACACATCCACAACAGGAACATACGTATAATTAAAAATAATAAAAATAAATTACCAAAAAAAAAAACCACTGAAGATTTGGTGCAGACTTGTAATCCCAGCCATCAAGAAGCTGAGGCAACAGGAATTATCACAAGTTGGAGGGTAGCCTAAGCAAGACAGTAACATTTTTTTCAAAAACCTGGCACACAACACACATGCACGTACGCATGCATGCATGCATGCATGCACACACACACATGCACGTGCGCAAAGGCATTTGCTGCCAAACTTGACAACCTGAGTTTGATCCTGGGATCCAAATGATGGTAGGAAAGAACTCCTACAAGTTGTTTTCTGATTTCTACATGAACACAAATGGCATGCATACATGTGCGCACACATAACCACACAAAAAATAAATAATTAAAAAAATACTTGCTAGGTGTGGTGGCATACTCCTTCAACCCCAGAATATGGGAGGCAGAAGCAGGTGGATCTCTGTGAGTTTGAGACCAGCATGGTCTACATAGCAAATTCTATAACAGCCAGGGATAAACAGTGATATATTGTCTCAAAATAAACAGATAAATAATAAATGGGAGTTGGAGAGCTGGCTCAGTGGTTTAGTTCCCAGCACCAACATAGCAGTTTACCCCCAACTACAGTTCCAGTTCCAAGGGATCCACATCTCTCTTCTGTTTTGAATATACATATGTGTAGTTAAAACACTCATATACATAAAATAAAAATAAATTTAAAAATTAAATAACACCTTTTTAGTTTGAAATAACTAGGTTTACTTGCAAACAAAGTCCAAAGAATTCCTATATGATGTCCTTCCAGACTGCCTAAGTGCTAACACCTCTACATTCACTTTCTGACCCACCTTCCTCTGCCATTCATCCGAGGGTTTTCAGCAGTTTTAAAGGCATGCACTATTACTCTCAGCTTCAATATATTTTTTCCTCTTGACACAGGGTCTTTATATAACACAGGCTGGCATCAAACCCACAACCCTCCTTCCCCAGCCACCCAAATGCTGGTAAAAGATTTTATTTTCTTTAAAAAAGTATTTTTATGTGTATGTGTGTGTGTGTGCTGCATGTGTGCAAGTTTCCATGGAGACTGGAAGAGGGTGTTGGATTCCCTGGAGCTGGAGTTACAGGTGGTTGTGATCCACCTGAGGTGGATGCTGGGAACTGAACTTAGGTCCCCCAGAAGCGGAACCAAGAACTGCTGAACCCTCTCTCTAGTCCCACAAACGTTTCATATGGTGGCATTTGACCTGATATATTAGTAAAAAATATGCATATATGTGGTGGTTTGAAAGAAAGTGGCCCTGAAGGGAGTGGCACTATTAGAAGGCGTGGCTTTGTTGCAGTAGGTATGGCCTTGTTGGAGGAAGTGTGTCACCGGGGGTGGCATTGGGGTCTTCTATGCTCAAACTACTCCCAGTGTGGAAGACACCTCACTTCCTGTTGCCTACAGATCAAGATACAGAATTCCAGTGCCACGTCTGTCTGTATACCTCCATGTCCTGCCATGATAATGGACTAAACCTCTGAAACTGTAAGCCACCCCAATAAAATGTTTTCTTTTATAAGAGTTGCCAAGGTCATAATGTCTCTTCACAGCAATAGAAACCCCAACTTTGACAACATATATATTTAATATTATATTTTCAAACGAGGAGATAGAATAATCTACATTATACTTTTTGACCACAATGCCATAAAGTAAAACACAGATAATAAAAGTGAGAACATCAACAAAATAACAAGATACTAGGTGTGGTGGCACATACCTTTAATTCCACCACTCAGGAGGCATAGGCTGGTAGATTTCTGTGAGTTTGAGGCCAGCCTGGTCTATATAGAGTTCAAAGCCAGCTAAAGCTACATAATGAGACACTTTCTCAAAAAACCAAAACCAAACAAATAAACACCCCCTCCCCAAATGACAAGAAAAGGTAAAAGTTATCTCAGGTAACTTCATTCAGAGAAGGAATTACAATCAAAGCTACAGAAGTTTTTTTTAAACATTCATTTGCTTATGTAGGTCATGTGTATGGCTCAGTGCAGCAGAGGGCAGAAGACAACTTTCAGGAGATAGCTTCCTCTTACTAAAATGTATGAGTCCCAGGGACTGAACTTAGATCGTTAGGCTTGGCTGCAAGCACCTTTACTCTGAGCCATCTCCTTGGCCTATGCAAATATGAGCACCAGAATAAGTATGGGCCTGCCTTTCCCTGTAGTTCTAGCACTGAGTAGGGCCAAACACAGGAGGTCACTGGAGCTTAGGGTAAAAAATAAGCAAGTCCCAGGTTCAAGAAGATACCCTGCCTCAAAGGAATAAACTATGTTTCTTTGGATATGTGCCATGAAAAAGGATATATTCTAAATCTGTTATGGATTTTTTTTCTTGGTGGTGGTGGTAGATAAGTATATAAAATATATTCAATAATTAAAATGTAAAATTTTGTTTTGAATTGAGACAGGGTTTCTCTATGTAGCCCTGGCTGTCCTAAGTCTCACTATGTAGACCAGACTGGCCTTAGAGATCCTCCTATTTCCACCTCCTAAATGTTAGAAAAAATGGCACGTGCTATCACTATGGCTGCAAAGTGAAAACTTAATGTAAAGCTCCACAGCTTCTATTCTGAGTGCCAATTCTAGCTGTACCTGTACAGGAGTTCAATGAGTTGAAAAGACTTTGGGTCTGGCTAATTTTGGTGTGTGATGTTTTATTTATTTCCAAGTTGGTTTTTTTTTAAATAATAAAATGCTAAAAACTATTATTTTTATTTATTTGTTTATTCATTCAGGTTTTTTATTTTTTGAGACAGGGTTTCTCTGCATAGCCTTGGTTGTCCTGGAATTTGTTCTGTAGACTAGGCTGGCTTTGAACTCACTGAAATCCACCTGCCTCTACCTTCCCAGTGCTGGGATTAAAGGCATGTGCCACTACAGTTGGATATTCTTTGCTAATTTTTAAAAATAAAGACTCATTTTTAAAAATTATGTGCATGGGCTGGAAAGATGGTTCAGCAGTTAAGAGCACTGGCTATTCTTCCAGAGGTCCTGAGTTCAATTCCCAGCAACCACACAGTGGCTCACAACCATCCATAATGAGATCTGGTTCCCTCTCCTTGATGGGAGATGTTATTCTGTATATGTTTGTCTTATTGGTTGATGAATAAAACACTGATTGGCCAGGCGGGAAGACAGGCAGGGCTAGGAGAGGAGGAGGATTCTGGAAAAGGTAGGCGGAGTGAGCCCACCAGACAGAGTAGTGATGCTGCTGGAGGAGTAACACCATGTCTAGAAATACTAGGTAAGCCATATAGCCTCGTGGCAATACATAAATTGATAGAAATAGGTTAATAATTAAAACAGAGCTAGCTAATAAGAAGCCCAAGCCAAAGGCCAATAGTACTATAATTCATGTACATCTCTGAGTGTTTGTTTGGGGCTGATGTGGCTGTGGGACCAGGCTGGTGAGAAAAACTATCCGTAACATCTTATGGTCTGCAGGCAAACATGTATATATACACAACAAATAAATTAACCTTTAAAAAATGTGTGTGCATATATGTGTGCCTGTGTGAGCTTATGTGTACCACATGCATGCAGATTTCTGAAGAGGCCAGACAAGGGTGTCAGGATCTCTGGAACTGGAGTTAAAGGCAGTTGTGAAGCACCGTAGGGTTGCTGAGAGCCAAACCCAGGTCCTCCACAAGAGTAGCATGCTTCCCCTACTTTGAGATAGGGTTCATTGTAGAGTCCTGGCTGTCCTGAACTCACTCTGGACCAGGCTGGTGTTGAACTCACAGAGATCCACCTGCCTCTGCCTCCTGTGTGCTGGGATTAAAAGGCGTGCACCACCACTGCTGGCTATAACTGCTGTTTTTATTTTTTGTGCATTTATTGTGTGTGTGTGTGTGTGTGTGTGTGTGTGTGTGTGTGTGTGTGTGTGTATACAAGCATATAATGTATGCAGAACATGCATGTGGAAGTCAGAGGACAACTGACTTTGTGACAACATGGTTTCTACTTTTAACTATTGTGGATAATGCTGCTATGAACACTGGTATGCAAATATTTGCTCACATTCTGCTTTCAAT
This sequence comes from Cricetiscus sungorus, assembly GCA_030556225.1. Classification (NCBI taxonomy): domain Eukaryota; kingdom Metazoa; phylum Chordata; class Mammalia; order Rodentia; family Cricetidae; genus Cricetiscus; species Cricetiscus sungorus. The sequence goes on along the minus strand of JANBXA010000069.1, from coordinate 53,155,475 downwards.
TCTTTTGGGTATAAATCCAGAAGTAGGATTACTGCATCATGCAATAATTCTCTAACTTCCAAGCAATTTTCCACAATGGTTGTATCATTTTACATCCCCACTGGCTATGAGAAGGGTTCCCATCTCTACACATCTTCACCAACATTTCTGGCTTTGTTTTTGAGTAGCAGCTGTTTAATGGCTGTGAAGTGGTATCTTATCTCAGTGTTGATTTGAATTTCCTTGATCATTAATGTTGTAAAGCATCATTTTACATGTTTATTGGCTGTTTGTGTATCATCTTCTTAGGAGAAATGTTGATCCAAGTTATTTGCCTGTTTTTTAATTGGATTTTTAAAAATTGTTGTTAAGTTGTGGGAGTTCTTCATTAACTCTGGATATTAATACTCTGATAAAAATGATTAACAAGTATTTGCTTCCATTTTGTGGGCTATGTTTTTATTCTCTTGATATTGTCTTTTGATTCTCAACAGTTTAATCTGCATGAGGTCTATTTATTTTTTCTTTCACTGGCCATGCTATTGACACATCCAGTAATCACTGTCAAACCAGCCATGAAGACTCTGTTTTAAGAGATTCACAGTTGTAGCTCTCTAAGTTTGCATATTCTGTTTCACTTAATTTTGTATATGGCATAAAAGTCTAACCCATCCTTTTCCATATGGTTTGTAACTAGTATCAAAGAGCTAAATTCCTCCTTCCTCCAGCCTTAACCTCTGTCACCAGCAAGTTCTTCAGAAAAAAAGCCTCCACCTTGGGGTCAGCTCCTTAAACACAAGATGTTCCATGGGGAGGTGAAATAGTTCATCCTGCAGGAAGCTTGTAAACTCAGGAAGTAAACAGCTCAGTAGCTTTAGTAACTCTGAAACTGACTGGATCACAAGGTCCTTTCTTTCCCCAAGCATATAAAAGCTGTAAGGACTAGGGAGAGACACTGTCAGATCAGCTGAGCCTAGCTGCCTGGAAGAGGCTCAGACACACTGGGCCAGCTCCAAGGGACAGCCTGTGGAGCTGCCTGTAGGTTGTGCCCCAAACTGTAGGTTTCTAGCTTTCCATGCTGGAGTGGGCTTTAGTGATGCAGGAATAGTGTCACATAACACCCTCTCTCATTCGATGTCTTAGTTAGGGTTACTTTGTTGTGAAGAGCCACAATGACCAAGGCAACTTGTATAAAAGTAAGTATTTACTTGGAGGCTTGCTCGCAATGTGGTTCATGATCATCACAGTGGGAAACACAAGACATGGCGCCAGAGTAGCAGCTGAGAGCTCTATACCCTGATCTGTAGGCAGCAGTCATGAACTCTTGAAACCTCAAAACCCAACCCCCTAGTGACATACCTCCTACACCCGGTCACACTTACTCCAACCAGGCCACACCTCCCAATCCTTCCCAAACAGTTCTAGCAACCAGGGAGCAAGCATGTAAATATATGAACCTGTGGGGATCTCCCTGCCCACCTACTTTTCTCCTTTCCTCCACTCTCTCCCTTCTCTGCAGCAAAACCAAGAGAAGAAAAGCCTCTCAATGGAGCCAGCCTGCAAAGGGAAAATCCCTGCCTTGGCCTTAGACTAGGTACAAAGTAAGACTGGAAGTAATAATTTAGTAACTGGCATTCATCTATATTTATATTCATGTTTTCTCTAACCATTTCAAATTAAGTGTAGGCTAGATGAGGTGGTATACACTTTGAACACCAACACTCAGGAGACAGAGGTCAGCTTGGTCTACACAACAAGTTCTAAGCTAGCCAGGGTTACACAGTGAGACCTTGTCTCCAGGAAATAAAGACAGAAAAAAGAAGAGGAGGAGGAACACACATAGCTATCAGCAATGTTTACCTTTAGGTAATTTTAGGCTTCTGTTTGCTAGTAACAACAACATTTTCTTTCTTCCTTCCTTTTTTTGCTTTTGAGGTGTATCTTTTTATTTAGTTACTTTTTATTAATTTATTTTTTACATTCTAATCCCAGTTCCACCTCCCTCCTCTCCTCCTCTCACCCTACTGTCCCCCTCCTCCCACCTGCTCCTCAGAGAGGGTAAGGCCTCCCCTAGGAAGTCTACTAAGTCTGTCTCATCATCTCCTTGAGGCAGGACCAAGGCATCTCCCCACCCCCACACCCCTGTGTCTAGACTGGGCAAAGTATCTCTCCATATAAAATGGGCTCCACAAAGTCAGTTTGTGCATTAGTGTTAGTTAGGTCTTGGATCCACTGCCTTGACCGCATATAATGTACCAGTCACATCATTGTTACCTATATTAAGGGAGACTAATTTGGTCTCATGCAGGTTCTCCATTTGTCAGACCTGAGTCAGTGACCTCTCACTAGCTCAGGTCAGTTGAATCTGTGGTTTTCCCATCATGGTCTTGACTCCAGACAATATTTCTTAGATAACAATGTTATGTTTGACTGTGACAAGTCCCACAAAGGCTCATGTGTTTTAACATGGTCTCTAACTGATAGCATTATTTTGGAAGGTTGCAGCAGACACCTTTTGTGTGTAAGGCCTGGCTAGCAGATGTGCACATCCACCTTTTATTATATAAGCAAGCAACTTAAGAACAGAGAAAAGAGATAGGAAGTTCTTGATTCATTCTGAGACTACCACAACTCTGATTCCAAGAGTTGACAAAAAGAACAGAAGAAATCTGTAGACTAATATTATTTAACTATAGTTATAAAAATCTTATTTAAACAACCAGAAAAATGATCATTTCTCAAGATATTTTAAAAAACTTGGTAAAACTCAGTGTATTTGTGATTAAAAAGAAAAAAGTTTAGCATTGAGGAATATGGGGCAACTCCCTTGAACTGAAGCAAGCTGCATGTTATAAGCCTATGGTTGCTATCCTAAATGTGCATGAGTGTTGACCACAGCATGAGATGTGTAGTTATGCTATCAAAGGCAAAAAATAAGAAGTACCAATACAGGATCAGAGGATTACAAAGTCAGTAAGAAGTACCAATACCAGATCAAAGAATTACTATGTACAGATATCATTATTTAACCCAAAAACGCCAAGTAGATTGGCACAACAATGAAACAGTATTATAGTACACCAAAGCAGTCATTTATACAGCAATTTCTTAAAAATGCTACCTTTTATTTATAACCCCTAACCATCAATTATAGAATGCAGTTGGGGAAACAATGTTTATACACAATAACAACAAAAGAAACCTTTTAAGTAAAAATAAATCTAGCAGGAAATGTGCAAGACCTATATAAAGAAAACTATAAACCTTTACTTAAGGACATAAAAGAAACCCCAAGTAACTGGCAGGACAACTTTTCCTCGGATGAAAACATTTAATATTGTAAAGATGTCAGCTCTCCCTAAATGAATCTATAAATTTAACACAATCCCAATCAAGAGCCCAACAACATTTTTTATGAAACTCGACAAGCCAATTCTAAAGTTCACATGGGGAAATGTATACAAAGTAACAAAGGTGCTGAAGAAGGGTAATGGCTGTGGATGTGTCCATCCTGGCCTAATCATACCGCCAGGAAGTCACATTTGTACTGGAGGGTTTCCTGATGATGATGATGATGATTATTACTACTGGCTTCTCTCAGACAGAATTTTTCTGTGTAGTCATGGCTGTCCTAGAACTCAATTTATACCAAGCTGACCTCAAACTCACAGAAATCCATCTGCCTCTGGTTCCCTGCATTTTGAGTGCCTGTTACCTCCCACTCATAAATCCCTGTGAGGAAATTGTTCCTTGAGTGGAAACAGGATTGACCTCCAGATCACACCAGGCTTGGACAATTAGAGAAGTTGCATATCTTAGACCAAAGGGATATGTGGGAAATCAAAGTTAGGCTAATCTATCCCCATGGCTGGGCATAGATGAGCACATCTTACCTCCCAGCAATTGGGAGGCAGCAGCTGGAGGATCTCTGTGAATTCAAGACCAGCCTGGTTTACAGAGTGATTTCCAGGACAGCCAGAGGTACACAGTGGCACCCTGTCTTGGAAAATAAAATGAAGCCTTCCAAGAACTGTTCAATGAAACTATCCAGAAAGAAGATCTCCCCCTCTGGGGTTAGTAAACTAAGTGGCTGTGCCCTGGGCTAAGAGTAGGTACAACATTACCAAATGCAAAGTCTGTTAGATGCTGGAGAGATATGAAGTCTGATGGTGTGCTCTGGGCCTTTGTTTACAAGGCAGTCTGAAAATATATTTGCTCTTGAAAATTTCAGTTTCATAGTTATAAATATCAAATTTGGGCTGGGTTTCTGTTAACTTGAAACTTGAAAGGTTATAAAAGGAATGAAGTCATAGCAATCGAAACTCTTTGGTTTGGGCACACAGAATCTAGAAACAAATTTATAAAGTACTCGGGAACTTAATGGCATTCTGAAGTACTGGGGACAAGACGGGTCATTCAATAAATGCTGTAGAAAAATCATTTTGTAAAAAGGTTAAAATACCGCCCTAGTTTGGTTTTCTGTTACTGTGATAAAGCCCTGATAAAAGCAACCAAGGGAGGAAAGGGTTATTTGGCTTACACGACCTGATAACAGTAAATCATTGAGCAAAGTCAGGATAGGAGTCCATCAAGCTGGATCTGGAAGCAGGAACTGGAGCAGAAACCATGGAGGAGGCTGCTTACTGGCTTGTTCCCAGGCTTCTACACAGCTGCCTTTCTTATACTTCTCAAGATCACCTGCCCAGATGTAGGGCTGCCCAGATGGGGGCAGTGAGCAATCAAGAAAATACTAATCCAATAGAGGCGATTCCTCAATTCAGATTACTCCTCCTATATGTCTAGGTATGTGTCGAGTTCACAAAAAACTAACCAATCATACACAACATTAATTTTAGCTCTAGTGTATGTGTGTGTGTTGTGGGGGAGTGCTGGGGACCATGCCCAAGCTTTTATGTATGCTAGGTATGGCCTTTTCCATTGGCTCCCACATATTACTTACAATACCTAAGATAACATAAATGCCGTATACACGGTTGTTATGTTGTATGGTCCAGTGACTAAAGACAAGAAAAAAGAACCTATATGATCAGTACAGATACATCCTAAGGCTACATATACACATCACAAACGCTACATCACATGTAGAGACTTGTTCGGACACTGAGTGCTGGATGATCCATGATAAGCAAGGAGCTTAACTGGGTGTGCCTACATAATCATGTCAGGTACATGGATTCAGTACAGTGTGTGTGTGTGACTCAATTCAAGTTTGGCTGTGGGAGGACTTGCCGGGATTTTTTTTCCTGCCTAATATTTTCCATCTGAGATCCTGTGGAAATGGATGGTTGACAATGAAAGATCATAAAGTTTTAAAAGAGAAAAACTAGTAACATACACAGTGAAGTATAGCAAATATTTAAACAGCCAGTCTTATATAGATAGATGTAAGATGACTCACTAGCACAATTCACAAAGGACACAAATAGAAGCAATAGAAATGAGCTTAATGCCAGAAAAAAGGATACTATTTCACCTGTGATCAGAAAGCTGTTCATTAAATACCAGCATTTCCCCCCCCCCTTTGTTCTTTTTGTATTTTGTGGTTCTGGGGCCTGAACCCAAGGACTGTTGTTTTGGAATGTTGGTGAGAATGAGGGAAATGTCTCTCACACATTGTTTATGGGAAGTTGGTAAAGGCTTTTTGGTGGACAATAATGACAGTAGCTATTCATTTAAGATGCCCATAACACAGGTGGAGCAATTCTCTAAGAGTCTATCTTAATTTCTTAAGTATGTACTCAAAAAACACACACAAAGACTGTTTACTGTAGCATTTTTCGTAGTAGTGAAACAAAACCAAACAACAAAAAATACTTAATTGCTCATCAGTAGGAAAAAGAACAACTAAATTGGGACATAATTATACTATTCTAGTTATATCATATGGCTGTTAAGAAGATTAAGGTGTGATGTTGAAAAGCTGTCACAGAACAATGCACACAATATAATCTAATGGAGAATAAACAAAAAGCTGTAAAATGTATTTATGTACAAACATATGCCAATACACAAAAGGACCAGAAGCTCTTTGACCATAAATCTTTGAAAAGAATAAGAATGTGAAAAGTTCCCTCCAAACTCCTGAGTTGGAGGCATGGTCCTCAATGCAAAGTTCAGAGGTGGGACTCTTAGGAAGTGCCTGGATCAGAAATGCTCTGACCTAATCAATGGATTAATTAGTTGATAGATTGATAATCTGAAGGCGTTACTGAGAGGCAGCAGAAACAAGGTGAGACCTAGCTTCGGGGAGTTTGTCACTGGAGGCATGCCCTGGAAGGGGTCTACCTTGTTGTTGGTCCTTTGCTTTCTCTGCATGCAGTGAGCACCCTCTTCTGCCACAAGCGCCTCCTACTCCCATGATACTCTGATTTCCTTCAGGTTCAAAGCCACACAGCCAGATGACTATTAAAACCGTAAGTCAGAACAAACCTTGGGCTTTACCAGGTATTTTGTTATGACAATGAAAAACTGAACATAGAAAGGTGGTACTGGCTGTAGGGCTGCTGTGATGGTTTTACCTGGTGATGGAGTTCAGATGCCTCAGATCTGGTTTAGGGGAGGTGTCTAGAGAAGTTTGGAGTAACAGGCTACAGCGAGCACAGATGCTATGAACTGAATTTACTATTCAGTGAATTTACTATTCACCGGTCTATTCCGGTGAGAGCTGGGAACAGAATGTTGACAGAATACAAAGTACAGGCTGTGCTCATGAGGTTTCAGATGGGAATAAGCACTTTCTTGGGAAATGGGTTAGAGGCATTCCTTTGACATTGTGACAAAAGACTGGTCTACATTTTGCCATGCCTTGAGACTTTGTGGAAGGATGAGTTTAAAGGTGATGATTAATCTATGGAGTGGATTTTAAGGTAGCCCAGGCTACCGCTAGATGCATTTAACTGGATTCATATTAAGAATTGGGAGGAAGAAAGAAGAGCAGAGAGGACAGTTTTGGTAGAAAAGGAGTTCTTGATACACAACTTACTTCTTGCAGTTTGTTAGCTTTTGTGCGGCTGTGACCAAACTACCTGACAGAGCAGCTGCAGAGGAAAGGGATTTCCATCTGTGACAGCAGGGAAGACACACTGCAACAGCCCACCATTCGGGCAGGAAGGCGTACAAGAGGACAGCTGTTTACTGTGTGGAGAATCTGGAAACAGAGAGCTGCCTATACCTACCTACCAACCTACATCTTAAAGCAGCTACAGTTTACTAAAAGAACACTACCTGCCAGGGACCAAGTATCAAACCACCAGTTTATAGAAGATAAAAACAAGTCACAAATTACAATGGAAGTGCATATCAAAAATGGACAAGGCATAGGTGTTAAAAAAGATTAATTCTGCCCAGGTGTGACTGTGCATGCCTTTAATTCTGAGCACTTGGAGGCAGAGGCAGGTGGATCTCTGTGAGTTGGAGGTCAGCCTGGTCCACATAGTTCCAGGAATGCAAGAGCTACATAAAGAGACCTGTCTCAAACAAGCAAACAAACAAACAAACAAACACAAAAACCCCATAAGCCAGGTGCTGGTGGAACACATTTAATCCCAGTACTCTGGAGGCAGAGCAGATGGATCTCTGAGAGTTCGAGGCCAGCCTGCTCTACAGAGTGAGTGCAAGGATAGGCTCCAAAGCTACACAGAGAAACCCTGCCTCAGAAACAAAACAAAATAAAACAAAACAAGAAAAAAAAAAACCCAAAACATAAAAAAGAGATACTTCTGAGGCTCCTGGTGCAATCCCTAGACCCCCAAACAACCAGACAACAAAACTGGGGCTGGTGAGATGGCTCAACATGTGGGAGTGCTTGCCAAAAAGATTGGCAACCTTAGTTTGATCCCCGGGACCCACATGGTGGGAGAAGAGAACCAATTCCCACAAGTTAGCTCTGAGCTCCACACAGAAGTCCCCCACAAGTAAAGAGAATAAAAAAAGAAATCTCCAGCCACACATAAGGTTATACATACCTATACACTGGCACTCTGCAGGCAGAGGCAGGATGACTTGACTGTTTGAGAACATTACTATGCCAGCCAGGGCAACATATTGTAACCCTGCCTTAAGAAACAAAACACACCAAAAGACAATCAAGCAACAGCAACAACAACAGCAGCCCAAAGGAGTACTCCATGGTAAAGACAGTAAGGAAAACACACCTTTAAGGACATTTCTGGAGTCAGCACTACCCTTTCAAGTTTCAGGGGTGCATAAACATTTGACAGGGTTTCCCTGAAGAAGAGAGCACCAGGGTACATTTGCTCTCAGAGCTCCATGAAGTTGTTTATCCAGATTCTCATTTATATGTTATTTTAAGCTTTAAAATATATATACCAGTCACTGAACTCAGAATTTCATATACTTTCTAAAATGTCATCCAACCAGTATTTATTCATTTAATTTTTTGTTTTATTTGCTTTGAGAAAAAGTCTCACTATGTAGCTCAGGCCTCAAACTCTTTATACATTTTTTCCTCTTTAATTATTTATTGTCACGTACTCCATGTGTGTGCCTGGTGCCACTGAAGGCCAGAAGCTTGAATTGCAAGCAATTGTGCGCTGTTGTGTGGGTGCTGGGAATTGAACCTGGGTTCCCTGCAAGAGCAGCCAGTGTTCATAACCACTGGGCCATCTCTCCAGCCCTGTCTTAAAAATGTATTATGTGTATGTATGGGTGTTTTAGCCTGCATGTATGTTTGTGCGCTGTATGTTTACATGGTCCCTCAGAGGCTAGAAGAGGGCACTGGATCCTCTTTTGTTAGGGTTTATATTGCTGTGATAAAACACCATGACTAAAAGCAACTTGGGGAGGAAATGGGTTTATTTCATCTTACAGCTCTCAGGTCACACTCCATCACTGGGGGAAGTCAGGGCAGGAACTCAAGACAGGACCTGGAGTCCGGAACTGAATCAGAAGTCATGGAGGAGTGCTGCTTACTGCTTTCTTATACACCCCAGGGCCACCTGCCCAGGAATGGCACTGCCCGCAGTAGACTGGGCCCTTCCACATCTATCATCAGCCAAGAAATTATCTCATAGGCTTATCTACAGGCCAATCTGATAGGGGATATTTTCTCAGCTGAGGTTCCTTTTTCTCAGATGATCTTAGCTGTGTCAAGTTCATCTAAAGACTAGCCAGTATAGATCCCCTGGAACTGGAGTTACAGATGGTTTTGAGTTGCCATGAATGGGAATTGAACTTGGGTCCTTTGGAAAAGCAGCACATGCTCCTAACTGCTAAGCCATCGCTCCAGCCCCTGGCCTCAAACTCTTAATGCTCCTGTTTCAGTTTCTCAAGTGTTTGGGTTATAGGTCTATGCCATCACATCACATCCTACTTGCCTTATTTTAATTTTACTGTATGTATATGTGATGTATGAATGTGTACATCTATGTGTTGGTGCATGTGGAGGCCAGGGGAAGATGTACAGATGTCTTCCTCAATTGCTTCTTCATCTTAATTTTTGAGACAGGCTCTCTCACTGAATCTGGACTTACTTTTTCTGCTAGGCTGCCCAGCGAATGAGCCCCTGGGATTTACTTGTCTCCACCCCACATCTAAGTAACATTTGAGGTTATAGATGCATTTGGTCATGTCTGGCTCATCTTAGTTGTCATCTTGACTGGATCTGTAATCAACTAAAATTCAAGCTGCTGATATTCCTGAGAGGGACTTTCTTTTTTCTTTGTTAAATTTATTTTTATGTGCACTGAAATTTTTGTCTGCATGTTTAGTTTGAGCAAGGGTGCTAGATCACACAGTTGTGAGCTGCCATGTGGGTACTGGGAACTGAACCCAGGTCCTCTGGAAGAGAAGCTGGTGCTCTTAACCTCTGAACCATCTCTCCAGCCCCAGAAAGGGACTTTCTTATTTATTTAATTTTATGTGCACGAATGCTTCACCTGCATGTATGTATATACACCATATCCGTGCCCACAGAAGTCAGAAGACTGTGATGGACTGCTTGGAACTGGAGTAACTTATGGTTGTGAACGACCATGAGAGTTCTGGGAATTACCTAGGTCCTCTGCAAGAGCAACAAGTGCTCTTAACCACTGAGCCATCTCTCCAGCCTGTGAGTGAGTTTCTCTTCCCACCACCCCCCTCTTTTTTTTTTTTTCTGAGATAGGGTTTCTCTGCAAATCAGTCCTAGAACTCACTCTGTAGACTAGGCTGGCCTCAAATTCACAGAGATCTACTTGCCTGTGTCTCCCAAGTGCTGTGACTAAAGGCATGAACCACCACTGGCAGGCATGAGTGAGGTTCTTGATCAGACCATTTAAAGTGAGAAGACCCACACTAAATGTGGATAGTACTTTATAGTGGCAGCCCAGATAAAAGGGCACAGAGAAGGAAACATTGCCATTTTGCCTGTTTGCCTTCACTCTTGCTGGCAAGTTCATCTGTCCTTTTGTTGAGGCATTCCTTTGCTGATATTACAAGCAACTTCTTCCAACATAGAATGAAGACCAGAAGCTCTCCCGGAATCCTGAAGGCCTTTCAGCTGGGTCAGCTGAGACATCTAGCCTGGTGTACTGAGTAACTACTAGATTCTCAGCTTCTCCAGTGTCAGATAAGCCACTGTTGGATCACCCACCAGACTATATTGTGTAAACCCCATTTTAATACATATATTCTGCCAAGTATTGTGGTGCACACCTTTAATCCCAGAACTAGGGAGGCAGAGGGCAGATGGATCTCTGAGTTCAAGGCCAGTCTGGTCTACAGAATGAATTCCAGGACAGTCATGGCTACACAGAGAAACTGTCTCAAACAAAATAAAAACCCAAAATAAAATAAAAACCAAAAATTATTCTATTGGCTCTATTACTTTAGAGAATTCTAATGTGTGTGGGTACCAGGGTTTTGGAACTCAAAGTCTTCATGTTTAGGCAGCAAGTTTCCTTATGCTAGCACTAGTGAGGCTGAGGCAGGAGGCTCAAACCTGAGGTCATCCTGAGCTACATGGACAGATGCTGTCTTTAAAAAAACTCACAAAATTCAGTATAGCTACTTTTTTTTACTGATCCTTGGATTTGGTCTTCCTGAGCTTCAGTTTGAGAGCCAAGTAAGAACTCTCCATTTCTTTAGGCCTCAAGATTTTGGTCTTAGGGAGCTCTGAACTTAGATCTGTGGCTTGTCATATCACAGACATTCAACCTCCGGCAAATGTCTTGACAGAAAGATCATTTGTGTTTGCTGCAGTATCCTTTCTGGTTATGGGACTTTGCTCCTCCACTGTAAGACTGAAAGTTTTACTCCACTTTTTGTAGTTGACTTTCTATTCCTGAGAACTGAGGAAAACTGGTTTTGTATTGAGCTATGAATTTGCCCATTTGTCAATCCACCAGACCAGGCCCAAATGACTGCTTAGACCTCTGCAACTTCCATTTCTTCCAGGATGGTCACTCTGCTGGGTTCACCCTTATTCCTTGGTGTACGATTTAAACCCAGGAAAGAAAATAGCTAATGATCACTAAGGAGCAATCTTTCCCTTCAGAAATGTTAGTTCATCTAGACCTTGCTACTATCTGATGTCTGTAAAATGTTTGTTATAGTAGAGGTTTTGTTTGTTTGTTTGTTTTTTGCCTTGGGGGTATTACCTGCTGTGAATAACATATCCCATCTAGAAGAAGCAGAAGTCTTATTTGCCAAATGTGAAGAAATCTGCCAATACATACTGCAGAAACAAGATTTGAGAATAGATTTAATATGGAGTGTAAGGGAGAAGGAAAGAAATCAGCCAGTTACTAGGTTGCAACTGAACAGATGTTGGTACAGTTCTGTACTATGATTCTATAAGATGCTCTGATGTAGGTTGGGGGTGGTATATCATGAGTTAATTTGTTCTTATTTATGAAGGCAAGGTCTCATGTAGTCTATGACTGTCTCAAATTTGGCTTTGTAAATGACCTTGAACTTGTTTGTGATGGCATTGAACTTCATGCTGGCATTATAGGCATGTGCTATACCAGGCCTAACTTACAGATTTGGTTTTTCAATACAGGAAGGCTCTGTGATGGTTAGCTTTAATCGTCAACATAATCAATCCAGGAAGAGAATCCATGAAGGGACTGTGTACACTGGGGTGAGCTACGGGTGTGTCGGTAAGGAATTATCCCACTTGTAAATTGATATGAGCAGTACCGTTCCCTGCACAGGTCTCCAGCATATAAGAGAGGAGAAAGCTTGCTAAGAGCAAGCAGGCAAGCAAGCCAGGATCCAGGTGCTTGTTCTTTCTCTGTTCTTGACTGTGGATGTGATGCTGTTAGTCCCTGCCTTGACTTCCCAGAAATCATGGACCATATCCTGACCTGCAAGGCAAATAAACCTTTTCCTCTTCCAAGTTGCTTTATGCTAGGATATTTTATCACAGCAACAGAAATGAAACTAGAATAGGCCAGGTTAAAATTTCCAGGTTAAGAACTGAACCTGTTGTAATTCACTGGGATAGCAACCACTGGAAGGGAATCTGATTTTGATGACAAAACCATGTGTTTGTTTCTGGATATGCTGAATTCTTAAGTGCCTTTGAGATTTTCAAGAAGTTAGCCAGATTTATAGATTTGAGTCAAAAAAAAAGAGACCAGGGCTTAAGATACATTTTAAGGACATTTCAGAGAAATGATGTCACTGGTCTGAATTCAGCTACCTCAGTTGAGAATACAAAGTGAAAAGGGAAGGGAGCCCAGGCTAGTCTTGAGGAATCCCTGTATTAAACAGACAAATCCTCCTCTTTAATTTACATTCCTGACAACACATCAAATATTCAGATGATTCTTGTTGCTTATTACATTTTCTGTTAGTAAACCAGACTGATTTTTTTAGATGAAAATTCTGTCTATTATCCATACTTTCATCAGTTCCCTACCATTTATGAAATTCTGTAAAGGGAACTCATAGGCCGCTTTACACATTTGTCAGTTTTTTTTTCAAGTTGCAGGTCATGATTCAGTGGGTCATGAAATGAATTTAGTGGGCTCTGATTAGCATTTCAAAATGAGGTAAACAGAAAGTGAACAGTCACAGTATAGCACATCCGTGAGCATCCACACAGTCTTGCCTGGTGACTTAACCAGTTTGAAGGCTCTCAGTACCACAGAGCTCTCCCAGGTTTGTATCTCGATGCCAGGCCTCTCTCTTAAATTCCAAACATTTTTAACATTGCACTGTGTATCCAATGGACACATGCAACTCAAATAGGAAGTGTGATCTTCGTTCCCCATATGTGGTTACCAGGTATGTCAATGTCATCCTCTACCTTCTCTCTGGGTCATCTTTACCTCTCACATTCTATTATACAACACATCTCATCTCAAGAACTGCTATTAAATCTACCTCAGATGCTTCTTCCTACCCTAACTACAGTCACCCCAGCCTATGTCCATCTTCTCATGGGGGTTACAGCAATGGCCTCACAAAGTCTGTACTTCTACTCTGGCTCCTTCTGCTGTCTGTCCTTAACACAACAGACAGTGAGTCTTTAAAACAGGGCTCAGGACCAGTGAGATTGTTCAGACCTAAAGGCACTTCCTGCCAAGTCCGATGAACCTTATCCAGCAGGCTTAGTTTGCTCATCTCTGCTTGAAAATACAGTCAGCTCACATCACTCTTCCCTCAAGCCTCTGCCAATTAGTTTTCTATTGCTGTTCAACAAACTCCACACACTGAGCAGCTCAAAACAACTGCCATTTATTACATGAACGGTCCTGTGGGTCAGAAGCCTGAGCCTGAGCCTCTCTGCTCAAGTTCTCACAAAGTGAGAATCCTCTTTGGAGAGTCTGGGAAAGAGCCTTCTCCCAGGCTCACTGGGTTGCTGGCAGAAGTCAATTTCTGTGATTGTCTGAGGTCATTACTTCCTATGTCATGATTTGTGCCACCTGTGTTTCCCCAGTACCCACTGTGTCCATTACTATTTCCCGTTTCCTCTCTCAGCTCATTCTGCTATGATCCAGACTAGCTTTCGTGCTATTGCTTTAATCTTCTGGGTGCACATACACTTGTCATTTGATGTTTTTGTCTCCAATTTTATTATATGTGCTACTGAAACATTTTTTTTTTTTTTTTTTTTTTTTTGAGACAGAGTCTCACTATATAGCACTTGCTGGTCTGGAACTCTTTACATAGACCAGTCTACTGCCTCTGTCTACAGAGTACAGGGACTAATATTATTGATTGCTCAGTGGCAATCAATAATATTGAGCGAACAAGTGATCATGTGGTGCTCAGCTCCAACTGATACATTTATAACACAACTCTTGCAGCTAAGGCTCAGGGAACATGGAGGAAGGGGAGGGTGGAAAGAGACTCTCAGAGCCACAGAAAGTCTGCTATGAGATTGCATCTCATAGAAATGCCAGGGAAGCTACACCTATGAAGACTCAATAGCATGGCTGCCTAAACAAGACTTGACTGAATGAGGATGACACCAATATAAAGGTTAACCTGAAAGGGGAAAATATTCCCACAGGGGGCCCAATGTTAGATGAAGAACTACAAGCAACTAAGGAATGTTGAGAGTGGGAGACATAATGGTCTTCTCCAGGGAAACCAACCCCTAGTTGGTTATCCAGTACCAAGTGGTCAGTCCTAAAATCATACACATACAAACAGGCAGATTATATTTATATATTTAGAAATACACACACACACACACACACACACTACAACTTAAAAAAAGAAGAGGCCATGAATTTGAGAGAGAGCAAGAACAAGGTGGGAAGGTGTACATGGGAAGGTTGGAGGGAGGAAATGATGTAATTATATTTTAATTTCAGACAATTAAAAATAATATTCATTGAGTAACTAAAATGAGAAATTCCACTGTTTCTTACTTATGCATATGTTTATTAGGTTGTGATGTAAAATGTTTATCTTCCTGATGAATGTAGTCCATAGAATTTGAAAATTACTGGGGCTAGAGTATATGACTTCTAGGGTTCTTTTCAAACTATAGCATTTAATGGATTTCTTGGGCAGCTACACAATCTGCACCATATAGTCTTTGAATGACAGGAAGGTTTTACGGCCTTGGGACTACAGCAAGACACTAAATTACCAAAATAGGAAAATCGTGATCCCTACACATTCTGTAATCACAGACTAGGAAGAAATGTGAAAACAGACAAGAATTGCTCAGTGCCCCATTAATACGAAAACATATAGCTACTCTTCCAATCAGAAGAGATGCCTTTAGATCAAATGACAAGAGACAACATTCCAGATCAAAATTTCCCTCAGGTTTCCATTGACTTACTGAAGTAGGGAAGAAGAATGAAGGAAGATACCACTCAAAGTCTCTGCTGTAGAAATCTCGTCCTGCGCAGACTTCGGGAGTAAAGCCCACTTGTTAAGAAGGTAGGATTTCCACTCATCCACAGGCAGATCCATGCTACCTTACCTCTGCAAAGGTAGAAAGTAAGCAGTCAGCTTTCTATAAATGCACAATTCTAGAAAATTTGAGATTTCATCCTAGCAAGTGAGAAGCAACAAAATTAGCTCTTCAAGTCTTTTCTATAGTTTTTAACATGCTGAAGAATATATAATTGTTGGTACCGAGTCACTGGACATCCTGTCATTCAGAAATATTCTTTGGAAGACTGTTTGAGAAACTGTGGTAGATAGTGGCTATATAAATATGTTATTTGATTCATATTCCAGCCTTTTAGACCTCTGTTTATCCTAGTTGTTCAAGGCCTTCACCCCAGCAACTATGATGTTAAAATTTTTAATTTCTAAGATGGTTCAGTTTTCGATTCAATCTCCAGATCTTTCAGCTCATGGGCTTAAGTTTTTGCTGTTGTTTTGTTTTTTTTCCTTTTTGAGATCGGGGCTTCAAAATCACAGAAATCTGTCTGCTTCTACTTCCTGAGAACTACCATTCCAGGCCCCCAAACTTGTATTTTTGAGGGTCTCATGTAGTCTAGGCTGATCTCGAATTTACAGTGTTGTTAGGGATGACCTTGAACTTTTGCTGCCTTCACATCTTACCGGCTGTGATTACAGACAACACTCCAGGCTCTCCATTCGTGCTTTTAGGAACAACACTACCCTCCCTAGGAATCCACCTGACAAATTCCCACGCAATTTGACTTAGTTTAAACGGCATCTCCTCTCGAAAGCCTCACTGATTCCCCAACCTCCCCCTCTGGGACTTCGCCACACATGTGACCTATATCGCGTCTCCCCAGAGGCTGGGCTCACAGTGCCTCAACTCGGACTAAGCTCTTCCAAGGGCGGGGACTGAGTCTGATTTACCTTGTTTATCCCACAGTGTCAAGCTCTGGGCCTGGCACGGGCGCCGGGCACGCACTGCGTGGATGAAGGACTCAGGTCACTGCTTTGACTATATTTAGCAGCAGAGTTACCAGGGAACAGCTCCGACTGTCCCCTGGGTTGCCATTCTGTCCAACCGCCGTTTGTCCAAACGGGCGGGCAAACTTCCGACAGCTGGCAAGGGACCAACTCAGCCGCAACGCGCAGACACAGTCGAACCGTGGTGCAGCGCCCCGCCCTCAGTTCCCGCCATCCCGCCACTAGGCCTCGAACCCGGCCTCACGGGTCACGTGCTCCTCCCGCCCCGCGGTAGCCAATGCGGTGGCTGCCGGCGCCTAGGCCCGCCCCTCGTACCGGGCGCACGTTATGGGCGGGAGCTGCACGCACAGCTGCTCTGGCCAATCGGTGAGCAGCCCGCGGGACCCCGGCAGTGAAGCTCGGGCGGTGCTGGACCGCGAGCGCGGGAGTTAGCGGTGCAGCCATGGTGGGACACCTGAGCGAGGGGGCCATTGCGGTAAGGAGACAACCCGGAACGGGACCAGTGCCTCTGGAAGCACGGGCCTGGAGCGGTGTAAAGCAGACAGGGCAGGGAGCCGCTGTTGAACGGGAGAGCATCGGAGAGGACATTGCGTAGCCACGGGGGAAGCCCTCCAGGGTCTCAGTGGTCAATGCCCTCCCCACGAGGCATTCCGGTCCCCGCACACAAGCTCTTGTTTCTCTTTCGACCTAAGAAACTGAGACAAGCACGCTCCTGTTTACCTTCTGCGGCCTCTCTTTCCTCCCTTTCGTATCAACTTCAAACTTTTCTAGAGTAATTTGTTTTCGGGTGTTTGATTTCTTTACCTCCTTAACTCTTTACTCCTATTAGACTTTTCTCTGGTCACGAGAGAAGGCGTTGGTTGAAGTCACCAGTGGCCTTCCAAATAGCCAAGTTGGAAGATGGTTTTCGATTTTCAGCTGACTTGTTTGGGCTTGTTTACCATTGCTTTTTTTGCTAACACTATCTTTTGCTAGGGTTCTGTGACTTCGTAGGCTGCTCTTGCCTTGTCTTATTTGCAAGCGCGAATGTAAATTTTTGTTGATTCAAGGCCCTCTGTAACTAACATATAGGTCCTCATCTGCATGTCAATTACTGATTAATTTTTTTCCTGCTGAACTATCTTCTATCTAAACGACTCTCTCTGCCCTCTGTCCTCTCAAAGTCATCTTAAATTGAACATATAGCTGCAAATCCATTGTTCTTAAGTCTGAATTTTAAAAAGAATTACGTATGTATGTATGTATATGCACGAGTGCTTATGTTTGATGTGGTGGGGGTGGTGAATGTGCCTTGGAAGCCAGAGGACAACTTCCTGAAGTTTTTGGTTAGATCCCCACTTCACTGGGGATTGGACTCAGGTATCCAGGCTTGCACAGCAGGCACCTTTACCCTCAGTTTGAATTTGTGGATGTCTCTTGTCTCAGTGAATTACACCATTATTCTTCAATTTATACTAATTAGAAACCAAGGAATCCATCTCCCTACATCATGCCTGACTGGATGCCTCGTCCATCAGTGATTGAAGTCTATTTAACTCCACACAGATCTGAGTCATCTACTTCTTGTCCACACCGGAACAATCATTTGTTGTCTGAACTAGTCAACTCTACTCAACACTTCCCTTACAGTGTTTGCTTCCTGTCTCCTTGACACTCCTTGCCTGTCTTTGTTTTTCTTTTTTAAAATAAATTCTTTCCCTACAAGCCACTGATCATTGTTTCTATTTCTTTTGCTAACAGACATTCCAGTTCAGCTCAGTTATAACTGAGTTGGTTGTCAAAGTAACTAAACTTGAATCCATTTATTTTGAGACGTTTAATTTCTTTTGGTTCCCTTATTATAGTATGTACGACTTTGGGCAATATTCTGAACTCTTTCTCTTGTCTGTAAAATGAGGGTGGTACTGAGTACCCATTTGTACAGGGTTAGTTGGAGGATTGGGTTTCTGAATTTAGTGTTTAGCCCTGCTAACATCACATCATCACAGGTGTAAATGCACATTTATTTGACTAATATTAGTACTTTGTGTTTCCTACACAAGGATGTAGAGACTGAGGCCTGCAGCCACTTCCCATGTCCCTTCTTTCAAGTTTTAGGTGCCTCATAAATGTTTGCTAGTTGTTTGGATGAGTGAAACAGTGGAAAGAAAGGGACAAAGGTGTAAGGGAGAAAAGAACCAGCTTAGAAGAAAATAAAGGGGAAATACAGTTTTAAGAATCAAAAGGCTGTTTGACTACATTAGGATTAAGGTTGTATTAATATTGAAGCTTGGGATGTGATTTTTGAATTGTCCTCATTAACATTATGGCTGCTACCTTGTACTCTTGAGGCAAATTACAAATAATTTTTTACTTTTATAAAGAATGTTCATAGGGTTATTTAAATAATTTGATAAGCTTCCAACATTGGGTGAAATATTACTCAGACTTTGTTCATAACAAAGTTATGGGATTTTTATTTATTTATTTAGGTTTTTTTTTTTTTTAAGTAAAAAATGTTTTTGTTTCTTTGTTTTCAAAGACAATCCTGGATGTCCTGGAACTTGCTTTGTAGACCAGGCTGACCTTGAACTCACAGCAATCACCTGCCTCTGCTGGGAGTGCTGGGATTAAATATGTGCCACCATGCCAGGTTCCATAGTGTTTTACTACATGTTGATGGTGATGGGATTGTGGAGACCCTTGGTTCCCTGATTATTAACTAAACTATTTTAGCACAGAAGCTTCAAGCCCCAATGGCTAAGCAAATAGTTGAAAATAGAGGTATTGGGGACAGAAGTTATCATAAAGTGGGGTTATTCTTAGAACTAATGTGATAAGTAGGATAGGTACAAGACCATTTACTCACTGTCCCCAGGGGTGGAGATCAAACTCAGGATTTCGGATGTGTATGTTAGGCAAGCACTCTACCGCTAAACTGTACCCCTGGCCAATCCATTGAGTATAATTCAGTTATAGAGAGAAAAAGGCAAGGAAATTAATATTTTTATGATTTCCAGTGTCAGTTCATATATATTTATGTCACTTCTTACAGTCAAAGGTGTTAAAATGTAAAGAGGTGGCCAGGTGGTGGTGGTGGTGCATACCTTTAGTCCCAGCACTCTGGAGATAGACGCAGGTGGGTCTCTGTGAGTTTAAGGCCAGCCTGGTTTACATCTCTAGTTCCAGGACAGCTAGGGCTGTTACACAGAGAAACCCTGTGTCAAAAAAACAAAACAAACTGTTATATTTTGTTGTTTTGTGATTTTTTTTTTTTTAAAACTAGTAAGGTTATTTGGAAATTTTACTTTTAAAAAATATTATTTATGTACTATATATATGTGGATATCTACATATATGTCTGCATACCAAAGGGCATCTGATTGCTTTATCATAGACAGTTGTGAGCCACCATTTGCATGCTAGGAATTGAACTCAGAATCTCTGGGAAGAGCAGCCAGTGCTCTTAAACCCTGAGCCATCACTTCAGCCCCAATTTAAATTACTTTTAAAAGTGCATGTTATGCTGTGTCCCAGAGAATATTTTTCCTTTGTTTCTTTATGCAGCCCTGGCTGTCTTGGAACTCACTCTGTAGAACAAGCTGGCCTCAAACTTGAAGATCCACCTGCTTTGCCTCCTGAGTGCTGGAATTAATGACCTGTGTCACCACTTCCTGGCTGATCCAGTGTTTTTTTAAAACAGGGTCTTGCCTTGTAGTCTGTGGCCTCTACCTCGCTGTGAGGCCCAGGCTAGCTTCTACCTATGGTACCTCAACCTCTCGAGTGCCAGGGTTACAAGTGTGAGCTATTACATCCAGGCCAGAAATAACTTTTCAAAGAAAAAGTTGTCCATGGGGGCCTGCAGCATGGATCAGTAGGTAAAGTACCAAGCCTCATGATCAAAGTTTGATCCCCAGCACCTGCATGGTAGAAGGAGGGGATCAACTCTCGAAAGTTGTCCTCTGATCTACATGCACATGATGAATAAAACAACAGTCATCCAGCTGGGTTCGTGGAACATTTATGTTAACCAAGTAAGGCAGAGGTTGAAAGTTCAAAGTCAGCTTAGGCTGCATAGTAAGATCCTGTCTCAAAAAGGATAAAGGAAAAAAAGGTCCAGAGATGTAGCCGAGTTGGTAGAGTGCTTGCCTGCTTTGCATAAAGCCCTGGGTTTAATCCCTAGCATTGCACACAATTTCTAATGTGGTTGGTCTGGGTCAGTAATCTCAGCACTTGAGAGGTAGAGGTAGGAGGAGGATTGGTACCTATCTACATAGTGAGTTCAGCACCAACCTGGTCTAATGATACCCTCCCAAAAAAGTACACAAAGGGGTGGAGGGATTTTGCTTTCAATTTTGCTTTGGTCTCTTCCTTTCTTCCTTCCTTTCTTTCTTTCTTTCTTTCTTTCTTTCTTTCTTTCTTTCTTTCTTTCTTTCTTTCTCTCTTCCTTTCTTTCTTTCTTAACTCCTGGCCTCAGTCATTTCCTGTTTCTGCTTGCCAAATAGCTGGGTCTACAGGCCTGTACTATACTAAACCCAACTTTATTTTTATTTTTTGGCTATTGTAAATGAAGATGCTTTGAACATTTATGCACAGATCTTTATACATATAAATATTTAAATATGTCATGCATGAATTATTCATAATATACACATAAATTATGTAGTATGTATTAAATTTCTTGTGTGTGTAAAGTAATCCAGATATTTAAAGATAAATATCTGATAGTGCAATTGCTAGGTCATATGGTAACTGAATGCTTAATTTGATAGAAATCTCCAACTTTTCCAAAGTGTTTATGAAAATTCTAGTTGCCACTGCTCGGTGACATCCATCTCTGCATTTTGCTATCCTGATGAATGTGTGAGTGTAATGCCAGCTCACTGTCATCTTTGTATTTCCTTGATTAGGAATGACATTGAACATCCTTCACTGTCTTTATTGTCCATTTGTATAGCTTGTGAAGTGTCCACATTTTTTGGTGTCTTGAATTTGGGTTTTGTCTAGAATGTGGTGGTCTGTGACTGTTGTCCCAGCAGGAGAAGCTGGGGGATCAGGAGCTCCAGGCTACCATAAGCTACGAACAAGAGCAGGTCCTGAAGGTTGTGCCATTAATGAGTTTGGAGGAATTTATTGTTTGTATGCCTTTTGTTAAATATAAACATCACAACCATTGTCTCTTTCATTTAAGGTTTTTTTGTGTTTTGTTTTTGTCTCGCTCCCCTCACCCCCCTCAAGACAGGGTTTCTCTCTGTAGCTTTGGAGCCTGTCCTGGAATTAGCTCTTGTAGACCATGCTGGTCTCAAACTCACAGAGATCTGCCTGCCTCTGCCCCACAAGTGCAGGGATTAAAGGTGTATGCCATCAACGCCCGGCTTCATTTAAGGTTTTAAGGGTCAGTCATAGGGCCTCCACACTAGGCAAGAGCTCAACCGCAGAACCACACCCCTAACTTGCCCTTCCATTTTTTTATGTGAGTGTAGGTACCCATGTGCCATTGAACATGGGTAGAGGTCAGAGGATGGCTTACACAAATTGCTTCTCTCCTACTACGTGGGACCCTGGGTTCAAGTTCAGGTCACCTGGCTTGGCAGCAAGCACCATTACCTCCTCACAGCAGTCTGTAACTCCAGTTTTCCTTTTCTTAATTGTACGCTAAATTTTTACAGTTTTTACTTATCTCTAGGTTACAAATCTTTTGTCCCCATGTTTTTCTCCTAAAGTTCTAGAGTTTTGATTTGCTTTCAGACCTGTGAACCATTTCAAGTTAATTTTTGACTAGTTAATTGTTTTGTGCACTCATGTGCATGTGTGTGCAGATCCATGTGCATATGAGTGTAGACTGGAATTCAGTGTCGGGTGTTGAGACAGGGTCTCTCACAATGACCTGAAATTTGCCCAGTAGACTAGGCTGGTTGGCCACCCAGCGAGCCCCAGGTTTCTGCCTGTCTTTACCTCCCCAGCACTGAGTGCTACCACATGTAGCTTTTTAAAACATAGGTTTGGGGACTCAAACTCAGGTCACCTAGCTTTACCAAGCATATAGCTTGTCCCTTGGGTTTACTTTTTATGTATGGTGGTTTGTCACATCAGTCTTGTTCCGTTGAGGTACCTTGTTCCATGTGACAAAATCCATTGAGTATATAGGTCTATTTCTGGAATCCTGCGTAATAGCTCAACCTGGTCTTGAACTCATGATCTTCTTTCCTCAGTCTCCTGAGTTTTGAGGTTTGTAGGCATGTTTGATCATGTTCTATCATGCCTTGGTCATTTGGAGAACATTGACTCATTACTCTTCATAGATTTTCCATGTTTGTCATGTTTTATTTAACTAAAAATTCACATTCATGCTGAGTGTGGGGGCATTCACCTGCAATCCAGCTGTAGGCTGAGACAGGAAGCTAGAGATGCTCAGCAAGAGTGGTGTCGCTCCCCCTCCCCCCATTATGTTACTGTTTCCACTGATTTCATGAGAAGAGTCTTAAGGATTGAGCTGTAGAAGTGGGAGGACCAGGAGTCCAGGGTCATCCTTAGGGACTTAGCAGACCTGAGGCCAGCTTGGACTCCATGAGACCCTATCTTTAAACCAGTAAACAAGTTAAAAAAAGTAAAGCTCTTGGTAGTTAAGTGTTCACACATTCCCGTTTCCACAAGAAAGCAGTTACTTTTGGCGTGCACACTATGTGCTTTCTTTGGAAACTGGAACTTTCATGATTTGTCTAGTGACAAAAGCTTCCTGCTGGTGACAGGTTCTTTTAAATTTAGTTTGATTTTCTTTATGTTTGAGCACATGACAGAGCACAGAGGTCAGAAGACAACTTTCAGAGTTTGCTCTCTTTCCACAGTTCCTGGGATCTAACCGGTTCTCAGGCTTGTACAGCCACACCCTTGCCCACTGAGCTGTCAAGATGGCCCTGCCGAGGCAAGCTCTTAGGATGTTATTATCTGTAGTTTATTCTAAATAGCAAACTGTCCAAAATAAATAAATATTTTAAGTTGTTTTTCAGATTTTTTAAAAAGGATCTGTTTTTTGTTTTTCAGGCCATAATGCAACAGGGAGATACATCCATAAAGCCCACCCTTCAAGTCATTGTAAGTACCTGCATGTGTGTGAAGCAGAACCAACATGTTTCAGCTCCTATATAATTAAAAGTTGCATTAATATATAATTAAAAGTTGATGAATGGCATACAGTTCTGTCTACTTCCCAGGACATAACAAATGCTCTCCCCTTCCCAGAACACGATCACACTCATATTCTCCTCACACTCATATTCTCTCGGTCTCATAAACATACCCCTTTCACACTAGTATATACTAAAAAAATTTTTTGATGAGCTTTACTACTTAAATTTCTTTTAATTAATTGATCCATCATTTAGAGGATTCTAAAATGTAATGTGAATTTCAAGTATCATTAGAAGATTTCCAGACAGTAGGTGAAGATGGTCACCCCTCCTGGGCTAGTCCCCTTCAGGCTCTGTTTGTTTAGTCAGCTTCCTTCAGAAGCTACCCCTGACTCCCTTCAGTCCAACTCAGTGTCTGCTCTGCCCTGAGATCATTCTGTCCACGTGCTGCCCTCTTATCCGCTTCTGTCTACACCGGCTGTGAGTTGCTTTAGGGAAATTGTTTTCTTTCCATTTTTAATTTCACTTTGTATTTTTTCTGCATGTTCCCTGAACAGTTCCTTGTGTGTGTTAGGTGCCTTGTTATACATAATTTTGAGATACAGGAGAGAGAACACACAATTATTGATATTTCAGTTTATTTTGTTTTTAATAACCTTAGTGGAGAGAGTTTGGTGGGAAAAATCATCAGTTCAATTTTTTTTTCATTTGTATTTAGGTGTCAGGAGGATGGGCAAGCAGTTCATCTTGTCTTAAACTCACAGCAGACCCTCTCTCCTGCCACTTAGGTTTACTTACCCTTAGGGATTAGGCAGGCAGCCTGGTTAATGAATCAACTTTTCTATCAACTTCTAGAACATCCGTCCCATTACTACAGGGAATAGTCCGCCCCGGTATCGACTGCTTATGAGTGATGGATTGAACACACTCTCCTGTGAGTATGATGAATAAATCTCGGCTGTGGGAATACTTGAGTAACAGCAGCACACCGTACCCTTTGATTGCAGTGTTTTGAGCACCTGAAGTCCACATTGGCCGTGGGCTTTGTTCAGGGAGAGTTGCCGCTGGCAGAGAGTCGGTCTGACAATAGACTGGATGTAGTGAAAAGCTGCCATTCAGCTTAATTAATTTTCTCTAACTGGCCTTGTATGTTTTCTTTGATTAATTTCCCTGAGGATACTATTGACATTTTGTGAGTGTGATGGGTGAGCCATCCTGAACTTACTTTTTCAGGAGTTTTATTTCTGTCCTAGAAGCTTTAAAAAGAAGAGGGGGTGGTGGTGGTGTGTGGCTTCTGGACCATTTGCCTGTTGTCTCTAGTCACAGCATTAGACACTTAGAAAGGATTGGCTTCGTTTTCCCCATTTAACTGCAATGACAGTAAAAATGATCTGGGGTCTTTGAGGAACAGATACCATTTAGGAGTGGCTGAAGATCTTAATGTGGGGCAGAAATACATTGCTTTCCTTGGTGCAGTGTCAGAGGAGTTTTAAACAGCTGTATTTAATGATTCTTCCTTGTGATCAGCTTTGAGGTTAGACTGGAAGGGCTTGAAGGCTGAAGTTCTCTCTTTGCTTTGCAGCTTTCATGTTGGCCACACAGCTGAACCCTCTTGTGGAGGGGGAGCAGCTGGCCAGTAACTGTATCTGCCAGGTCAACCGATTCATCGTTAACACCCTGAAAGATGGAAGGTATGTGCTTTGTTCTCCACTTGTTTCATTATTGTAGAATGAGAACTAACTTTTTTTTTCCAAGACAGGGTTCTCTGTGGCTTTGGAGCCTGTCCTGTAACTAGCTCTTGTAGACCAGGCTGGTCTTGAACTCACAGAGATCCTCCTGCCTCTGCCTCCTGAGCGCTGGGATCAAAGGTGTACACCACCACAGCCTCGCTGAGAACTAACTTTTGAACAAGGTGTCAAATACTTAAGTTCAGGGAGGAGTTTTTTTAACAAGGCAACAAATAGCTTCAGCTGGGCTCAGTGACTGGTGCCGTTGAGGGAGAAATACAGAAGAAACAAACCGGAAATCCCAGGAAAAAAAAAGATTAGAATGCATAATTCTACTTATTTCTGGTTTCCTCAGCATTACTGTTAATATCTTTTAATGAAAGGTCACCTACAACAAAAAGAAACCTTTAATTATACAGTCTGGTTCCTTTTTTGTGATCTTGAGTCTTTTGTAGTCAATGTGTTGAGCTGATGTACAATATGGTTAAGTACTTGTGAGATGTTACATGCTAGAAATGCAACATGGACAGAATGAGCTGTTATTCCCCTTGCTGAGAGGTTTATATACCTTTATTTTTTATTTTCAACATGGGAATCAAATATAATAAATATTCCAGTGTTGAAGTTATGCCAGTATATGCCAGTATACTTGTGTGTATTTTAAGATTTATTTATTTTATGTATACCTGCACACTAGAAGAGAACATCAGATCCCCTGGGACAACAGTCACAGACAGCTGTGAGCTGCCATGTGGGTTTGAACCCAGGACCTCGGGAGAGCAGCCAGTGTGCTCTTAACCACTGAGCTGTCTCCGTCCCCATTTTGAAACCCTTTGTTTTTCCAGTTCATATTAACTGGCTATGTCTGTTTTCTAATTTTAACATAAACATCATTTAACATTGTCAATTTTGGATATTTTTTATAAAATTATGTTTAAGATTTGATTGGTAAGTTTAAACTTGGTGTTAATTTAAAAATTTTTTATTTTATCTTATTTTTGAGGCAAGGTTTTACTGTTTAGCCCTGGCTAGCTGGAACTCACTTTGTAGATTAGGCTGTCCTCTAACTCACAGGGATCCACCTGCCTCTGCTTCCTGAGTGCTGTGGTTAAAGGTGTGGTCATAAAGGTTCTCTGCAAGAGCAGCAAGTGCTCTTAGCTGTGAGCCATCTCTACTCCAGCACCTTTTTGTGTGCATGAGCATGTGTGTATTTGCTGTGGTCTTGCTTTGCTTGCTTTCTTCTGTCTGTCATGAACTGATAGTCTCTGTTTTTATGGTGATTCTTAACTGCTTTTGAATTGGTGGGTATTTTAAAATAGGTCAGTTTTGTTACCACCTCCCAAAATAAAGGAAATCTTAAGGGGATCTCTGTTGTTTTTGCAGAGCTGAGAATAGCCAGAAAGGACCTTATACCTCTAGGCAAGCAGTACTACTGAGCTACATCCCAGCTCAACCTCACTTTTTATAGTCATTATTTATTCAGGTTGCTGATAGGTTGCTTTTAGCTTACCTTGTCTTTGTGGCTATACTTCTTCCTATTCTTTTGTGTATCTATCTCTTTCTCCTTCCTTTTCTCCTATTTCTTTCTTCACTATATAGTCTTGTCTGGGACTCACAGAGATCTGCCTGCCTCTGTCAACTGAGGACTAATTAAAGTCATGTACTACCACACCTGGCAATTTCCATTTTCTAAAGTCTTTTAAAAGCATCTTTTAGCAATTCTTATAGGGAAATTTTGTGGATGTTAAAATTCTCTCAGCTTTAGTGGGCTGGAGAGATAATAACAGCTCTATTGTTAAATTGCTTGATAGGCAAGCATGAGAATCCGAGTTTGTTCTAAAAATCCAGGTCCAGTGACATGAGTTCATAACGGGAGAAGGGGGCAAGGAGGAGGAGGGAGGTGCATCCCTGGTGCTCCCTGCCTTGCTAGCCTACCTAACTGGGGGAGCCCCAGGTCTCAGCGAGAGACTATCTCAAAAAATAACTTTGGGGCAGTGGGTAAAATGCTTGTGGTCAAGCCTGAGGCCCGTGTTCAGTTCCCATGGCCCTCGTGGGAGCAGGAGAGAACCATTTCTCCAGGAGCTGTCCTCTGTACTTTGTGCATGCATATATGCGCGTGCACACAATGAATGAATAATGTTTAAAAGAAAAACAGGATTGGCATTGTGAATGTACCTCATTTGGTTAAGTGCTTGCCCAGTATTCACGCTGCCCTGGGTTGGGTTGGTAGCACCATATAACCCAGGTGCAGTGGTGTAATGGTATGCTTGTAATCCCAGTATTCTGGGGTTGTCGGATCTGACAACCAAGGTCATCTTTGTATATAGCAAAATTCTAGGCCAGCATGGGATACGTGAGGCTTTGTCTCACAACAGTCAGGAGATATCCAGGTGCATGGCTCTTGAGAATTGACACCCGAAGCTGACCTGGCTCTCACATACATGTGAGCAAACACAAATACACTCAGACACAGACACCTGTGCAGTTTCCCCCACAAAAAAAAAAAAAAAAAACTGTGATCAAAAAAAATGCACATTTGGTTCTCAGTGAAACCAATGTGGTGTACTTAGAGAATTTCAGGTTCATAGTTACATTACCATCGTGTGTTCCTTGTGATCATTCTGTAGGTTAGGCCAGTCTCTTGTGTGAACTCAGTGTGGCTTCTTGGCTCAGTGAAGAGTCATAGTGGAGGAGCACAGCCTAAAACAACATTGCAAAGTGCTGCAGTGGCTACTTAGCATCAGAAGGGTTGGGTTGCTACACATGCCCTTCCGTGTGGTGGATTGGTGTGTGCTGCTCTGGATTGTTAAGGCAGCTACCACATCACTACGTAGTAGGAACTTTTACCTCTGGTGTTGTTAATTTGATGGCACTGTTGTCATATACGAATGTCCTTTGTTGACCAAAATGTCATTGGGTACTATAGAATTCTATTATTTTTCCGTGTGGTCTAGCAGTTCTTTAACTGCAGTAGAATTTTGTATTCTTAGTACTTTCTTTCACAACTGGGGATAAAACCCAGAACTTCTTGCATTTTAGGGAGCATTCTGCTAATCTGCTAGTTTGCTGTATGTCCAGCCATTTCTATTGATTTTGAGTCAGTCCCTAGAGGAATGCTGCTGCCCTGGCTGGCCTTTAATTTTTGGTGTTTTTACCACTTCCGTAGCAGCTGGGGTTATAGGTACAAACCATAACTCTTAGCCAACAGGCCTTGCATTCTGGATAATTGGCCTATGAGCTTCAAAATCTCAAACAATCAAATAAAGTTTGTTTATATTTTTAAGTATTAAATATTGTATTAGTTAAACTTTCTCATTGGTATACACCTTTAATCCCAGCACTAGGGAGGCAGAGGCAGGTGGATTTCTGTGCATTCTGATCTACAAAGCTACACAGAGAAACCCTGTCCTAAAAACAACAAAAAGCAACTTAGAGGTTTTGTTTGTTTTTTTGTTTTGTTTGTCTGTCTGTCTGTTTTTTTGGTTCATGGTTTAAAGATATAGTCCATCATTGCAGCTAGAATATTTAGCCTGGGACATTGAGTCGTCCATAGAATGGTGTCACCCTGAGTTACGATGGGTCTTCTCACCTAGGTTAATCTAATCTACCCCTGCCAGGGCATACCCAGAGATTTGCCTGCTGCAGTCTAGATTCTGTCAAGTTGACAGTATCAACTGTCAGAAGTGTACTGTTATTTTGTCCTGGTTTCTTTTTTTTAGGATTTTGAGCTGTTTCAGTTTATCTTTGGCTCTTATTTTAATGAATTCAGTCTGTTTTATGACTCCCTTCTGGGAAGTATCACTCAGCTTCGGCTTTCTTGTTTGCCAGGTTCTTTGTCTTGTGTGCCTCGTTCTTTTCATTTCATACACTGTGTGTTGAATTGCTGCTGTGTCATTTCCTCTTATTTTGTTCATGCTTAATATGAACAGCTCTGGACAGTTCTGCCAGATTTCTTATTTGTTCAGCCATTGTCTAGGCAAGACACGTCTTCTTGCCAACCTGCCTGTCTAGGATCTGTTATCTTCCATTCTGGGCCATCTTGAGTGCTACAAGTAGTGCTTCTGGTTTCTAGGACATGGTTGAGGGAGAGGGTGGAGAGCTTTTCTGGGCTTGACTACAGTCCTTGCTGAGAGACACTACTGAAGACGTTTCTGCTCATGACTTGCCATAGCATGGCAAATGGCATGTCTGTGTTGTTTTATACATCTGACGAGAGCCTCTGCGCACGCGCGCGTGTGTGTGTGTGTGTGTGTGTGTGTGTGTGTCTGTGTCTGTGTCTGTGTCTGTGTCTGTGTGTATCTGTCTGTCTGAATTCCTTACCTTTATGGTAGTCATCTAGGTTTATTCCTGACTTTTGGGCGGGGGGGTGCAGGTTGGTTTCAAGACAGGGTTTCTCTATGTAACAGTTCAGGCTGCCCCTAGAACTTGCTTTATAGACCAGGCTGGCCTGGAACTCACAGAGATCTGCTTGCCTCTGCCTCCCAAGTGCAACGATTAAAGGTGTGCACCACCACTGCCCATCTCATTTTACTTGTTTTTAACTTAATCCATTTATGTGCATAGATCTTTTGCCTGCATGAATATCTGTGCACCATACATGTACCTAGTGCCTGTAGAAACCAGAGGATCCCTTGGAGTTACAAATGGCTGTGAGCTGCCATGAGGGCACTGGGAATTCAACCTGTGTCCTCTGGAAGAGCAGCCATTTCTCTTAGCCGCTAAGCCATCTCTCCAGCCTCCTTTTGTTTATTTTGAGACAATATTTTGCTAGAACTTTAAGGCCTCAGACTTAGTATGTAGGGAGCCTAGGCTACCTGAGTTTCCTGAGTACTGACATTACAAACTGGACAACCAAACCCAGCTTAATTCTTTTAAATAGTTGTCTTTGTTTTCATTTATACTTGTTAAAACAACAGGATATTAACTGTAGCCTTTCTCTGTATCTGCTGTGTCTTCCTGTGTAACTCTCTATTTTATTCCCTGGAGAGTCTCTCACTGACTCCGGAGTTGACTGGTTTTTTGGCTAGGCTGGTGGTCTCTAACCCTTTGAGACTAGTTGCAGGCACTACCAGTCTTGGCTTTTCAGATGGATGCTGAGGATATGAACTCAAGTCCTTATACTCGCACGACAAGTACTGTGACTCACTGAGCTGTCTCAGTGAGATATATTTATCTTTTCAGTTTTTATAATTTCTGTGTCTGGAGGTTTTTATCTGCTGCATGTATGCTTATGTACCACGTGTGTGCCTGGTGTCTATGGGCTCCAGAAGAAGACATTGGCTCCTCTGGAGTTGTAGATAGTTAGGATTCATCCTGTGGGTGCTGGGGATAGAACCTGGGTCCTCTGGAAGAGCAGCTAGTGCTCTCAACCTCTGAGCCAGTTCTTTAGCACAGGATACTTTTGTCCTTTAACCAACAAAAGAAAATGCCACAGACATGCTTACAAGCCAATCCAATGCAGGTCTTCATTCCTCCCTCTCTTCCTTCTTTTCTTGAGACAGGGTTTCTTTATGTAATAGTCCTAGCTGTCTTGGAATTTACTTTGTAGACCAGGCTGGCCTTGAAGTCACAGAGATCCACCTGCCTTTGCCTTGAGAGTGATAAGACAGGTGGGCAACTACTGCCCAGGACCTGACCAGATTCTTCACTGTGTTTTAGTACTTCAGGTAGCTTTATTTTTATGCATGACATGAGTGAGGAATTTAAGTTAGTTTCTTTTCTAAATGGGCATCGCATAGAGGGCTAGTGAGAATGTTTTATTCTGAGTGAGATGGGAAGCCATGGGGTTCTGATCAGGTGCTTAAATTTTTTTTATTATATTTTATTTATGAAAGAGTGTTTCATTTCATGTAGCCCAGGTAGGCTTTCGAGGTGCTGAGGCTTGAACACTGGGCTGTATAGGAAGCTACACAATCAGCCCTGAGTTGTTTTTAACTTTTTTTTCTCATCAGTGCTGGACATTTAACTGGGAGCCTCACACATGGTAGACAAGCACTCTAACACTGCATTGTGTCTTCCATTGTGTTGTAATCTTTTAAAGGGTTTGCAAAAGTTACTCTGATAGGGTTGGGATGTGGTTCAGTCGGCAGTTAACCTGCTTAGATGCGTGAGACCACAAAGTGCACATCTCTGTAATCCCACCGCTTGGGAGATGGAAGTAGGGGGATCTGAAGCTCAAAGTCATCCTCAGCTATACTGAGTATGAAGCCAGCCTGGGCTGTTACATGATTCTACCAAAAGCCACAAATAAAATGAGACACATAAAACAAGAAAATGAACTGTGATAACTGTGTGGAAAATTGATAGCTGGTGGCAAACACAGATGTAAGGAGACTGGTGTCTGTTCTGAATTTGTCACTTTTTCCCCTGATCTGATTGGGTGTTCATGTGTCACTGACAGCTTTTCAAAGTCTGAAATTATTTGGAACTCTTCACAGTGTTAAACGGGCATTATCACAATTAATTTTAGAACATTTTTCTTACCCCCATAAAGAAACCCTATACCCTTTAGCTGCTAATCCCAAATCTCTGAGTCCCAGGGAGCCACTGGTCTTTTCGTGACTATAGATTTGTCTACCCTGGTCATGTAATACCTGGTCCTTTGTGACAATTCTTTTTTAGTATTTTCAGGACAAAGATGTGTTACTGCTTCGTTCTCTTTGTGACTGTAATATTCTGTTGTATAGACAGATCATGTTTTCTTACAGCGTGTACGTGCATGCGTGCGTGCGTGCGTGGTGCTGGTCAGCAGGCATGCTTGGCAGAAGCTCAACCGCTGAGCTATATCCCCAGCCCTCTTTACCTTTTATTTTCAGACAATGTCTTGCTAAGTTGCCTAGACTGTCCTTGAACTTGTGATCCTCCTGCCTCAACCTTCCAGTTAGTTGAGATTACACACCATGACCACTAGGCCCAGCACATTTTGCTTATCTTGTTTTTCAGTTTCTGGGTTGTTTCTATCTGTGTACACTTTGAATAATGCACTAAACATTAGTGTACAAGTTTTCATATGGTCGGCCCTCTTCCTGTGGAGTCTCAGTCCATGGATCCAGCTGATTAGGGGAAGTATTGCATGTGAACTGAACATGTAAGTCATATTCTTGTTATAAAATAGTTTGCATCATGTGGGTTATCATAAGTGATCTAGAGATGTTAAAAGCTTACAAGAGGATGTGTGTTAATTAAATGCTGCAGCTATCATCCTGATTCCTGTATAGAGCTACTAGCAGTGGTTTCCTGTTGACATGAACACAGGGGTGGATGTATCTAGGAGAGAAGTTGCTAGTTGAGATGCTGGCTTTATGATTTAACTTTGTGAGGAATTACCGGGCTACTTTCCCAAACAACTATACTGGTCTACCATCTTACCAGCTGGCCAGAGTGGATAATCTGCACATCTTTCACAGCCTTTATAATTATGTACTGTGAAAATACCATCTGTAGAATATTTTAGTGACTTTTGTTGGCAATTTTCATGTTTTTTTCTTCCATATGAATTTTAAGAGCTATATCAAGTTCAAAAACCAAGCAGAGGTCTTGTTTCAATGCATTAAATTGATGTATTTTGACATTACATCTGAGAATATGATGTCATACCATGGAAAGCCTTGGATTTCTAGACAATTATATCTCTATTGTAATATGTATGTTATTTATTTGTTTCTTTTTGAGGTCTTTTTTATATTTGTTTATTATTTGTGCAGGGCACATGGATGTAGGCACACATGCGATGACATAATAAATGTTTTATTATTGGAAGAGGATAGGTGTGCCGTGTGTGTGTGTGTGTGTGTGTGTGTGTGTGTGTGTGTGTGTGTGTGTGTGTGTGTGTGTGTGAAGGTCAGAGGACACCTTTCAGGACTGACTTCTCTCCTTCACTATGGCTGCCAGGGATCAAACACAGGTGTGAGGCTTGTTCATCGAGTGCTTACATCCACTGAGTCCTCTCCCCAGGCTTGTTTCTTTGTTTTTAATGGTTCTGAATCAGTTAACACTATTAAAACCGTGTTGACAGTAGTGTATCAGCAGGTACCTTCTCTCTACCTGGATAGTGATGGAATTGCCTTTGGTTTCAGTGCTCAACATGACTTATCTTGTAAAGTGCATATACTTTATCATGTCCAGTACTTTTTTTTAGGTCCTTATATTGCTCAGGGTTTTATAGGAATGGCTCTTGAAATTTTTGAAAAGCTTTTACTATAGCTGATGTAATCATATTATTTTTAATCCTTTAATAGTATAAATTATTTTAACCGATTAATATTGAACTGTTCTTTCATTCTTACATAATAAATCCTGCCTCTAAAAAATAATCCTCTTAGCTTCCTTTCTCTTTTCAAATCTGTTTTATATTTTGCATGATTTTGAACATTTATAAAAGTAGACAGAACACTGGAATTGAGTCCCCATACAGCCCTCACTGAGATTGTCACTTGCCATCATCAGGTCCTGCTCTAGCCTTACTTTTTCTCACATATACTCTGGATAATTTTGAAGTAAGTTTCAGATAATTTATTTCACAGGTAGGCATTTTAGCATTTTTATTTAAATGACGAACTAGTCTTGAAAAATAAGTCCTGGGGCTGAGGAGGCAGCTCAGTTAGTAAGGTGCTTGCCCCACAAGCATGATGACTGCAGGTGGGGCTGGGGAGATGTGTATCATTAGAGTTTACTGGCAGCAAGTCTGCTCAGCTGGTGAGCTCTGGGCTCAGAGATCCTGCATCCAAAAAGAAAAAAAGGATGGACATCTGAGCACAGTGGTGTGGCGCACCTTTAGTCTCAGTACTGGAGAGGCAGAGGCAGACAGATGTCTGTGAGTTCGAGACCATCCTGGTCTACCTGTCCAGTCTGGGATACCCATATACCTACATAATGAGACTGTCTCAGAAAACCAAAAAGTAAACATAAAAAATTAAGGTGGAGGAACTGGTGAGATAGGTTAGCAGATAAAGGCATTTGTCACCAGGCCCGAGACCTGAGTTTGTTCCCCTAGAACCCACATTGTAAAACCAACTCCTGAAACTTTTTCTCAGACCTCCACTTGTGTACCAAAGTGTGGTGGTGGTGGTGGTGTGTGTGTGTGTGTGTGTGTGTGTGTGTGTGTGTGTGCCGCGCGCACGTGCGCGCGCGAGTGCAGTGCGTGCGTGCATGTGGTATGTGTGTGTATAAACACATATACAATAAGTAAATAAATGTAAAAGGTTGGGCATAATGGAATACGTCTTTAAACTCAGCACTCAGGAGGCAGAAGGAGGAGGTTCTCTGAGTTCATTGCCAGCCTGGTCTGCAGAGTGAGTTCCAGGACAGCCAGGGCTTCTTAGAGGGACCTTGACAATGAATGAATGGATGAATGAATGAATGAATGAATGAATGAATGAATGATAGACAGACACACAGACAAAGTGTTGAGATTAATAGAAGACACTCACCTTACTGGTTGGTGTCTTGACCTCTGGCTTGTGCACATACAGGTGGAGCACATGTACCCAAATGCACATCCTCACACACATCATACACTCACTCATACTGTACACCTCCACAGACACAAAAATGAAAAGCAGGTACCATTTACATTTAAATAGGTGTCCTTGTTCCAACTACTCATATGTATAGATGTATAAATGCTTATATGTGTATGTGTCTGTATACATTTGTGTATACATTAATTTGAATCAGAATCCAAAGTAAATTTACATGGTCTGGAGGCCTTCTAACACCCGTATGTTCCTCCTTGTATCTTTTTCCCTTACTGTTTACTTCTACAATACCAAGTCATTTGTCTCTAATCCTTAGTTTACCATGGTCTCTATTTTTGCTTATGGTATCCCTATAAAGGTTACCTAGGTTCTCTGTAGAGTGGATTTGGTATATTATTTTAATATGCTATTGTATTCATCTCGCTATATTTCATTTAACGTGTGTATGTATTATAAGGTGAAATGCATTTTTAATACTGTATTTTAATTTTAGATTTTATTTTAATTTAATTTTATATTTGTGAATATTTTGGCTGCATGTATATATATGCACCACACGTGTGTCTTGTCTACAGAGGGTGTAAGAAGGTATCAGATATTCTGGAACTGGAGTTATAGATGGTTTTATGAGGGAGCTAGGAATCTAACTCGGATCCTCTGGAAGAGCAGCCAGTGCCTTTTACCTACTGAGCCATTTCTCCTGGCTTCAATGTGAATTTTTCTGTGTGTGGGGGGGTTGGGCAGGAATTTTTTAAACCATTTCCCTGTAACAGCCCTTATGGAGCAGACTGGCCTTAAACTCACTAGAGATCCACCTATCTCTGCCTCCTGAGTGCTGGGATTAAAGGTGTGTACCACCATTGCCTGGCTTCTAGATGAAATTTTTTAAAGAGAGAGAGAGAGAGAGAGAGAGAGAGAGAGAGAGAGAGAGAGAGAGAGAGAGAGAGTGTGTGTGTGTGTGTGTGTGTTTGTGTGTGTATGCGCACACACACTTGCATGCATCTTTGTGGTTATGTATGTATACATGTGTTTTTGGGTTGGTACCTTTGGAAGCCAGAGATGATATATTCATTGGAGCTGGGCTTAAAGGCAGTTGTGAGCTGTTAGATGTTGGTGCTGGGAACTAAACTCGAGTTCTTGGCAAGAACCGTATACACTTTTGATCACTGAGCCATCTCCCTCCAGCCTAGATATAGCTCAGGCTGGCCTCTAACTCACTGTGCATCTGAGGTGATCCTTGAACTCCTGATCCCAAATGCTGGAATTACAAGCATGCCTCACCACATTTGGCTTAGCAGGATGTTTTAACAGATTATCCATATCCAGTTCATAGCAGATCATTTTTTTCAGGCTTGTTTTATTAAAGTGGCAGGACCTGGCAGGATAACTTGATACAGGTAGATGTACTGCATGCAAAGTCCAGCCTTGGGCAGCCAGACCATCCAAACAATAAAGCATAATTGCTTAACCTTTGCTCGGGTTTACCCACCCTTTTCAATGCCACTGGCAGCTCTTCTGTCACCTCCCTGCCTGTGGTTATGTTACTTTCAAATTCCATTTTTCTGTTCCAGTGTGCATGTTATGTGCATGTGTGTGCACACATTGGCATTTGTACATGAACATGCAAAGCCAAGGTTTGGGAGTCATTGTCCTTAGTTACTTTTTCACTTCTGGGGCAGGGTCTTATTCAAACCCAGAGCTCTCCAATCTGACCTGTCTTGCTAGCGAGCTTGCACTGGGGTTCTCTTATCTCAAAGATGAATTACAGGGAGATTGCCACATCCACCTGGCATTTGTGTGGACTCCCAAGTGCTCACACTCAGTATGCCCAAGCACTTTAGCTACTGAGCCATCTCCTTCTATCAGTTCTTTTTAATCTGCAGATGGGATCATGACATCTTGTCCCAGTAGGTATTAAATGACATCTTTGGGCTGTTGCTTAATTAGGCACTGTAGCTGTCTACCAGCCTTTCAATAAAGTGCAGTCTAGTAGAGAGAAAGAAAGCAATCACTAATTAATAGAGAGCTTAAAACTAAAAGAAGTGTTCTGAAGGATGAAATCATGGCTGCAATAGGACAAAGAAACCTGATCTAAATAGAGATCAAGGAAATGTCTTTTGAAATGATATTTGAGATGGAGGGGTATAGTTTTGTGGTAGAGCATTCGCCTAGCATGAATCAGTCCCTGGTTCAATTCCAAGTTTGAGATAAGAGATAAAAAGTACATATTAGATGAAACAGATTGAGAGGAAAAATATCAGTGGACCATCGTGGTGTAGGCTTGGTGGCAGGAGGAAGCAAAGCTTATGCCAGGAACTGAAAGAAAACAGCTGGGCTAGAGGGCAGCACACTTAGAATTGCTGAGATGAGATGAGCTGGGGGCTGGTATTGTAGCAGAACCAGACCATGAAGCCACATAAGCTGTGTGTGTGTCTGTGTCTCTGTGTGTCTGTGTGTTCATGCATATACACGTGTGTGTGTGTGTGTGTGTGTGTGTGTGTGTGTGTGTTCATGCATATACACAAGTATCTGTGCCCATACCTGTGGAAACAGAGGTGCCATCTACTTTTCTTTTTGAGATGGCTACCCTGGCCTGGAACTTGCTGGTTATGCTTGGCTGACTGCCCAGCAAGACTCAGGGCTCCTTCTGTCTCTGTCTCCCCTGGCCTGGAACTATGCACATTGCCGCCACATCTGACTTGTTATCTGGGTGTTAGGGATCAAACTCAGGTCCTCATGCTTGCTCAGCTATTTCTGTTCTCAGCCCCCAATAGCTAAAAGTTTAAAATGTCTACTACCATAATTACTTTTCATTGGGAAAAAGTAATGGTTTAGATAAGTATATGCTTTTGAAAACAGGTCATCTTTTTTGTATAGTAGGATTTTGTATTTAATAATCTAAATTCTCACGTCAGTGGCTTCATGAAGATAATGGCACATGCAAGATGTACTGTTGTAATTAAGGAACTAGATAGGAAGTAAATACACCTATTGTCATATAAAAAAATAAGACAAACATTGATGTGGGGAACAAGTGAATGAAGTATTTACATAGGAATTAACACTTTTCAAGTTATTCAAGAATGAGAAAAAGTTAATAAAGGATGCAATTTAGCCAATCACTAAACTTCTTAGCTCTTCTCAAAGCTCCAGAGTTCTGTATTCTAACTTGTATCTGTCTATTTTGTAGGAGAGTAGTTATTTTGATGGACTTGGAAGTTGTGAAATCAGCTGAAGAGGTTGGAATAAAAATTGGGAATCCAGTGCCCTATAATGAAGGTAAAATCCTCCTTATAGGTTGTAGCCCTCAATTAGATACTGTTTTATAGATCCAGAACCTGACTGTGTGAGTTAGTAGTCTTAATAATAAGATGGTGATTTGGGGAACTAGAAACCAAGTCATTCTGTCTGTTTCTTGTTGCTTTATTTTACTATTAATTTGTTGGTTGGTTTTTCAAGACAGGGTTTCTTTGTGTAACTCTGTAGACCAGGCTGGCCTTGAACTCATAGAGCTCTACCTGTCTGTTCCCTGAATGCTGGGATTAAAGGTGTGTGCCACCACTGCTCAGCTTCTTTTACCTTTTTAATACTGAAGAAATGATATGTGAATAAATAGGGAGAAGTTTAAGAAAGACAGTCAACACATGATTTTTCAGGTTAGCCTGTTCTGCAAAGTGAGTCCCTATCAAGCCCCTCCTCCCAAAAATTGAATTTTGAATTTAAATCTTTTAGTATGTGTGTGCATATATACAGCAGATCAGAGGACAACTCTCAGGAATCTGTTCTCTCCTATCTCTGTTGTGGGATCCAGGGATGGAATTCCTCTAATCATTAGGTGTTTGGGTGCTCCTTGCCCAGTCAGCCTCTGCCAGTCACAGTCCAGTTACATGTGAGCCACTGTGCTGGGCCACTAGATTCTTTTTCATCGGGTTGAGGAAATTTTACTTTTTCTTACTCGTTGACATTTTTGTTAAGAATGAATGGTGCGTTCTATCAGATGCCTTTTCTATGTATATTAATAATCGAATTCCTTTTCTATTTCAGCTAGCTAATATAGTGAATTATAATTGATTTTTAGATGCCAAAGCAACTTGGGATTTCTGGGATAAGTCTGGATTTGTAGTATATTATCCTTTTCACATATTTGGATTTGCTTTGCTGAGTCTACCTGATTTGGTTTTGTTTAGTATTTTTTGCATTTTTTAAAGATTTATTTTTATTATTTTTAATTGTTTTTGTGTCTCTATGCTTAAAAGGCAGACATGTTAGGCTCTCTGCTAAGTTATAGGCAGTTTTGAGCTGCCTGATGTGAGTGCTTGTAACTAAACTCTGGTCTTACAAGAATAGTACATGTTCTAAGCCACTGAGCCATCTCTCGAGGTATGTCGTGTCTCTGCCCCCCCACCCCCAGGAATTTTAATCTGTGGTTTTTGTGTGTGTGTGTTAGTTTGGTTTTGGGGTATGAGTGATCCTAACCACACAGGGTGATCTAGAGAATATTCATTTTACATTTCTAGGTTTATGTAGAATCCCTGATATTTCTTTCTTAAGTGTCCAGTTGAGTTCACTAGTGATGGCTTGACCCAGGGGCTTCCCCAAACGTCATCCCGTTGCCTCGGCCACCGCTATACCACTATGCCTGGCTCATACAACAGTGCTAATGCAAGTGCATTTGATTTGTAAGTGTAGAGGTCTTCTAAAGATCTTTTTTGTTACTGATGATTTAATTCCCTATGATAAACAAGATGTGTGTCTCAAATTCTGTTAAATTGACAGAGTCTTATTTTTAGTTGTGCCTCAGCTTATAATACTTTTTGGTAAACTGTATCAATACAGAGAATGTATATAGTTGTACAGTGTTTCATAAATGTCAAAACCAGTTAGTGTAGTTCAGGTGCTCTGGCTTCTTCCTGACTTTTTGTTTGTTTTATCAATAGAGAGAGGAATTCTGACCTCTCCAACTGTAATTATGGGTTATGTTTCTCTTGAAGTTCTCTTAGCTTTCTTCCTATATTTTGAGGCCCTATTCTGAAGTATGTGGCCATTTAGAATAACTGTCCTTTTGATGATCTGCCCCCTGTGGAGTGCCTTTCTTTATCCACCTGATTGTCACATAAACCAAACCACTTTCTCTAAGTCATCTTGGATGCCTTTTCCCATGGTCTTATTATTAATGTATTTATATTGTTAACACAAATTTGTATTGCATTTGAATTTTTCAAGCAGTATATAGATATCTTCTTTTGTTGTCCAATTTGATAATTTCTGCTTGAACTTTTCTTTTACATTTATTTATTTTGTGTGTGAGTGTGTTTTAAAAATAGAGCCTCATGAGCCCCTCCAACCTCTGTGTTAGTATTTTGACTGGCAGATAGAGAAATGGCTGCTTCTCCAAAGGTCCTGAGTTCAATTCCCAGCAACCATATGGTGGCTCATAGCCATCTGTAATAAGATCTGGTGCCCTCTTCTGGCATGTTGGCATACACAAAGCCAGAACAGTATCTAAATAAATAAAGTGTTAAAAAGGGAATGGGGAGCCTGGAGAGATGGCTCAGTGGTTAAGAGCACTGGCTGCTCTTCCAGAGGTCCTGAGTTTAATTCCCAGCAACCACATGGTGGCTAACAGCCATCTGTAATATGATCTGGTACCCTCTTCTGGCCCAAAGGGATACATGCAGGCAGAACACTGTATGTATAATAGATAAATATATCTTTAAAAGAGAGAATTTTGGCTGGCATGGTTTTGTGTAGTAACCACAGCTGCTATGAGATAATAAGGGCAGAGGACCTGTCTTGTCCAGCAGACACTTTTGTCTAGGTCCTCCCTGACCTCTTGTTCTTACAGGTTCCCCCCTTCCCTTTTCATGATGTCCCTGAGACTTTGTGTGTGTGTGAGAGTGTGAGTGTGTTAGAGATGTCCCATTTGTGGCTGAGCACACCACTGATACTCATTTTCTATACTCTGATCATCTATGAGTTTCTTTTGCTTCAAGAAATGTGAATTGGGGGTCAGAAAGATGGTTCAGCAGTTAAGAGCTCCTGATGTGTAATAATGAAGACCAGAGTTCCATTGCCAGCAGCCATGTAACATGCCTGATGCCCATATACACTTATAACATTGGCTCCAAAAAAGGTGGGGCAGGAGGATTACTGGGACTTGGTGGCTTGTAGCCTAGCCAAGGAATAGGAGCCCCCGGTTCAGACAGAAACCCTGCCTCAAAGTAATGGTCAGTAAGTATACAAGACACCCCCTACCAATAACCATAGACAAACAAATGTAAATTATCATTTGGTATTTGCAGGGTAGATTTTTGATATATCCAGAAGTCTTTGTTTCAAAGCATTTCATTATTGTGAAAATTGTGTTTAAGTATATAAGTTGTGTGAATGAATCTATTGGAAAATTTTACTTATATGTTCAATATTATCTTTATTTAACATTGGTATGTTTGACTATCATGTTTGCTCATAAAATTATATAGTTTTTAAAAATTTAAATTTAACAAAAACTTTTAAAAAAAAAAAAAGATAGTATAAATATTAAGTCCAGCGGTAGTGGCACACGCCTTTAATCCTAGCACTCTGGGAGGCAGAGGCAGGCGGATCTCCTGAGTTCCAGGACAGCCTTGGTCTACAGAGAGAGTTCTAGGACAGCCAGAGCTACATACACAGAAACCCTGTCTTGAAAAAAGAAAAGAGACTTAAGATGATATCTTTGTCTTTTACATATTTTATGTGTGTGGGTGTTTTGCCTGTATGTATGTAAAACATACCATGTGCGTTCAGTGCTCAGAGGCCAGAAGAGGGTGTTGGCTCCCCTGGAACTGGAGTGACAGGGGGCTGTGAGCCTCCATCTGGGTGCTGTGCTGAAGCATCTCTCCAGCTTTAATGTTTGTTTTAAGTTTTGAGTAGAGCTGCATGATTCTGAAATCAAAACTATAGGATTGTGTGCTGAGAGTCATACTCCTTCCTGCCCACTGCATTTTGCACCCACTGCTGCCCTTTATAAATAACACATTTTAGGGTTTCTTTATCCTTCAGGAGCTACTCGACAATTAATCTCCTCTTGGAAATCTTCCTCTTGTACCCCACATGGATAAAATCAAAAAGAAAAAAAGAATTTCGTAGGTAAAGAGCAGTATGGAACAAGTTTTGGTTTGTATTATGAGTGAGGTCAATCCTTTGAAATGTTTAAGAGCCCCTTTGCTTTTGTTTTTTGGCTTTTGGGCTGGATTTTTTTTCCCCCTTGTTCTATTTATTTATTTATTTAAGTGTGTGTGGTAGTTTGAATGTAATTGGCCCCCATAATCTCATAGGGGGCACCACTATCAGGAGATGTGGCTTTGTTGGAGGAAGTGTGTCACTGAGGGTGGACTCTGGGGTTTCCTATGCTCAGGATACCACTGAGGGTCTCCTGTTGCCTACAAGATGTAGAACTCTCAGCTCTAGCCCTGTATCTGTCTGCACACCACCATGCTCCCCATCCTGATGATAATGGACTGACCTCTGAAAAGATACTCAAGCCACCTCAGTTAAATGTTATAAGAGTTGCTGTGGTCATGGTCTCTTCACAACAATGAAAACTCTAACTAAGATAGTGTACATGAATGTTTTGCCTGCTTGTATGCTTGGTGCCTGTGGAGGCCAGAAGAGGGCATTAGATGCCCCTGGAACTGGAGTTACAAACAGTTGTAAGCTGCTAGGTGGG
Organism: Cricetiscus sungorus; assembly: GCA_030556225.1. Lineage (NCBI taxonomy): Eukaryota > Metazoa > Chordata > Mammalia > Rodentia > Cricetidae > Cricetiscus > Cricetiscus sungorus. Next base: position 53,113,150 of record JANBXA010000069.1, on the reverse strand, counting down.
TGTTCGGAATTAAACCTGGGTCCTCAGGAAATGCAACCAGTGCTCTTAGCCACTGGCTATCTGTCTGACCTCGTGTTTGATTTTCAGACCATGTCTTACTGTATTCTTCTGACTAGCCTGACACTATGTAGCCCTGACTGACCTCAGACTTGAACTAGTTAGTCTTTTGTCTCAGCCTCTTCAGTCTTAGGATTACAGCACAAGATATTGTACCTATCATGTGAATAAATTTTTATTACTGGGCTGGAGAGAGGTCTCAGCAATTAGGAACACTTTCTGCTCTTCCAGAGAACCAGACTTTGGTTCCCAGTACACATTGGGTAGCTCACAACAATCTAGCTCCAGCTCCAGGGAACCTGAAGCCTCTGGGCTCCGTGAAGACCTGCATTTATGTGCACATACCCACATACAGATGCATACACTTACACATAATGAGCAAATAAAAATGTATCATTTTTAAAAATTATTACTACTATTACTGTTAATAAATTAGGATTTTAGAGGCCTGTCATGGTGGCTCACACCTGTACCTCAGCACACTGGAGGCTAAGACGGGATTGCTATAAGCTTGAAGCCAGTGTGGGTCCATCCCAGAACAACATCCAAAACCAAACAAACATAAAAATGAATCAATGGGCTTGGTTTGTCCCTGTAATCCCAACACCCAGGGGTAGAAGCCAGAACATAGGTTTAAGGTCTTCCTTATCTTCATAATGAGTCCCAGGATATCTGGGCTACTTGAGGCTATCTCAAAAAACAGTCTAGATCAGTCTGGTTTATTTAACTAAATGGTTGCCTCAGATGCTATATTTCAGGGACAAATGTTTGCAATAAAGATAGAATGAAAGACCAAAAGATGATTTTGTTTTGGGGTCAGAAGCATAGAGCTATGGGGAAAATCCCATTGTCTCTCTCCAGTTTCACTGTCTGTTCCCTGTCTTCAGTGCCACTTGCGGTATAGAGGGATGGGAAGAGTTTGCTGTTGGGGATTATTTGCTGTTGAATGTCATTGTTACTTGAGCCACCATGGAAATGTCTTGGTTGGAGAGACCATTGCAGTACACTGTGCAGCAGCGTCTGAGTAGGAGGAGAGCTAAAGCCAGGTTTATGTCCTCTGGAACCTAATCCAGAACCTCTTACATAGCAGGTGACCATTAGTGAACGAACCCAGCCCAGACCAGTAGAATTCCAGCATTCATTGAAGTGCAAAATATACATTTTACTACTGCTGCCATATTGAGCAGTCAGATGATTCAAAGTGTGAGAAATAAAACTGCAAACACAGTTTATGCTGCTTATACTGTGGCTTTAAGTCTGTCATATTTGCAACTGCATTTTTTGTCACTGTGTGTCTGTGTGCAAATCTTTTGTGTCTTCACTATTGGTGATAACAGCTTGCTGGGACTTAAAGGTATTATACAATACTTAGTTAATTATTCATATTGGGGTTATATTCAGCCTGATTGTGTCCCTTTTCTGTGACAACAAGAGGTTAGAAATACTGTATTGATCCTTCTATTTATTTTTGTGTTTGTTTTCAGTGATCTGGGTGTTAAAACAGGATCTCACTATTGTAGCTCTGGCTGTCCTGGAACTATATAGACTAGGCTAGCCTCAAACTCACAGAGATCTGTCTGCCTCTGCCTCCCAAGTGTATGGATTAAAGGTGTATGACACCATGGGGGGGGGCTCTGTTTATTTTTTATATGTGTTAAGAAAGTACTTGCTTGGAAAGTTGGTTGGTTTATTTGTGAATTTTTTTCTGCCGACAGCTCACTTGCCCTAACAGATAGTAAAAATGATAGGTATGAGTTCAGGTCACCCAAGGAGCGGCAGTCTTCTCTCAGCTCCTTTTTACCTTCTGGCTCAGAACCAGTGTGTAGCCAGCCAGAGCCAGAGAGCTGAAGAATTACTATGTTGATCTAGCCTACTGGAATGGTTTGATTTGCAGGTGGCACAAAAACAAGTTATTATAAATGGAGCCTACATTATTGCTTTGCAGAATCATTTTAGCTTTTAGGGAGATTTTTTTTCCTTAGCTATGGACTGATTTATTTGAGGTCTCGTGGGCAGCTGCTGCCTTGCAGTGCATTAATAGAACGGCAATTGTTGCTATTTAGAATGCTCTGGAATGTGTGCCATCATTTGGTTCAGGGCTGACTCTTATACCAGATTTGCAAGAGATAAAGGTTACTCTATTAAGTGGATTAGTAGCTTTTCCTAATTACCACATCTTATGATCTATATAATTAGAGTTATTGTTGCCAGGATTGGTTGTTTACAAATTAGCCACATGATGGTGAAGTACATGAAGTTAGCCAGACAGAGCTGAGTAATACTAGTTTCTCTCTCCTGCCATGTTACAGGATGTATAGTGCTGTCTCCATCATAGTACTGACAGTTACTAGAATGATGCACTTAACCCTTGCTCCTGGTCCAGAGTAAACATTCTGAAAAACAGTAGCAGTAATAGTTGTTGTTGTTTGTTACTGTTGTCTCATGTATCCCAGACTGGCCTCATTGTATAGCTGAGGAAGAGCACTTTGAATTTCTGATCCACCTACCTCTACCCGCCGAGTGTTGGGATTACAGGTGGTGCACCACCAGGACTGAATGCATGCTAGGCAGGTACTCTACCAACTGAATACCCCAACCTCAAGTAGTTATCAATTGGAGACCTATTAGTTATATAGCATCATGCTTCATTGAATCTAAGACTATCATTGTATTATGTTTGGCTAAAAATTATAACTAATTCATATAAAATGTATGTGTTAGAATAGGTATATGTGTTGTCTAGTCTTTTTAAATTGTAGTAAAATAAACACTTCATGTTTAACTTTGAGATGGGGATCTATCTGTGTTACCTGTGCTAGCCTAGAACTCCAGCTTCAAATGGTTGCCTTGCCTCAGTTTCCTGAGTAGCTGTGGCTATAAGCGGGTGCCACTGCAGCGGACCATTTACCATTTTTACATGCATAACACAGTGGCCTTACATCAGTAGCATTGTTTAGTCTTCCCCAAGTGAATCTGCAGATGTATCCAGCACTCCATTCCCCACTTCCTGTCTCTGGTTACTCTGTTTTACCTTCTGTCACTGACTTTGAGGGTTCTATAGTCCTTCTGAGTGGCAGTTATCTTAACCATGTACATCTGTTTACATACATGTGTGGGGAAGCCATAGATCCATGTCTGGTGATTTCTTGGTCACTCTCCATCCTATTTTCTGAGACAGGCTTTCTCATTGAACCTAGTGAGCTCTGGGAATCTGCCTGTCTTTGCCTCCCTAGTTCATCTTTACTGTTCAGTACCTCCCCCCCCCCAATCTAGGACTTAAACTAGGATCTTTATACTCACTCTGTCAACTGAGCTGTTCCCTTGGTTCTTATTTATCTTTTTATGGACATGAATGTGTCTGTGACTGTCCAGTTCAGTCAGATGTATATAGCAGCAGGCATGGCTCTGAAAGTGGCATTTCCCACTGTATCTTAGAGACTATAGAAAAGGAATGGCCCGTCAGATGGCTCAGCAAGTAAAGGCATTTGTCCCCAAGCCTGATGGCCTTTGTTCCATTCCCAGGACTCATAAAGTGGATGGAGAGAACTGACTCCCTCAAGATGTCCTCTGGCCTCCATACAGGTGCAAGCACACCCATGAGGCGCACACAAATATTTTTAAAGGAGAGAATTAGGCTAGAAGATAGGGGGTCGCTTTTAGAAATAGGTTTTATGATGCAAGTAAACATATACTTTTTTCTGACCGCTTTCCTTCAATGTTTTTTACTAGCAACTTCTCTTTTCCTGGCTGATTTTAAAAGGCTTCACTTACGACGTTACCACTAGACTGGTGGTGGTGGTGGTGGTGGTGGTGGAGGTGGTGGGAGGAGGAGGAAGAGGAAACCTAAACACAGCACGGGGAGGTGGAGGCAGGCTTGCTGCTCTACAGAGCAAGTTCCAGGACTATGTAGAAAAGCCCTGTCTCCAAAGAAACATTTCTAAGTGTTTCTCACAAGATAGATTTTCACAGTTTTCCCACGCTCAATATCGTATGACTGTAAATCCTAGCATAATGGAAAGCTAAACTGTCTGTGCAGGGTGTCATTGTCAGTTAGCCTGTGCCCTTTTCCTATGTAAATAAGGTATCTCAATTTTTCTCTCCATAGGAAGAGCTGAAACATAATCAGTTCTATTGAATCTTTTAAACTTTATGCTAAATGTATTTGCCTCTAATGCACAATTACATCTCATTTCCCTGTGCCACTTAAGAGTAATTTTTGGGGAAAACGAACTAATGGGGATGTAACATGCCTGGTGAGTTAGGACCTTGGGAAGCCCCACAGGCGTTGGAGAAGGGATAGGCACAGTGCAGGGGGAGATTCCCCACCTGTGCTCACCATTTTAGATATTTCAGGGCCTTCTGGGTCTATCTTTTAGCTGCCCTTGTAAGCTGCAGGCAGGTGCTCTGAGTGAGTGGCCCAAATTAGGCTGACTTTGGCCTTCAGAACCAATCACAGAGATGAACTCCAACTCATAAATTAGCTACTTTAAAACATAGAGGTATGCAATTTACAATTGTAACGTTCTTCAACTTCACAAACATTTGTATAAAGGGTGAAGGGCAAATACATACTCTCACAGTGTGGTGTTTCTTATTTTCTGCTTGAGAGACATGTTCATTTCCCCTCCCTTTTATCTCCCTGTTGCCTTGACACTATTGCCTCTGAACTCCGTTCTCATCTCTCCCTGCTGTGACAGTTCCTAGCTCTTCACGGTACCTGCAACTCTTTCAACTCATATTTTCCACCAGCTGTCAGTTGCAAAATAAGGTTGCTTTGTCTGGGGGAAAGGGTAGAATCCTTTCTGAGCGTCTCCTTTTTCTTTGAAGCTGAAGCACTTGAGGGACAATTGAGCTGCTTTTAGGTTTCCTTACCACCCAGCTTTCTCTTCTGATGGATCCTGCCATGAATACCCAGTCCTGTTGATGACATCGATTTGTTGCTATGGAAATAGTGGTGGTATCCCAGATTCAGCCCAGTAACTTTACTGCGGGTTCTTGCTAGAGAAATGGGCAGGGCATTAGGGAGAACCTCATTAAAACTGAAAGCTGTCAGTTCTAAACAGTTAAAAGGTAAATGTAAACAACCTTTACTATACACAGACAAAAAAAGGAAGGCCTTTGCAAATGTCTGGTGTGCAGCTGGACACTGAGTGTACATTCTGACCCTCTAAGACCTAAAGGAGTGGGGTTTCCTAGGGTATTTACTACTCACATTGAAATCTCTTGACCGGGTTTGCACTGAAACAGCCTTTGTTTTGTTTTCCAGGACATGGGCAGCAACAAGTAGCCCCTTCCCCAGCCCCAGCCTCAGCAGCCACACCACCAGCCAGCAAGCCCCAGCCACAGAGTGGGAGCTTGGGAATGGGTAAGTTGTTACTCTAGAATATCAGGAGTGATGGGTCAAGATCCAAAGAGTGTTTTGAAATTTACTTTGAGCCAGGTGGTGGTGGCACACACCTTTAATTCCAGTAATCAGAAGCCAGAGGCATGTGTATCTCTGTGAGTTCAAGGCCTGCCAAGCTACACAGAGAACCCTGTCTTGAACCACAAAAAAAAAATAAAAATTAATAATGACAATAAAATAAAATTTACTCTGAGACTGAAGTTTTCAAAATCCTCTTTATGGTTTAGGCACAGTAGCCTAGGCCAGCACTTAGAAGTAGAGGCAGGGGGATCAGGAGTTCAAGGTTGTTCTCTACTACATAGCAAGGCCAGCCTGATTACATGAGACTCTCAAAAAAAAAAAAAAAAATACCCTTCATAGTGGATTGCAAAGAATAATTCCAATTAAATTCTCACCTTTTTACGACCTACCATCCACTTGTTATATTTGGCTTGTCTCTCCAGGTTTCTCATTTGAAGCTCTCATGGGATTTTATCATTTCCCTTGAGACAGAATTGTTCCTGTTGGCTATGGCTTCTATTTTTTTTTTTTTCTCTGTTCATTTAACTTTGGCCACAGCAGGTCTTGTGGTCCTTTGGTGTGCTTCTGGCCTTTGTTTTAGGGACCTCTTCATCTGAGATGCCACTCTTGGAAACCGATCTATAGATGACGGCTACATTTCCTTTTAGAGTTTTGTTATTACTGGTTCTTTACTGCCACATCGTACTGCCTTCTCCCTCCCTTCTCAGCTCTTTATATTTTAATTATATATAAGATTTATTTGTTTGTTTATTGTGCCTGCAAGTGCCACAGTGTTCAGGTGGAGACCAGAAGACAGATTGCTGGAGTCAGTTGTATGTCCTGGGGATTAAATTTACGTCTCCAGGGTTAGTGACAGGCACTTGGATCTACTGAGCCATCTCGCCAGTCTTCCCCTCCCCCTCTTTAAGGCAAGTTCCTAAGAAAAGTAGAGTTAAGATGTCATTAAGTTTCCATGAGACGTTCTGAACATACAAGTTTCCCCATCGGTCTTCATAGTCTTTAATCCATCCCTGTAATAGGGTAACTCTCTCACCTGCCCATCTCCATAAGTTACATCTATTCTCCTCTCTGACACTTTAAATGGCTGAAGGAGGTAGTGGAATACATTCTCTAAATAAAATGATAAGCCATTGAAAAGCCCCTTCTTTGGCTTCCCTCCCCCCTCGCCCCACAGACTTGCCTATTCATTTGCATTTCTTGCCTTATATTGAAATTTATTTTTAATGATCAATTAATGTTCCCTAAACTGGAAGATAGTAGAAAATGGACTAGATGAGTGTGACAGGTGGTATAAAAATATTAAATGAATGGGTGCTTTTGTATCGTTTATAAAATTGTGAGGACGGTCCCCCCCTACGCCTTGAGCCCAGTATGATGTCGGTGCTAGACAAGTGTTCTACCACTGCGCTACATTGCTAGACCTAACTGTGTGTTCTTTCTGCAGTGTGTGTGTTTCCTTGTATCATCTTAAGGAACATTGTCACTTCCCAGAACAGAAATCTTAAGAATCTGGGAGTATCGTGCTCCATGCCACACTATGTGGAAGCTCAGAAAGTAGATTACTTGTCTTTAGCCAAATTCTGATTTAAAAAAAAAAAAGTTGTGAGCCTGCAAGATAGCTCAACTGGTAAAAGCGCCTGACAACCCTTATTGAACCACCAGAACCCACAGTGGAAGGAAAAAATCGACTTCACAGAGTTGACCTCTGCCCACCATAACCCCACATCCCCATGTGTCCATTAAACACACATGCATACATAATAACAATACATTTTTTAAAATCATTGTTTGTTGAGACAGGATTTCCCTGGCTATTCTAGGAACTCTTTCTGTTAGACTAGGCTGACCTTGAACTTAAATACCCATCTGCCTCTGCCTCCCAAGTGTTGGGGCTAAAGGTGTTGCTGCCATGCCTGACTATAAAAAAAAAAATCTTTTTAAAAGGCCAAGCATAGTAGTATTCACCACTTGGACCAGCCAAGCCTACCTAGTGACACCCTGTCTCCAGGGGTTTGGGGGAGGTAGGTGTGTGGAAAGATGGGGTTGTTCAACAGTTAAGAGCATACATTGATTTTCTAAAGGACCTGAGTTTGATTCCCAGTGCCCCTGTCAGGCAGCTCATAACTGCCTGTAACTCTAGCTCCAGAGGATCTGATGCCCCTGCAGGCACCCACACACATGGCACACTCAGACACACATGGCACAATCAGACACACATATGTACATACATGAGCGAAAAGTAACAAATCTTTTTGAAAAGCATTTTGGCATAAGAGGGAGATTTGAAATTAGGATTTGGTTTATTGGAAGATGAAGCTTTATAGATAATAATGTCCATAGATAGGAAGGATCTCATTGGTCAGTAGACCTTTTTTGTGCTCCTGTTGCATGAAGGACAGCTGTGTAGCTTGGCAAAGGGAAGCAAGGTCACAGTACTAAGCTTTGTATCTTGACCAAAAATTGGCTTTTAGTCTCTGTTCCCAACTGAACACTGCCCTGTAGATTTCATCCTAGACTGTTCTACCTTGTGGCAGTGTTGAGATTACACATTGGTAATAGATGTCCTTTTCTGGGTCCTTAGCTTCTAGCCTTTCTTGTGGCATGGCCATAATGAGAATTAATTTTAAGCAAAGTAATGGTTGTCGGACAGGGGAAATGACTTAGTGAATAAAAGCACTTGCTTCACAACCATGAAGATCTGAGTTCAAATCCTGAGTGCCCAAATCATATAAAAGCCAAATATAGTAGCAAGAACATCTCTATTGACAGTACCTTTGGGAGATCAGAGATGGAGACAAGCCAATCTCTGGAAGCTTGTGGATGCTAACTTGGCACATGCGGTGAAAATATAACAAAGGGAACATGTTTCAAAAAAGTTGGATTTTTTGAAATATCATGTGTCCTCTACATACATACCATAGCATGTCACACAATACACACACATATACACACTACACTTCAAGAAAAATGAAATGATTGCCCTTTTCTTGGTGTGTTTATATAGGTTCTACTATGGCTAAGACATATGGTGCCTCAAAGCCATTTGGAAAACCTGCTGGAACTGGCCTGCTGCAACCTTCAGGAGGGACACAGTCCAAAGTGGTACCCATTGCCAGCCTCACCCCTTACCAATCCAAGTGAGTTGTTGCATAGGACAAGGGTAGGCTTACGTGTAAACTTCTGGGTCACTACCTTATAGGATGTCTTTCTTATTTTTTTGAGCTAAAAGATACAAATTGTGACAACCTTTAACACTTTTATCAAAAATAAAAATAAAAAATGGTAAAAATAGCAGTCTGTCATAGCCTATGAAGGTTTTGTCAGTTTTGAAAAATTTGAAGTTTAAATTATTTACAGATAGGCTTAGGAATTGTATGTATTTGTGCTAATTCACATTTTACGTCACATAAAGAAATGACTTTTAGTCCAAAACTTGTTACTATGATTTAATTTGGCTAAGATCATCTGTCCTATTTGTATTAGCCACATTAATTTGCCCCAAACGTTAACTTCTTTGATACTACTTTTTCCATTAAAAATTAATTAAAGCATTGAACATCAGGCTTTTTTTCCCTCCAGAATTCTTTAAGGTAGGTTTTTATTTATCCTGCAATACTTGGTAAAATATGGGAGGTAATTTCTCCTGTAAAATTCTAAGTAAGGAAATCAGTGTCCTCAAGTTCTGTTTTCAAGATGGGCACCAGGGTTTTGGGTTTGGGGACTCCTTTTTAGTGGTCTCTCTCTAGGGTCATACCACTTTGTAGTGTTTCCTTTGGTGGCCCATGGATGCCATGCTTTGTAGGCTTGTGTTTATATTTGGCATGCATTAGAAATGAGGCAGACATTTGATAGTGATTGTGTCAGTCCCTGTAATTGAAAATGGTGGCAAAATATAATTGCTGGTATAACTGAATTTTTTTTCTCTCTTGGAACCTTCATTAAAGGGATATTGTTGCCTTGGTGATATTTTTTGAGGAAGGGAGAAGATTTATAAATTTACTTACTTGACAGGAGAATGAGTTAGTGTTAAACTACCTGATATATTTTACTGTTTGCTTATTCTGTAAACTGTCAAACCTGTATGTCATCTTGGGGTTTTAATTAGCTGGATTAAAACACAGCTAGCATTGACAGATAAACCCTGCATGAGAGAAGAAAGGCCACAGGAAGATGATTTCTGCTTATCTTTAGTCCAAGTAAGAAAGGCTATACACACTAACGTCATTTGTTTGCTTTTTTAGGTGGACTATTTGTGCCCGTGTCACCAACAAAAGTCAGATTCGTACTTGGAGCAATTCCCGAGGGGAAGGGAAGCTTTTCTCTATAGAACTGGTAGATGAAAGTGTGAGTATTTGCCACATGGGAAGGTGTTGGCCTCCAAGACTTGGGCTCAGCTCTGGGGCCCATGCAGTGGCAAATACCAGTACAGCAGAAATAGGTTGTCACTGTGGCTTTCCATCTATTGTAGTTATTTTGTTTGTTATTTTGTTTTGTTTGGGGGGCAGGGTTTCTCTGTGTAACTCTGGCTATCCTGGAACTAGCTGTGTAGACCAGGCTGTCTCAAACTCAGAGATCAGAGATCTGCCTGTCTCTACCTTCCTAGTGCTGGGATTAAAGGTGAGTGCTGCCAATGCTGCACGGCCTCCACCACCATCTGGTTGTTATAGATTTTTGGTGCTATCTCGAGGATAGGGCTAAACATCAGATCAAATACTTCTTCCTAAAGGAGAGCTTTTGTAACAATAAAAGTTAGCATACTTTAAGTAGCCTCACGTGCTGGAGAGACTGCAGCACTCTAATTATGTTGCTGGGGGCTTGGCTGATGTCCCGGATTGTGATCCTTGCTAAAGAGCAGTGCATTTGCCTCCATCAGAAGGGAGGCAACAGTTTCCAAGCTTTAACTGCTTTGTGGGGATGGTTTCTGACCATATATACTCATAATGCTTTATTTAAAGCAAAATGCAAGTGCTGGAGAGATGTTCTTCCAGAGGACCTAGGTTCAATTCCCAGCACCCTCATGGTGGCTCATAACCATCTGTGACTCCAGTTTCACGGGTCCAGCACCCTCTCCTGGCCTCCTTTCAAGCATCAAGCATGCAACCTGCACAACACCCATACATACAAAATAAACAAAATGATGCCGATCAGGACAGAACTTTGAATGTTTCTCCCCCTCCTCTTCCTCTTGTTGTAGTATAGCTTGGCAAATTCTTAACTCTGATGGTAGATTCAGTTATTGGAAACTAACTTCCTACAGGTTGTTGGGTAAGATTTCAACCATTTAGTTATGTTTCTTACTACCCATTGTTAACATGTTGCCTGACAAAAGAGTAACAGTGAAATCAAATCTCGAGAGACTGGAAAGCATGACTTGTTAGAACATTTTGGCAACAGCTCCTGACTGTGAAGTAACCCATCATTTAGGTTGCAGGCGAAAGGAAGACTGCTGAATCATTGGGGTTCAGCACAATTTCCTGTGGGCTTTGAGCCTGTCACTCAGGACCCAGAACTTCTTGTTTTCATTATTGGAATATTAAAGGCCTCCTTTTAAAAATGTTTTAGATAACATTTTAACAATTATTTTAGTTTGTGTGTGGGGGTATGAATGTGCAAAGGCTAGAGCACAACTTGGTGGTCTTCTGCCTTTACGTGGGTTCCGAGGATTGAACTGGGTGACCGAGCTTGCATAGCAAAGTGCCTTTATCTGCTGGACCATCTGACAGCCTCCTTATTTTACATTTTTAACTTACATGGTTCAGTCATGCCTATGGGCTCAGCTAGTTGAATTTCTCTTGCTTTATCAGAACTGATAGCTTGGAAGTGTGGAAGTATATGTAGGTTTCTGGGATGTCTGCAGCCCTTTGGGGCATCTTTACACTCGTGGTGCTGCTCCAAAGATGCTATCATAATGCCAGAATGGCCGACTCTCGCTCTTCAGAGTAGGTGTCTAGCAGTGCGGTTCTCATGTGCTCTCACTTGCTCTTGCAGGGTGAAATCAGAGCGACTGCTTTCAATGACCAGGTGGACAAGTTCTTTCCCCTTATTGAACTGAACAAGGTAAGACCGAGTTGAGTCAGAGCCAAGAAGCTGGCTAGTAAGTGCCACGAGCACAGTCGGCAGGTTGCATTGTGGGGAAGGGTTTCGATGGGCTGACTAGCATTCCTTGACTTGGTCTCCTTTGCAGGTGTATTATTTCTCAAAGGGCACTCTGAAGATCGCTAACAAGCAATTCTCCGCTGTTAAAAATGACTACGAGATGACCTTCAATAATGAGACTTCTGTCCTTCTCTGTGAAGATGGCCATAATTTACCCACAGTTCAGTTTGATTTCACAGGGATCGGTGACCTGGAGAGCAAGTCTAAAGACTCACTTGTAGGTCCGTCCAGGGTTGAGGGCGAAGAGTGTGATTGTATCTCCAGTGTTTGGGGTGGCGCACAACTAAACATGCTTGCCATGCATCCCTTGGTTGTGTTTTAAGAGGGGCCTTGGTCTCTGCTGTTACAATTTGTTCTGTGTTTCAGACATAATCGGGATCTGCAAGAGCTATGAAGATTCAACAAAAATCACAGTAAAGTCTAGCAACAGAGAAGTTGCTAAGAGAAATATCTATCTGATGGACATGTCAGGGAAAGTGGTGACTGCAACTCTGTGGGGAGAAGACGTGAGTCCTTGCATTGACAGTCCATGGGTGGGGTGCTTGTCCTTCTGAGCTGCAGGGGGACAGAGTTGGCCTGTCTAGCCCTTACTCTGTGAGATGATCAGTTACTTCAGCTTCCCTTGGTGGACTGTCCCTTACTCTACCTCAGGAAGGTGGGAAAGATTGGTTTCCTGGAAGGCTGAGCAGGTTCGTTACTGTTAGGTCTGTCTTACATAGAGTCCACACACATCGACAGTATTCATTCTACTACTGACTGTACCTTCTTCCTGCCAGTGATGCTTGTGTGCATTTGCTTTATAGGCCAACAAGTTTGATGGTTCTAGGCAGCCTGTGATGGCTATCAAAGGAGCCCGGGTCTCCGACTTTGGAGGACGGAGCCTCTCTGTCCTGTCATCTAGCACTGTCATTGTGAATCCTGACATCCCAGAGGCCTATAAGCTCCGTGGATGGTAGGTTTTGTGGGCCTTGGCTAAGTGGTTACTTGTGCTCAGGCTTTGAGAAGGGCTAGTTTCCATCGGCTTCTGAGTTTCTGCTGAGCCTTTGCTATTGAGTGGAGTGGTTCATGTGTTTCTTGGAGGCCTTATGCCTTCTGAGCTGGTGGCCTGAAAGCCCTTACACTGACCAATTTAACCCCCTGATGAACCTAGAGAATTAGAGAAAGCAATTAGAATGTAACCGTTGCATGCTGACCTTGATCCCTCACCACCACTCCCTCCCCCCCCCAACAGAAGGGCTTTAGCAGCTGCATGCTAAAGGATGTGTGGAGAGCATCTTTTGCTCTCCTAGGTTTGAGCTGTGGGCAGCTGATGTGGGGGTAGAATGTACTTTCTCTTTCTGGAGTCTCTGGAGCTGGTCACCTCTTTTGGTGTGTATTCACTGGACTCTGTCAAAGCATGGTGGGAACAATGGGCTTTTTGTTGGCATTACATCGTTATTCCCGAAGCACTGAAGAGACAGGAGAGCTTGTTAAAATCCCCACGCCGTATCTAGCTTTTTAAGAAAGGCATTAAAACTCTGCCTTAGAAGAGCACTTCATCCTGAGGGTGTCGTGTGGAAGGGTTGATGTGGGCAAAGAAAGTACTTTACCCAGCCCAAGCTGGGGGGAGGGGGGGTGCAGCGGTGGCTTAGAGTTAGGAACCCAAAGAATAGCTAGCTCATTTTATAGTCCTCACTTTTGTTTTGACTCTGATATATGGCAGTAATAGTAATATTTGAATAATTTGATAGAACATCTGCTGGAGTGTCTGTATGGCTTAAGCCAACCTCATGAATCCATCTATTTAACTGTGCTGGTAGCTACTAGCATTGCATTATATGACAGAATCCCATAATAGTCTAACTAGAAACAGTCGTGTTTTTGGTTTGTTTTTGTTGGTTGATTTTCTTCCAGGCTCTGAACACAACTCCAGGTTAATTGCATGCCTACATTAAGGTGTTCATATTTCACTGTCAGTAACTGTGATCACAGAAAACACATTTCTGTCTCCTGAACAAAAGATCCTGTCATTGATCTAGGACAAGTTCAGTGCACACACCCCACCCAGGCAAGGATTAGCGCCGTTTAGATCTTGGCACTAACAGGGTGGAATTTTTATTATAAGAGGGGCTCCCGTCTCCTTGCTCTATTGATTCTTGATGAGCTGTCTTTGGTGGTAAATGTCTATTTGAAGTTTTTGGAACCGTAAGCTGGCAGCTAGCAGTGGTGAAACCAATTGTGGACTCTGTCCTCTATGACGGATGTAGCTGCTTACCTGACACAGTGTGGCCCAGGGCAGCAGCCACTCTGTTGAATGGTCTCTTTTTAGGGAGTCAGTTCTGTATGTGGCTAGCATTCAATTGCCTACCACTTGGGTGTTTGATATGTTTGTTTTTGTTTGTTCATTTGAGACAGGGTTTTTCTGTGTATCCCAGGCTGGCCTCTAACTCAGAGATCCAGCCTCTGCCTCCCAAGGAATGGGATTAAAGACAAGTGCCACTACACCCAGCTCATGTTTTTAATCTCAAACTCATTGCTTTCTTGCGTGTTCTTGCTACCTTCTCCCTGGCCTCTGTTCTTCAGATTAGCCAATAGATGGTCAAGATGTGTGATCAGTTTTAATAATAACTTTATATAAATGAATTAACCTTGATATTTGCATAAATAAATTCGCACTGACAAAGCAAATATCTAACACAGCAGATAATGCCTTCTGATGAAGTATGTTGAATTCTGTAACTGATTAGGCTTAAAAGATTTCTACCATGAAAACATTTTTGGCTGACTCATAAAACAAAAATGTCCCTTTTCATCTGATTCATTTCAATGATTGAGGTTTAGGCTGGAAGTGCAGGGGACTTCAGCAGGGTCGCCTTCTGTTCTGAGTTTGTTCACAGTTTTTAATATGCAGCCCAGTTTGGGGGAGGGGGTCTGTGGTACTTTGGCATTGTTTGTCTTGACCATGGGATGGGGCGGGTGTGGAGGTCAAAACAAATGAGATCAAAACAATGGCCATTGTATTTCTTAAGTGGACTAAGGTGCACGTGCAGGGACCCAGGTGGGGGCTGCTGGTGACAGAGCTTGTGGCTGGTATATCCAAACTGCACATTTGAGAAGGATGCAGAGTTCTTGTCACCATTGCTTTTTGTTTTGTTTTTTTAGGTTCGACTCAGAAGGACAAGCCTTAGATGGTGTTTCCATCTCTGACCTCAGGAGTGGAGGTGCTGGAGGGACCAACACCAACTGGAAAACTTTGTATGAGGCTAAATCAGAGAACCTGGGCCAAGGTGACAAGGTACCTCACGTCTCTTACGTCACGGGAGCCCAGAGAGCAGTAGGGGATTGAGTTTTTAAACAGGCTTTCAGTGCTAGTTCAGGGCTGTGTTCTCATCTGGGACACAGAGCACCAGTCACTGCTCCTCATTATCGGAGTCTCAGTCACTGCCAGTGTAGAGGCTGTGTGTGCTGAGGGCTGTATTGTGGCCTCTGCTGCGAGGCAGAAGAGTGTGACGAGTTTCTGGGTACCGAGCACATGGTGGTAACCAGGCTTTGCCGTGTAGCGTGAACTGACCTCGGGTTCATGTTGGCGTCTGAGCAGAGTGTAATGCAGGCTGTCAGCATCAGACAGCTCCTATGGGTTTGAGCCTGAGTCGTAGATGGAGAGGCTGCTATCCTGCCAAGGACTGGCTCTGGTATTTGACTTTAGTTGCCGCTTTCTGTTTCAGTGTTCCTACCTTGACCTAACCTGTGTTCTGCAAGATACTTGAATCATTTATTTCTATTGTGCTCCCTAAGTATCACTCGCTGCAGCTCCTTTACTGTCATCATATACAATATAGGTTTTCTTCCTTACTGTCTCATTTCACTGTGCACTCGATCCATCATTGTCACCCACAGCAACTTATAATACTATTAGAGAACATCTTGAGAATTAAACATTGGCTAGATTCTGTTTCTCTTGTCAGCCAGCTGCTTTCTTAAACTAAAGATAGTATGTAGTCAGAACTGAGCATACAGGACACTGCCTGTGCTTAGCCTGTTAAATCAGGCTTCAAGTCTGAATCTTACCTAGAAATAGAGAGAAACTCTTTAGGCATTTTAAGGTTTAGCTCTCTACAGCTTTCTCTTTATGTTTTTTAAAGTCATTTTTTATTTGCACTTTCCACTGCAGTGTATGAAATTCAAGCTCAGCTCTCCTCGTGGGTCCCAGGGGCCAGGCTTAGGTCATCCCACCTGACAGCAAGTGCTTTCCTCCATGAGCTGGCGTGTCGGCTCTAGCTTGCTTTTTAATGTTTTTATTTTATGTGTATGAATGTTCTCCCTGAATGTAAACCAAATGAGTGGCTGGTGTCTGTGGTGGTCAGAAGCTACCAGACCCCCTGGAATGAGCCACCATGTGGGTGCTAGGGAGCTGAACTTGGTTCCTCTGCAAAAGCAGCCAGCATCCTTAACAGGAGATCATCTCTCCACTCACCCACCCATCCACCCACCCCAGGCCTACTTATGTACTCAGTTCTGTGGCACTGAGGGTTAAATGTAGCAACTCGTGCGTGCTAGGTAAGCTCTTCCACTGAGCTATGCCCCCAGCCCTGAAGCTGTCTAATCTAGGTAGTAGCACAGTCTTTAAATGACAACAGATAGACTCATTGTGAACCAGGCATGATGGCAAATGCCTTTAATCCCAACACTTGGACATCAGAGGCAAGTGGGTCTCTGAGTTTGAGCCTCAGCTGTGTAGAGAGTTCCAGGACAGCCAGGGCTAATTAAAATGGTCCAGTGGTTGGTAGCTTAGCTCTGAATTCGGGGTATTCTGGATTCTGCAGTTACTTGGCACCACTGAACCTAAGCTGAAAACACGAATGCCTGAGAGCTTGTGTGTGGGGTCCAGAGGTAAAGTGGATCCACCCAGAGCCCTTGACTTAGCCCTCCTGGGTTATTTAGTAGGGACTCCTGTTTACATGGTCTTAGTCGTGGGTACTTGGGCATTCTCTTGAACTTTATTTGGTCCAGGAGTTGCTGGTCAAGGCTGTGAGCTTGCTGTCTATTATTGTCAATAAAATGTTATGGCACTGAGCAGTGATGATGCACGCCTTTAATCCCAGCACTCCAGAGGCAGAGGCAGAGGCAGGTGGATCTCTGTGAGTTGGAGGTCTGGTCTTCAGAGTGAGTTCCAGGACAGCCAGGGCTACACAGAGGAAACCCTGACTCAAAAGCTTTTTTTTTTAATTTTTTATTGGATCCTCCTCCACCTTCATGTTGTCTGAAGGTTGTCTTGTCCCACAGCAGCAGGCAGTAAAGACTGACGACATGGATTCTGGGGTCTAAAGATTTTCTCTGGCTTGTCACAGGAAAAGCTTACTGAACCCTAAAAATCAGTGTAGAAATCTCTGACATGGTAAAAAAAAAAAAAAAATAATATGTACTTGGCCAGCAAGGTGACTCAGTGGGTAAGGATCCCTGACATCAAGCCTGGCAGCCTGAGCCCAGTCTCCAAGACTCACGTGGTGAAGGAAGATCACCAGCTCCCACAAGCTGTCCTCTGGCCTGCACACACATACTGTGATATATATGTACACATACACAAAAACACATATACCTACACATAATAAATACATATATTTTTAAAATAGTATGTGCTGGCAAGATGACTTGGCCCTATCTCTTAGAAACTTGAGTTCCCTGGAACCACCGTGGAAGGAGAGAAGTGATCCCTGGAAATTGTCTTCTGGCCTCTGCAAACACACAGTGGAACGTGATTGCCTGCATTAGTATGCATGTGATCTTCATACACACAGAGATACACATATAAAACAATTAATAAAAAAGAATCATGTGCCCAGATGTGGTGGCTAAGCACTCTAGAGACAGGAGCAGGCCGATCTCTGTGAGTTCAAGGCTAGATAGTGAGACTCCACCTTAAAGGGGGGAGCCCTGAGTGCTGTGGGTTTGCTTGTAGCAAGCACAGAATGAACAATTCTCCGTATTTGGTCTGTGAGTGTGGGAACTAGAAGACACATCACTTACCACTTGCAAGTAAGAACGGCTTCCAGTGGCCTGTTCCAGGCCCCCAGGCCCCGGTGTAGCTTGCTGATGTGGGCCTCTGTGACACTTTTCTCCCATAGGCGGACTATTTCAGCACCGTGGCGACGGTGGTGTTCCTTCGCAAAGAGAACTGTATGTACCAGGCCTGCCCCACCCAGGACTGCAATAAGAAAGTGATTGACCAGCAGAATGGGTTGTACCGCTGTGAGAAGTGTGACCGGGAATTCCCCAACTTCAAATATCGAATGATCTTGTCGGTGAGTAGAATGGTTAGTGAGACACTATGGTGTTCATTCATTGACTGACACTGTGGGGGGGGTTGACGGTGGAGCCCTGGTGGTTGGTAGGAAGGAATTCACAGATGCTGCTTCTCTGTAAATAAGGAAGGAAGTAAGGGGGTGCCCTGGCTGACCTGCAGTGTCCGTGCTCCTGAGAGCTTTGTGCCAATGGCAGCCCTCCGTGATGTGTGCTGTCACTGTGCTGGTGGCGCTAGCCTCCTCACTGTTGTGCCTGTGTAGTTGTCCTGTGGGTACTCTTGTTTTTCTCGACCTCGGTTGAGTTGACTTGAGGATTATGCCAGAGTGCATCATTGCTCTTTTATACTCTGATCTGGTTTGATTTGATTTGACAGTAAGTAATGTGTCCAAAACCTTAAAAATGTTCCCATTTCCTAATGCAGAAGCCACCTACAGGGAATTTATTCTGAAGAACTAATCAGCAATATTACAGCTGTGTGAAGTTTACTCTGAAAAGTTGGAGTCAGTTTAAATGCCCTTCTGTTCTGTTTGTTACTTTCTTTAGTGACTAGCCACTTCAGTGAGTAGAAGACTGTAAAGGCTTTAGATTTACAGCTTTTAGGATGGGGTTGTAGCTCAATGGATGACACATCTCTGTCATCCTTAGCTACTTGGCAAGTTCAAGGCCAGCTGGCTAGCTTGGGACACGAGAGAGACCCAGTCTCCAAAAATGAATGAATGAATGAATGAAACCAAAAACTAGCCAGGCAGTGGTGGCACATGCCTTTAATCCCAGCACTCGGGAGATAGAGGCAGGTAGATCTCTGAGTTCAACCTGGCCTACAGAGTGAGTTCAGGTCAACCAAGGCTACATAGAGAAACCCTGTCTTAGAAAAACAAATAAAATAAAGCAAAAATAATTTGGGGTTGGGGGTGTGACTGTCAGTGAAGTGGTAATAGTGCTAGAGTGAGAAAAGAAAAATCAAAAGCAGAGTGCCAGCATGAGGACTGAACTCAGTTCTTGGGGCTCATTGGCCTCTTGGCCCATTGACTCAGCAAGCTTTCTTGACTCTGACCAATTAATTTAAACCTCACCTCCACTGGGAAGCTTGTCATTTGTTTCTGTTGCTTAGTAGATTTGGTGACTGGTTGAAAGTCTTTAGCATTGGCTCTGAAATTACCTGTTGCTCAGTAATGGCTTAGAACCATCTCATGCAGCTCTTTAAATTCAAAATGTGGGGCTGGGGTGATGGCTTAGTGGTTAAGAGGACCGGGTTCAAGTCCCAGCACCCACACAGCAGTTCACAACTATCTGGCATCCTCACACAGACATAAATGCAGGCAGAACCCCAGTGTACATAAGAAAAAAGATTTTTTTTTTTAATGCCTGCTGTTGTGAAATGTTTTCTCTCCTGGCTGGTCCTGTGGCCCTTGAGCCCCAAATAGACACACAGACACTATATTAGTTATGAAACTGTTGGCCATTGACTAGGGCTTCTAATTGGCTAGCTTTTAACCCATTGCTATCAATTTATGTATTGCCACAAGGCTGTTGCTTACCCAGTAATACCCTGGCAGCATCAAGACTGTGTGGCCGGCTCACTCTGGCTACCTTTCCCAGAATTCTCCTTGTCTCCTAGACCCACCTATTTTCCTGCCTCATTGGCCAAACAGTGTTTTATTCATTAACCAATAAGAAACATATATACAGAACGACAGCCCCCATCGTCCTGCTTTGGGTCTTAAGAGACAGCTCTGCCTGCCTGCCAGCCTGCCTGCCTGCCTGCCTGCCTGCCTGCCTACCAAGTATGAGGACCTTAGTTCAGATCCTCAGCATCCAAGTAAAGTAGCACAGGCTTAGGCCTGGAGCTCACTGGCATCAGCCTAGCCAGTTGCTAGGCGCTGTTCACTGGGAGACCCTGTCTCAAAAGATAATGTGGACAGTAACTGTCGAAGACACTCAATGTCTGTCTCTGGCATCCACCTGCATGCACGTAATACATACAACACATACTATAAATAAAAAAATGTGTAAGTGTAACTTAGTCCATGGGAGGCTGAGGCAGGGAGATTGTAAGTTGGGCCTGTTTAGACTACATGGTAAGACTTTGTTTTTTTAAAAAAACAAAATAGTTGAGCATAGTGGCATATGTCTGTACTCTCAGCACTTGTGGGGGCGGGGGGAAGGGGGGGAGGCAGGAGTTCAAGGCCAGCTTTGACTACGTAGCAAGTTTGAGGGCAGATTGGGTTACATTCTATGATGTCTCAAAAAAACTAAAGGGTGCCAGGTGTAGAGGAAGAGAAAAAGAATAAATAGTAAAATTAAATGGAAAGAGCCCACTATTACTGTTGGAAGCCTTTTGCATTTATTGGGAGGAGCATAGTCTAACTGCATGCTTCTGCATCTGTGGGAGTTTAGTTGACCCGACTCCTGAGGTCTGAAATCACATCCTTACCATGGCATCTATCACAGTTTTTAAAAGACTGGCAAAGCATTGCCTGCACTCAGCAGTTGGGCCTAGCTTAACCCCGAATCCCTTCAGTGTGCTTAGAACATTTGCACAGCTAAGCCTGCTTTATGATAAAAGTGCCGAGCAGTTCGTGTGATTTACTGGGTACTGTACTAAAAATGAAACATGATGACTGAAACGGGATACTTCATGAGGGGAACCGTTCAGTCAAAGCATTGGGAGTCGGGGGCTGTGTATCTTTTTCCCTTGCAAGTTCTTCCAAGTTACTTTAAGTAGGGAAAGGTAATCTCCCTTCTTGTTGCTGTTTCTTTCTTTTGTTAATTATTTGCTAAAATGATAGCGTGTTGTGTTTTTGTAGGTAAATATTGCAGATTTTCAAGAGAATCAGTGGGTGACATGTTTCCAGGAGTCTGCGGAAGCTATCCTTGGGCAGAACACTGCGTACCTTGGGGAACTGAAAGAGAAGGTTGGCACAAATTTATTAGCACTGTGATAGTACTTGTGTTACACCACTGAGCTGTTTCTTGCTTGCTTCTTTGGGTGTTGTATATGACTTTTCATTGTACTGCATGTCTAGCAAGGGTAATGCACCAGGGAGCATAAAGCAGCTGTGGGAAGAAGCACAGATCACCTGCATCCCCGCTTCTGCTTTTACACATCACAGCTGATGTGCCTGCAGTCTGGAGCTACAAGGGGTCTTCTGAAATAACTCAGAGCTTGGGTCTGCTTTGTTAACCTAATGAACACTTTTTGGGAAAGTTGAGTCAGACCTTAGAATAGTGCGCATCTAGGGAACTTGCTATTTCAGTCTGTCAGATGGGGTTCTTACAAAGTGCCTTTGTTTTAAAGGTCACTTTACATGCTATGGTGATGCTTGCTGCCTGTTGTTTCAGTACTTGGGCTGAGGCAGAAAGATCGTCCAGAATTCCAGGCCAGGCTAGTTTACATAGTGAGTTCAGGGCTAGCCTGGACTTGCATAGTAACACTGTGTGTGTGTGTGTGTGTGTGTGTGTGTGTGTGTGTGTGTGTGTGTGTGTGTGTGTGTGTTGGGACCCTTGAGATGGCTCAGGGAGTAAAGCGCATGCCGTGCAAGCCTGACGACCCAAGTTCCATGACTGAAGCCCATGTGGAAGGTGGGGGGAGAGAGCGAACTCCGTAAAGTTGTCCCCTGACCTCCATGTGTGCACCTGTATGTAGCATGAGCGCCCACACAGTAAAAACAAACATTTTTTTAAAATAACTTACTTTACCTTTACTAATTTGCCTTCTTATACATTAGACTTATTTAATGCAGAGAATGGGTTACTGATTACACCAAATATAAGAAGGAGATACTTGCTGAATTGAAAGAAAGAATAGTAAGAGCCTTACTTTCTAGGCCGTGGAAATTGTCATCTGTTGACATACAATGTCCTTTTTCCCCTCATTTCCTCCATATTGGTTGGATACTTGTAAAGACCACAAAGAAGAATTACCATTTGTTTTGATGTGCTTTTCTTACTCTTTCTGTCCTCGCTTCTGTTTGGTTCTGCCCTCAACTCCTTTTTAAATTATCCATGAGGTCCCTGAAAATAGTCCAACAACGTCCTTTTACAAAAATAACTGGAATTGACTTTTAAAGTGCAATAGTCTTTTATCTCTTTTGCCTGGTCCTCTATTTTCATATCAGATTTGCAGGCTCCAGGCAGCCTTTCAGGATTTTTATGAGCTTATTATAGTTGACTGTTCTTTGCTGGTGAATGAGGGCATGCAGGACTTCCCTCAGGAACCAGGGTGCTCTGGGAGTGTGCATCCATGCTTCCCTGAGGCCTAAAGAGTAATGGCATCCAGTTTGAGCTTTTGAAAATTTAACACATTATTTTGTTTATATGCTGAAAATCCAAGGAATGACTTTTTTTTTTCCACCCTCAAATAACATCTACAAAAAGAAGTCTGTGCGATAAGTCTGTTTTCATACCCATGTGACCTACAGGAATACTTAGCTTATATGAACTGTTACTTTTATGTAAAGTTTTAAATTCATGCCTTTTATACCTCAGCAGTCTGAGGCAGGAGAATGCCAAGTTAAAGATTAATGGGCAACTTAATGAACGTGGGCTCAAAAGTTAAAAACAAAATCAGGCTGAGTATCCCAGTTTATTGCCCCACCACACCCCAAAACTAAAAGCCAGCTTTTTAAAAAATTACAATAGAGTAACCAAAATCGGATAGCGTTTAAGGAGTGTGAGAAGTGGAAGGAGTCGGTCTTCCAGCCTTTTCCTGGCATTGCCCACTCCGCCCACTCATCTACCTGCTTAACATGTCATTTGCTGCAGATCCACAGGCTGAAGGGTTAAGTATATGATAACTTGAACATTTTCCTTTGTAATGCTTTTCCCGTCCAATTCTTTTGTTTTGTTTTGAGATAGGCTCTCACTCTGGAGCCCAGGCCAGCCTATATAGCTGATGCTGGCTTCATGCTCACTATAATCTTCTTGCCTTAGCCTCCAGAAGACTGTGATTACAGGCATGGCCACTTTGCCCAGCTTCCCCAGCCTTTTTCAATTATTTTAGTGGCTTTAAAAAAAAAAAGCTTTTTTTTTTTTTTTTTTTTTTTTTTAAACTTGAGACTATATAATATATAGCCCTTGACCTCACAGAGATCTCCTTGCCTCTGCCTTTCCAGCACTGAGGTTAAAAGCGTGCACCAGGCCCAGCCCTACTCAGTTTTATTCTGTTTGTTTGTTTGTTTTGATTTTCCAGGCAGAGTTTCTCTGTGTAGCCCTGGCTGCTATGGAACTCTTTGTAGACCAGGCTGGCCTCAAACTCACAGAGATCCACCTGCATCTGCCTCCGAGTGCTGGGATTAAAGGCGTGTGCCACCCTGTCTACTCATTTTTATTTTATTTGTGTATGAGTTTTTACCTGCGTGTGTGTGTGTGTGTGTGTGTGTGTGTGTGTGTGTGTGTGTGTGTGTGTGTGACACCACTTTCCTTCCTGGTACCTGAGGAGGCCAGGAGAGGGCATCCAGGTCCGCTAGAACTGGAGTTACGGGTGGCTATAAGCCACCCTGAGGGTTCCAGGAAGGAGACTCCTGTCCTTCGAAAGAGCAGTATGTATTTTGGCCACTAGGCCATCTCTCCAGCCTCTCCTTCCCACTTCTTATTTCACAATGAGGTGCTGGGCCTCAGGATTCTTCCCTCATGAGTATTCCAAATCTTAAATGTGTTTCCTAAGAATATTTAAAATTTTTTAATTGTGGTAAAATAACATAAAAATACCATTATATGATGTTTTTCTAGTAGAACCATTTTGAAATACATAGTGGTATTAGCCACATTCAAGGTCTCGGTCAGGCCCCTGGCTCCACTGTCCATCTTCCCACATTTTCATTTCCCACCCTGGGGCCCTTCAGCAGCAGCTTCACGTCCCTCCCTCCCCCTTCTTAGCACTGCAGCCAGGGTTCTGCTTCTGTGAGTTTAATAGGGTCTGTTCTCAGTTCCACACATTTAGCCAGGTAGGGATCACAAATATTTGGGTGATAAATTGCACATTTATTGACCATGTGCAGACTATGTTTCCTTATCATTGTTCGCCTACCAGGCCATGTCAGCTCACATGGTATTTATATTTGGTATTATAAGTAATCTACAGATGATTTACAGCAGTCAGGAGGGTATGTGTGGGTTCTGTGTAAACAACCATTTTACATAAGGAACTTGAGTATCCTTGGAATTCAGTGTCCACTGGAGGTAGGGTTCCAGGGTCCAGGCCTCTGCAAATAAATACTGAAGGGAAAACTGTACTCCTAAGGAAAGTGTTTGGATTTTTAATAAAACTCTACTTAAACAGTTTTATGTGATGAAGTTCCTACAAATTAGTCATTCCTAAGAAATTTCAGCCCTCTGGGGTGATAATTTCTCAGTCTTTCCAACAGTTTAATAGGTCTTTCACAGTAGTTGGCATGTGTTGTTTTTACAGAATGAGCAGGCGTTTGAAGAGGTTTTCCAGAATGCCAACTTCCGATCGTTTACATTCAGAATCAGGGTCAAGCTGGAGACCTACAATGTAAGTAAGGTTACTGGGGCAGAAGAGCTGTATTGGGAAGAGCAGCACCTCAGTGTTGGTGTCAAGACCTGTGGCATGCACGCTTGTGGAATCTGCCTGCATTTGGGTTCTGTTACCAAGTGGTGTGCAGATTTCGGAATCCGACTCAGGTTTGCAGTCTTAACTGAACACTCTAGGGAGAATATAGTATGTTCTTTTCTATTACAGCCTTAAGAAGTTTTCATTATCTCTATACTTTCAAAAAAAAATGATGTGTGGGGGCTCTTTTTTCCCCCACAAGTTAGGTTCTAAAAATCAATGTATTAAACAAATGGCACATGCAGGTTAAAGTACCTGGACAAGTCTTTAAATTAGCCCTAATGGGGCTGGAGAGATGGCTCAGTGGTTAAGAGCACTGCCTGCTTTTCCAGAGGTTCTGAGTTCAATTCCCAGAAACCACATGGTGGTTCACAACCATCTGCAATGATACCTGGTGCCCTCTTCTGGCCTGCGGGCATACATGTGAACAGAACACTGTATACATCATAAATAATTAAATCTTTAAAAAAAATAAATAAATTAGCCCTAATGTCATAGAGTTGCATAGTTGTAATAAACAGCACTTACTGGACAGTCACTGCCCTGGCCCCTGCCTATCTATTACCTGTTGATCCTTATAGCACCTTTTGTGTTGGAGATCTTGTTGCCCATTTTTACTGATGGAAAGATCTAGGCATACAGAGAATGGGCCTCTGAACCTACAGTCACAGAGTGGCAGAGCCAGGATTCTGGCCCAGGCAGTCTGACTCTTATATTTACTAAGTATGTGGACACATGAAGGCCCCCAGCTAGACTTGTGGGTGTCTGCGCATCACCCTGTTCTGTGTCAGAGATGCCGATTAGTTCCTGGAGACAAGCTAAATGAGAATTCTGCCAGCTCCCCTGCAGCCACCAAGTTTACACATTCTGAATTACCATCAGCTTGGTGCCTATAGCTATTTGGTGGTTGCCTTAACTGAATGTTGGTGGGTTCAGGGAGACTATAGGGTTATTCTCTCTCTTCCTGGTATGGACAGGGATGGCGAAGGGTAGGCCAGTAACTTTGCCCAGAGCTGGAGCAGCAGCCAGATTTCCTGCTACTGCCAGTGCTTTTTATGGATGAAAGTAAGCTTTTAGGGCAAGTTACCTATCTGCTCTGGGCTCCCACTGCACCATATAAAGACAATAGAGACTAGAGACGCTTCCAGCGTCCACTCTAGTGGGATGCTAGGTCTGAACACAGGTGCTGAGGATGAGCAGGGGGTCTGTAGAAAGGGGATCTGGCTGCTGACCCATCTCCAGGAATTCACAGTACTTTCTCTGTGGGAATTTCTACACGTCCCTTCTTCCTGCTGGACTCATTGGAGCCACTGAAGCAAAGAAGGTTATCTCCACCACTCCATGCCAGGCTGTACCACTCACAAAAGGCTTTTTCTCTATTCAAAGGATGAGTCTCGAATTAAGGCCACTGTGATGGACGTGAAGCCCGTGGACTACAGAGACTATGCCAAAAGGTTGATCATGAACATCAAGAGGAACATATGATGTGAGCAGTGGTTCTGATGGCCAGAGCTGGAAGTAAAGAATGGAAATAGAATGGCTTTCTTCCCACCCCATGTGACAGCCTCACAGTGCAGAGCCTCTAGGAGACACTGGCAGCCTGTCTGGCACCCTCTTGTGACTCATTGTTCGGCAAGACTGTGCTCAAGAGTGCTGTATATAAACCATCAGAGCCAGCACTCAGCTGGCAGGTAGCGTAACACCAGCCCCTCCCCTGTCTTCAGGCTTTTGTCAGATTTACTAAGATTTTGTTACCTTCAAACAGGAATTATGTCACAAGTAATTGACCCCACTTTGTGGATAATGAGGTAAATTATGTAACTCGGGGTTTGCTTTTTCATTTGTGGCACCCTTATGTCTTAGTGTCCTCCTGGGGAGACTGAGAATGGGGGAGAACCCAGGGGTTTAGGGGGTGTCTCCCTGGAATCAAAGGCTCACACTTTGCAGAGGTACCACGTGGTCGCTAGCGCTTGGAATGGCAAAGGGGTAGAATTATTAATCAAAAGCCTATCGTTAATATCTGAAGACCATCCTTCCTTCAGGGTTTAATAGATTTAATAGACTGAGTCAGATGGGTCTGATATTAATCAAAATTGACTCTTCTGAGGACGGCTGATAAGCATTGACTTGCCATCCCCTAGGGACACCGAGGCAACTACAAAGCTTTGCTTGAGTTTTCACTTCTATTCATGTTACATTTGGTTGCCTGATGTACCATCTTTACCTGTATTTTTATTTTATTTTTTGCATTTGTATTATTTCGTTTTTTGATTAAAGCTATGTTAGTTAGGGAGAAGCCCTTTGTTTCCCTTGCTTTGTTTGAATAAACAGTATATC
Organism: Cricetiscus sungorus; assembly: GCA_030556225.1. Lineage (NCBI taxonomy): Eukaryota > Metazoa > Chordata > Mammalia > Rodentia > Cricetidae > Cricetiscus > Cricetiscus sungorus. The sequence continues at coordinate 53,086,322 of JANBXA010000069.1, read as the reverse complement.
TTTGTTTGTGGATTCTACTTTCTTTGACTATAAAGGGTTCTTGTAACTGGAAAGCAATTAATTAGCCTTCGTAATAAATAATCACTAGGGAAAGATGTTAACTCATTACAAACTCAGAGATTAGACTGAGGCCTGGAGATCATTGTTACTAACGTTTGCAGCCCTGAAATGCATCATAAAAGGAATAAAAACACAAAAAAGGAAAAGCCATTGTGCCCAAGAATGCTGATGATCTGGCACTTTGGGATTTTATTGATGTTTACACAGCAGCCTAACACCAGGCAGGCTTTGAAATGTGTATAGACAGTGAGCGAGGAAGAAAACAGTAATTATGCTACTAGGCTTTTCATTCGGCAAGAGCATGCTTGCTCTGTGTGTTCCTAATCATATTAATTATCTATCTGGTTGCTGCAGCCCACCTCTTGGCATTTGCTGCACATCTCTGCCAGTATCCAGGCAGCATTGCAGTCTTCCCCCCCCCACACCCCCTCCCCCGCAGCTGGAGGCCTGGCTTTTAATGTGTGCACTTAAGCTTGTGGTGGCTTTGTGGAGCCCAGGGGTCATGGCATCGTGTGCTTTTAGTTGCTTTTCTTGTTGCTATGACAAAATGCCTGTCAAAAGCAACTTACAGGAGGAATGGCTTCTTCTGGCTCACAGTTTGAGGGTACCATCTATCATGGTGGTGGAGAGGGTAGCACACAGGCAGCTCTGGCTGTGCAACTGGACTGTGAGGCCACTGGTCACATGACATCCATTGTCAGGAACAAAGCAACAAAACGCCAATTCTATTGCTGGACTCGTGTGTGTGTGTGTGTGTGTGTTGTGTGTGTGTGTGTGTGTGTGTGTGTGTGTGTGTGTGTGTGTGTGTGTGTGTGTTGGAACTAGGACTAACTGGCCAGCACATGTCAAGGATCCTCCTGTTTCTAAATCCCAGTGCTTTTTAATTGGGGTTGCGGGGATCAGACTGGGTCCTAACACTTGGACACACCTTACCCACTGAGCTTTCTTTTTTTTCATTCAGTCTGGACCCCCAGGCCCTGAGTGCCACCCAAACTCAGTGTGTCTTTCCTCAGTTAAATCTCTCTGGAAAGGCCCTCACAGACCAGTCATGTGGGTTTTGACTGACAACATTGACCACCACACCCTGTCTGTTTTTGAGATACAGCCTTCCCTATTTAGCCTAGGTAGGTCTCAGGCTTGAGCCTCCTTCCTTGGTCTCACACACTGGAAATACAGGCTTCTGCCACCACCCCTCGCTCGTCTTGTATCGTTGGGGCAGAGTCTTAACAGTGGGTAACTTCATGCTCATTGTACAGCCCAGGCTGACCTTGAAGTCATGATCCTACTTCTGCTTCCCAGCTGCTGACATTAAAGCCCTAGGCTGACCTTACTGAGGACAGACAGACTTTGATTGCAGAGACACAGCCTTCCTTACATTTCCCTAACTTCAGGAGACAGGAATTCAGTTGCACTTGATTCTCTGGCTGAAGCCTTGACAATTTCCATGAAGGCTTCCTGTCTGACCTTGCTTATAAAGCATTGACTGGAAAATCACAGTCTTCAGCACTGTTGGAGATTGACAAATTGCAGGTTAGAGATGGTGATCTAGGTATCAGTCTAGTAACGAGTCTTTTATATCTCCTACTCACAGCATTTCCTCCTCTCCCGGTGCAGGAGGGCTAGTCAGCAATGTGTCCCGAGGTCGCCAAACCAGTCCCCAAACTTTCTCATCAGCCACTTCAACAAATCTGACACACCTGCACCTGCACGGCTAATACAGCTAACGTGAGGAGCACAGAACTCTACAGGGAGTGGGAGGGAAGATTCCTGAACTAAAAAGATCAGCTCACCAGCTGAGCGGCCTCAGAAGCTGGTTCCATTGATAATGCCCATGAGAGACCCAGGTCCTATAAGACTGCCTAAGTAGATTCTGGCCCACAGTTTTTGGAGTTCTCTTGGATACAGCTTATCTGGAAAGGCTGTTCCTGTTGTAATTTTCATCCATCAGTTAGAGATCAATGCTTATTTTGCGTCCACCATGACACCAGCATTAAGCGGTTGGGGGGAGGTGTCTAATTATTTTGCCTTTATTTTAAATGGTTCCTGAACTCCCTCCAGCCTCATTGTGAAAGAAGCAGAAAAAGGAAGGTGCTGATCTGATTTCTGTCCATATTTCCAGTGCTTTATGCCTTCCATTAAAGCCTTGCTAATCTCTAGTGTGCTGTTCTGACTTTTTTGAACTGCAGGGTCAAAGTGTTCCCCCTCCTTCCCCCAACATTTTTTTTTTCTGAGTGGCCTGTCTTCGAAAAGTATAAATAATATTGATCGTGGTATTTAATACACTAATGAAACCCATGGCTATTGACTACATAATTAATATACTGTCGAAAAGTGAAGTTTGGCAGCTCTATATCTAAAGGTTTACATTGACTTGTGTTTCTTTAGTGATCTGCCTGCCAAGGATTTATTTATAGACGTAGAAACCGGTCCCTTTCCCTCCTTTGTACTTGTTAGAAGGACTGTCCTTTCCCTACTAAACTGATTGTTTCCTTGACTCAAAGACAGGCTTGTGTATGTGTCTCCTTTCCCTTTTTTCCTTTCTTCCTACCTAACATGTTTTGGTAACCTTACACTTAATCTTCTCTGTAGGTAGTAGCCTTTACGAGCTGCTCGTTTTATAAAGCATGGTTGGAAGTAATTGTTTCCTCTAAAAGAAATGGAGGAAGGAAAAGAAGAGAAAATGGCCAGAGTCCCCCGTAATCCAACAGCCAGCCATAACTTGTGTAGTGGGCCACCACTCTCTGTTTATGTTACTTTTCCATTGCTGTGATTTAAAAAAAAAAAAAAAAAAATCACCTAAAGCAACTTGAGTATGAGTTTGTTTTGGCTTACAGTTTTAGAGGGCCAGGGAAAGCATGGCCACAGGAGCAGGAAACTGAGGTCTCATCTCAGCTACACACAGGAAGCAGAGAACTAGGTGGAAGTAGAGGGAAGCTACGAGCTCTCAAAGGCCACACCCACTTCCTCCCACAAGGCTCCAACCCCAAACAGTGCCACCAAGCAGGCACCAAGTGTGCAGATACATGAGGTTTTACGGGACATTTCTTATTCATACCACACGTCTGTGTGTATAAATAGGGGTTGTGAATGTGGCTTGGTGGTAGAGCCTTGAGGGCACACGGAAGGCCCTGGGTTCTCCGTAACACCACATTAAAGTACATGACATTATCTCATATGTCCTTCTATAACACTCTTAGCACTCCAGAATAGGCATTTTTTTTCTATTTCAATAAAAGTGGATCTGCATTGCTTCAAGTGGGTTTGGCTGTATGGATGTGTAAATTTATGAGGCTGAATCATTCTTGCCAGCTGCTCCTACTTTTTGGCTCATTAGCATAAGCCTGGGATCTAGTGGGCCCGAGCAGTGCTTTGCAGCCCAGATAGTACGTTCTGGTGCTTCTTGCTCTGTGAGTTCTCTGTTGCCCTGGTCCAGGAGTAAGACTGTCTAAGCCTGTGCCCCATCACAGGCTGGCGGGCAGTTTGAGCAGACCCTTGGAAGCAAGTAAATAAACTAATCCAAAGAGAATGAGGGTATTCTTGATGATTTCATTCTACTTAGCTCTTGGACATAGATTGCAACCACAGAGGCCTTCTGGATTTTCTGCCTTTGCGGGAGAAATGGCCTCCCATAAACACATTTGACCTGCTTTATAAACGAACTTTGTTGTCTTCTCTTAAAGCTATTAGTGAATCTTAAGTCTCTAAGTTATATTTGTTTTTGTTTTTTGTTTGTTTTTCGAGACAGGGTTTCTCTGTATTGTTTTGGAGCCTGTCCTGGAACTCTGTAAATCAGGCTGGCCTCGAACTCAGAGATTCACCTGCCTCTTCCTCCCGAGTGCTGGGATTAAGGGTGTGCACCACCAATGCCCGGCTCCCAAGTTATATTTGTGATGGTGGTTCTGATTAAGTAATGGGGCGAAGGATGGTGTCAATGTCTTCCTTTACCGCCTTTAGCCTCCTGTCAGCTGTCCTTGGGTCCTAGGAGTCAAACCCAAGACCTCACACCTGCCATACGTCTGATAAGCTACACGCGCTCTGAGAGGAGTTTGAGCCTTGCCTGGTCTCAAACTTGCAACTGGCTTCCTGTCTCTTGAGTCCTGGAGTTAAAGAGTGTACCACCACTGTCTAATCTCTATAGCTTGAGGTTGACTTGGCTTTCTGAATCCTCAGGCAAACTTTAATAAATCATAAATAATATATCACCACACCTTGTCCCCAAGAACTCTGGTTAGTTTGGAGCAGGACTCTGGTTATTACATAAAGTCCATCCAAATTCAGTAGATGTCCAGGTCACTGGAGACTCGGGTCATCGATAAGGAAAAGCATATGCCACACCTAAGTCATTCTGCACTAGTTATCAACAAGAAGCTATGTAGATGTCATATTGGGTAGAAGGTGCCAAAGGTGTATGATTCCCAAGGAATGCTTGTCCATGGGTAGCCTAAGTGGTCCTTATATTAACTGTCCCTATGCCCTTGATGACTTGTCATTTGAGCTGTGTCTTGGTGCTGATTTAGGGAGTATATGTGAGACTTGGAATCATCCAACCACCTGGCCATTTCATAGTCTTTTTTTGTGTGAGTGTTTGTTTTGCCAGGCTCTTCAGAGCAGTTGCCTTGAAACCCCTGCTACCTCTCAGCTGTTGATAAATCTCAAAATGTCTAAATCTCAAGGTAACACCGTATTGCAGCCTCGAGTAAACTACCCAAGAAATCTAATCCCACCCACCTCATGTGAAATATTAATAGTCAACTCAAAAGTGATTGTGTAAACTTTTAATAATAGTGAGCTGTTCTTCCAAAACTACCTGCTCCCTAGTGGATTACCCAGTTGGTAATTGGAAGTTTGTGCCATCATTAAAAATGACAGCTTCTTCAGATAGCTCACTTGGAGCTTGTAAAATGCAGATAACCCAGCCTATATTTAACTTGTGTGTGGTGCAGCTTCCTTTCAGTGGTTAGGTAACCGATGGGCTGGTGCCTGTGGAAACAGGAGCGCTCACTGCAGGGAGCCGAGGCTCTGTGCTCATGAATCCACCTGCCCTAAGGTGGATCCACAATCCACTTTAAAAAATGAAGCTCTGACTGGACTCTCATCTCCTCACCATTGACACTGCTGCTCGTGTTGAGATTTATTTATATCTTCAGTCAGCTGTGGTGCAGAGGTCATTTCTATTGACCTAAAATTTTAGAGACTCCTAGACTTGACTGGGGAAGCTGATCTCCCCTGCACAAAGGCTTGGAATGCAGGGCTAGCCTTCTGCGGGTGCAGTTGCTACTCTCACTCCTACCACAACTTCTACCCCTGGCCTTCTGCACTATTTATTTAAAATCTAAATAGTTTTATAAGGTGCATCTTCACAAACGAGCTCTTCTAATGGGCTCTCCAGGCAGCAAGCCTTCCATAAATAAACCGATAATTAAGAAAAGAAAAAAGGTGTCACCATGTTTCAAGGCTCCCATGAATTTAGAAGATGATAGCATCCTCCTTTATAGCCAAAATATTAGTATTCTTTTGTCTCATATCAGAGTTAGACCAGTAGTTAGGGTGTTGGTTTGTGTTCCCATTCCTGTCACACTCTTAGGAGGTTTGTTCTTGTGGACTTTTGTGGAAATCCTTATTAAAGTTACTCTTTAAGGATCAGACATACGCCAAGCCTTCTTGGTTGAAAGCCCAGCTGTGGAGAAGCAGATAGATCCATTTGCAGTGTAGGCACGAACAGGCTTTCCGGGAAGATGCCTGTCAGTCAAATAGGGCTCATGGCGTGAGAGCCTGAGCTGTGCTCTCTGGGCTCTATCTGAGGTGAATTGAAGGTGTTAGCAGGCTTAACTGGGCAGCATCACAGCCTATGTGTACAGCCATATGCTGCGTGTGCTCCTGATGGAACCTTTAGCTCCCGGAGCGGAGACTCATTTTGTGTGTTATTAAAGTGTGGGTGACTAGGAAAAGTAGAGCCCTCTTAATTAGAGAGCGACATTCTTGCATAGTAGTAGTGTTCCATTCATGGCATAATTGTCACAGCAAATTACCAGTTAGGTTAAATATTGAGCTGGTAACTCGGAGCTTCAATTATTTGCTCCACCCTGCCCGCCCCATCCCTCCCTGTCCTTACCATCACCTGCTATCCTGCACTTCTAACTTGATCTTCTGCCAAGTGGTAGCTTTTAAGTGAGGCTTAGAGAAGATACACTTTACAGCTGGAGCAATAAATCCGGCTTTGGGCAAGTTATAAGATGCCAGGAACATCTGAAGGAGGGGGAGGTGCAATTTTTGCTTGGTGCATGATGGGGGGTCGTTGCTGGGTCATCTAATGCCAATCTAAAGCTACCGGGTCCATCAGTACATCTAACCTGGCTGTCTCCCATATAGGAATGCTACCAGAAGTGCAAAGGAAATAGAAAACTTGATCCTTTCTCTCAGTTTTAATCCAAGAGGAAAAGGCTCACCAACAGAACACTTGATAAACAAGTAATTGCAAGGAGAGTGAGTATGTGGTGTGGGGTGAGTGCAGTGGACGGGGTCGTGCAGTTTACTAGCTGTCATTGTGATGATGCAAAGCATGCACCAGCAGGAGGAAGAGAAAGCCCCTTTCAAACCAGGCCACCTTACTGATAGGGAGAATATGAATCAGGCACAGGCAATACCGACGAGATTGAGTGGTGGATCTTTGTGGAGAAATAATAAATGAGATTGCTGAACACGAGGAGAATGGCCTAGACCTTGATTTCTTTGGGGCTTACTACTTAAGCCCTATGGAATGCAGGTCTCTAAGTGTTCTTTGTCGTCAATTGGCCATTGGTTGCTCCTTGAGCTAGCATCCTTGCAAGCCAGGTACAGAGGCAGATTGTTCCAGTGCAGTTGCCTCTGCTTAGGCCACGAAAGCGTGGAGGAAATCCTGCAGGGGATGTTATTGGAGTGTTGAACACTCCATTCCTCACAAGCTTCATGCCGAGCTGCTCATTTCCTTTGGACAAAGATAGACTGGCTCCCTCTCTTGTTGATGGAATGAAAATTCTCTTGCATTATGGCTCATGTGATAACTTTGGTGGCGGTGATGTGGGATAATGAAGAGCCTCTTAATGGCTCTAGTTAAACCCGGTAATATCACTCTGTCAAACTTGAGCTGACTGTGGGAATCCAACCTACTTTTATATTCCTAAATGTCTAAAGCTCGCCATGGGCATCTTCAAAGTGCTAACAAGGAGGCAGCCCTCATCTGTCTTGTTCTGGGAATGTACCTCTAAACCAGTGCTCATTTCTTGATCCCAGAATTGTGCCTCTTCTGACTGCGGTTCCCCAACCCAAGGTCAGCTTCTGCCCATAGACTTGGGCAGTCGAAATGATTTCAGCCACATCTCCCATCTCAGGCCTCTAGCCACTGGCATGCTGGTTAAGCACCCCCAAAGGAAGAGAACTCATTTTATTCTGGAAAGGGGGAAAATGAATTTGCTTCAGGAACTGCCTAGGCCTAATTAGTCTGCAAGCAGGGCTTGCTGGAGAAAGCGCATGTGCACATGTCTGCCTGTGTGCATGCATGTGCCTGAGCTGCACAACACGTGCTCTCCCAATGATGGTGGCTGTGTGCGTGCTCAGATTGATCTACCTCTCTGGATATGGCCACCTTGCAAACCCAGAAAGCACACCACATTGGTTCCCGGGATGACGAAGTAACCAAGTGGGGTGGGACTTTCAAGGGTACTTTTCCATATATATGAACCAATGGGAAAAAGGGGGTCCAGAGTTAAAGAAGAGGGAAATGGGAACAGGAGGGAATCAGGAGGGAAAGAGGTCATTTTAATCTAAATTAAATAATGGAGATGACAATTATAAGAGCAATGATTCTGCAGCCAGAACTACAAGACCATGACAAATGGCTCTCTGGAGAAATGGGGCTGCCTCCTCTCTCCGGGAAGTCAGGGAAGGGGTCTCTCCACCAACCCGGGGCGGGAGGCAGCGCCTGTGGCTGCCTGATTTAGCCTGGAAGTTAAAATCGCTGAAGCAGTTTATAGAAACACCAGAGTGAGCTGCAGCGCACAATCAGTAGGCAGGATCCAAAAGATGATGGCATAAATGTTTCAAATGTGCTCAGGGTAATTAGTTTTGAATTACCATGTGCATATTTTAAACATTTAAATGATCATCCCAGGTTTTCGAAAACAGTTTCACGAAGCTTGATGTCGCTCCCCCTCCCAGCGCGGCCTCCCCACGGGGAGAGCATCCGTGAGACTGTGCTGGGACAGAGCCAGGTGAAACAGAGCTATTCTGTGGCTCCAGCAGGGATTGGTGAGCGGCGGGAGCCATGCTAAACCCTCGGATAAAGGCGGATTAGGCCTCAGCCCCGGGTCCTGGCACAGCTGGCTCACCCTGGATGGTCCTTCCTCAGACCAATGTCATCTGTGCCAGTTTTCCAAAACGATTGGTTCAGCCTTTAAGTTTTCCTTTGTGCATGAAAATGCAATTCCATTTTGAGTAGCCCCCCCCCCCCCGCCTCCGTTTCTCCTCCTCTATCTTATTTTATGAAGCCTCAGGCCGCTGGGAAACTTGAAACTTGACCAGTCAAACAGTAAATTCATTAAGTGTTTTAAAACAATGACCTTGTCCTCCGGTCACTGGGAACAAACTGCCTTGGAGCAACTTAAAATCCTCCTAGTATGCAAACAGCAGTTTGTAAAATCCCTGATTTGGGAAAGCAAGGGGAAGGTCATAGAGATCCATGCCACCATTCCCTAGGACCTTCCTTTCCTGCGGCGGAGTCCACTACAGTATCTTACAGAGTCCCTTTCAACCTGTTTAAAGTCAGGTCTTTAACTTAGGTACCTGAATTTAGATCAGCCGCTAGGACAATACTGCCCCGCTGCCTTTTCTCCCTGTAATACGCTGTTTCTCCAGCAGGTGGAGCTGGGAGATAAAAACTATGAGCCTGTGCCGGAGTCCTATGAGTGGGAGCTATCTCTGCTGAGATCCTGATTGAATGAAAATTGTTCATTATGCAAACTGTCTGGTTCAGTACACAGAGGCAGCCCCCAGGCGCAAACCCCAAGTAGTTGCTTTTTCTCTCCCCAGATTAAAACATATGAACTGCTTTGATGTAATCTTATAACAAAGCCTAATAGAAATTTTATTTCTTCTGAAGTTGCCTGTCATTTCCTATTGCCCCCCTTCTTCTGTCCTATTAATACCCTTACAGTCAAGGATATGCTGCTCTGAGTCTAGACTGCATTTGAGGATGAGAACAGTGTGTTTTCCTCCACAATGGTTTGAGTTATTTAAATATAGCTGCACTGCTTTGGATATGTTTAATCTCCTGGTTTTCACCACCCCCACCCCCATCCCCGCCCCTGCCCCCACCCCCGTTGCTATTTATCATTTTAATGGAATGCTACAGAATGCCACATTATGCAATGTGTTTAAATTGATAAATTATATTAGAAAAATATTGGATAGGAGTTCTTAATGGTAAGTGGGTTTTTGTGGAAATATTTTCTCATTAGTAGATCAGCTCCTTGCAGGGTAGAAATTCTAAGGATTTGGGAATAAGCTATATTTATGACCTATTTGGCTAATTAAAATTAAAGCATAATTTTAGCATGAAGTTCCTGCAAGACTCTGCAGAGAGGGTGGAGAAAGAAACTTGCCCAAATCCAGTTACTTTTAAATGTCAGTTGCCATAACAACTTCACATGAGCCATATTTTTTTTTTACTTGAAAATTCCTTTTAGGATTCGGTTGCTATAATAATTTGCCTTAGCTCTTTTTAGGAGACATATTTTCCTATTTTCCTTTTGTGATCATTTCAAAGCTATCATTACTGTAACAAAAAAAAAATGACCATGTAAACCTCAACTTTCCATTTTTCCATGCGCAAGAGCAGAGTAGTCCCCAAAATAGAAATGCAGTCCATGGAGAATTTCTTCCCAGGACAGGCTCTCCAGGCCAGAGGGAAGACGGAGCTCTAGGGGTCCATTGTTGCAGCAGCCAGCTCCTTCTGGCCAAGACTGAGTAAACCAACAGATTTATTTTTTTCTTTTTGAGACAGTGGTTCCATAGCCCAGGCTAGGCTCAAATACAAAATGATTCCCCTGCCTCAACCATGCTGAGATCATCACAGGCATGAGCCACCACACCCCAACTGAATTTTGAAAAAGTATTGTTTAAATGTATGAATGTTTTGCCTGCATGAATATCTGCACTACGTATTCCTGGTACCTGAAGAGGCCAGAAGAGGGCAACAGATTCCCCGGGGACTTGAATTGGAGAGTTAAGAGCTAACCTGTGAGTGCTAGGGATAAAATTTGGGTCCTCTGGAAAAACAGCTAGTGTTCTTAACTGTTGAGCCATCTCTCCAGAACTCTCAACAAACGTTTGTTTGTTTGTTTGTTTTTGTGGTTTTTCAAGATAGGGTTTCTCTGTGGCTTTGGAGACTGTTCTGGAACTGGCTCTTGTAGACCAGGCTGGCCTCGAACTCACAGAGATCCACCTGCCTCTGCCTCCCGAGTGCTGGGATTAAAGGCATGTGTCACCACCACCCGGCTTCAACAAAAAATTTTAAAGCATGGCTCTTAAGCTTTTTTGTGCCTGTGTAGAGTTTTGGATTGTGCTGGGTACTGAACTCTGGTCTCTACACGTGTTAGGAGGCCAGGGTTTACTTCTGAGCTGACACCAATTTTGTGCTGTGGACATTTTGCATAAGTCAAGGACCAGACTAACCTTCTCAAGAAAGGGTGAGTTCTTTAACAACTTTTTCTTTTCTTTTCTTTGGCTGGAGAGACAGCACTGTGGGCGCTGGGAACCGACCTCTTACACCATTTGGTTGTGAGCCTAGGCTTTAACGGCAGAGCCATCTCTCCAGCCCAAGCTCTTTAACGTCTTATGGAGGCCCACTGGAGCTCTTTCACATCCGAAGGTCATTAGCATATTGTTTGGCAGAGACTCTGGTGTTTTGATGAGGGGAGTGGAGCTATCCCCAAAGGATTTACTTAGAAGCAACGCAGAGCAAAGTTCAGCGCCCTTTCTTCTACCAAGTGGCCATACACCTTAATGTCTTTCGACAATATGACTTAAGAGCGCCTGTGACTGAGACCTGTTCTGGCCACAGGCACACTAGAAGGGATGAGCCCCCCCCCCAGCCCTCCGGGCTCTCCGAGGCAGCTGTCATCTGAGAGCATGCCTGTGCTCTGAGGGAGAGGGCTGTAAGTGGGAGGCACGTTACCTTTTCATGTTTGTGGTTCCACCCTGAGGAGGAACCTGGCTGCTCCTGCTGGCCTCCTGTGTCCCTGGCCAAATCCATAATTGAGTCTTAGCAGCTTTAGTGGCACTTTAAGTAAGCAGCCTTCATCTTCAGGCCTTCGTCATCTCTTCTCCTGTCTTTTCTCCTCCCTTCCCAACTCTGGTGGGCTTTGAGTGGCCAGCCAGTCCATTTATTTATTTTTGGTGTTTTGAAACAGGGTTCCTCTGTGTAACAGTCCTGGCTGTCCTGGAACTGGCTCCGTAAACCAGGCTGTACTCAAACTCACAGAGATCCACCTGCCTCTGCCTCCACCTGCCTCTGCCTCCCGAGTGCTGGGATTAAAGACATGCACCACCACTTCCCCGCCTCCTTTTACTTATTTTTAACATGTATTTATTTATCACTGTGTACCCATTCTTGCATGGCCATGGTACTTGTACAGAGTTCAGAAGACAGCCTTTCAAGAGTCAGTTCTCTCCTTCTACTATATGGGTTCCAGGAACCGAACTCAGGTCACCACACACTTGGCCGCAAGTGCCTTAACCCACTGAGCCATCTTAGTGGCCCCTCTCTTTATGTTTTTGGAGACAAAACTTCATGCTGCCCAAGCTATTAGCCTTGAACTCACTATAAATGCAAGGATAGCCTTGAACTTCTGATGTCCCTGTGCCTTTATATCCCAAGTGCCGAGCTAGGATTACAGGCTTACCACCACACCAGACTTACACCATGCTGAAATAAAAAACACAGCTTTGTGTAAGCTTGGTAAACACTCTACCAACTGAGCCACACCCCAACCCCGGCTGCCATTGCTTTTCAAGTCTGAAACTGAAGTGGTTGGAGGGGTAGGGAGGGAAAAGGATACGTGAGTCTCCTGTCTTAGTCCTTGGAACCCACTTTATCTCCTGCCACCCTGCACTGTGAGGATGCCATCTGTTTCCCTACCTCAAAGGATGGAAATGGGGATTGGATGCAATGGTTTGTAAAGAGAACACAAAACATTTTGTAATCATGCAGGGGATATTAATCACAGTAACGCCCCTTTCCCATTGGTTCTGCCCTCCGCACTGTTACCCAAGGTCAACTGGAGTCTGAATGTCAAATGACACATTCCAGATATCACGTGTAAGTTTCGTTTGCACACTGTTCTGAAGAATGCTTGAATGCATGCACTACAGTGCTGTTGTGGAGTATGGCTAAGGTGGCCACTCGGTGACTGCCAAGCAGATAGCCAGTGCTGTGGCATGGTCAACCAGTGGGACAATGTGAGATTTAATCATGCCACAAGGAATGACTTTCAGAGACCAAGGTCCATAGCGGCCTGATGCTATGTCACAGTGCCCATGGCACAGGCACTGGGTCATCTGGAGTCATACAAGGGTCTGAGCAGGACAGTTTGTTGGGGAAGAGTCAGCCACATTCGTGTAGATTTTACAACAGTATATTGTTATGATTATTTCATTATAGTTAATACCTTTCTTGCTTAATTTATGAATCAGATGTTTAAATGGTTATTTATTATATATACATATATATATATATATATGTATTTGTCTTTGTGCTATGTGCATACCTGTTGCCCAGAGAGACCAGAAGAGATTGTCACATTCTTTGGAACTGGAATTACAGCCAGTTGTGAGCTGCCATGTGGGTGCTGGGAATCAAACCCTGGCCCTTTGGAAGAGAGGCACTATTAACCACTGAACTCTCTCCAGCCCATGATTCTTTCTATCTGCCTGCCTACCTGCCTGCCTTTCTGTCTGTCTGTCTGTCTGTCTGTCTGTCTGTCTGTCTGTCTGTCTGTCTATCTATCTATCTATCTATCTATCTATCTTGAGGCAGGATCTCTCTATATAGCTCTGGCTGTCCTAGATGTCCTAGAACTTACTTTGTAGACCAGGCTGGCCTTGAATTCATAGAGATCTGCCTATATTTGCATCCTTAGTGCTGAAACTAAACATATGTGACACCAGGCCCAGTTAAATATGATTTTTTTTTTCTGAGACAGCATTTCTCTGTATAGCCCTGACTGTCCTGTAACTCACTGTATAGACCAGGCTGGCTTTGAACTCAGAAATATGGCTAGCTCTGCCTCCCTGACTCCTGAAATTAAAAGCATTCACCACCACCACCTGACTGACCTTGAACTTCTGATTCTCCCTTGTACTAGAATTCTAGGCATGCATCACCATGTGCTATCTAGGATGCTAGATCTGGAGCCCAGGGCCTCAAGCTTGCTGGAGAACTTGCAATAACTCTAACTGAGCTACATCCACAGTCCCTGTGGGAGGCCTTCAAAGACCCTGCCCCCCATAAGAGGGATGACTACTATATTTTCTCCTCTGGGCAAGCCATCTTTGGAAGTCTGAGCTCACATGAGAAGGAATCGACTAGGCTGAAACACGAGTTGCTCTTTTCAAACAGCCATGTGCCTGGAAGATGCTTTGATGAAGGTTTGTATCTGTTTGGGGATGCTCAACATTTTGATTGTTGCATACTGGTCCACTGAGATGTAATACTTGACATTTCTCAAGAAACAGTTGTGTAAGTTTTTTCTTTTTTTTCTTTTTTTTTAACCAAGTGTAACTGAACTATATGTTCAGGGAAATGGAAATAAAACATTGCTTAGTTTAGATATGAAGCTGGCTTCTATTTCATCTTCACCCTGCTTTGAGGACATCCGTCTTTTCCCCACACCCTAGTCCCTGGGCAGAGGGGGTGGACCACTCCTGTGCAGGAGCGGGAAGGAGGTGGCACTGGCAGAAGTCGAGTGAGAATTCTTTGGCCAGACAAGCCTGCGTGCGAATCCCACACCTCCATTTGCCTAACTGCAGAATTTACCCAAGGGCAAAATAGGGATGCTATCCCTGCCTGCCTTGCAGCCTATTGCAAGGATTAGAAGTAGCACACAGTACTGAGCCTAAAGCAGGGTGCATTAAAGAAAAAAAAAAAAAAAGCGCTGATGACCGTTACCTCTGCTCCCAAGGACAAAGCACCCCTTGGTGGATCTGGCCCAGCTGCTGTTCCATGAACCACTGCAGGGCTATTTTCACAACCTCGGCTGATTAGCATGAGGCAGCTTCTGGAGCCTGCTGGTGACTTTCATTTCAAGGGCCCCCAAAGGCAAATCTGGGACAGCAATGGACGGCATTGCTCTGGGACAGTGGGTGGACAGTGCTGCAGCTAGACCAGTTCTGACTTAGCCAAAGAGAAGAGAATATTCTTCCAGTGATAAGCAAGCAATGACATATAGGTGGCTTTATTCTTCTCTCTCTCTCTCTCTCTCTCTCTCTCTCTCTCTCTCTCTCTCTCTCTCTCTCTTGTGTGTGTGTGTGTGTGTGTGTGTGTGTGTGTGTGTGTGTGTAGCCAAGGCTGGCTTTGGAATCCTCCTTAGTCTCCCAAGTCCTGGGATTATGGGTATATTCCACCACACCCCCCTTAATAGGTTGCTTTAGACTACAATGACCATCCATGTTTTTTTTTAAAAAGGCTAGAAACTGGACATAATGGTTCACAAACATAATTCCAGTACTTAGGAGCAGGAGGATTTTAAGTTCGAGGCTAACGTGTGCCATGTATGAAGACATTGCCTCAAAGATAAGGGAGAAAAAGGCTGGGAAGAGAGCCTCTGGCAGGGTACTTACCTAGTGTGCATGAAGTCTGGAGTCTGATTCCTGGGACCAAATGAAATTGGGGTACAGTGGCACACACCTGCCCCAGGACCCTGGATGGAGGTAAGAGGACCAGAAGCATCTTCAGGTTCATAGTAAGTTTAAGGTCAGCCTGGGCTACACCTCAAAAGAAGAAGAAAAAGGAGCAAGGAAGAAGAGAAAAATGGACAGGAAACATTTACAGAGCCTTGCTTGGTCCCTGTAACCAGCAGTTTTGGGTGAGAGGCAGTGCTCTCTGCCACTCACCTTTGGTTCCCTCCAGGGATGTCTTGTGGACACAAATCTCTGCTTTGACCTGCCTCTTCAGCTTTTATTTGTTTGTTTGTTTGCTTGTTTGTTTTTTAACTTTTCAAGACAGGGTTTCTCTGTATTATTTTGGAGCCTGTCCTGGAACTTGCTCAGAACCAGGTGGTGATGGCACACGCCTTTAATCCCAGCACTCTGGAGGCAGAGGCAGGCAGATCTCTTTGTGTTTGAGGTCAGCCTGGTCAGGCTCCAGGGAAAAAGAAACCATGTCAGAGAAAAGGGCATCCGTACTGAGTAACACTCTGAGACAGCAAAATGGTTTTGAAAGATGTGGCCTAGCTCTGCTGATCCAAAGTCATGGGTGCCCCTAAGGACCGCTGGGAAATTCCCACTGGCAGATAGGAAACTCATTGGAAGTCTGCATAGATACAGAAAGCCTTTGTACTGGAGGTAGATTTCCAAATGGCTTTGTCACATAGCGAGTTGAATGGTGATTCCATTGAAAATATGTCTAGAACCTGTGAGGTGACATTACATGGAAAAATAGGTCTTTGTGGATGTAATTATGCTGAACATCTTGAGACACAATCATCATGATTTAGGGTGTGCTGTGCATTTGATGACAAGTGTCCTTATATAACAGGAGATCAGACACACAGAGGTGAGGTATAAACAGCTATTGAAATGATGCTTCCAGGGGCCACAGGTTGTCTGCAGTGCCAGAAGCTAAGCGAAAGGGCAGATTCTCCCTCAGATTTTCTTTCTTTAAATTGTGTATGTCGGTCGCTCAGTGGCAGCACTCGGAAGGCAGAGGCAGATGGATCTCTGTGAATTCAAGGCCAGCCTGGTCTACAGAGCTCTAGAACAGCCAAGACTATACAAAGAAGCCCTGTCTCTGAAAGAAAAAAGTGTGTGTGTGTGTGTGTGTGTGTGTGTGTGTGTGTGTGTGTGTGTACCCATGGAAGAAGGGCATTGGATCTCAGAAGCTGAGTCATAGGCAGTTGTAAGCCACCAGAGATGGGTTCTGGTCACAGAACTCAGATCCTCTGAAAGATCACCAAGCACACGTAACTGCTGGACCACGTCTCTAGGCCCTCCCCTGGGGTTTTTAAATAGCTCGTCTAACCTGTGGTCCCTGAATGTGTCCCAGGATAGCTATGAATACAGCCCAACACATTTGCAGACCACATCATCATATCACAAAGTGAAAAGGTTGAACACCCAAGAACCAACCCTGCCACAACCTTGATCTAGATTTCTGGTCTTAATAGCATGGACGTCTGTGGGTTTCTTGCTTTTGTTTGTTTGGTTTTTTGTTTGTTTTGTTTTGTTTTGTCTTGTAGCCATTTATCTGTCCTGCCATCTTGAATTCTCTCTGGCTAGGTCAACAAGGGGGAGGCATTGTCCTTGGGGCATTGGGATCCTGGCTCCCAGATAGAATCCCCATCTCACTGCCCAGTCTGCTCTTCTTTACCCTTAAACATATCCTGCTCAATTGCATTGTGTGCTTAGTGCCTGGGTTCCTATCACTTAATGGCATCTCAGCAACAGCACCAGGGAACACAAGACACAATCGCAGGATCCAGTTCCTATGTGGAAAAGGCGCATAACCAACAGGAAAGATGTTTTCGGGAAACCACCTTTAGAAGTGGCGGGAGGGAAGGAGACACGCAGCCCTAGCTCTCAGCCATATTCTGCCAGCAGTGAATGTAATCTGCTTTGACCTGGACACAGCTGTTGTCATCTGCTTCCTCCACGCATCTCACTCTGAACTGCAGCAGCCAAGTACCTATTGTCATCTGCAGTGAGTTTTCATGTTGAAAGACACTTTCATAAGAGTTGGCACCACATTCTGCTCCTTGGTGGGTATTGTTCCGAAACAAAGTTCTTCGTTAACGAGTCTGGAGGTTTTGATCTTGAAAGCACTGGGGAGAGAAGCTAGCTGGGCGAGCAGCAGCATGCCTCCAGAGGCGGCACCATGTTCTGGGAGCAGAAGATCAGCCCAGGAGGGGGCTGGAAACAGGCCGCGTGAGGAGAGTGGCGATGCTGAACGACCCCACCCTACCCTCTGCTGCCCACACACAGCCCCTGCTTTCTCCCAGGAGCCC
This sequence comes from Cricetiscus sungorus, assembly GCA_030556225.1. Classification (NCBI taxonomy): domain Eukaryota; kingdom Metazoa; phylum Chordata; class Mammalia; order Rodentia; family Cricetidae; genus Cricetiscus; species Cricetiscus sungorus. The sequence goes on along the minus strand of JANBXA010000069.1, from coordinate 53,069,010 downwards.
AGCAGAGCTCTAGTAGCCCAGTCCTGCTTTTCAGACAGAAGCTACGGTTCTGGTGAAGCCCGGGATTAGCATGGAAATGGAGACATCATTCTTTAGGGGACCTCAGTTGACATCTCCCTTATGCATCAGTATTGGAGAATCAGGCCCTGGGTTGTGCTCTGAGGACAAATGATCCATTCATCCTGTCTCTGGGCAGATGGCAACTCAAGCAGTTGCCACAGAGGCCGTCACGGACTCCCTTGGCCTGCTTGGGTGCCTTGGATCCAAACCTAATACCAACTTTTTGGGCCTTTTCCTTTTATTCTATTTTTCCCTTCCCTTCTCGCTCTTGCATTTCTTCCAGCATTATTTTCTGTGTAAGAGCAAGAAACCCTAAACACCGCTGGAAGAAAAAGGGCTGTCAAGTGCCAGGAAAGACATGGTGGGGGAGATCCAGAGCTGCCCAGCAGCAATTACTGGAAGGTGTGTCCCACTCTCCCTCGGCCCAGCAGGTGAGCCCTACCTGTGCCAGCCTAATTGCCACCCGTCCACAGCCCTGCATGGTAACAAGGAACTCAAACACCAGGACACCCTTTAAATGACGCAACATTTAAATAACATCCATTTACCTTTCACGCACTTCTGCTTCGCTTCTTAATTACTAGCAGCATCCGATTTCCAAGGAAGCCTTTTACCTATGGAATTCATTTCCTCTTCCTCCCCGTGGAGAGGCTGCAGGGCCCCCTGTTTGCAGAGGTTTTCGGGCAGGCGACAGACCTTTGGGGCAGGTCTTGATCTGGAAGGCCAGAGGGAGGCTGGGAGAGGCCCTCTCTTCACTGGCAAGGCGGCATGCTTAATGGAGTCTCGGCAATGGGGAGGGAGGGGTGCTGTGGCGCATCGCAGGAAGCTGCGGCATGAAGTGTAAATATGATGATTGTTGTCTCTTTCACGGGAGGTAAATAAATCAGCTCCGTGTAGACTTGAGAGGTGACTGGTGATGCTGTGTACTTACATGGCATCGCGAGTCTGGCCTCTTCAGCAGGCTTCAAGCCTTGATTCATTATGCTTTCCACTAGCCCACCCGAGGGAGGGAGATGGGGAGAATTATCATCCTAGCGAGAAACCCAGAGGTTAAGAGACAGTAGTAAGTTGGGAAGGAGGCGCAGCCCTGACAGCCCGTTCCAAGCTCCTGCCATATCACACTCCACTTAGATACAAGTAATTGTCAGGTAACCTATTTTTTGGGGTCTAATTTCAGCATATGAGAGCTCTGGCTCCCCTGTATCTGAAGACCGTGAGGTTGCGGAGCAGGAAAAAGTGATTTTAATCATTCCCATGCTTGGTTGGGGGCTGAAGGGTCCAAGAGAAAGCTGGAGCATCTAACCTTCCTGGTCCCCAGTCCCACATGGACGAGGGAGGGAAATGCACCATCTCCGTGGACTCATAAGACCAGAAGCTTTTCATGTCCTGAAAGCATGGGTCTGACATTGTTTCGTCTGGAAGGATCTGTTGCCCAGGTGTCCCTGGGAAGGAAGGGCTGGACCCAAGAGATGCCCAGAGGCGTTTCACCTGCAGGCTTCGCTCAGAGGCTGAGGTTTTGGTCAGAAAGAAAGGGTTCCTCTCCTCCAGGTCCAATCCTCCTCAGCAGTGGAATGGAAAGCTGGGCCATGTTAGAGTTCAGAGGGGTAGGCAATGACTCCCTGGAGGGTCCTCCCAGCTACCCTCACGTCTGCAGTCCGGGGCTCTCCTCACCCTAAACCTTACAGTTGGGGGTATCTAAGAATGGGAGTTGAGAGCAGGCAAGTTGCCACCAGAGCTGTGTCACGTGGGTTGCCAAGGAGCCATTGAACAGAGGAAACTGCCTTCAGTGTCCCCAAAGACCAATTTCCTCCAGGCCAGCGTGTGTAGAGAGCCTCTACCAGGTCCCAGCTGCCTCCGATGGCAGTCATGACAGATGGATACAGACAGCACCCTAGGCACCAGCAAAGAAGAGAGGTGCCTGAAATATCAGCCTCACAGAGGGATGGCATAGCTGGGCACGGCTGCCCGGATGGACAGGGGTGGGGGGTGGGGGTGGGGGGTGGGGGTGGGGGGTGGGGGTGGGGGTGCTGTAGGCAGTTCTCCACTGTTTACTTAGCCTGAAGCCACAACACCCAGACTGGGTCCCCACTATATTGGGTAGGTCCTGTGGGACCAGTAAAGGCACACCATTAATGCAGTTACAGGGACCTGGCCAACATTGTCTTGACCTGACACTCCCGACTACTCTCTCTCTCTCTTCTCCTCCCCCTCCTCTTTTTTCTCACTCAGCCTCTCTGCTGAATTCTGCTTTGACATCAGCACTTCCAAAAACAACAGCAAAGGAAAGTAGGTCACTGCCACTGCCAGATTAGAGCTGGCCCTGGGTGGTGGCTGAGTTTGGGGTACAGCCCATCTCGTGGAAAGCGGAGGGACATCCCCCAAACTCTGTGCCTGTAGCTTGTGAGACACTTGGTCCCTCATACCCATACCCTGAGGAGGAGGTGGTGGCATGTGCGTGGAGCCTGTTTGTTGGCAGGTAGGCTCCTGGATGGACCAGGATGGGGTTTCTGCACTGTGAGCAACCCCCACCCCCACAGTCCCTGTGGTCCTAACAAAGCATTGAGAATCAACAGACCTGGGGTGCACTCCTCATCTTGAGAGTGGGAGGCCAGCCCCCCTCCCTCACCTCCCCCACCACATGCTCATTGACACACATGTGTGCACAGGCCCATGACAACCCTTTCTCCCCTTTCTCTAGGGCTTTGTGCAGAATATTGCCTCTGCTCTCCATGGCCATGGAACTCCCACTCTACTTGAAAGATTACCCAACACGCTAATTGGGACTCCTGCTATGATTAAAAAGAAATTTCCGATTAGAGCCACCATGCTGTAGAGCTTGGGAAGAAAACAGCTCTTTAGAAACGCAGCAGGGGCAGACTTCGGGGTTGTGTTGTGGTTTGGGGTTAGGTTTTTTTTTTTCTCCTGACTTCCAAAGAACCTGTTACTACCTGTTATTTTACCCATGCCGCGTCAAGTGGCACGGGCAGTGGCCAGGTAAGGCCCAAAGCATCAAACAGAAGGACCATCTGCCAAGAGGAAAAAAAAAAAAAAGGTAGCATTTCCCCCTGCTTTTTCTTGTGAGGGCTATAATGGAGCTGTTTCTGCACAGCTAGGTCCCGCCCTGCCGGTACCTTTGGCCCCCTGATTGGCAGATGCCACGGTAGGTCTCCGTCAGCCCTTGCCTGAGATAAAGGTTTTCTGAACAACGGAGGGAGAGCAACACATTTCAATCCAGCTCCCAGAAGCGATTAGCTCCTAGCGCTGGCAGTCCCTAGAGAAGGTGGGGGAGGGGAGGGCGGGAGCTGTGGTCAGTCAAAGGCAGTCACTTCTGAATGGTTCCACTCCTAGAGCTCAGCTCATCCCTGCTTTTAGATTGCATTAGCTTGGGGAGGGAGGCCCCACACCACACGCTTGCCTCTCCCAGGCATCCTACCTTGTAAGGCAGCATCAAAATAAGTACCTCCTTCGCTTTTCTACCCTAGCCAAAAGCCCACTACGCCTATCCTCTAGCTAAGATTTTAGAACTTTGACAGCGAACCCAAACCCTTCTAACAGAGCCGTTTGGCTTTATGTAAATAAAGTCTGTCCTTAATATTGACTTCAATGAAAGACCCAAGAAAAGATCATCAGTGTTTGCTGATGGAATAGTCTTTAAGGGTTAGTTATTGAGGATAACTCTTTTCAAATGATGGGGAGGCAGGTAATGGAGGGGAGGACCCAGGGTGAAAGGGCTGGCTCAAGCTGGCAGTCTTGGCCTTGAATGGGAGTGGATTGGGCCTCAGGATAGGAAAGGCAAGAGCCACATGGCCAAACTCCCCCAGTACACCCACAAAAGTGAAATTCTAACCACATAGTGGTGGTGCAAGCCTTTAATCCCAGCATTCAGGAGGTAGAGACAGATAGATCTCTGTGAGTTTGAGGCCAGCCTCGTCTACAGAGCAAGTTCTAGACCAGCCAGGGCTATACAGAGAAACCCTGTCTCAAAAGACCAAAACCAAAAATAAAAAGAGTAAAATTGCAGAAATAATTTGAAGGGGTATGCACACATACACAAAACACACACATACACACAACCACACACATCATATACACACCACAGATACCATACCCACAGACTGCACACATATCACATACATCCCACACACATAGACCACACACATCACATACACACCACACATATCACAAACACACCACACACATAACATACACACCACACAATGCACATACACCACACACACAGACACACATATACCACACACATCACATACACACCACACATATCACATACACACCACACACACACAGACACACATATACCACACACATCACATACACACCACACACACAGACACACACACCACACACACACCACACACATCACATACACACCACACACATCACATACACCACACACACATCATCACATACACCACACACACATCACATACACCACACACACAGACACACACCACACACATCACACACACATACACATCACATACACCACACACACATCATCACATACACCACACACACATCACATACACCACACACACAGACACACACCACACACATCACACACACATCACATACACACCACACACATCACATACACACCACACACATCACACACACCACACACACAGACACACACACCACACACATCACATACACATCACACACAGACACACACACACCACACACATCACATACACACCACACACAGACACACACACACCACACACATCACATGCACATACACCACAGAGACAGACACACACCACACACATCACATACACACCACACACATCACATACATAGCACACACATCACATACACCACACACACAGACACACACACCACACACATCACATACACATCACATACACACCACACACATCACATACACAGCACACACATCACATACACCACACACACAGACACACACACCACACACATCACATACACACCACACACAGATACACACACAGCACGCACATCACATACACACCACACACATCACATACACACCACACACATACACCACACACATCACATAAACACCACAAACATCACATACACCACACACACAGACACACACACCACACACACACCACACACATCACATACACACCACACACATCACATACATAGCACACACATCACATACACCACACACAGACACACACACCACACACATCACATACACATCACACACAGACACACACACACCACACACATCACATACATAGCACACACATCACATACACCACACAGACACACACACCACACACATCACATACACACCACACACAGACACACACACACCACACACATCACATACACACCACACACAGACACACACACACCACACACATCACATACACACCACACACATGCACATACACCACAGAGACAGACACACACCACACACATCACATACACACCACACACATCACATACATAGCACACACATCACATACACCACACACACAGACACACACACCACACACATCACATACACATCACACACACACCACACACATGCACATACACCACAGAGACAGACACACACCACACACCACACACATCACGCACACCTCCAACTAGAGAATCCGAGTGGCAGCCATCTATGTGTCAGTGCTATTAGTTCATAAGAGAAATCTCTTTTACAACACCTCTCTTCCCCCAACAACATGTAAAGATGTCCTTTCTGAATAAAGGATTATCTTTAGATTGAATAAATCTGGCTTAATGAAAAGCCCACTGCATTAGTGTTTCAGTGCAAATCAGCAGAAACCGTAATCACAGGCGCCCCTCATCTTCAGACGAGCTTTGGAAAGCACTTGCTGGAGCTCTGCTTCCACAGTTGCATAGCTAGCATGGAAAGGAAGCAGAGTGCCCCGGCTTCGATTCTGCTGCTGTCTTCTGGTTATCCTTTTAATTCTCTGCCTCATCATCAATTTCCACCGTGTGAGGGGAAAGGGAAGAGGACAGTTTGATCTAAATCAAACTGTACCCGGGTACAAGGATGACCACCTGTATTTCTGGGAGGCTGAGGCAATCAGAGCTATGTTTAGTTTGTGTGTGTGTGTGTGTGTGTGTGTGTGTGTGTGTGTGACTCACTCATACCTGTGCAGAGGACATATGTTGATGTCTGGAGTGAGTCTTCTTCAGTATCTCTCCATCTTATTTTTTGAGACAGGATCTCCCACTGAGTCTAGAACTCAACAACTAGCTTAACTGGCTGGCCAGGGAGCTCCACTTATCCCTCTGTTCTGCCTCCCTAGTACTGGGATTACAAAGGTGCCACCATGCTTGTTTGGCTTTCTCCGTCTTCCTTCTTTTCTTTTTCTTTTTCTTTCTTTCTTCTTCTTTTTTTTTTTTTTTTTTTTTTTTTTCCCCCGAGACAGGGTTTCTCTGTGGCTTTGGAGGCTGTTCTAGAAGTAGCTCTTGTAGACCAGGCTGGCCTCAAACTCATAGAGATCCACCTGCCTCTGCCTTCCAAGAGCTGGGATCAAAGGTGTGCACCACCAATGCCCGGCTATCTCTCTCTCTCTCTCTCTCTCTCTCTCTCTCTCTCTCTCTCTCTCTCTCTCTTTCTTTCTTTGTTTCTTTCTCCTTTTTTTTCTCCTCCTCTCCCTCCCTGCTTTCTTTCTTTCTTTCTTAGACCAGGCTGGCCCGCAAACTCACAGAGATCCACCTGCCTATGCCTCCCGAGTGCTGAGATTAAAGGCGTGTGCCACCACACCTTACCCCCTTTCTTTTTTTTCCTACATTTATTTATTTGTGCATGTGCATGTCCCAGAGCATGCGTGAAGGTCCCAGAACAGTCCCCAGGAGCTGTCTTTCTCCTCCCGCTATGTGGACACTCAGATCAGATTTGCACTGTTAGTCTTTACCCGCTGAACTACCTCTGACCCCACGGCCCAGCATTTTACATGGCTTCTGGGGTACAAATTTGTGTTCTTATGCTTACAAGGCAAGCATTTAAGCAGGGCGTTGGTGGCGCACACCTTTGATCCCAGCACTCAGGAGGCAGAGGCAGGTGGATCTCTGTGAGTTTGAGACCAGCCTGGTCTACAAAAGCTAGTTCCAGAACAGCCTCCAAAGCCACAGAGAACCCTGTGGTGGGGGGGAAGACAAGCACTTAGCCAACAAAGTCATTTCTCTAGCCCCACCCTAATTCTCTTCAGTGCTGAGTTTTTATTCTCCCCCAGCTCTAGGGGGTCAAACCCAGAGCAACACACAGGCCTGACAAGTACACTGCCAGACCTCTCCCTCTTCTTCCCCTTCCCTTCCTTTGTTCCTTCCTTCTTTTCTATTTTTGAGACCCGTCCCTATTATGCAACCCAAGCTAGCCTTGACCTTGTAATGTAGCCAGACTGGCTTTGAACTCACAGCTGTCCTCTTGCTTCAACCTCCCAAGCACTGAGATTTTAGATCTATGCTACCACCCCTGGCTAATTTTTCAAGTGAACAAAAACAATGAGAAGGAAACAAGAATTCCTAGAACACTCACAGATTCACAAAAACTTTGAAAAGAGACTCAAAATGGATTACAAAAACATGCTTGAAGCATAAAGAGTTGCTGTTGAAAGAGAGACAGGAAAAGTTGGCTCAGTAGGTAGAAGCCATTCATGCCTGATAACCTGAGTTCAGTTCCTGATCCCCTCGGTAGAAGGAGAAAACCAGTTCCTAAACATTACCCTCTGACCTCCATGCATGTCCTGTGGTATGCCCGTGCTCACACACACATAACAGACAAACTGGAGCCCTTGGACAGGAAAGTGCTCCAAAGGTATCTAATTGGAGCCGTTCCTGCAAACCCTGTGGTCAGCTGTTTTCTTTCTCTTTTGTGGTTTGGGGATGAACCCAGGGCCTGGCACACCCGGACTGAGCTGTGCCATCAACACTGAGTCAGCCTCTGCCTCTACTTTCTTTAAACTGTGGCAGCCTCATGATGTCCTGGAAGAAGGGTGTGCCCAGGCCTTCTCTCTCCTCCAAACTCTTGACATCTACTGAAATTAATCCAAGATTTCATAAAGCAATGATCTAGCCTCAGCTACCCAGAGATGAGAGAAACTTTGACCTATTGGAGATTTCCTGTCACTGCACCCCTACTTTTGGTGAGAAATTGGGGAGAGTTCCTGCCAGTTCTTTCTGTCACTTGGAGATCTCACTGATGTGTTTGGGGAAGTTTGAGGGTCAGAGTAGCAAAGAACACGTGTAAGGAAATGGAAACCCGGGATCTTGGGACTGTTGCCAAGGCATCTCACGCCTTTCGGCTCTCAAAGCTGTGAGTATGAGAGGCTGTCTGGGATCCCCAGTGTATGCCTGTCTTACCCTGGGTCACATAGATGGGGCACATAGCGGTATCTAGGTGTGAGAAATTGTCCATTTGGGGAAGGAAGGGAACATGGATCTGAGTAGTGGCTAGGCCTACTTCTTTATATCTACAAAGTGGGGGGCATAATCAAATCTCCCCACTATGGGTCCTGCTATCAGGTTGTATCTACAAGGTGGAGGGTCTTTCAAATCTTGACACACTATCCGTCTCCAAATTGCTTTCTCATTTTTCCTTGCCAGTGGCTTCTTGGAAGAGAAATGGCTAAGGAAGACGGAGGTGCAGGAAGACAAGGCCATGGCCTGGCTGCAGGCTGTCTCTGAGTCTGAAGAGGGGTCAGCAACTCTGAGAAATGAAGCTATTTCTGAGTGAGAAGGCCAAAGGAGGAATAAGGCAGAGGGGGAGCCCCCGAGGACACTGAGGCCAGAGTGAGGGCCCCGCGTGAAGTTGACAAGGTCAGGGGAATTGAGTGAGACACACACACACACACACACACACACACACACACACACACACACACTTACATGAGGCAGAGGGGGGAGTCATCTCTTGGGCAGAGTTGGGAGACAGTCGCCTGTAGTATGGTGTAGAGGAGACTGAGAGGGATGGCAATCGGACAAGTTCAGGGTTGATGGGCAGTTTGTAGGGTGGCTGCCCATAGCTGCTGTACCCTCAGCAGCAGTTAGGTAGACTACACAGCAACTTCCAGAATTCCCAAGTTCTACTAAATCCCTGCTCTGAGCATGCAGGTTGGAGTGCAGCCTTTTTTCCCCCCTAGCTCTGGTCACAGTTAGCCAGAGTGGGGGTGGGGCTGATCTCATAAAAGAGGGTGGTGAGGACATCTGAAAGTCTGCACCTTCCACTAGCAAAGTGCCAGACGCTCGGTGACACTTTAAATGTCTCAGATAAAACAGTGAGAGACTCTCCTGGTGGCAGGCAAGATGGGGGTCAGGGACCTCAGTGCCTGTGAGGCTCAGATACCAGGATAAAGAATAAAAACACCTCAGAGACCCCTGTGACCCCCTCCTGCAGGGCAAGAATGTCAATGTGGACCAGCTAGCCATTGGAGCACAGAGCCTCCAGGCCTGTACTGAGTAGGAGCATTCCACAAATCTCTTCTGGCCCTGGATTAGGGGACATGCATTGGCTCAGGCCTCAGTCACAAAAAACAAAACAAAACAAAACAAAACCCAAACAAACTTGAAGATGGTCACTAGCCTGTGAGGACATGACACAAAACCTCCATTCTTTACTCATCCCAAGTGACACCTATGACACCTATATGACCGATACCTATGTCCCTCTTCTGTTGGCTACACTTGCAATCCAATAAAAGGGAACTCCATTTTCTACCAGCTTCCTCCTCACTGGTAGAAATGTACCCTGCATGTGAGGAGCCTGCCTTGCTCACTCATGGCCTGGATGGGACTTTGTACATCACTGGGGCTCGCAGCTGTTGGTTGCATGAATGCCTCACACTTGGCTGCATGAGATAGAATGACAGGATGCTATGCCTGGTGTGTGTGTGTGTGTGTGTGTGTGTGTGTGTGTGTGTGTGTGCAAAATGCTCAGTGGGGCACTCCTGTCTGTCTGCCTCTTACTCACTGGCCTCACAACTGCCCATGGAGCTGTGCTTTCTCTTCCCAAGTGCCAATGTATGGGTGTGTCCTTCATCCAGTGCCCCTCCTTTGTGGGTTTGTCCTGCTATCCCCTTGTCACTGAGAAAATCTCCTTGGGTTGTCTGGCTGGAGCAGGGACATCATTGTCTTGTCCATGGCTGCTCCCCAGAATGGTGGGCAGGAGGGTGTGACAGAGGCACTGAGACACAACGTCTTGTGCATGCTTAGGTCTTGTGCATTGGCGTTGATTTCTTCCTCCAAGCAGATCTCCCAGGAAATGGCACTTACAGAGATTGAAGAGTTTAATACATGTCTCACTGCCTCTCTTTTCGGAGGCCCCCAGAGGGAGGAGCAGAAACCAAGGCTGGCAGGGGGCTCCAAGCTGCTTGGGCAAAGGAGCAGGGGGTGGCATGGAGCCTTGGCCAATTTGGAAAGCCCCGTGACCCAAGCACATTTTGCAGCAGTAATGTCAAATTCTGCCGTTCAGGCATGCCATTGATGTGCACACTGCCACACAGAAACCAGTGACACAAAGGCACAGCCTTCTCCACCCTCCTGGTGCTTAGAAACTAACGGCTCTAATGAGAGATGAGAGCTGAAAGGAGAGAGATGGGAGGCGGGCCACGGCAGTGCAGGCTGGCGCTGAGTGCTGGAGGAGGCTGACCCACTTCTTGTAGAGGTAAGGGGCTCACTGAAATGTCACTTAAATTAGCTACCACTCCCAACGCTACATCTCCTTTGTCCCCACACCTCACTGCATGTAATGGGAGCCCTGTCAGTGAGCCCCATAGTTACTCTCTCTTTTCTTCTTCTCTGGGGCAGCATCAGGCCCTGCACCCACTGGACTTTTTAGAGCCATAAACCAACCATACTGGTTCCAGAAGCCCTCTTAAGAGAGGTGAGGACAAGGAGGTAGATGGCAGAAAGAAGGGAGGATAGGAGAGTGGGAGGGAGGGAGGGGAGGAGGGAAGGAGAAGGAGCATGCATTCACCAAGAAGAGTCCTCTTTTCTGGCTTTTTGACTGCACTGTGAGTTATTTAGCCAACAATAGATGTTTATGTATTTTTTTTAGAGCTCATATTTATTAACGGCCTGAAAGAGGGGGGAGACTGGGAGATTTATATGGGAAGTGAAGTGAGTTAAAAGGGACAATTAGAGGAGCAGAAGGAGGTACAGAGCACAGAATTGCAAAGGAGATTTTAACACCCAATCAAAGGTTCTTGAGGTATTTTCCAAGTAGGCAGAGGAAAAACAAAATTGGCCCATTAGAGACTGATAGTTGGGGATTGGTGACATGGATGGAGTAACGGCTGATGGCCTGAACTCTTGCAAAAGAAAGGCAGGAGACAGACTTGGAGCTGGTGAGCTGGAATGTGGACATAACTGGGTCATGAGGCCCAGTGTTGTTAGGGACCCGGTAAAATGTGCATGTGCCTTTCCTTGATCAAAGAATACACATACAGCTAGGTGTGGTGGCAAATGGCTGAGGCAGGAGGATCACCATGAGTGTAAGTAAGCCCAGCCTGGGCTGCATAGCAACACCTTGTTTCAAAATAACAACAGAAAGAAAATGGGGGGAGAAAGGGAAGAAGGAAAATAAAAGGGCATAAGATAAGATAAGCTGTACGTTGCAATATAGACCTGTGATCCTAGCCCTCAGGGATGAGTTCAAGGTCAACCTGGGCCACATAGCAAAACTGTCTCAAAAAATAAACAAATAAAACAAAACATAGCCAGGCATAATGGTGTACACTTATAGTGCCAGCACTTGGGAGGTAGAGGCAGGAAGACCAGCAATTTAAGGCCAGGCTGGGTTATGTAAGACCCTGTTCCCACCCCCACTCAGCACACACAGAAGAGAGAGAGAGAGAGAGAGAGAGAGAGAGAGAGAGAGAGAAAAAAGAGAAAGGGCCTGCTGATGGCTCATCAACTGAAGGTGCTTGCTAACCTGATGACCTGATATCTGGAACCTAAAGATGCAAGCAAAGAACCAGCTCACAAAGCTGTTGTATGGCCTCCACATGTATACTGTGGCATGTGTCCACCCTATCTTGTGCACACAAATCAGAAAAAGAGAAGGGAGGAAAAACAAGTTGGTTTTTCGCCCCCTCAAAAAAAAAAAGGGGGGGGCTGGTTTCTTCTGTGTCAGCATGGAAGGAAGCCTAAGCCCTTAGAAACCAGGCCCGTCACAGTCCAGCGGAGTCTGAATTGAGGCAGCAGGGGCTTGGTGCTAATGCAATGGATGTTTCCTGCGAGTTCCCAACTCAGTGTTCAGCCAGCTCCTCTCTTGAGCTTGGCAGCCCATAGAGAAGCCTTGCTGGCTCTCCCAGCTCCTCAGACATGCCGCTCCCAGACTCCTGAGCTCCAATACTTGTGGAGTGCCAGGTGATTTGCTAGGTGACAAGCAACATTTGCCATGTGAGGTTCTTGGCTGTCTGGTAATGAACATGCCTAGCAGGAGGAGTGGAGCTCAGAAGAGGGAGTCCTGGCATTTCCTGTGGCTCCTTGCAGCTGTGGTGTCTGGCCAGCTGAGGGAGGAGCCATGCCATGACGCCATGACGGTGGGAAAGCCTGGAACTCTAGCTGCCAGTGCTAAACAGTATGGGATGCATTGTGAGCTTGGAAGCAGCAGGTGTCTGGGAATGGGACTGGGGCCCAGGCAGATTTCCAGTGAGCACTCCAGTTTGCTGGCACAAGGAAGGATCTGGCTGAGCACAAGAGGCAAGTGGTGATGATGAAACCCACAGTTGAGGAACAGTGACAAGGGTGCCATGGGAGCCCATGTGGTTATGGTGAGACCGGGGAGTGGAGAGGAGCTCAGGCAGGGGAGCCACACATTCTCTCTGCTGCCAAGGAGAGTCAGAGTCCCTGAGTGGGACTCCCTGGGCACCCCTCTTGCACCCCAGCCAACAGCATTCCATCCTTAGCTCATAGCTGATTACAGAGAACCTTGTAAGCTGAGCTACTGTGTGCCTCCAACCCTCAGCCTGGCAGTCTCCCGTGTTCTTCTCTGGATACCTCTGTTTCTTCAGAGACTGTTGCATCATCACCTCCTCCTGGACACCCTCCCCGACTCTCCTTCCCCAGCTGAGCCCCTAGTTTTGGAGGACTCTGCTAACACAGGCTCCAGTTCTGCAGTTCTGCAGAAGGCCCGGGCCTCTCTGCTCCTCAGAGAGCCTATCTTCTCACTTTCCTGTCCCCTAAGCATAGGCAATGGCTGGTCCATTTGTTTGCTGAATGAATGAGGAGCCGTCCAAGCCCTTGGGTCGTGGAAGAAGCTTGTCTGAGGGTGCCAAGGACCACCCCATGTCCCCACATGCCTGGCTCTGCCCTTGTCCCTTTAGAATAGAAGGCTGCTGGGGGGAGGTGGGATAAAGGAAAGATGATCTCTCCTGGGGCTTCCAAACAGTGATGAGTGAAAGAGGCAGTCTGGGCAGGGGACAAGTCTGCTGCTTGAGTGCTTGCCTTGCATGCACAAAGGTCTGGGTTTAATCCCCGCACCACATAGCCTAGGTGTGGAAGCATGTGCTTGACTCCCAGCACTCAGGAGGCACAGTCAGGAGGATCAGAAGTTCAAGGCCATCCCCAGCTTCATAGCTAGCTCAAGACCAGCCTGGGCAACACAAGACCCTGTCTAAAGCCATCAATAACAACAACAAAATGGCAGAAGGCCAATTGGCAATGATAATATTAAATAAAGTAAATCCATCTAAAAATCATATATTTCTTTCTTTTGTAGTTTTTACATTTTATATAAGCCCATAAAACCATGTATGATGTATGCATGTATATTTGTACGATATGAAAGTAGGGGGCTGGAGAGATGGCTCAGCAGTTAAGAGCACTGGCTGATCTTCCAGAAGACCCAAGTTCAATTCCCAGCGTCCACATGGCAGTTCACAACTATCTGTTACTCTTGTTCCAGGGGAATCCAACATCCTCCCACAGACATACATGCTGGCAAAACACCAATGCACATAAAGCAAAAATAAAATAATTTTTAAAAAAAAAAAAAGAAAGAAAGAAAATTAGGAGACAAAGTAGAAGTAAAAGTAGGAGACAAAGGGGATTTATGAGAGACAAGAGGGGCAAGAAAGAGACAGGAGGGTGTGTGTGTGTGTGTGTGTGTGTGTGTGTGTGTGTGTGTGTGGTCAGAATATGCTAGACATGCAAAATATACTTGGGGATGTCAGGGATGTGTTCATGTGCATGGGTGCAATATATATGCTGTGCATATGTATATAGGCCAGAGGTTTCTTCTTCAGTCCCTGTCTGCCTTATTTTCCTTTAAATATATCATTATTATCACTATTAGTGTGTTATGTGCTGTGTGAGTGTGGGTGTGCTATGGCACTCACAGGTCAGAGGATATCTTTGTGGGTTCGGTATTCTCCTGCCCCTTTTATGTGGGTTCTATGGATGGCACTCGGGTCATCAAGTTTGCACAGGAAGTGTCTTTATCTGCTGAGCCATCTTGCTTGCCTGCCACCCTATTCTTTTTATTTTTTTTTAAGATTTATTTATTTATTTGTTTATTTATTTATTTATTATGTACACAGTGTTCTGTCTGCATGTATGCCTGCACACCAGAAGGGGGCACCAGATCTCATTACAGATGAGCCACCATGTGGTTGCTGGGAATTGAACTCAGGACCTCTTGAAGAGAAGCCTGTACTCTTAATCACTGAGCCATCACTCCAGCCCTCCCCACCTTATTGCTTGAGAGAAGGTCTCTCATGGAATCCCCAGAGTAGGTCAGGGTTACAGGAGTACACTGTGCTTAGACATAGATGCTGCAGATTGGGACTCAAGTCCTTATGCTTGCACAGCAAGCACTTTACCAACTCACACATCACCTTAGGCCCCCAAAACACTCTTTAAAGAAATTCCATCAAGCCAGGAGTGGGTCCTTTGAAAGACAGAGGCAGGAGGATCAGGAGTTCAAGGGCAGCCTCCTTAGATACATAGTGAGTTCAAGGCCTTGTCTCAAAAAAACAAAACAAAACAAAAATCCATCAACTTAAAAAAAAATGGCAGAGGAACTGTTCTGTTCCTTATTGGGGATGGGGAGGGAGGGGCACGGGGTGTGTGTGTATGTGACTGAAACCTTTAGGGGACAGGACTCCACAGCACCCTGCCCTAAATGCTGGTGGGGGAGTGTCTGGGCTTGCTGAAGAGAGCCACATTTAGCTTCTGAGAGTCAACTGGTTTTGATTTTGGAACAATGGTGTCATCCTAACTGTGCAGCATATGAGCTGTTGAGTGACAAATGATGTCATCAGCAACATCCTTCATCCCTTCTACCTCCTAGGGGAGAAAGCTACTAAAAATACACCCAGTGTCCTGGGCCCCACTGCCCAGCCTGGAAAGCCTAGCCCACAGGAATTATGCTGGCATACATCAGTGAAGTCTTTAGGAGACATTCCCACTCTTCCGGCTGACAATGGCTTCTACCATATAGGACTTACTAAGTCTTTTAAAAAAAAAATTTAATAAAGTGCTCAGACTTTTGATTTTCCCACTGAGGGTCTTGCTGCCTGGGGTTGGAAAAGAAATCAACAATGTAACAACTTGCTTGAATTTTAAGGGACATGGGCAATTGGCCTGGGTAAGGGCAGGTAAACCATCAGGCATGGTGGCAGGATGCACTGAATCTTGTACTAAAAACAGCCCTCTGCTCTCCATCTGTGATGCCAGAGAGGCAGACATAGCTTCCAGGCCCTTGCCCTCTGCTGTCCTGGTCAATTCCTGGACTGTGGAAAATGCTTGAGGCCCAAGAACTGGCTGTTGTCTTTCTGCTGACACCCAGAATCAGCAGTTGTGGCTTTTTGGAACCCTCCTGCAGGGAAAAGACATGGAAATGGTACTGACCTGGGCAGCCAGCATGCGGGAAGTGAATTATGTTCTATGCAGGTGCTGGAAGAACTCTGTGTGTGTGTGTGTGTGTGTGTGTGTGTGTGTGTGTGTGTGTGTGTGTGTGTGTGTGTATGTGTGTATATGTCTCTGTGTGTGTGATTGTGTGTGTGTATGTCTGTGTGTGTGTGATTGTGTGTATGTGTGAGTGTGTATGTCTGTGTGAGTGTGTCTGTGAGTGATTGTGTGTGTGTATGTGATTGTGTGTCTGTGAGTGTGCATGTCTGTGTGAGGGTGTCTGTGAGTGTGTGTGTCTGTGTGTGTGTGTTTATGTGTGTGTGTATGTGTGTGTGAGAGAGAGAGAGAGAGGGAGGGACAGAGAGAGAGGGAAGGAGCGAGGGAGGGAGGAATGGAGAGAGGGAGGGAGGGAGAGAGAGACAGAGAGAGAGCATGTTCATATGTGTTTCTGTGAGTCAGTGTTCCTCTGTTCCCTATGGCTTCTCCATAACCATGCCATGTTCTCCAAGTCAAGCCGGCCAGGCTCACCCACCCCACCAAAGCCCAGGATCTGCCACCCCATCAGGAATGTGGGGTTATGAAATGAAAAACAGGGTTCTTTTCCAAGAGAATTTTTTTTTATTATTTTTCTCTCTTAATTGGATTCAGCATTTCTTATTCCTCACACACCCTCTGGTAGAGGATTCAGGTTTGTAATGCACAAGAGATTGTGCTTGCTGGAGACCTTCAGACCAACAGCCCCTATTCCCTGACTGAGCTTACCTGCTGGATTCCTTGCATGCTGCCCGACCAGGCTCTGACCCCTGAGTCTGGACCTCTACCATCCTGGGGTATATCCAGAATGACCTGAGATGGTTACTGAAGCATCCTCGTCTACTAAGGCCACTAGATTCTTCTCCACTGCCAAACTATTGAGGGCCTCAGCAGGTCACTGACCAAAGAGCTTATGAGTTAAAACTGGAGCTAAGCCTCCCAAGAGTCAGCTCAGAGCCTCCCTGGCCTGCACAGACCATCACTGGCAAAACGCTCATCCAACCCATTGGACTAACACTGTGGATGCTGCCTTGTCTTCTGGCTTGGAAACCCCCAAAGCCCCTTCCCCTGCTCCACCTAGCTTGAATCCAGCACCCTGACATCTGACCAACTACTTCCCACATCTCACCCCAACCAACGCCTGCAGCTTCTACAGTAGCTGTAGTGGGGTGCTCCAGGGTGCCAGACAGGCATGTGTGCATATAAAAACAAGGTGATGTTCTAAGTATCTAAGAATGTTGGTCCCCTGAAGTTTCTCTTCCTCCTCAACTCCTCCCACTGACACCTTTGCCCCAGCAAGCTCAGGGACTATTGTTGCCAGTTGGGATTCTTAACAAAAATGCCACAGCTTTTTTTCTTGCTAGAAATTACCAATACAATCTGTAGTTGAGCAAATATAGGTCCCCATATAGTTTATAAACATGATAAGACATACAGTTTGGTAAGGAGTGGGGTGGGAGGCCTGTGCGTTGATATATTTATATATATTTATATATTTATATTGTGTGGGTGTGTGGGTAGGGAGTGAGATATATATAAGTGGACACAGGTATAAAACTGCACCTTCTATGTACTCTCATTGCCAGTAAAGTTCTAAATGTCGTCCTCTGGCGATCTTTCCTTTGGTGATTGGTTCTTGGACCCCAGCAAGTCTGCCAGGACTGCCTGAGACATCAGGAATGAGAGGCATTACCCCCACGGGTAGGGATGAGGGTGGCATAGGGTTGGACTGGGCACGTTGACTAAGTGGCCTCAGGCAAGAGCCAAGAGTGCTGAGACTGCTGGGCTGCCCCAGCTGTCTCTGGATAAGCCTTGTCCTGAGTCCCGCTCCTTCCCATGACAGCAGGGTCCTTCGGCCCTTCTTCCCAGACGACCAGAGGCCCAGCTTCTTCATAGGGCACATGTCCTGTCCTGTCACCACTAACGATTCTCTTTGCGTGCCTTTGACCGCTGTGCTGGCGTGGATGCTGTCCGTAGATGCTGGGCCAAGACAACCAGGCGAGATGTGCTACCCCTCCTGTCTAGAGCTGTACACTTGGGCTTATAATCCACCAGGAAGGGTCCAGACTGTGGCTGAAGGCTTTAACAGCCTTTTTCTGAAACCCAGCCGATCTTCCACTTAGGAAAAAAAGGAGAAAAGATTCTGTTCCTTGCTGGACTTGTGGCAGTGCTGGGTAATGGTGCCCTAGTCCTCAGCGGAGAGTAACCGCCAGCCCCAGCATCCAGGCCAGGAGCGTGGCCCCCAGGGAAGTGCCCGAGGAGGCCTGCTGCACCCCACTGGGGGCACGGATCGGGGTCCTGCGGGCACACTTGCCCTTCCTCTTGGGTCGCGCGGTGGGCATGATGTCAAAGCTGAACTTGTGCTGGTAGTCAGGGGCATAGTCCTGCAGTTCAGGAAGCTGCTTCCCAGTGCTCACCTTAGAGATCTGGTTCCGGTTCCTGTGGCTGGTGCAGTTCTTCCCTGGCTTCTTGTAACCTGACCTGGAGCCAGGTAAGTGGCCATGTGGGTGGCCTTTGTCCCTGGAGGAGCCATGGGATGGATGGTGCTCCTTGCGGGCAGCCCTGTCAGAGGTGGTGAGCGTGTGTGACTTGATCTGGTGTGGAGACGCTGGTCCTGTGCAGTTCCGGAAGTCCTCGGCCCTCAGTAGCTTCAGGTCCTGGCCTTGCCGCAGCTCGGGGGTGGCGCAGGGAACAGCGGAACTGGAGCCTCGGAACCTCCGCAGCCATTCCCACAGAGAACGCGCCCGGCAGCCACAGTCCCAGGCATTACCATTGAGGCGAAGGAACTCCAAGGCCACCAGCGGGGCCAGGCAGTCACCCTGCAGCTCAGTGAGGCTGTTGTTGAAGAGAAAGAGGGTGGTCAGCCTGTGGAGGTCATGGAAAGCCTTATGGTGGACCCACTGTAGCTGGTTCTCATGCAGCAGCAACCGGTCTAGGTTCACCAAGCCCCGGAAAATGCCTTGGCCCAGGCTCCAAAGCTTGTTGCCGTGGAGAAACAAGTGACTGAGGTTGACCAGGTCCACAAAGATGTCATCTTGGAGGTACTCAATGTGGTTGTCCTGCAAATAGAGGTACTGCAGGCTGTGCAGGCCACCGAAGATGCCGGCAGGCAGGGCGCTCAGTCCACACTTATAGAGGTAGAGGGCATGAAGCTTCACGAGGCCCTGGAAGGTCTCAGGTGCCAGCGTTCTCAGCTGCCGGTTGTCTCCGAGGTCTAGCTCCTCCAGATGCACAAAGCCCTCGAAGGTGTTGGGAGCAATGAAAGTGATGTTGTTGGAGTAGATCCAGAGGGTGACCATGGCGGGGCTGAAGTGACCCTGCTGCAGGAAAGTGATGCGATTGTTCTGCAGGAAAATGCGCTCGCTGTCCTCTGGGATGCCCTCCGGGATGACAGCAAAGTTGTGCGCCTGGCAGCTGACAGTCATGGGTGCAGGGTAGCACACACAGTCTCCAGGACAGCCACCTCCCAGGGGTAGTTCCCCAGCCAGCAGCAGCAGCAGCAGCTCCACACAGCACCCTGGTGGGGAGAGACAGAACAACCGTGAGGAGCGCAGGGAAAAGGAACAGGCATGGCACAGAGGGTGGGGAAGGGGACTGCTGAATGACACGTGGCACACAGGGATTCTCTCTGCTGTACTGTGCACACGGGTGGGTCTCTTAGGCTAGGAGGCTGGACAGGAAATTTGGGCCCGAGGCCCACGTTATCCCCACACCTCTCGAGCTGTCCTGAAAGTCTCTAATCCCCACCCAAACACCTCTTCAGGCTGATGTCAGCCCTTCTGTTGGGTGGAACACGTCCATGAACTCAGCATGTCAGCCTCCAGCTCTGGCCCTGGGCTGCCACTTGCTCACCCATAGCCGCCTTCGATAGTAAACATCCCATCTGGAGTCCTGAACCATCCCTTTATTCAAATGATTCCCCCAAATAAGAAAAGCATCGCGATCACAATACCGAAACATAGTTCGGGAGATGCTTCACTCACATAGTGCTCTAAATTTCAAACACACAACGCCTCCCCTGTGCCTCGGTTTCTTCATTTGTTAAATACAGTCCACAGAGCTGAATGGGTCTATAGAGAAGGCATGTTTCTGTGAGGGACTGTGAGTGACACCAGGGCTGACACACGAGGCTTCCCTGGGGTCTATGATTCTGCCAGATCCAGGCTGCCCCCCTCTGATTCACCTTCTGGCCCTCTGCATCTCTCTGCCATGCTTGAGCTTGCCAGGCTATGGCTGTAAAACCAGGTCTTGCCTCTTGACTGTCCATAGCATTTCCTCTGTAGCTTCCCTCTAATTGGGCATTAATTAGACATTCGTTAATGGATCCTTAAAATAATTATTTTCGGATGTGTCCAGCCTGTGGTTGGGTAATAGGCCCACGCTCATTATTGAAGCAACCTCATTATGGACGATTGTCATTACCTGCTTTCTTCCAGGGTCACAGCTGCCCCAAGTGGCCTAGCAGGCACGTCAAGAAGAAGGGGACAGGCTCCAGGCTTATAGACGCAAACCCTGATGGGCCAGGCAGCAGTGACCTGCCCCACCTCTGTTGCCTCTCTTCCAGCTTGTTCAGCTGGGACCGGGGGGGGGGGGGGAGCCAGGGTGCCAGGGGCATATAAGCTGAGTCTTCTTGCCACCAGATATGCCCAGATCATGTGGGATGAAAGAAGCCAACCTCCTGACCAGCCTGCCCACACAGGGTCCAGACCTACTCTACCCAGGCCCAGGGGCTGCCCTTGTTCCTGGCCAAGCATCCATCCCAATCACTACCCCCTCCCGACAGAAACAGCATTTTAAGTGACAGCTCCCAGCTGTTGGGAGTTATGGGTTCCCAGAGAGTGGCAGCTGCTTCTTGTCCCCCTGTAATCACCCAGCTTCAGCTGAATGTTTCCAGCACATAAAAATCATCGCACATAATTTAGTTTTTGCATAATTGGGTTCAGTTGCATTCTCAGAGCAATTACGACCTTAGTGGCAGTGTCGGCACAGCATAGGACCCTTTCTGGGTTGGGCCATACTCTGCGGGCCCTCTGCACTGCTCTCCGTCACCCAGCCACTAGGCAGCATGCAGGCCACAGCCACCTCTGTTCAATTTCTCTCTAGGAGATGTTACTCTGTCAGTCTTTCTCCTTGGAGTCCGGTGTATGCCCTATAGCCTACCACCCTCTGTCCAAGAGCTCCTATACTGCAGAGGGAGGCCAGGGCAGGAGCAGTTCCAAATCCCAGTAACCTGGAGGGCATCCTGTCCTGTGCCATCAGCATCCAACCCACACTGGTCCACAGGCCCCCTCTAATCCCCTTGCCTGGCTTGCACCCGCTCTCCTGCTCAGGCCTTCCTAGAAGGCCATTCTTGCCAGAACCTTCCCCCAAGGAGTAGCCCTATCCCTGTCACCCTGAGAAAGCCCAGACTGTAGGTTCGAGATGTTTTTCTCCCATCTTAGGTGGAATGAGACAGCAGAGCCTCCACTGGGGGTCCTGGGAAAATAAAGCATTTCCTTCCTGGTCGGCAGCTGCAGGCGGGTAGGAGCTGTGGTGGGCTTAGCACTAATGCCATTCAACATTTGTACAGCTCATTGGAGTTTACAGACTGCTTTTCCCTGCACCCTCAACCTGCCTTGTGCTGTGCTTCTCCACCTGCTGTGGCTGCTCTGTCTCTGTGTACCCCCAGAAGAACCTGGGGGTCCCTTGGGTAACCTTTAAGTAGGGGCTTCCAGGGAATACCAGTGCACTGGCAAACCAGGGCAGGGCTCTATTTAGGCAATAAAATCAAACTGCACCAAACCTCAGGTGTAGGCTCAGTAACTGTGTTATGAACGAATGGTGGCAAGTGGAAGAAGTAGATAGCAGGGCAGGGTGAAGGTAGAATTGGGGTTTTCCCTCAAAGAGTGATGGGAGATGTTATTCTGTATATATGTTTCTCATACTGGTTAAAAAAGCCCTGTGGCCAATAGGAAACAAGATAGGCGGGGCTAGGAGCCCAGGAGAAGGAAAGAGGAGGTAGGGGTTGGAGTCGAGATATAGCCGGGGGAGGAAGGAAGATGCCTGCCACGGCTCCCCGATAAGACGACCACGTGGAAATACTTAGATAAGTAGAAATGGGTTAATAATTAAGGCAGAGCTAGCCCATTAACAACAGGAGAACAAAGGACTCTAGGCAAGACCTGATGCAGGACCAGGCGGATCCCCTGTTATCCCAGGGAAGGACAGGCTATCATCACTAGAGGTCTAAGGCAATGAGACCATGAGGACTGTGTAGGACAGTAATGACTCTTCTGGAAGTATACCAATAGGATGCAGGCTCAGAGCAGCTGATCCCTGTCCCTTAATATTTTCCATGTCAAGAAGGCTAGCTTTCCAGAACCTCCATCTCTTCTAATGGGAGGAGGTTGCTGAGGGGCTCAGCCAAGTTTGTATCCATGCCTTTGAAAGCCAGTATTACTGCAAGACCTTGGACTAGCTGTCCCAACCATCGCTGACCACTTCTGGACCCCCTGCCTGAACCAGCAGGTGCCAGTCCTAGGACTGTCATCCAGCAGGTTTCTTCCCAGGGAGGCAGGCACTGCATTACCACGGCGCCTCCTGTGCCCCCTCCATGAGGCCCTTGGGAGGCCTGCCCCACTGATTGCCTGATTAATGTACCAACAATGAGGATGGAGCCTTTGCTATGCATTTTAAGATTGCAAATTAGCAGGAAGCTAAGTCCCTGTGGAAGGGCCCTGCACCTCTCCTGCCAGACTCCTCAAGCCCCTCCTGGGCAGGGGTACCTTCTGCTCAAGGGGATGGAAGAGAGAAGACCCAGATCTGCCTACCTTTCCTCTAGGAGATGCCCTTTACTGCCTTCTGCTTTGCTCCTCCCAAACCTCAGCCTCCCACGCACATGAGTTCCCCAAGAGGCTCTACAGCCTCATTCATTCCTTCTTTCATTCACACTTGCCCCTGAGTCTAGGAAAGTCACAGAAGCCAGTGGTGGAAGGGCCTGGCAATGAGCATCATGGCCCATTTGCATATAGGGTGGCAATACCCAGGTAGGTACCTGGGGAATATAGGGGAGGTCAAGGGAGGGGCCTCGAAGGAGAGCTTCTCCTACCCCAGGGCCACTAATCAGCATTGTTTGGTTACTGGGTCCCCTGTGTGACGCCAGCAGTTCCTCAACCTTCTAGAGTGTTTGACGTATGAACTGGGCTGAGAGGGGTCCTACTCTGTGCGGCTTGCCTTAGCTGTAAGGAGGGTCTGCTCAAACCTGAGCACATCACAGAGGACACGGGAGCTGGCAGTGTCCTCAGATCAGCCTGCAAACTCCAGACTCCTTCTGCCGCGCTAAGCATAGACAGCCAGCTCACTCGGTGTGCCTATGAATGACCACGGGAACAGAGCTGGTCGGATGGGCAGCAAGGCAAAGGCAACAGAATAGCATGTGCATAGGCACTATGGTGGAAAAGTGTGTTTTCCCGCCCTCTCTAATGGTGCCGAGCCTCCAAGGCTGGGCTGGACAAACCCAGGACAAACCAGCCCCAGCTTGACACTGGGACAGCATCGAGAGGGCCTGTCTGCTACACCTAGGCTACACAATCCAGTGTAGTAGGGGCCCTGCAGTACCCTGGCCACCAGAAATAGGAAAGGAACTAATGAGGAAGATCTGGCTCTGGGAACAGGGCCTTTAATTGAAGTTCTCATAACCCTATGGGAGCAGCATCACTCACAGGAGAAAACGAAGTGTCCAGAGTATCAGTGGTTGGCCACAGCTGGAGACAGTGGTGGGACAGACCCTGCCTAGTTGCCATCAGACTGGGGCTCTAGCCTGAGCTTCCTGCCCAGGAGTGGGCAGCGCAGTCTCAAATAGGCCCAGTCAGCTTCCTCAGGCCCAGGAATGTCAGGACAGTCACTCCAGTGTAGCACCCAAGGGGCTGCCCTCCCTGCCCTTGAGTAGGGACATCCCCATGGCTAGCTCCCCCATGGCCCCTGGGCAGGTCAGTGGGTCTCTCTGAAGCTTGCAGGCTGCTCTGCCTTGTATCCAGTCTCTCTGGCCTTCAGTCCTTCCTCCCTCCCCTGCCCCCAGCCTGGCCAGATGCTCTGAGCAATCAATGCTAACCGAATGCTCTCTGCTGCGTGGATGGCAGCCTCGGGCCAGGCCGGCTACACTCCTGGGGCTGCTGGCGCCTCAGGCCACTTGGCACTTACGCCACTTGTGTTCTAAGCATAGGCTCCTTCCTGGCTCAGCCCTGAAGACAAGGAAGCTGGCCAGGGAACAGCTGGGCTCCCCCTCAACAGCCTCCACTGCTGGGCAGAATGGCCAGCAGCCTCCTCCCATGGCTGTGAGAAGAGCATGGCTGTGGAGCCAGAGGCCCAAGTTTAATCCTGACTGCTCCTCTTAATGTTTGCAGGATCCTCATTTTCCTCACCTGCAAAATGGGACAATCATTGAAGACTGGGCCAGTCCCTAAGCCCACAGATGCTGGTACCCACCCACTGTTCCTGCATCTCCATCTGTCTAACCAAATCCATCCAATCCAAGCCTCTCTCTTCCTCCACCACCACCTCCAATCGGAGCTTCTCCATATTGCGTGAAGATAACCCACTCACTTGAGTGGCTCAGAATCAACCTCAGAATTGTAGTGGCTCCTTCCCTCAGCCCATACTCCACTCTCTGGAAATCCTGTTGGCTTAATTTTAGAATTCATCCATCGTCTATCCACTTACCGCAGCCACTGTCCCCATCCTCACCCCTACATCTCTTTCAACAGTAGCTAGGGAGGTCCAGGGGAAGACCCAATCAGAATATGCTGCTTCTCTGCCTAAATCCTCCATGGCTCCCATCTAACCCTAAGGTGTTCCCAGGTCTAGATCATCGACCAGAGGCACTGCCTGTCTCTGGTTACTCAGACCTCACCGTTGTTGCTCCCATATGCCAGGCACTCAGTCTCCTGCCTTTGGCCATGCTGTTCCCTCTTCCTGGAACTGTTCCCAGTATGTGTGCATGGCTTCTTCCCAGCAAGGCCACTTGTACACAGCTGATTGTCAAGGTGCTTCTTCCTGAGTACATTTTATTCTACAGCATGCCCGCCTCTTCTAATGCACAGCACAGATTCACTTGTTTACTTTCTCCTCTGTCCTGATGAGCGTGTTCCCTATACATAGTAGGTGATCAGTGTGTTCCCTGCACACATTAGGTTCTCATTAACAGCACCTTCCCAAGTCTCTGCAGAATTAAGGATAACACCTACTGGGCTTAGAAAATCCCAAACCCAGGACCTGGCTTGTGTTCAGTAAACACTGGCTGTAATTACTCCTGGGGAGACTCAGAGACTTCAGGATGAGAGCAGAGACCTGATCTTGGTTGTCACCAAGGTTCTCTAGGTCCATCAAGGAAATGACCAGATGATGATAGCTCTGAGAACCCAACACCAGGTAGGGAGACACAGACAGTTTTGCAGGGGCTGGAGAGTTTCCCAATGTACAGGACTTTCAGCACTAAATAGAAAATAGTTCCAAACAAACCAGAGCAACTTAGTCTCCCTAAAGGGGAACCAGGAACAGAGCCTCTCAAACAGAAACGCCCAGGTTAAAGAAGAGAGGAGGTCAGATTTGGTGGTGTGCACCTTTAATCCCAGCAGTTGGGAGGCAGAAGCAGGCAGATCTCTGAGTTCCAGGCCAGCCTTGTCTACAGAGCGAGTTCCAGGTTAGCCAAGGCTACACAGAGAAACCCTGTCTTGAAAAACTAAATAAATACATAATAATAAAAAAAATAATCCTAGAAGAAAAAGGAAGCAAGGGAGGGAGCATGCAAGCCTGTGTTAATATAACAGTACGCTGGCTCAGTACCTGCAGTCCAGGAGTCAGGACTCCTGGCAAAGTGTGTGTGAGCTGTGGATATGCCAGCATTACATTTACATGCATGTCTGTGTAGATGTGTACCTGAGGTGTTTATGTGCGCACGGATTCATGCTCACAGATGTAGACATAGTTTGTATGCAAGTCATTTGCATCTGCCTGAGTGCATGCACATAAACTCACATCTATCTCTGGAGACCCCCTTCATCCTGCAGCACCTCAGACAGGGTACCCCAGGAGAAGCAGCACATACTGGGGCTGGGGATGCCCTTACTTTGGTCCTCACCAGCTCTTTGCCTTCAGCCCTTGCTCTCCTCATACTCTGAATCAAATAGGCCCTGCAGGTTCTCCCTGTACCAGGATCCCTCTCAGCTTTGAAGTGGGCAGCTCCCCATTGGAATAACCTTTTGGCTTTTGTCTGCCTGGGCTGGTTCCTTGAAACAGGCTTGACTGCCAGCACCATGCTAATTGGACGGGCAACTTCTCCTGAGAGCAACTTGGGGTCTCCAATACTCTACCCAGCAGGCCTCACTTCCTTGCCTGCAGCAGTGTACTGTAGGGGGCAGGGCTGGAGGTTACCCTGTGCATCTCTGTATTAAGGCACTGCCCCAACTTATGACCCATCCCAGTGGAAGCCCATTTCATCTGGGCAATTCCAGATGGGCCATAAAATCTCCCTGAGGCCTTATAAACAAGAGAAGCCTAGTGAGCCTGTCTGGGCACCTAAAATTTCTGGGCCTGAGCAGGCTACATGGGAGATGGTTTCACTGTTATTTTAGCAAAGGATACTGTCCCCAGGCTGCCAAGACATCCTGGCAGTAGTCACTCCAACTCAGGATGGTCGCAGAATCCAGAGTTCTAACAGCATATGCTGAGAAGCACTTAACCCGGGGCTAAGATTCTTGGAAGGCATCCTGCTTTCTACTCTGTCCTTTGTCCCAGTCCATCATCCCCACCTGTGCCTAACAGCTCTCTGTGGGAAATGCAAGGCTCATAGACACTCTTTACCTCTTCCAACACCCCTCACCCACATCCCCAGACCATAATGTGTGTCCTCATGCCCCGATGTTAATCAACCATTCTGCTTGGTTTGAGGGCTCTAGGATGGGGCTATGGATTTCCCTCCCTCTTACTACCATCAACACCATTTCCTCCTCTTCTTTTTAACAGGATCTCATGTAGCCAGGGAAGACCCTAACCTCCTTTTAAACACTTGATCCTCTTGTCACCATGTTCTGGAATTATGAGCATGTGCCACCACGACCTGGAGGTAGGGTTGCAGGGGTCTGAGTATTCATCCTTCCTAAGAGGTTTCCAGGATTTGCCTCCTGCCCAGAAACCTTGTGGAGCCAACTGCCACTCCCCACAAACAACAGCAAATTGTAGGTGTGTGTAGGGTGTGTGTAGCAGGGCATGAGACCTTTGAAGGAGTTGGAAGTATATGGAGATGCCTGTATGGGGGTTACAGAAGCATGCAGGTCCCAGGGGGGACTGGGGAATGAGGTGGGAGGGTATGCAGGGGGGCAGTGCTTCCAAACCCGGAGCAACCAATGAAAAGAAGCAGCTCTCTGCCAGGAGTCCTTGTTTCCAGCCATAGACAGCCACCCCTCCCTGGCTGTCAGTACAAGGCATACAGGACTGATATGCAAGCTCTGAGCCTGTATCTGCTGACCACTCTGTTCTGCACCTGTCCCCACGCCCTCCATTTTTGGGAAAGGATGTGCTCATGGTTGCCTTTGCAGCATTAGGAGACACAGCTCCTTCACCCATGAATCCTCCTGTGTGTGTGTGTGTGTGTGTGTGTGTGTGTGTGTGTGTGTAATACAAAAAGACTAAATTAAGTGCTGAAAGCACAAAGAAGGGTTAATATTTAGATGAAAGAAGGGACCAACTTTAACTATGAGCTCAACATTTGAGTTGCAATGTAAAGGATAAAAATGAGAGCAAGAGCTGGCAATGTGGCTTAATTAGCAGAGTGTTTGCTTAGAATGCATAAAGCCGTGGGTTCAAGTCCCAGGAACACATAAGCCAAGTGTGGTGAGGAACACCTGCAATCTCAGCCCTTGGGAGGAAGAAGGCGGGTGGGTAGAAGTTCAAGGTCATTCTTGGCTACATAGCGAGTTTAAGGCCAGCCTGGGATACATGAGACCCTGTCTCTAGAAGGAGGAGGAGGGTGGAAGAAGAGTAGGAAGAAGAAAAACAAGGGACAAGGGTAAACTGAGAAACAGCTTCACAGAGAATGACTGGTACAGTGGCCCTGGGGCAGGACTGTGCTTGGTCCAGATGAGGGAAAGGAGAAGGGATGAGGTTAGAGAGACAGGAGCCAGAGGCTGAAGGGGAGGTGGCATGCCTGGACTTGAGGAGGACAGGTTGATACAGAGCAAGACAGGCAGTAAGGAGGCCTGTGGCCACAGTCTGTGAGAGACGTGAGGTCCCAGAGGCAGAAAGCAGGGGGCAGCATGGAGAACTGTTCAGGATGCCATCCAGATGAGCCTCTGTGAGGTATGGATGTTCTGGGAGGACCATGGTGGCTCTACCAGGTACTGCTGTGAGCCTGAAGGAGCCTAGGAAATGGGCTTGTGGACATGTGAAGTCTGAGTGGCCTCAGAGACGCAGTGGTAACAGCTGGATGCACAACATAGGGACCCAGAGGAGGCAGTGCACCTGGGAGCCATCCGCATGGAGACGGCATTTAGTCATTTAGGATAGCCAAGAAAGAAGATGTGGGATTGAGCCCAATGGGGGGAACCTTGGAGAAGACAGTGTCCCTGATGCTCAGTGTTTCCAGAAGGAATGGATGCCAACCGAAGCGCCAGATTGATCAGCCACAGAGCGGTTCCAGGGGCAAGCTCACATCCAGGAGGTGATGGGACCCAAAGACAGAGACAAATAAGAATGAAGGGGAGGGGAGGAAGAGGATAACGCTAGACCAACCAGGACGTGAGAGGATGTGTTGCAAAACCAAGTGCCCTAGAGTTTCCATGGCTGCCAGCAACAAAGGCTAACCAAACAAAGATGAGGGAGGGCTCCATGTGGGTAGCTGGGTCAGAAGAGCATCCTTGACCCAGAATGCTCCTGGGAAAAGGCACAGAGACAGACCAGCCGCTGGCACTTTCAACACTTGCTTCAAGTGATAGGCATCATCCCTACTCATATTTCATTGGTCATCATCATGCATGTGGCTTGCCTGGCATTATGGGATAGGGGGTGACCCCTCTTGGGGGAGGCAGGGAGCAAGGAGTATCTGTGGGTACCAAGAGCACACTCACACAGGAAGCCCTGACATTAAGTGGTTGGAGAAACAGGAAGGACCTTGTGGGGGTGTGGGTCAAGGGCAGCTATTTTTCCTTTTTTAGCTTTTTAAAATTATAGTTTTTATCTCGAATCGCTGCACAGTAATTGTACATATTTATGGGGTACAGCCTGACATTTCAAAACATGTATACAAATGCATGATGATCAGGGCAATTAGCACACCCATCGCCTCAAATGTTTATCATTTCTTTGTGTTGGGAACATCCAAAATCCTCTCTACTAGCTATTTTGAAATTTACAATTAATTGACAAGCACAGATACCCTACTGTGCAACAGAACATTAGAAGTTACTCCTATCCCACTGTACTGGGCACCCATTAACCGCTCTCCATCTCCCACAGCCTCCCAGTGTTTGTTTTTTGAGATGGAGGAAATAGAGCCGGTTTTCATGCCAACAAGCATGATTCAGGAGGAGAGAAACTGTCAGAGAGAAACTGAAACAGGAGGCCTGAAAGGGCAGGAAACTGGGAGACAAGAATGTCTGCTCCCAGTAATGGAGGACCACGGCATACACAGAGATGGCAATAGAGTTAGCCTTGACAGATTGTATTTTCTCCATGAAGTAGGAGGGCTCTTCTGCTGAGTTTGGAGATAGAGATGGGGGTGAAAGTCTGAGGCAAAAGACACCACACCACACACACACACACACACACACACACACACACACACACACACACACACCCACATACCACAAACACACACCACAACACACACACACCACATACTCACACACACACACACACACCACATACTCACACACACACACACACACACACACACACCACATACTCACACACACACACACACACACACACACACACACACACACCACATACTCACACACACACACACACACACACCACATACCACAAACACACACCACAACACACACACACCACATACTCACACACACACACACACCCACAATACACATACACATGCCACATACAACATACACCACATACCACATACCACACACACCACACACACATACACCACAACACACACACCACATACCACAAACACACACCACAACACACACACCACATACCACAAACACACACCACAACACACATACACATACCACATACCCCATACACATACCACAACACACACATACCACATACAACATACTCACACCACATACCACATACCACACACACACACACACACACACACACACACACACACACACACCACAATACACACACACATACCACATACACACACCACACACACAAACACACCACACACACACCACATACTCACATACACACACACACACACACACACACAGACACCATATACCACACACACACTACATACCACAAGCATACACCACAACACACACACACACACACCATATACTCACACCACATACCACAAACACACACCACAACACACACACCACATACCACACACATATACACCACAACACACACACCACATACCACAAACACACACCTCAACACACATACACATACCACATACCCCATACACACACCACATACCACACATACAGACCACACACACACATACAAACCACATTACACACACACACACACCACAACACACACATACCACATACCACACACACACACACACCACATACCGCATACTCACACCACACACCATACAACACACACACCACAACACACACACACATACCACATACCGCATACTCACACCACACACCATACAACACACACACACACACACACACACACACACACACACACACACACACACACACGGATATCTGGTGTTGAGGGTGAGTCAGCTCCTCTGGTTACCTGAGGGCCCTCTGCAGGAGGGTAGGAGCTGTCAGGAGCTCCAGCCAGCCTGATCTTGGGGCTTTCTCCAGGGATGTAAGCTATTAGGTGTGGCTAGAGGCAGGGAAGAGTCACCCAAGGGTGGGGTTTCCAGTGAGTCTGCATCATTGAGGGAGCAGGAGTTGAAAGCATTCACAAACATGCCTTTCTAATCCCACTTGACTCGGCCTCGGTTCAAATGCCTCGCACCTCCTTTTGGACTCTTGGGCTGTAGCTTGTGTTCTGGGACAAATGACAAATAGGCTCTCCAGGCCTCACTCCTCATGCCTTTGTCCTTTGGTCCCACACAGAATTTCCTCTCTTCATTTCAGAGCCAATGGGCACCTCAGGTACTTACTCTGTTTCCAGCTGCCACCCTGACCTGCTGCCCCGAATGCTGCGTGTCCTCCAGGGACACACAACCACCCATCCTCAGGCCCCAGGCCTGGGAGACCTGAGCCAGGTCACATTTAGTACAGGCTTCCTGGTGGTCTTCAAGCCCTCTTTTTATCTACCCAGTTTTCCTTTAAAGTCATCCATCACTATTTACTTTCATCTTAAAGCAATACTTGCCAGTTGTGGGGAAATGTAAAATGTATGGAAGTAAAAAGGACAGGAAAAAAAAATCACTACATTCCCATTACCCTTGACAACTGCTGACAGGTCCTTGCTGAACCTTCAATAGCTCCTTCATTTATATAGGGCTGTATAAAATTTAAATACAAATTTTATTTAAAGAAATAAAGTTGAGATTGCGTTATATATGCAGCCCTCTGCTTCCACCCAGCTGTGAAGTCCTGTGCTGAGGATCCCTGTGGGTGGAGTGGTCCCTGCCCCAGGGCAGTGGGGAAATCAGCTCTCATCAATCAGCCAGGGCCAGTTACCCAGATATGACATAGAAGGAAGAATGATGGAGTTAACAGGCAGGATTTCTGGAGACTGCGGATGATCTTGCTTTATGCATACATTATAATTTATTTATCTCTGAAACATTTATGTCTCTCATTTTTTACTGCTATAAATTATCAGAGCTGAGCTGGGTAGTGTGGTACAAGACCTCTAATCCTAGCAACTGGTAGACAGAGGCAGGAGGATCTTTAATTTGAGGCTAGTTTAGGCTACAGAGTAAGTTCAAAACTGGGCTACATACTCTGCCTCAAAAAAACAAACAAAAAGTCATGGCAGGGCCCGAAGAAGAGATGGTTCAGCTGTTAGGAGTATTGGCTGTTCGGGATTCTACTCTCAGGACCCACAAGGTGGCTCACAACCCTCTGCAACTTCGGTTTCCAAGGGATCTGATACCCTCTTCTGGCTTCCAAGGGCATCATGTACCCAAATGGCACACATATATGCATGCAGATGAGATACCTGAATACATAAAATTAATAATAAAAAATATTTTAAAGCAAACATCTTTAATTCCAGAGGCAGAGCGGGTGGGTCTGAGTTCAAGGCCAGCCTGGTCTACAGACTGAGTTCCAGGATAACCAGGGCAAAAAAGCCAGCAAACTTAACATGAGAATGGGGACTCATGCCTCTAGTTCCCCAGTATTTGGGAAGCAAGACTATCAGAGTCCTAGACCGGCATGGGCTACATGAAATCCTGCTTCAAATTAAAACAAAACAAAAATATCATGGCAGAAACTGGTGATATTTGTTGAGTCCTGAGAGGCAAGGCTAATGGGAAGCTGTGGGGCTGGGATGAAGGAAACCACTCTCTCTGTGTCAGGGGGCTTTTGATTTATTACTGTGTCGATGGATCTATTAATTCCTTAAGGTCAGCCAAATTAAATTAAATAGCACTGAAATCAACTTCTTTGTCCAAATTCCTGATTTTTCTTTAGACCAATTTCAATGAGCCCGAGTCCCCTTGATGAACATTGACAAATTACCTCCTAGGTTTAGCTTACGGCCTTCAGCCTTAAGATCCGCACGAAAGAAGTCCCCAGTCAAAGGGACTTTTAGAGTCAGCCCTTCCTGCTGGTTGCCTTCCCATCAGTGAGCTACTCAGGGACTCCAAGGGCTTTGCCTTGGAGACTCTGGCCCGAAGTATGTGTTGAACGGCCCTGTGCATCCCACAGATGTTCACATTCACTTCTTGAATAGCCCTCCCAAATCATTTTAAAGGTGTTCATGTCTCCATCTTAACAATAAGAACAATGAAGCTCAACACAGCTGTTTGGCCAGGAACTATTATGATTCACACAAGATGGACCTGGCGTCCATAATGAAAAGCTAGACAGCTCGTTAGGGGCATTGCTCACTCAGAGACCCTCTCTCAGCACCACCCTCTCTCGGACTCTCCACTTGCTCCCCTGTGGACATCCTCCCTCCTCCCACGTCTCCATTATTTACTTCTACTCCTTAGGCTTCAAGCTCAGGAGGCTGGAGAAAGGACAGGCAGATGGGGAAGGATGTGGAAATTCTGTGTAATACCCTTGTCCATATCACAAAACTTGTCTTAAGTGCCGGCCCCAGGGATTCGTTGGAGTTGGCACGACAGAGGTGGGGCTGAAGGTCAGATTAAATTGGACTAGTAACCCCCAGAGGGATCCTTGAAAGAGGTTGCTAAAGAAAGAGTTTCCGGCGGGGACTTGATGCTTGAGGCTCGCAGTGGCTGCATGCAAGGCTGACCTGGCCAGGTCAAGCCTGCTTAGCAGGGCCTGGTGGTGACAGGTCTGGGTTCACAGGAAACCTGAAATCTTTTGCCTTTTTCTCCCAGTAATGAGTTGGTATAAAAATGGATCTTGAATAAAATTGTCTGCAGTTTTCAAATTTCAAAATGCATTAGTCAAAATATATCAAATTTCCATGTACTGACTTACCACCTGCTCTAAGTGGGTTCCCTTTTCAGCTGAAATACATTGAAATATGAATCACCCCCTGAGAGGCAAAGGGGATCAGTCCTGGGCTCCACAGGATCCCCACAACCACCCTTCACTCAATGATAACATTTATTTCTTCGGTGGCCCCGAAGCTTAGCCAATCCCCTCAATCTCAGATTCCTAACCCAAGCCCTTATGCTCTGTTCAGCCTTTGTAGCAAATGGCAGACACAGCCAACTCATACCCTCCAGCCTCTCGTGACCAGCTACTGCGAGCATCCAGACTCACCAGGAAGGCAGGCCTGCTACCCTATACCTGATGGCAACTTGGTGTTTGTTTTTTGTTTGTTGGAGATGGGATCTCACATAGTCCA
Organism: Cricetiscus sungorus; assembly: GCA_030556225.1. NCBI lineage: Eukaryota > Metazoa > Chordata > Mammalia > Rodentia > Cricetidae > Cricetiscus > Cricetiscus sungorus. The sequence continues at coordinate 53,034,927 of JANBXA010000069.1, read as the reverse complement.
GGCTGGCCTCGCACTCATGAGGCCCCGTCCCTTCTGGAAACACTTTACTCTCCATTTCAGAAGCATGACTTTGCTGTTTCTGACCATGCATCCATCCTGCTGGCTGCTGCTCCTTAGTGTGCTCTTCCTGGATCTCCATGGGCCCCATTCTCGAGGCCTGAGCCCCAGCTCCTCTCCCCTGGAGTCACACCAGCCCCCAAGTGAACTCACAGAACATTTTCAGCACCATCTCTGTGGAGTGAGATCTGATGCTAGGCTTCAGGTTCACAATAGGCCACTACACTGTCCACCGACGTCACCACAGGGCTACCCACCACATCCTCAGCGTGTTTCCTGGCAGGCGTCCCCATCCAGGCTGATGACGCCGTTCATTTGGCTGCTCAGGTTGAAAATGCGGGAGGCTATTTCCCGTCCCTCCCTTTCTTTAGTCCTCTTTTTTTTGATCCCCTAGGCCCCACTGGTTTCCCCTCAAAATATATCCCACACATAATTCTCTGTCCTCACCGTGCCCACTGTCATCTCCCGCTAGACCCTACAATGGCTTCTCTAATGGATCTTCTGCTTTTATTTTCACCCCATTACCACCACAATCTACACCACAGCCAGAAATATTTTCAAAAATAGTTAAGTATGGGACTGGGGGTGCAGCTTAGTGGTACAGCACTGGCCTTACATATGCAATGCCCGGGTGTGGTCCTTAGCACCACAAAAACAAAAGGAAACAATAGTTACATTACTATCCTATTTGGAGCCTTCTAGAGGCTCCCCCCTGCATCATAATAAAGTTCAACCTCTTATCAGTTCACCCTGTCCAGCCCTGAGCCTGCCCTGGCACTAGCCACACCCCTGGCGCTAACCATGGTAGCCACTCTAGGTCAGAGCAAGTTTTGGTGCCTTGAAGGTTTGGCTTTGCTTTACACTAGAGTCCACACATACTTCCTACATGTTAAACCCTATAATTTGCCATTTGAAAACACACAGTAGGGGCATGGAATGCATTCACAGCACTGTGCCAGCCACCGCCATTATCTAGTTCTGGAATATTTCCCTTACTCCAAAGGGAGACCACATGTCATTAGCAGTCACCCCCATACTCCCTCCCCCAACCCCTGGCAGCCACGAATCTCCTTTAAGTCTCAGTGGATTTGCCTGCTCTGAACAGTTCATGCAATCAGAATCACATAACATTCACTTCGGAGTTTTAACGCTGGCTGTTTCTACAAGGCCACTTGTCCCAGGCAGGGCCTTTGTAGGGCCATCTCTGTTTTGGCAGCCAGGTCTCAGATCAGACATCACCTCCCTGTCTTAGAACACCCTCCTCCTGCCCTCAGACACTCTTGATTTCATGAGAACCCTGCCTCATTGATTGTACTTCCAGCAACTGGTTTAATTATGTGCTTCTGTGTTCCCTGTCCCCAGGACAGTGCTGGGCCCTCAACAATTACTGGTGGTCCGACAGAGCCAACAAGCTATCTATTGCTCTACATAGAGCCATCTACCACACTGCTGACACCCAGATGATGAGGGGAGGAAGCAACACTTTTGGAGCATAGAAGAGTATGGAGGAAAATCTCAGATGTAGGTCAGCCTCAGTCGGGGTGCATAGAGGGTTGGGAGAGCTTCTGAACCAGAAGGAAGCGCCTGGACCAGTCCAGAGGCTGGGAGAGAGAAGGCCAGTTAGGAGCCATAGGCAGTTTTCAACTTGTCCCATTGTTTTATTTGCCTCCTGCACAGAGGCGACACCATAGGTCCCAGAGTTGGGTTGATACACATAAAAGATACAGCAGACAGAGGATGGAGTCTCTCTTGTTTGTCTGTTTCTTCTCTAGCACAGCGTATCCCCCACACCCCCTTTTCCTAACATGTGCATTGCCTCACAGATACAGAGACAACAGACTAGGTCCCAGCTGCTTTTACATCATTCTACAAACAGCTTTTAGAAACACGGGAAGATGGTCAGGGGAGGGGGATGTGCATTACAAACAACCGCAGCTGTAGTCTAGGAGTCAAAGAGGGTGGCAGTCTTTGGAGTCACTTTCCCAGGAGATGTGAACGGCCAGGAGAGGCCTGGAACAAGCCCACCCCCACCCATCAGCTCTCTTTATCTTTCTTGGCTGAGCTACCAGCTCCTCTGGGCACAGAGATGTCTGTGAGCCCACTGCTCTTCATTTCTCCTGATTGAATCAAGCCCATCTGGTCCAGGCCCTGTGGCTCTCAAGTCCAGCTGAGTTCCCAGGAGGAGAGGCCCTTCTCCAAAGCCAGAAGGCTCAGAAGGGCAAATTCAATTGTGTTCAAGGCAGGAGCCATTAACCTGTCTGTGGACTGCCGCCCCCCACCTCACTCCCCGCTCCCTCTGCCAACCACCTCTATGGAATCCTAGCCCACCAGCTCTTAGGCTGTGCCCCTCTTCTCTCTTCTCTCTGGTCACAGTTCCCATCCCTCAGGCCCTCAGATCCAGAATGGAGCTTGAACTGAGGAGGACAAGAAGCCCATAGGAAAGTGACTGGTGCACCTTACAGGCAAGAATCTGGATGCAGGTAGGGCCGTGTGAATACTGGATTCTGGGACCTCAAGTGCCCAGCACATGACCTAATGTTGTGCTCTCCAGGATCATTGAAGTATGGCCTCCAGCTGGCTCTGCCTCCAGAGTGATAGGATCAAAGGCGTGTGCCACCACCCGGGCAAGATGATCTTTCTTTAAATTGTAGACATATTGAATGTGTATGACTGGAGTTATGGACGGTTGTGAGTCACCTTGTGGATGCTGGAAACTGAACCTGGAGCTTCTGCAAGAGCAACAAGTGCTCTCAGCCGCTGAGCCATCTCTCCCACCCCAAGAGGGATGAAACCTTTGCATACACTGGATTACATAACCTGGACTGTGGTGGCACACACCTTTAATCCCAGCATTGGGAGGCAGAGGCAGGCAGATCCCAGAGTTCGAGGCCAGCTTTGTCTACAGATTGAGTTCATGGACAGCCATGACTGACTATTACACAGAGAAACCTTGTCTAAAAAAACAAAACAAGACAAAAAACCTATATATAGAATGACTTTCACCTTTGTTTTTACCTTTCTAATGTGCCTACTAGAAAGTCTAAGTCATCTGCTTGCCTTCTATTAGAGAAAGTCAATGCTGAGTGAGGGCACAGGCTTGTCACAGGCTCATTGCCTTTTGAGGTGAGAAACAGTAAGAAAAGGTCTTGCAGGGGTGGGGGAACCTCTAAAGGGTGCTGTTTGTCAGAAGCCAGTCCTGAAGTTCCCGCAAAAATCTCTGTATAGGCATTGGAAAGCCAGAGACTGCCCAGCAGTGGGACCAGCCCTGTGGGGACCACAAGGCAGGAAGGGGTGCTGCCTGAAGAGGAAACACTTTAGTCTCTGCTCCTTCCTCTGCGCTAGGCAGTGACCACGGGCCACTGAAGAGGCTTCTGTGGCCACTTCAGTGGCTGGCACTGTTTGGGGGGGGCATCAGGGAAAGGAGCCACCCAGTCCAGATATTTAAGAATCCAGGATGTAACTCTTGAGTGGAGAGCAAATGGAACCCCTGACTGAGACGGCTGGAGTAGTGCCCCAGAGCTGAGTAAAGGGCTAAGACAGGAAAGGGAGGGGGGAGGGAGAGAGGGAGGAAGGAAGGACGGACAACAGGACAGGGGTACAGTGCAGTGATAGATGGCTTGTGTGGCATGTGAAAGGCCCTGGGTTCTATCCCCAGTAGAGAAGAGAGGGAGCAAAGACAGACAGTGCCTGGGGTAGGGCAGACCTGATGACATGATGGGTGCCCAGATGGGGCTGAGGAAGCGGAAGCCCACCAGAAGTTTCTGCCTCAGAAACATTGTAGCTTGTGCTGCAATGGAGAGGTGGGGCCATTTGGGGATAAGCTGGTGGTCTGAGGGGGAAAGGAAGGCGTGTCCGACACTGTTGGGCAGGCCAGGCTGGGGCCACAACTGGCATTTTTGTTGTCCTTTAATGCCTGCATGGAAGGGTAGGATAAATAGAGGACCCTAAAGAAGTCTGGGTGACCCTCAGGGACTCAAAGGGGCACTGGCTTAGGGGGTCAGGCCTGAGCTTCTCCTATGACTAGTTTCTGAATTCACCTTCCTAGTGAGACCCCCCCCCCCACACTCCCTGCTCCCCCAGCCCTGGCCTTGCCCTCAGCCCTGCCTCACAGGCAAGCTCCAGTCTTCAGCCCAGGAGCATCTTCTCTCAAGTGGGTGTGGCTCAGCAGCCGCCCCGCCCCCCAGCCTCAACTGAAGACTGGCTTCCTCAGGCTCCAGCCCAGGAAGGGATGACTTGCCTTGCTCGATTTCCTACTTTAAAGCTAGAGGCAGGCTTTCAAGCTCTTCACTCTGGCTCCCGCTTCCCACTCAGGAGCAGGCCTGCTCGTTTATGCAGCCCTGATCGTGGGCATCTCAGGAGCTAATGAATGATCCGCACTTCGGCTCAGGTCAGCAGCCCCTGCCAACTTCCTCGGTCCCCTCTTGATGGCTCATTATTCCAGTATTCCCAGGAGACGGATGGAATTTTTTCTGCCATCACCTAATTACATTCCAACTCAACGTGAGACGTTGACATGCGTCCAATCCACACACGATTCCCAATAAGCCTGAAAATGTTCCCACAGAGGGTGTGAATGGGGATGTTTTAATCTTGAAGTGTATGTGGAGCTATTTCCCTGGGGGGGGGCGGGGAGAGCTCCAAATGGGAGACCCTCTCCTGTCAGAAGCAAGCAACCCCACCTGGGTAGCTATGGAAATCTGTGTAAGGCTGCGACAGGGTGGCCGGAAGTCACTGCAGAGAAGCAGGAGGGGGAAGTAGAAGGTGTTCCCTAAAGGCCTGTCACTGGGACAGGAGGAGATTCCATTGGTCTCTAAGGGACACCCAAACTGTTCAGGAGCTCCTAGACAGGACTCCTCCCCCATGCTAAGTGGAGTGTCTCAGCGTGTCCCAGCTCCGGGGAAGCCTTGGTATGGGGAATACACATTCTGTCTTTAGAGACTTGAGGCTTGGGTACATCACCGTCTCTCTGGGAGCCAGAGGACACTCATGCTAGGTGGGAAAGGTCCTGGTTCCTGATCTGTCTCCCAGGAATGGAATCTAGAGTCACTGCCTGTCCCTAGCTCATCTTAGCTGGTTCCAGCTTTCTACAAGTCCAGGGCTGGCTTCATCCGCTCCTTCCATCCCCTGAGCTAACCCCTCCCCTCCTCTGCATCCTCACCCATATCTCTCAGAGCTACAGACCGCAAGCTTTCTGCCACTCATCTCTTCTCATATGCTGACAGATGTAATCATACAACAACCAATATGGTGAGGAGGGCAGGTACAAGTGGCAACCTGGAGCCAGGTCCATCCAAGACCCCTGGGTTCCAGCCACTGCTGCCTTAGAAGGGGTGGGAGCGAGGCTCTGGTTATCATGTCTTTGGATTTGCCAGAGGTTGGCTTTATGGATTTGTACATACAATTGTTTAACACCGTATTCGACAAATAAAGAAAACAAAAACCAAACACTGTGTGGGCAAACACCACTCCACCTATAGTCTGGATTCCGCCTGAGGCCATGCTTGCTGACAGCTACCAGAACTGCCTACTGTGCTCCCTCCAGCTCACAGAGTTCCTTCCTCCCCTCCCCCCCCTACCCTAGGCTCCTTTGCTGTAGGCCAGCTCCAGTCACTTCCACTGAAAACCCAGCTGACCTGAAATCTCCGGACTTCCTTTCCCCATCCCTTCAAGGGAAGCTAGCTAACTTCCTCTGCCGCCTCCCCACGCCTTGCACTCTGGCCTGAGTCAGCCTCTCATGCAGAAAACCCTGGTTGGCACCGATGATAACCCGCTTCCAGTTTCCACCTTGCCTCAAGGGCCCTTGAGGTCAAAGCCCCCTTAAAATCTCCTTCTCCCCAAATTCCTACAGCTGCTCCAACTGTCGCAGACACCTCTCCCCTTTCTCTTTTTACCTACAGCCCTCAGGGGAAGGCGTGGACGCCATATCCTGTGTATATACTAGTGATTGCAAATCCATCTCCCTCTTACTCTCCTAATGCCAGATCTGTAGCAAATGGTTTGTATGTGTGTCCTGGGGAGGGGAGGGGGGTCCTCCCTGCATCACCTTCTTTTCTAAGAGCCTCCCTCTCCCCCAGTTACATCCTAGAAACCACCAGCAGCTTAGTATTCCAGGAACCTGGGACTCTGAATTCTCTTGGTCCCTTGAGTCTGGCCTACCAGGCCCAGTAGTTTGCACTTCCGGCACTTTCCGCTAACAATGCAGCTGCTTCCTTGACCATCTCATCTCCTGTGCTGCATTCACCACATTCTCCTCTACCTTCTCCCGGTGTGTCTGAGACCTGGCTCTGATGACATCACTCCCAATATCTGTGTGCCTCCCTTAGGAATATGTCTAACGCTCCTCTCCGCTCAGCACCCTGGACTCAGCCAACATCTACCTATAGTGCCAGCACCCCAATAGCAGGCAGCTGCAGCACACATGCCGAGTTCTCCCCTATCCACAGCTTTGGGTGGTGCTGTCTCTTCCATCTAGGATACTCCTCCTTCCCTGATCCACCTGAATAACTATTCTTTTGCAGTTGGATTTTTTCCCCCCAAGACAAGGTTTCTCTGTGTAGCCCTGGCTGTCCTGGAGCGAGCTCTATAGACCAGGCTTACCTCGGAGATCCACCTGCTTGTGCCTCCTGAGTGTTGGGATTAAAGGTGTGTGTCAGCCTGGGGCTGGAGAGACGGCTCACTGGTTAAGAGCACTGACTGCTCTTCTAGAGGACCCAGGTTTGATGGCCAGCACCCACATGGCAATTCACAACTGTCTATGACTCCAGTTCTGGGGGATCTGACACCCTTTCACAGACATGAAGACAAAATCACCAATGGATATGAAATAAAAATAAATTTAAAAAATTGTAAAAGGCCTGTGCCAGCACCACCAAGCTTTAAATAACTATTCTTTAAACTTGGCCTGAGACAAACACATTCTCATCCCCTTGGGCCTACCCAGACACTGTGTTCGTGCAACATGGCCTCAAGATTGTCAGTTTTTGCGCAAGTACCTAAAGGCAAGTCAGAAGCTAACTAGACAAATGAATACTGCCAGTCCATGTGTAAAAATAACACTTGGAGCCAGGCAGTGGTGGCACATGCCTTTGATCATAGCACTCAGGAGGCAGAGACAGGCAGATGGATCTCTGTGAGTTCAAGGCCATTGTGATCTACAGAGTAAGTTCCAGGGCAGCCTCCAAAGCTACAGAGATTCCCTGTCTTGAAATAACAAAACAAAATCACCAAGACACTTGAAGCCAGTCGGTGATGGCACACACCTTTAATCCCAGCACTCAGGATGGCAGAGGCAGGTGGATGTTTGTGAGTTTGAGGCCACCCTGGTCTAAGTGCTAGTTCCAGGACAGCTAAGGCTACACAAAGAAACCCTGTCTCAAAAAACCAAACTAAACCAAACCAAACACTCAGACACACAGTCTGTGGCAACCAACTAAGGAAACTAGCCTCACTCTCTACAGTGACAGCCTTGATAGCTGCAAGTTAGACTACCAGTTTGTGGAGCAACTCAGAAAGCCAGACAGCTGCCGTCTGATAATCAGCTCAAACCAAGTTCCTCCATTCTTGCTCCTGCTTCCAACTTGGGACAGCTAGAGAAACAGAACACTGATTGCATTGGGTTTCCGGCTTCAACTTCACCTACCTACAGCTTGTTAGCTGCCTCCAATGAGAGTTTACCTAATGCCTTTTCCACTCCTCTGTCTGCCTTTGGCTCTGGCAAAATGCAAGTGGCAGCAGCCTCCCCCTGGCTACAACCTGCTTTGAATAAAAAGCTTTTTATTCTTTGATTTGTTATTCTCCATTTATTACCATCCATGTAACAAGCCTTGCTGAAGGTAACGGTGTGTGATGCTTTGAATATGGCTTGTACCCACCAAAACTCATGGTGAGACCTGGTCCCCAGTGATGGAGACAGTCTATAACAGGAATAGTTCTGGTAATAAAGAATAAAGGCAGAAGTCTCTAGGATGGGCTAATGCCTTTGTCATGTAGCTGAATTCTTTCTGTCACAGGACTAGCTTGGTTACTACAAGCACAAGCTGTAATAAAGCAAAGCAGACTCTCACTTTCTCTCAAATGTGTGTCATTCCCCACCCCTTCCACCATGAGTGGAATCATCATGAGGCCTTCTCTAAAAACCAACAAGATACCAGGGTCCATGCTCTTGGATTTCCCAGCCTCCAGAATCATGAGCCAAAATAAACTTGTTTCCTTCATAAATTACCAGTCTGGGGTAGTCTGTTATAGAAACAGAAAATGGACTAAGACAGGACTGGAAACAAAACTAATCCATTATCTTAAATAGACTCAGCAGGACAGCTGCGTCTGCTGGGAGTGCCACATGAGGCTTCAGTCAGATGGCAGCAGAGTGTGAAGCCATCTGGGGACTGAACTGCTGGACATCTGAGCTGTCATCTTGCCTGTGGGCTTCTCCTCTCCAAGTGTTGTCTGTCACAAAGCTGGTCTCCTTGCTAGTTCCCCAAAATGCAGAAGTAAGGCCGATCCTACTCCTTTTGTTTGTTTGGTTTTTACTTTTTGAGACAGGGTCCCTCTATATAGCCCTGGCTGTCCTAGAACTCACAGTGTAGACCAGTCTGTCCTGCCTCTGCCTCCCACATGCTGGGATTAAGGGCATGTGCCACCAACACCTGGCCCCCTATTCCTTATTTGAGACAGGGTCTCTCATAGTTGAGGTTGTCCTCAAACTCACTAGGTTGTTAAGGCTGGCCTTGAACTTCCTGCCTCCACCTTCTGAGTATTTGTCCCAAAGCCTGGCATAACACAAGTGAGACTGCTTGCCTTCCTAAGGCTTAGGACCAGAACCGTTTCAGCCTCATTTTCACCTCATTTTATGAGGGAAATCAAGTCACAGGACCAGGTGTGGTGGTACACACCTGTAAGCCCAGAATGTGGGGGACTTAGGTATGAACACTGGGAATTTACATCAGCCTGGGCTATAGAGCAAACCCATGTCTCAAAAAGCTAACGGGGTCTGGGGAGAACCACCAGAAGTCACTACACTTGCTATGTAAGCATGAGGACCTGAGTTTAATTTTCAGCACCCACGTTAGAAGCTGGGTGTGGTGGGGTGCAAACCCGTGTCTATTATCCTAGTGTTGTCACAGGCAAGACAAGCAGATCCTGGGGCCTGCTGGCCAGCCAGTCTACATGAACTGGTGGTAAGCCCCAGAAGCAGTGATGAATCTGATTTCAATGGAATGAGGCAGAGTAGTGGAACAGGACACCCATAGCCTCCTCTGGCCTCCACACGTATGAGCACATGTATGTATGTGTGAGCGAGCGCATGCACACACACACACACACACACACACACACTCAATGAAAAAGAGGGAGATAGACAGGCTCACATACTCCTGTTTTTAATAACACTTGTAAAGTGGAGGCAGAGAGGTCAGAAGTTCAAGGTCAACCTTGGGTTACACAGACCCTGTCTCAAAAACTCAAAAGCAACTAACTAACAAAACAAATAATAATAAACAAAAATAATGGCCCAGGCTGCAGAGTCAGCCCAGATTTGACACAGGAAGGGACCTCATACAGACATGAGTAGGCACAGGGTGGGGCCCTCTTTGGAGATTGGCCCTGGCACATCTTCCTTTCCCATTGACACTGCGTTCTTGACTCTGCCCTCCATGCCTGGCAGGGGGCCTGAGTGAGCAATGCTCCAAAAGCCATGGGAAGAAATGAAAGATGGCAGAGCCAACAGATGGACACAGGGCTCCATGCAGGCTTCCCTGCCTGCAGGCCCCGACAACACGTTCAGTTCACATAAACACTGTTCTCTGCCGCTGAACGAACCTCTATTTTTAAACCTCTCAAGCAGTGAGTGGTACTCAACATTTTCTGAATCAGGGGCCCCCCTTAAGCAATCCCAAAGCAGCTGTAGGAGACCCCTCACTAGGGAAGTAATGTCTCTGGAGCAGGTTAATGGCAGATGCCCTTTCCTGAGCCCTCTCTGAGAGCCTGTGAAGGGGAGTCTCCACTACCTGATTTGTCTGATACTGCCACGCACTCCAGGTTCCAAATGTACCATCTGAGCTCCATTCTTTAGCTGGGAAAGATGATGTCAATGAGGCCAGATGTGGTAATATACACCTTAATGCCAGCAACTGGGAGACAGAGGTAGGAGGAGCTCTGTGAGTTCAAGGCTAGCCAGGAAAACATGATGATGAGAGAGAGAGGGAGAGAGAGAGATGGTGGGAGGGAGGGAAGGAAAGGAAGTGGGAGGAGAAGAAATTATTGGAAAGTGATAGAACCTGGATTCTGAGAAGACTGGTTTGACAGCAGAGCCAGATGCTAGTGACCACTGCACCACACAATTTCAGAGGCTTGGAAATACTCTGGAACACATGTACCCATGAACCTCAGGTTAAGAATTCTTTCTTAAACTGGGTGGTGGCCCACACCTTTAATCCCAGCACTTGGGAGGCAGAGGCAGGCAGATCTCAGTCAGTTCTAAGCCAGCCTGGTCTACAAAGTGAGTTCCAGGGAAGCCAGGACTGTTAGAAACTTTATTTCAAAAAGCAAAAAAGGAAAAGAACAGGGCCTGTAACTCCAGTTCAGGAGCATCTGTAGCCCTTTTCTGGCTTTCTTTTTTTAATTCTAAAGAATCTCTTCTCATACCCGGGGATATAACTCTGCCAGTAGAGTACCAGCCTAACATTCATGAAGTCCTCGGTTCAATATCTAGCACAGCCAAAACTGGCACAGTGTTGCAAGCCTGTAATCCTCAGCACTTAGGAGGCAGGGATAAGAGAACCACAAATTCAAGATCATCTTTGGCTACAAGTTGAGTTGGAAGCAAGCCTGGGCTACATGGGACTTTCTTTTCTTTTTGATTTTTTGTTTTATGTGCATTGGTTTTTGTCTGTGTGAGGTGTGGGATCCCCTGGAACTAGAGTACAGAAAATTGTAAGCTGTCATGTGGGTGCTGGGAATTGAACCCAGGTTCTCTGGAAGAGCAGCCAGTGCTCTTAATGGCTGAGCCATCTTTCAACTTCAAGACTCTTTCTTTCTCTCTCTCTCTCTTTTTTTCTTTCTTTTTGCTTTTACTTTTGTTTGTTTTTTTGAGACAGGGTTTCTCTGTGTAGCTTTGGAGCCTATCCTGAAACCCACTCTGTAGACCAGTCTGGCCTCGAACTCACAGAGATCCACCTGCCTCTGTCTCCCAAGTGCTGGGATTAAGGTGTGTGCCATCACCACCCAGTGAAACTTTTTCTTATACAGCAAAATCATTTCTTCCCAGGCCAAATGTGGTAGCACACACATTTGTGATGACTATACTTAGGGCCTGAGGCTGGAAAGTTAAGAGCCATCAGCCAGCCTGGTCTATATAAGAAAAATTAAGGTTTTATAAAGAAACCCAAGCCAGATATGGTGGCATACATCTTTAATCCCAGCACAAGAAAGGCATAGACTTTGCCTTTGTGAGTTCAAGGTCAGCCTGGTATACATAATGAATTCCAGGATGGCCAGGCCTATGTAGAGAGGCACCCCCATCCCCACCACACACACACACACAGAGGATGAAACAATACGTGATAGCTTGTGCCTATGATCCCAGCACCAGGGTGACTGAGGCAGGAGGATTGTAAATTCAAGGCCTGTCTGGGTAACAGTTTAAGGACAGTCTTAGCAACCAGTGAGATAGATCCTGTGTCACAATAAACAGTAGGGAGAAAAAAGGGAGGGGCTGGGACTGTAGCTCAGTTCCATTTTCTCACAGCTCTCCAGGTCCTACCTGACTGCAAGGCCCTGAGAGGTTCTGACCCTTCCCGGGGTGCTGGTTGTTCTCAGAATCCAAGGCTACCCCTTCACTTGGCATAGGCCCTTCTCACTGCGAGTCCTCCCCTGAAATGTTGGGAGCCGACCTTGAGTGACATTCTCTTGCAGAATTGCTTACACCTTAGACCTCTTAATTGAGCCTTATCCTGGTATACAGGAACCTGCTTAACAGGTAGCCTCTTCCACTCATTCCAGGTACTGAGTGCCCGGAACTGAGATGGGCCTGGCCCAGGAACTAAGATAAGCAGCCGTTTACTGTCTGGTGTTTACTGTCTGGGATAATTACCAGGACCCCAGAGTTAGCAGAAGCTACCCCTCCCCATTTCCTCCCTGCTTGCTACCCCTCCCCATTTCCTCCCAGCTTTGCCTTAAAAACCCATTTTACATCAATAAAGTTAGACCTTGACAAATGCACTGCTTGGTCTCCTTCCTTCTTTCTCTCCCATTATTTTCAGGTTCTAACCCACCTCGACCCACGAATAACTAGGCCCCGCGGGTTGGGGCACTGAAATGCCCTCTCTTCTCCTTCTCCAGGGCCAACACTTCTTTCTACTCCCTCACAGTAGCTCCTGCTCCATCCTCTCCTGTTGTGGGCTTTATCCTCCGCGAAGCAAAGTGTTATCTCGAAGCCTTAGCTGTGGACCCTGTGGGAACCGCGATCCATCCCACAATTTTCTCACCTTCCCATTCCCAGACAGGCTGGCAGCCACATTATTAGTGTAGGAACCTTCCTGCTTACTATGCTGAGCTTCAGGTGCCTGAAATCTTCAAGCTCAAGACTGAACAGGACTCCAGAGTACACAGGCCAAGGGTGGGTGACAGGACTGGACATGTCCCCTTCATGCAGAGAAGGAGCAGCTGAGACGTGGGGTTGTTGTTTTGTTTTGTTTTAGCATATTTATGTTATTGTGGGTCTGAGTGTTTTATTTGTGTGTGTTTGCCTAAAGAGTTTAGAGAGGGTGTCTGAGCTAGAGTTACAAGTGAGTCACCATGTGGGTGCTGGGAATCGAACCAGGTCCTCTGTAAGAGCAACAAGTGCTGCTAATTGCTGAGCTCTCTCTCCATGGGGTTCCAACTCCATGCTGCTCAGTGCGACATCCCATCATCTCTTTGGTTCTCTCAGGAAATACTGTGCTACACAGAAGCTGTATTGTTTTGTTGACCCATGACAATAAAGACTGAAAGGGACATCCTGATGTCTGAAAGATGGACAGCCTCTATGGGAGCTCACACAAGAAATACCATCCTTTTTGGTCTTTTGTTTCTGTTTGTAAGGGTGGTTTTTTGTTTGTTTTTGAGGTGAGGGGTAGGGGACAAGATCTCACTTTGTAGGTCAGGGTTATTTTTATGTTTCTTTCCAAGACAAGGTTTCTCTGTGTAAGCCTGGCTATAGATCAGGCTGGCCTTGACCTCACAGAGGCCTCTGCCTCCAGAGTGCTGGGACCAAAGGTGTGCACCACCACCTCCTGTCCTGAGCCCAGGGTAGTTTTGAACTTTTTTTGGAACTCAGGTTGACCTCAAACTTGCAGGTATGTGCTAACACATCTAGTTAAACACCAAGTTCCAGAGTCCTACAGGAGTCTGCTAAACCAGGCCGCCATCAGCAGTGCCCAGCTCACACTCAGTTAAGCAAGAGACTGCCATAGTTCCAAGGACAGAGGTCCTTAGCCCTTCAAGGTCAACTCGAGGGTCCTCATTGTTGTCCTCCAGACCCTGGTTCAAGCACTTTGTAAGTGATGTTAAATTTAGTTCTCAATTCTACCATAAAAGCAAACTGCCACCCCAGGTCTGGGATGGTGGCACACACCTGTAACCTCAGCTCCAGGAGGGCTGAGGAAGGAAGATAAAGAATCCAAAGCCAGTCTGGGCTACACAATGAAATTCAGGGCAGCCTGGGCTATCAAGTAAGACCCTGACTCAAAAACAAAACAAAGAAAGGAAAAACACAGGAAACCCAACAATAAGTCAGCCAAACAGCCTCAGCTTAAAGATAAATGCACCAGGGGGCTGGAGAGATGGCTCAGTGGTAAAGACAGCTACTGTTCTTCCAGAGGACCTGTGTTTGATTCCCAGCATCCACATAGCAGCTTACTACTGTCTATAACTCCAGTTACAGGGGATCAGATGATCTCTTTTGGCCTCCATAGGCACACACATGATGTATACACACATGCAGGGAAAACAAACACATCAAATAAAATAAGCCTTTAAAAGTTTTGTTTTGTTTTTCCAAGAGATAGTTGGCATTGGCATAAGTATATGAACAGGTAGGTTAAGGTGTAGCTCAGTCATAAAGCACTTGCCTGTACCACATGGGAACTGTGTTCTCCTTCCAACACACACACACACACACACACACACACACACACACACACACGAGAGAGAGAGACAGAGAGAGAGAGAGAGAGAGAGAGAGAGAGAGAGAGAGAGAGAGAGAGAGGAGGGAGGGAGAGAGATTGATTTAAAGTTGTGGACAGGGCTAGGAAACCCAAATGGCTAATAAATATCAGGTAAAGAAAACATCATCATTACCAGGACTAAGCCTAAAGGGACAAGGAAAGGGACCAGAAGTCAGCCACCAGAGTAGAGAAACTTGTGGAAAGGAGCCCTGACAAAAGCAGAGAGCTTTGATCAGGTCTGAAGCCGGCATCCACTCCTTTCTACCTCTGATCACCTGCCAGGGTCTCCCACTGGCTGGACCTAAAGGCAGAGGGCAGAGGCTCATTAATGTCATCAGAATAGCTTAGCCTCCCAGGTCTGGGGCCCTTGGGAAAGGACAGCTGTAGCTTCCTAGCACCATCAGAAAGCTGCAGTGTGGTAGAACCTGTTTTTAAACCTGGCTCAGAGGCCAAGTGTTGAAGTTTCCCTACACTATGTGTCCAAGAAGCCGAGGAGACTGTGTACCAGCCTGGTGTGATGGTTCGTCTTCATTGTCCATTTGACTGGGTCTGGAATCACCCAGGAGACACACCTCTGGATGTACCTTTGAAGACATTTCCAAAAAACTTTAACTAAAGGGGAGAGGACCCCATAAGGTGGAGGTCTCAGGTCAGATAAAAAGGAGAAAAGGGAAGGAACTAGCTGAAGCCTGGCATTCCCTTTTCTTTACTTCCTGACCTGCACCTTAGACCAAGCCTCTTCTGCCAGTGTTTTTCCGGTCTTGATGGTTCCCCTCTGAACTGTGAGGCTAAATAAATCCTCCCACCCTTAAGTTGCTTTTGTCAGGTGTTTGGCTACTAATACACCTGGGTTCCCTATCAATCCTGGAGGCTGATACCTGCTCCCAGGCCAAGCTGGGCTGATTCCTACCCTTACTGCATAGTTCAGAGCACCGAATGGATTTTCTGATTCTTTGAGAAGACAGTGTGGGAGGTCAAGAAAGTCCCCAGTGGTGGGGAGCTGCTGCCTTACAATTAACCTAAAAGCCTCTTATTAGCATCTTGGCCTAAAAGGCCCCACACACCCACACAGGAATCAGCTCCCCCGCCCCCTGGCTTCCAGCTTTGGGTGGAGAAAGGGTTTCAGCAAAGGTGTGAGCTGATGCTCACTCTGAAGTTCAGAGCAACAGCAGAGAGCATAGCTCCCTTGGGCACAAGCGGATTAGGCTGCGCCTCTGTGACAAGAGCTCAGAGAGAGCTAACACTACATCAGCTCAGCAACCCCCCCCTCACCATTTGCCATTTATTAAATCGAAAGCCAATTCTGACACAGTTTCTTTCAGGCAACTCCACCTTACAGGTGTGCAGAATTTATTTGAGATAAAGAAAAACCATTAGAGAGAGAGAGCCTGTGCTCACAATCTTCAAAGCCCACCTCTGAGACCAGAAGAAATAAAAACAGTAGCCCGTACAAATGTGCAATTAAGTTTCCAAATACTTGGGAGCCATGAGAAACGCCAACCCCGCAGAGAACAGGTCTTTAAGGCAATTTTCTTGAACTCTATTCAGCACTCACTCAAAATGCCTTTTAAAAATAACATATGATTTTCCTCCCTCTCCAAATGCACCCTTCTTCTTTCTTTTCCAGGTAAGAATGAAGCCAGCTCCAGGGCGAGAAAAGCAGTCACTCATTTTGATAAGGGATGATGGCCTATGTCTCCAGGAAGGCAGATAATAAAACCAAACAAACACCCCTGGCCAGTCGTACAAGAGTCTTGCTGAGATGAGGGGAGGCGAAGGGGGTCTTTGCTCACTGGGAAAAGGCCCATGGTTAAACTTGGCTCTAAAGAGGTATTTGCCCACAGCCAGGGCTGGGTTCAACAAATCCCACTCTCCCCAGGTGGAGATTTAGTTCCCTGCAAGAAGGAGAAGGGCTCAGTTCCGCTGGAAGATTTGCTAAGAATAAAAGGTTCTCCTCTCTGCATGAGGCTGAATGAGCTACAAAGAGGCATAAGAGAGTGTAGCTTGCTAGCTCTGCAGAGGGAGATGAGGCCCACCTTCCAGCATTACGAGGGCAGCAGTGTGTCTCTGGATAGGTAGCTGAGCTTTCCCAAACCCCTCAGTTCCTAAACTATAAAACGAGAGTAACCCAGGGCTGCCAGGAAGCTGTGTGGTTTAGCTGTAAAAGCATCTAGTGGGTTCTATTCCCTGAAGCCAAACACAAACCACTGCAGCTGGGCTCCAGTTATTGCACCAACGGGAGATCACACCCCCCCCCCCACTGTCCCTTCAGCCCTTGTATGGAGACAGCACAGGTCATGGTTGACAGCCCAGCCTTTGAATAGGACTCAACTTTGAATCTGGTCATTTAGTGTTTTCTATCCTTCGCCATAGCCCTTAGAACCTCTGCATATTCCACATCCGCATCTGTGAAATGGGAATACTAAGGATATAAGATCCAGTGTAAGCAAAGTGCTTAGCTAGTGCCTGGCCCAGCGTAAGTGTCAGTGAGTAATAAGCAATTATTTTGTTATCATTTATAGCTCCCTTAGATCAGCCTCCATGTGCTAAAATTTAATAAGGTTTTGCTTCTTTGTATTTATTTTTACAGTTACTTTCTATTTATGGCAAGTGATACTGAATCTCCATTTACAGAAGTGTTATCAAGTTTCCTTTTTGGATACATTTATTTAAGCTAAAGTGGGTCAATCTACAGAAGATTAAAAAAGGGGGGAAATATAGTGCATGTGGTACACAGATGGGTGAGACACTGGGAAGATGTGAGGCAGGGACCTAAATTCTGGTGAGCCCCCCGATAACCTGTGAAAAGCCAGCAGGCAGGCAGACCCAGAACGTGTCCCCACTCTCCCAAGGCCACAGCAAGGTTGTCTCAAGGCTAGCAACTGTGCTGGTGACCTTGGAGAATGCTTTTCCCCACCTTTAAGGGTTCTTCGTAGATTCACTATCTCGTTCAGGCCAAAGTCCCCAGCTCCAGAGGGTGATCTTCCCAAACCCAGAGAGCATGAACAGTCCTCCAAGCCTATCTGCCTGAGACCCCTCAGGTAAAAAATTCCTCAGATCCGCAGGCTGATCTGGCCTGAATCCCAAGGCTGGGCTGGAGCCTGGGGACTGGAGACCAAGGACTGTGTGAGGTGGGGTTGCTAGGGAGGGAAAGCAAATGCTATCCTTGTACAACTTCTAAGGAAAGACTCAGAGCAGCTAGGAAATAAAAACACCCTCCTGGCTCTCACCAAGGTGTTACAACTCAGTCCCAGTTGCCAGGCAACCGTGCAGGTGCAGGATAGGACAAATAGCGTTCCTAGGGAGCCAACCAGCGCCTGCGGGGGCCGGCCCAGGTGGGAGCGGGCGCGGGGGCGTTGGTCCGCATCCTGTATCCCGCATCCTCACGAGGACCCCACGACCTTGCGGCCCCTCCTGGATGGAACAGCCATCGCCTCTGGAGGTCCAAATGGGAGCGGTTTGCCAAGCCCTGCTGAGCTGCGTTTAGTCTCACCATGCCCCAGCCTCCTCTGCCGCCTTCAGGCGTCAGCTCAAGGGCTAAGAAACCAGTGGCCGAGAAACTTGACCCAGTGCACCCAGCTCCCACCCCACTCCCCGCCTAACCCAATACTGTGAAACACCCAGATAATGAAGACAGGTGACACATTCCTCTCTGGGACCTGGGCTCTCTTTGGCACATTGATGCACTCTCTCCTGTCCCCAGAGGAGGAGCTAATGGAGCAGAGCCCTGGGGGAGATATCTGGTGGACTCTTGCAATAGCCATCAAAGCAGAAGTAACCAGGTGGGTTCTGCCTGGAGCCTCCCGGCAACAGCAGCCAGGAATAGCGACTCTCAGCTCGGGCTTCAAATTAGACCTGCCTATGGATTCCAGCCGGGACTGACTGGCTGTGTAACCTTAAACTCTTCCCTTAACCTCTCAGTCTGCTCATCCCATAAAATGGGGGGGGGGGTAGGAGGGCCCAGTGTATGTGACTGCTGTGACAACTGAGTGCAACCATGCGCTCAGAACCCTTAGCATGAAGCTTAGCAGATGCGTAGCTCTTGATTCACGACAGAAAAAAACAAACAGTTCCATGGGGATGTGGGAGCCGTGGCCATGGCACATGCCACACAGTTGCTGGAGAGACTCCCACTCAACCATGTGTCCGAAGCTCTCTGCCCCCACATCCAGTAACCTGTGCAGGCAAGCTCTCAGACAGGTGCCCCAGTAAAGGATAGGCTACAAGCCTCCCCTATGAGTGCACATGGGTGCAGCCCCTGTGTTTGCTGCCTCCTGGCAAATGCACAGCAAAAAACAAAATAAATAAAATAAATAAAAATAATAAAAACAAAACAAACAAACAAACAAAAAAAACCAGTGAGACTAACTGAGAGTAGTGGTGTGGACCTATACCCCCAGCACTTGGAAACAGGAGAACTTAGAATTTCAAGCTGTCCTGGGCTGTGGAGTGAGGCACTGCTCAAAAAACAAAGCAAAGGCTGGGGATGTAGTTCAGTCAGTAGAGCAATTGTCTGGTAGGCAGGAAGCCTTGGGCTCTATGCACAGCATAAAGCTGGGCATAATGTAATGTCCTTGTAATCCTAGCACTAGGAGCTGGAGAGATAACCCAGTGGTTAAGAGCACTTATTATTCTTGCAAAGGACCTGGGTTCGATTCCCAGATCTAAATGGAGGCTCATCACTTCCTAACTCAGGTACCTGCCATGTATGGCGAACAGGCTTACAATACAGGCAAGACACTCATATGCACAAAATAAAACAAATCTAATAAGCAGCTTGTTGGTGGTGCATGCCTTTAGTTCCAGCACCCAGGAGGCAGAGGCAGGCGGATCTCTGTGAGTTCAAGTCCAACCTGGTCTACAGAGCTAGTTCCAGGACAGGCTCCTAAGCAATACAGAGAAACCCTGTCTCCAAAAAAAAAAAAAAATCTAATAAATAAATAAAAATCTCTAGTACCCAGAAGCAGTGGCAGGGGTACTAGAGGGTCAGACCATCCTCAGCAACATAGCCAGTAAGGACAGCCTACACTACTTGAGACCCTTTTTTTAAAAAGGGGGGAGGGAGAGGGGATTAGATGGCTCAGCAGGTAAAGATGCTTGCCACCAACCTTGATGATCTGAGTTCCAGCCCCAGGATCTACATGGTGGAAGGAGAGAACCAACTCCCACAAGTTGTCCTCCAATCTATACATGCATTCTATGGCATATCCATGTCCCACTACTCTACATACATACATACATACATAGATGCTGCAAAGGCTGGGCATGGTGGTGAGTACTTGTAGCCCTACTGCAGAGGAGACAGGTACACCTCTACAACCTGCTGGTCAGACAGCACAATCTAACCAGAGAGAGGCCTTGCCTCAAAAGATAAAATGGAGCAAATCATAGTGGCCCACACCTTTAATTCCAGCACACAGGAGGCAGAAACAGGCAGATCTCTGTGAGTTTGAGGCCAGCCTGATCTACATAGTGAGTTCCAGGACAGCCAGAGCTACATAGTGAGACCCTGTCTCAAAAACAAAACAAAAATCCTGCCAGGCAATGGTGGTACATGCCTTTAATCCCAGCACTCATGAGGCAGAGGCCAGCCTGGTCTACAGAGGTAGCCAGGACAGCCAGGGATACACAAAAGAACCATGTCTTGAAAAACCAAAAGAAAAAAGGAAAAAGTCCAAGGTTACCTACTGACCTCCAGATATGTATTCACACATAGGCACACATATATGATGGTTTACAACTGTAATTCCAGGATTTATAATGCTAAGGTAGATGAAATGCTGAGTTCAAGTGTTTGTCAATTGTGCATAAAGCCCTGGTTTCAATCTCTACCATCATCCAGATGTCTTAGTCTAAGACACAGCATCCAGGAGCTGGAGGCAGGAGGATCAGAAGTTCTAGATTGGGGCCTGGGGAGATGGCTCAGAGGTACGAGCACTGACTGACTATTCTTGCAGAGGACCCAGGTTCAAATCCCAGCACCCACATGGTGGCTCACAACTGCCCATAAATCCAGTTCTAGGGGATCCAGTACCCCTTTCTAGTCTCTGTGGGCCTCAGGCATACGTGGTTCACGTATGCAAATAAAACCCATGCAAATAAACAACACCCATACAAATAAAATAAAAATGAATAAAAGAAGTCTGGATTATCCTCACTACATAACAAGTTTGAGTCCAGCCTGGAATGCATGAGACTGTCTCAAAAAGTAAAATGAAGATACATAAAAACAAAAGGTTAATAAATGGGCCATCTCAACAATCCGTCTAAATCCTTCTCAAGCGGTACAACATGGGTCCCCAGGGAATGAGGACGGGCCCCTTCCCTAACTTCTTTCTGAACCCACACTGGGTAGAAAGGGCAGGGAAACACTGAAGCCATAAAGTATTCCAGGTGAGCTCCATGTGACCCTCCCACTCAGGATGGCTGTGGTCACAATGAGCAGCCAAAGCCCAGCTGGGAACCTCCCATCCAGGGTGCAGGACAGAACTTACAAGGGCCATTAGTAACGGGCGAGACCCTGCCTTGGTGCGTTCTCTTCATTAACCTTTTCAAAGGCTTTAGGGACGTGGGGCAGGTAGGGCTGTCCCTGTCCCCTCCTGCAGGTGCCTCGCCTGCAGGGTGACTGACCAGAGCCCATCCTGAAAGCTCTACCATATCTTATACTGACCATGCATGCATCCAGAAAAAGATCCAAGATGCCAGAGAGAAAAGATTGTAAACTCCAACAGGCTGGCTAGACCTTCCAAGAGAGTGAGAACAAATTTATAGTGCTATCCCCCGGGCTGGCCCTGTGCTCTGCACCACACCTGTAAGACCCCAAACTGAACAGCCCAGCAAGTGGTTTTCATCACCGTTTTCTACACTCAGAGCCACAGGTGCTGTCGGCTGGGGAGTGGCAAAGCCAGGAAGCCAGATTGGATCCCGTATCTCAGCTTCTTGTTCTGGACAGTGTTTTCTTCACCATCCTATCCCCAGCACAATGCCTGGCACACAGCTACAACCCAACAAATACAGGCGGAGTGAGGCAGCTAGAGGGGCCTCCAGCTGCTGTCCGCCTGGTGCTGGAGCTATGGGAAGGCAGTGTCACAAACACAACGCCCTACTTCGGATGCCCTGTGGGGGGCCCTCTCCTCCTCTTGCACAGAGGGGGATCCAGCCCAAAGGGCAGTCCTGAAAGTGGAGAGAGGCCGGCATAGCTTCAGGGTGAGCTGGAGGAGCAGGGAAGAGGGTGCCTCATCAGGAGTCAGACAGAAACTTCAGCGAGTGGAGAGGGCACAGTAGGCATGGGGGGGGGGGTCAGGGGAGGGGCGGCACTGGGTGAGAGGGCTATCCTGACACCCATGTTCCCAGAGGACCTGTGTCCAATAATGTCATCTATGATGACTACATTGTTCTTCCCACCGCCTTCTACCTAATTGAAGACTCGGGTTTGTTAGGCTTTTGCTTTCCCCTCCCCTCCCCTCCCCTCCCCTCCCCTCCCCTTCCCTCCTCTCCTCTCTTCCCCTCCCCTGCCCTGCCCTTCCCTCTCCTCCTCTCCTTTCCTCTCTTCTCCTCTCCTCCCCCCTCCCACCTTCCTCTCCTCCCCTTCTCTCCCCTTCCTTCTCTCCTCCCCCTCCCTCTTGACAGGGTTTTTCTGTATAGCTCTGGTTGTCCTGGAATTCACTCCATAGACTCAACTAGCCTCAAACTCAAAGATCCACCTGCCTTTGCTTCCCAAGTGCTGGGATTAGAGGTGTGGGCTACCACTGCCTGGTTAGACTTTTTCATAAAAGCACCACACACACACACACACACACACACACACACACACACACACACACACACACCATTTTTAGGCTTCACAAAATCTCAATCTGGCCAAAATGCAAAAATTCAGAAATCCCTTTGCCAAGTAGAGAGAGGTTTATACCCTGCCATTCCCTGATGGCACTTGTGAGCTGTTTTCCCTGGACAGAAGAGTAAGAACTGGGATAGAATAAGGATCATCTGGGAACTATAAGCCAAGGAAATCCCAGATAGTGTGTTTGGGCCAGGTAAGAGGGCATAGGCAGTGGCTGCCCAACCCTGACAGTACTTGGCTTACAAGGAAGTTCTTAACTCTTTTGAGAGCCTGAAGGCTGTCATTCCTACAGTGTGCCCGCACACAGAACAGTGGCCATTTTCCTAGGGGACTATGCTTTTTTGTTTGATTGATTTCAGTGAGAGTGCCACTGTGTAATCCTGGCTAATCTGAAACTTGCTGTGTAGACCAGACTGCCCTTGAACTCACAAAAATCTGCCTGTCTCTGTCTCCCAAGTACTGGGATTAAAGGCATATGCCACCACACCTGGCTTATTATTATTATTATTATTATTATTATTGCTTATTTTAGCTTTTTGAGACAGAGTCTCTTGTAGCTTGGGATGGCTGTAACTTGCCATGTAGCCAAGGATGACCTTAACCCCCTGACCCTTCTGTCATCACACCTGGGAATGATGTAGCCCGGGCTGGCTTCTGACTCCTTCCTGATCTCTTCCAGCTTTTCAGTATTTGCCTACTGTATACACCACTTCAATTGGTTCTCGGGAACTGTGGATGCCTGACACTGACCATCTGGGCTTATAGGAGCCACAGAATCAAGGTCAGGGACCCCAGGTCAAGGCCTTGCTGCTGCAGCAGCACGTGACACAGACAACTACTGACAGCCAGGAGAGGCACCGTCCTGGCTTCTAAGTCTATTCACTTCCCTAAACCTCTACTGAGTTTCATTAGGAGTCGTCCACACTTTCCAACTCAAGAATTCTGATGGTTTCTGCTGCTCTCATCTTCTATGACCTGCAGGCTCTCCCAGACCCACGGGAAAATCAGGGTGTGCTGAACACCCCTTACAGGCAACATGTGCATCAGACTTGCTTCTCAATTCTCCCAGAGGCCTCTGAGCCAAGTTATTCTTTTCTCTTTCCCAGAAACACATTCTTTGCCCTTCAGCGAAGGTTTGGGATAAGTGGTGGGACCTGGATTTGAACCTGAGTCTGTTGGACTAAGTTGGAGTTCTTACCATCCAGACACTCATTCATCTGTGTCTACTCTATAGCCACTGGCACCCTCCTTCTCACACCCACTGTCAACTCAGCCTTAAAAATAATATGGGCCTCTGTGTTCACCTCTTGTACCTGTTGGCCAGAAGCGACGTGCCTCCCCCCTGTCCCAAGGGCCTGCTAACCACCTGGCAGATGGGAAATGAAGACCCTATTCCCATCCATCTAGATGAAATCCCACTGATCCCACTCCCTTCTGGGACCACTGCTCCATCAGAGGACAATTAATGACTGTGGTTGATTACGGGACACTTATGCACGGACGACATAAACCTGGTTTTCCTTCCCAGCTTAAAAGCCCAGATTAATTGCCCTGGGCTGGTTCTGTCACACACAGGGATATATTTTCTTCTTGGAATTTACAAGTAGTTCCATCTGAGAAATAAACAACCAGAGATAAAAATTACATTGTCACAGTGCAGGTGTGATAGATGTAGGAAGCAAGGCGCCGTGGCCGCTGAGGAGGTGCTCCGCCAACAGAATAGACCAAATGAGACCAGGAGGAGCCCCAGGTAAGGGGAATGAGATGCTGATGGGATCTGGACTGCACAGGAAGCCAGGGATCTCTGCAATTTACATTTCATCACTGTAAATCATAGAGTTCCCAGGCCAGCCCCCTGCAGCCAGTGTGAGGGAGGAGGTGATTGGCAGGAGACTTCCTCAGGCTGTACTACCCCTCAGACTAAGGGACTCCAGGCCTGACAGGATAACAGGATAGCCCCAACTGAGGAGCAAGCAGGCGATCCCTTGACTAGTACCTTGACAACTCTGTCTGTGCACAAAGATACCAACTACCCCGTCTTGTCTCTACCGCTACTACTTAATGGGAAGCAGGCCTACCTATGGAAAAAAAAAGTCACCTAGATGGCCACAGTGAGACCATGTGAAGTAATAATCAACATTCATTGGGCATTTACTAAGTGCTTGTTGCTATGTATACTCACAGGGACCATTTTGTATTAATCCCCATGACGACCTTATAAATTAGCACTAGGGGCTACAGACTGATATGCTCAGTGGTTGCTCTGCAAGCGTGAAAGCCTGAGTTTGAACCCCTGGCTCCTATATAGAAAACTTGATGTTGCTTCATGGGCCTCTAATCCCAGGGGTGGAGACAGGTGGAGCCTCAGAGCTCACAGGCCAGCCAGCCTCCTTGTAACACACAGCTTCTGTTCAGTGAGAGACCCTGTGTTGAGGCAATATGGGTAGAGTAAGGGCCCTGCTCTGGCCTCCGGTGAGCATACATGAGCACAAACTCCTGCACACTCCAGTGTATGCATCACACACACATATACTCGGACATTTGCACATACGCACACCACACGTCACACACACATCACACACATATGCACCACACACACACACACACATACACACACACACACTCACTCACTCAAAAAAATAGCACTATTATCCACTTATTGTTGTTTGCTTTGTATTTCCTTATGGGGGAGGGGCATACAAAGGCTCTAGGGCAGAGGTCAGAGAACAACTTTAAGGAGTTGGTTCTCTCCTATTTTGTGGTTCCAGGGATTGAACTCAAGTCTTCAGGTTTGATGGCAAGCTCCCTTACCCACTGAGCCATCTCACTAGCCCATTTGTTTTTTAAGACAGGGTGTTATGTATCACAGGCTGGCCTCGGCCTCAATCTTGGATTGAAGCTGAGGATGACATTGGTCCTTGAATCCTGGGATTACAGATTGATGCCACCACACCCAGTTATGACCTTATAGATGAAAAAACACTGAAGCTCAGAGAGGGTAAATGTCTTGATGGCGGTCCCTTGACAGATTTGGAAAGTGGTACCCCAAAACGTATGTCCACATTCAAATCCCTGGATCCTGTGAATGTGACATTATTTAGAAAAGGGGTCTGTGCAGATGTCATTAAGTTAGGGACCTCGAGAAGAGATTATCCTGGTTTATCCAGATGGGTCCTAATGTAACGGCAAATGTCTGTATTAAAGACAGAGAAGGGCCTTGTGAAGATCGAGGTTGCAGGAGTGCTGCTACAGAGAATATGAACCGTCACTGGCACCGGCACTTGAAAAGGCAAGAACAGATTGTCTCTAGCACCTCCAGAGGGGGCACATCCCTGAAGACATCTTGACTTCACATTTCTGGCCTCTAGAGCTGTGAAAGAATAAATCTCTGTGGTTTTAAACCACCAAGTTCGTGGTAATTTACAGCAGCTGTAGGAAACTACTAGAATCCCACAGCTGACAAATGGCAGAGCCAAGTTCTGGCAGGCTGACCCCAGACTCAGGGTCTGCTGGTCACGTGACTCTGCTAGGGAAGAAGCCTGGGCTCCATCCTGCCACCGCCATGACCTTGAGGAAGTCGCTTAGCCTCAGCTCTCTGGAGTCAGGCAAAGTCAGTGCTGTGTCTCAGGGGCTGCCACACTAGAGGAGAGGAGTGCTGGGTAATAAGGAGTGAAAAAGTAAGACTTAGAAAGCTGCCTGACAGCCGGCGTGGTGGCACAAGCGGGGCAGTGGTGGTGCACACCTTCCATCCCAGCACTCAGGAGGCAGAGGCAGAGGCAGATAGATCTCTGCGAGTCTGAGGCCAAGCCTGGTCTACGGAGTGAGTTTCAGGACAGCCAGGGCTACAAAGGGAAACCCTGTCTTGAAAAACCACCCCGCAAAGAAGAAAGAAAAGTGCCTGAGATTATGACCTGTATGGGGCATCACTGGTCCAGCACGGCTTCCCTGCCTTTTGGTCACAGAGCCAACTGTGCTTTTTTTAAAAATTAAAATTGTATTACATTTATTATTTATTGTATATATGCCTGTGTATGTGCACACACACGCGCGAATGCACTTGCGAATACGCCATACCGATTGTGTGGAGGTCAGAGAAAAACTCATGGAAGTTGGTTCTCTCCCTCCACCCTGAGGGTTCGAAGGACCAAACTCAGGTCATCAGGCTTGGCGGTAAGAACATTTACTTGCCAAGCCATCTTGCCAGCCCAGGAGTCTGCTTTTCATTTGACAGAACTGATTCTCTGAACTCACCACTACCTGCTTTATGGAACCCACTTTCGAGTGGGTTTGTACCTGCACTGCTTTTACACGTCCAGGCCTCCAGGGCTGGGGCAAGGTCCCGCAGGAGCCAGTGACTTCAGGCTCACAACTCTGACTAATAGGGGAAGAGAAGTTCTTCCTGGGAGAACTGAGAATAGCAACCCAGGACAGTGACAACTTCCTGAGACGATCTTGAGCTCCGGGCCAGCCTGAGATTTTGAGTGAGTGTGTGTGTGTGTGTGTGTGTGTGTGTGTGTGTGTGTGTGTGTGTGTGTGTGTGTGTGTGTGTTCTGGAACTCATTATGTAGATCAGGCTGGCCTTCAACTCACAGAGATCCATCTGCTTCTGTCTCCTGAGTGCTGGGATTAAAGGTGTGTACCACCACTGCTGGGCAGAACCCAGGACCTCTTTAAAAGCAACAAATGCCCTTTACCACCTAGCCATCTCTCCAGGCCCCCGAAGCTGTATAATTTTCAAGGCCAGACAGCGTGGGCACTTAGAATGTGGATGAGTTTCTAGACAAGCACACATATATCCTTTCCATGTAGAACCCCCAACACCTCTGACCAGAGGTAATTAAGACCTAATTAAGGCCTCTCCACAATGCTTGATCATCTCCCTTGAGGCAGCTGGCTTGCTCAACAATAAGGCTTCAGCACCGAGTGTACCTGGCACCCTGCTGGTGTCATTAAACAGCTGCTGAATGAGTGAAAGTGGAATGCTGCCATCACATATAACTGGGGTCCTGACCTAGTCTGGAGGGCTTGGGCCACTTCCCAAAGAAGCATCCTGTGAGGCACACTCACGGTAGAGAATTCCCTTGGTGGGAGACAAAGACCAAGGCAGCGTTCCAGGGGTAGGGGACGTGGTGTGACATTAGTCTGGAGGGAAAACTGGGGCCTGTGGGTCTGGAGAGAGGTCAGATTAAGAGCACCTGTTTCATACTTGGTCCCCGGTTGGTCCAGCTGCCTGGGGAGCCTTAGGAAGTGTGGCCTTGCTGGGGGAGACAGGTTAGGGGGTGGGGTGGGGTTTGGCGTTGAGGTTTCAAAAGCTAGCCTCCAAGCCATTTCCAGTTCATGCTCTGCTTCCTGCTTGCGGTTAGGGATGAGCGGCCTCAGCTTCCGCTCCAGCCACTGTGCTACTGTAATGGACTTTTTGTTGTTTTTGAGACAGGGTCCTGCCACGTAGCCTTGGCTGGCCTGAAGCTTGTTATGTAGAACAGACTGGCCCAGAACTTACAGAGTGTTCAAGGACAAAAACACTTCTTACTGTACAGAAGTCTTTGGGTCTGATTAATTTTGGTGTATGATTTATTATTATTATTATTTATTTTAGGCTTTTGTTTAATTTTTTTTAGGTCTTTTTGAGACATAGTTTCTCTGTATAACAGCTCTGGCTGCCCTGGAACTTGCTTTGTAGACCAGGCCCGTCCCTGCCCCCCAACCCCCACTGCCTGTACTGGGTGGGTGGTGCCACACCCAGGAGGAGCAAGGGTGGCTCGGTGGATAAAGGCACTTTCCATCAAGCCTCAAGCCTGAGTGTCAACCCCAGAATCCAATGGTAGATGGACAAAACTGACTCCCACAAGTTGTCCTCTAGCCTCCACTGGTGTGCCATGGTATATGTGCCCATATGTACACACACACACACACACACACACACACACACATGCTAAACAAATGTTTAAAAAAAATGTAAGGGGTATGAGAAGGGTGGATTCTAAGAGTCGAGAGAAGCCACTGAAAGACTAAAGTATCAGAGTGCTCCAGTCAGACTGTCTTTCCTAACAGCACAACTGTGGTGTAGAGACTGGATTCTAGAGAAGGAACTCAAACACCATCAGGAGTCTATGGCCGGCCTGGTTCCAAGCAAGAGACGCAGCCCCAGTTGCAGGGGACATGCACAGAAGGAAGTGTTTTTGGACGCCTATGGTGGACGATGACGATGGCTTAGATGAGTCAGTGAGCGCTCCACAGGCAACCAGATCCCTTCCCGTCCTAGATTTGGACATTTCTATTAATGTGGTCAAAAATTATAGATGTTTTTTTGGGGGGAAGGCACATCAAACTTCCTGACTCACTGGGCTTGCAGGCAAATGCGTCCTCATCATAATAACCCTTTCTGGGACAAGAAGTCTCTTCTTCGAGCAGCAGGAAGAGCCTGGAGCCCAAGCCAAGTGACTGCCTGGAGAATTCCAGAAAGGAATGAGTTGACATTCATACCAACCAAAGCCAGAGAACCCTGAAATGGGTTCATTTAAAAAAGGACAAGGCGGTCATGGGTCATCCTGCCTGAGCATTTCTTCCTCCAGGGTAGTAAATTATTTTCTGTCCCCCACCCCTTTTTTTCTCTTTCTTCCTCCCTTCCTTTTTGAGATAGGATCTTGCTATGTAGCCCTCACTAACCTGGAACTCACAGAGATCAACCTACCTCTGCCTCCTAAATGCTTGGATTAAAGGTGAACACCACCATGCCCAGCTATTTTTTATTTAGATTTATTTTTATGTACATGTGCTTTACCTGCAGTCTATCCATTCATGGAGTACATGCCCTTGGGGGTCAGATGAGGGAATCAGATGCCCTGGAACTGATATAGATGGTGTGAGTCACTATGTGGGTGATGGAAACTGAACCCAGGTTCCACATAAGAACAAGTGCGAGGTGTGGTGGTACACACCTTTAATCTCATCATTTGCTTTGAGACAGAGGCAGGCAAATCTCTGTGAGTTCAAGGCCAGCCTGATCTTCATAGTGAGCTACAGGGCTGTGTAGAGAGCCCCTGTCTCAAAATAAATATAAAGAAATAAAAGTGTTCTTAATCACTGAGCCATCTCTCCAGTGTTGTTGCCCGCCCCCCCCCAACACACACTTAAAAGATGTAGTCATAAGAATGGCTGCATATATATACATCGTGTGTATGCCTGGTGCCCTCAGAAGCCAGAAGGTGGCAGAAGATCCCCTGGAACTGGACTTATAGGTGATTGTGAGCTGGCCTGTGAGTGCTGGGACTTGAACCTGGGTCCTCTGCAAGAAGGACTCTGCAAGTGCTCTTAACCCATGAGGCCCCACTCCCCACTCATTTCTCAAAGTCCAGGCTTTCCTGAAACTCAGTATTGTAGTCTCTGCTGGCTTTGAGCTCATGACAACTCTCCTGCCTCAGTCTTCCAAGTGCTATGCTGCTAGGATTATAGGCATGGAACAACCCAACAGACTTAGGCTGATGAACTTTTGGGATATCAACAGGGGGGAAAAAGTAGCTCTTGGGAGCTAGATCAAAAGTTCAAGGTCATTACCATCAAGTTAAAGGCCAGCCTAGGCTACAAGAAGACCTATCTGGAAAAAAACCAAAAGAAACAAGAGCAATGACAGAAAACAAAACTTAAGGGCAAGAGAAGTTCGTGGGTTAAGATCCAGTACTTCCAGATACTTCCAGAGGACTGGAGTTTGAATCAGGTGGCTCACAACCACCCAGGACTCCAGCTCCAGGAGACTGAGTGCCCCTGACACCCGCAGGAGCCTGCACTCACACACAGACCCTAATTTACAATAGTAAAACTAAATCTTAAAAAAATTAAATTTAAAAAATGGGCCAATGAGATGGCTCAGTGGGTAAAAGTTCTTTCCATACAAGCCGTTCAAACTGAGTTTGATTCCTGCAGCCTACAGGGACAGGGAACAACCGACTCCCAAAAGTAGTGCCCTCTACACACACACACACACACACACACACACACACACACACACACACACACAAGGAAATGATTGGGTCAGGGGATGTAGTTGCAGATGGTCTGTAGAGTCCAAAATCTAGGTGTGGGGGCTGCTAAATAGTTATTTTTCAGCCTATGCTGAATCCATGCAACAACATGTAAGTCTCTGCCATATTTAGTGGCAAATTCTCTATGTCCATTTACAAGTTCTTGTGATAAAAATCAAACCATCTAATATTCAGAACAAAAGGAAGAAGAGAAAGGAAAAGGAGGAAAGAGGAGAAGATGGTCAGGGATAGACACACAAAGCCTCCTGAGAAAACGGCTTGCTCTGTAGGCCTGGCTAGCCTTAGATTTGGCCATCTCCCTGCCTTTATCCCCGCCAGTGCTGGGATTACAGTGTGAGCCTCTCTGCCTGACTTCAGATGCTGTTCTGAGGTACAGTGCTTCCAAAGCCTGGTCTTCAGTCTGTCTTACTGTTACTGTCTTGGTTGCTCATGTGGCTGCTCTGAGCAGCTGTGCCCTGAGCCCCCCATTCTTCCTTGTGCAGACAGAGCTCCCTCCTTGTGGCATGAGCCACACTGGAGCAAGGGGCCAGACTGCACTTGGGAAGAAAGCTCTCCTAAGTTCCAAGAGCACCAACCTGTGTGGGCTTTGGATGCCTGACCTTGGCCAATTAGTCCCTTGCTCAGTGTAACCAACCAAGTCACAGATTCAATTGGCTCTGCAAACATTTATGGAGCACCATGGTGCCAGCCGATTTCTGTCTGCTCTGTGAGTGCAGTGAAGCTTGTCTCTGCAGATTGGAGTTATTTGTATTTCAAGGCAAAAAGGTAGGTTTTAAGTACCTGTAAGGGGCAGTAATGGATGCCTCTGGGAGGGGAGGGCATGGGCTGAGGCAGAGGGAGGGAAGCTGGGAAATGGCCTGTGAGTCAGGATAGCACAACCTGGCTGGAGACAGAGAAGACAGGTAAAGCCTGAGACATTTTTCTTTTCTTTAAATCCCCCCATCATTTTCTTTTAATTGGGGGAAAAATAATGCATTCACATAGTAAAAAAAAAAAATTCTTTTGACACAAAAGGGTGTACAGTGAAAAGTAACTCTTCCTTTCCTCACTTAGACCTCCAGTCCCCAGGATCTGTCTTCAGAAGCACCCCACTGTTAGCGGTTTCTTTTGTGCCTTTCCAGAAAGCGTCTATCACGACCAAGTAAATCTTTCTTTTTTAAAATCCAAATGTTATCACAGTGTATTAGCACTGCTTCTTTGCTCGGCAATACATCTTGGCACGCAGCCCATAGCGCACAGAGCCACCCATTCCTTGGATCGCAGAATCCCAGCGCTCAGGGTGCTGTATTTCTCACCAATCAGTGCCCCCCACTGATGGGCATTTAGGCCATTTCCAGCTGTTGATATTATGATGATACCCCTCACACTTTCTTATTCGAATTTCTGCTAGCTCATTCGAGAAGGTGAGGACCTGCCATATCGAGGGTTCCAGCTGTGATCGCTGCTGTGATCTCCTCTTGGAGCCATCTCTCTCTCCAGGACAAGTCCCCAATCCCCTTCCCTGCATACTCAGTTCCCTCAGGACATGCGAGCACATCACAGCCAGGAAGAAGAGTTTCTAGAGTTAGGGATTTGACTTGTATACTGGGGACCCTGTTAGGCCTAATAGTACAACATCCCCTAGTTGTGGGCTAAGAGCGAGGAGAGAGATCAAAGTGTAACGATGCACTTGATGCCTGGCTCATCACAAATGCTCCGTCAGCACAGGCCTCACCGGGCACTATCACTGACACTATGATGATCCAAAAAACCCTGCCTGGCCGATGACTGAGAAAGCTCCCAGTGCTGGTCTCTGCCTCCAATCGCCTCGAAGCCACCCAGCAACTTGGAGCCTGCTCAGCTTTTGGAACTGGACAGGAGCTGAGACAGGCAGTTCCCACTTATCACTGCTTGGCATCTGGAACTCCTAGGCCTTTGCCAGTACCTAATAAACACTATACTTCATGCTTTGCCGCTGTCACCCACACATCCCCTGACGCCTGCTGACGATGGCTACCTCTGCACACAGTCAGCATTTCCCTCCTCATGACTTGCTTTTTGTTGTTGTTGTTCTTAAATGAATGCAGACTGAATGATGTCACCGTGACATAATGAAATCACAGTTGTGTGTTGAAGGTTGTGGTAACTAGGATAACCACATGAAAGTTACATATAAAAAAATCAAACTGGGCATGGGAATATAATCCTAGCACTAGGGAGCCAGAGGGTTTGAGGCCAGTCTGGGCTACATAAAAAGACTGTCTTGATGACTCAATGGCTGAATAAAGGAATTGTCTTCATTTTGGGAGTCAGTCAGACCTGGGTTCAAATCCTGGGCCTGAAATACCTATACGACCTTGGGAAGTCATTTGCCTTCCTTGAGTCTTAATTTTTTCACCTGTTAAGTGGGCTAAGAGCTTGTTCTAATAGGGTTATAGTGAGGAGTAAGAAAGATAATGAATTATTTAAGAATTTTTTAATAGATGGGCCTTACTCCAAAAATGACCTCAGTCAGTGGCCATAATGTATGTAGAGAGTCTGGCACATAACAGTGGCTCAATAAAGCACCACTTTCCTTCCGCTGCCCTTCTGTCAGAGTGGTCACTTAGAATCAAGCCCCTGCTTCAAAGTGATGGCATCAGTTAAAACACCCCTGGAGCTCCCTAGGGAGAAAACAGGCCCAGCTCTTTAGGGGTCCATTTCATTTTGAATTCAGACAATTTTTAAAATCCCACCAACACAAGCAGCTCACATCCTGAAAATCCCTCATCCCCTTTATTCACAGCACAGCTTCAAATTACTTTTGGCCTTTTCAAAAAAAAAAAAAAAAAAAAATCAAAAATCAAACCCACCCTCAAAGGTCAAGGATTTGACAGTCGATACTTTAAGAGGAAAACACTGCAAAATCAGAGGCAGTTTCAGAGTCAACTCTTCTAAGATGGAAGGAAAGCACACACCTGCATGCACATACATTCACACACACACACACACACACACACACACACACACACACACACACGTAAACATACACCGACTCACACATACACGCAGATTCACACACAGGCTCTCTGCCTCATATATGCACACATACACACATAAAACACACATACACAGACTCATACACAGACAAGCAGCCAGGCATGGTGATGCACACCTTTAATCCCAGCTCTCAGGAGGCAGAGGCAGGCGGATCTCTGTGAGTTCAAGGCCAGCCTTGTCTACAGAGCTAGTTTCAGGACAGTCTCCAAAGCAATACAGAGAAACCGTCTCAAAAAAAAAAAAAATAAATAAAAATAACGGTAACACAGACAAATCCAGCTCAAAGACCTTGGACCACACAAGGCAAGTAGATCCTGTGCCTCTGGTCATATTGCATCCGGCATCAGGGAGGAGAGAGAGAGAGGGATGAATGCTGGTGTTCATCCAGTGTTCTCCTTTCCCCATCTTCATTGCGTCTGGAACCCTAGCTCATGGAATGACACCACTCACATTCTGGGTGGGTCTTCCCTTTAACCCCACAAATAAACCAAGGTATGTCTCCGTGGTGATTTCAGATCTGACCAATTTGACAATGAAGATGTATTATGACATACAAGTGAAAGGAAATGATGTAGGTCCCCCAACGATGGCTCAGCACCCCAAAGTACTTGTTGCACAAGCCTGACAAACTGAGTTTGAAACCTGGAGCCCAGCAAAAGTGAAAGGAGAGAGCCACCCATAGAGTTACCCTCTCAGCTCTATGTGTGCCACAGGCAGGCACCTCACCCTTACCATGCACACATACAGTGATAAAAATATATATAGCCAGTTAATGGTGGTGCACACCTTTAATCCCAGGTGGGCAGATCTTTGTGAGTTCAAGGCCAGCATGATCTATAGAGCGAGTGCCAAGACAGGTTCCAAAACTACACAGGGAAACCCCACTCTCAAAAAACATTTTATATATATATATATATATATATATATATATATATATATATATATGTATATACATATATATATATAGTATATACATATATATATCAGCCAGCATTCCCAAGACATGTGCCTCTTCTGTTCTTGAAGAAAGCCTGAACTCCCAGTCTGAGCTTACAAGGATGGAGGAAGCCCCTGAAGGCCCAGAGCAGCTGAGTTTTCATTTTAAAAGTAACAGATGAAAAAAAGTACATCAGCAACTGGAAGAACCTAGAATTGGATCTTGGGCACAAGAACTTTGGCCTTTCCTCACTCTCCCTCCTGAAGCTAGTCACATGAGTGAGGAGCTCTTCTAGCTGGCGGTCCCCCACCTGTGGGAAGGCCTTAAAGTGCTATGGTACTCCCAGCCCTTGGCACTGAGGAATCCGTCTGCACACTGTCGTCTCTTGCTGTTAGATCTACATTCAGTACAAGACAAGTCCTTATCCTTCTGCTAATTGGTTCGCATCGATTGACCTTACAAATGGGCCTACTGTATAACTAACTGGTGAAGAGTCGGCCTGCATAACAGGCAACCCATGCATTTAGCTAGCTGCCGCTTAAGCAATGGATCAGGGCACATTAACCCGAATTTCTCAGGATGCCTTCTGATAGGCTACACAGCTGCTTCTCCATCACTGAACTAGAACATCTGCAGGGTAAACAGTCCCTTTTAAAGGTCCCAGGTCCTATGAGTTGGGTAGAGATAACAGTAGGATAGATTCCCTGGGGTGGCAGAGTGAGTGCTTAGCCTGTGACAAGAGTCTCCTAGCTGTGCTGGCAGAGGAGGAGCCGGGCAGTCTTTCCAACACTCCTGTGACTTGGCTCCCACTTGTCTTTGCCTCACATCTCTCTCTACTCTTTCCCAGGAAAACTGGAGTCTGCCTCATTTAACCCATCTCCCAGGCTGTGGCTGTATCATCTCTCCCTCTAAATGGGAGCTGGTGTTCGGTCTCATTGTTATCAGTCTCTGAAACGGAAACCCGTTGAAGACACCAGAACACACTGGAAAATCTTGCCAGAATATGGGAAACAGCGGCTCTCCCTAGTGTCCCCTTGGGGAAGACTGGCAACGGTCCAGGAATGCCTCTTAGCCCCCTGCGGGGTGGGGGCAGGGCAGGGAGGGAACCGTCAGCCACACCCAGCTTTTCTGGTTCTGTTAATAGTCTTAGCTGAGCCCCCAACCCCTTCCTTGGGGCTTGATCCTTGCCGCCTTGCCTTATCAGCAGTGCCTTTCACAAGCACTTAAATTCATGAGAGAAGGGAAAAAGTGAAATCAGATAGAAATGCAGGTCTGTTTGCTGTTTTCTCCAATGAAATGGTTCTGAGTAAACAGCAGACGCCTTTGATGAAATCCCAGCAGGCTTAAACAATAAAGCTGGTTACAAACTCAATCTGGCGGAGATATCAGATCTGAAATTGTTTCAAAAAACATGTCAACATTTTCTAATGCTCCTGGAAAGAAAAAAAAAGGCTTCCTGGGCTGCCTATCACGGGTTTGGGTCAGGGAGACAGGACTGAGGCCATCCCAGTCTTGGTCTCTGCTCAGACACACCACCACCACCACCACCACCGCCACGGACTGTGCACCAAGAGCAGGCTGTTTTTGTCTGGGGCCCTTCCAGCTGCAGGAGTGTAAATGCCACTTTGCAGGCAGTGCCCCAGATTACCACTAAACCATCCCCACCAACCTGTGCCCTTTCCTTAACTCTCTGCCTTCCTTTCTCCACCGTTCTGCCAGTGGAAGCTTTTAAACAGGTAAATCAGACTGTGTCATTCCTTTGCTTAAAATCTCTGCCATCACACAGCACTTAGAATAAAATCCTCAGCATACAAGATCCTTAGAGACGGCCATTGCCCACCTCTCCCTCCCTCTCACTACATTCTTCCCAATCCTGGAGCAGGTGAATTTCTTTTCTGCCTCTGGGCCTTTGCACTTGCTATAAAATTTGTCAGGGATGATTTTATCCCAACCCACTTGTCATCCCGACCACCTCAGTTAATGTCCTTTCCCCAGCCAAGCATAGTATCGTATTGCATTTTATTTTCTTTACACTAAGTGCAACCACTAGCTGAAATCATCTTTTGGGTTTCGTTATCAAATATCTCCTTCAGAATGCAATCTGTCTGCAACTTGGACTTGTGTATTTCCAGGCCTGCAGAGCACAGTAGGTGTTCAGAGATTGCTATGTAAATGGAGCAGTGAAGATGTCATCTGCTCGTTTAGGTGTCCTCTAGGCCAGTGCAGCTAGTGATCAGGAAACCCACCGGTTTTGCCTCTCCCTGCTTGCCCCTGCTTCACCCATAGCCCCAGGCATTAGTCCACTAGGGCCTTAAAGGTCAGGCGCAGTCTTAGGGCAGAAGCTCAGGCATCAGCCACGGATGGGACTTCCCACTGCCTTTATGAACCCCACAACTTGCTCACACTTGGCCTCTTAGCAGGGGTAGGCCAATGGGGACTCACTCCCGGACCTTCTCGGAAAAACAAGGATGCGGGTGGGTGCGTCGAAAAGGCTCGCAGACCTGGTGCTTGGTTTGGGCAGCAATGCCACCCCCAGGGCACAGGGAGTCCCACCCTACCCCCACCCCGCCCCAGGCCGCGATCGATCCCTGCTGTTCCCGGCCTCATTACCGCGGAGAGCAGCCGGGGCTGGCAGAGGAGCCAGACGGCTGCGGAGGGGGCGGGGAGGCCTCCTTGGCTCCCTGGCCCGGATTAAATATTTACTATGTTTTGTTTGGCCTTTGGGGGAGGGGCGGGGAGGACTGTCGCATCGATCTGAAGCTGCCGGGCCGGCCAGGGGCGAGGGTGATGCCAGGCCCGGTGCCCCGAAAGGATGCTCCTGAAGTGGCGCGCGCACGCGCGCGCGCGCGGCACACACA
This sequence comes from Cricetiscus sungorus, assembly GCA_030556225.1. Lineage (NCBI taxonomy): Eukaryota > Metazoa > Chordata > Mammalia > Rodentia > Cricetidae > Cricetiscus > Cricetiscus sungorus. Next base: position 52,997,974 of record JANBXA010000069.1, on the reverse strand, counting down.
CACACACACACACACACACACACACACACACACACACACACACACACACACACACACACACACACCGAGGTCACCAGCCGTGCTGACAGACAGATTTAGGTTGCAGCACCGTTTGATCACAGGGATCCGCAGCGGGCGCTAGAATCCAAGTCTCTTCCTGGTCCCTGAGTCCGTCGCTACCCGACTCGGGACGCTAAGCCACCTCACAAGCCGGTTCTCCTAGGATCCTAACACAACACCCAGAGGGTGTTTCCCCTCCCCTTTTTACAGATGTGGGCTAGGCACGTGCTGGGAACAAGTGCCTGCTTCTAAACCTCCAGGGATCCGGTCACCAAGGTCGCTCTGGTACTTTCCTACCTGAGGCAGCATGGCAAGTTCGCCCTGGTGCGCTCTGCCCCACTAGGCCGGGTTTGCAGCAGAGAAATGGAAAGGGGAGTGTTCTAGTTCCCACAGGGCTCCCTGAATGCTCTAAAAACACCTGCTGGGTGTGTACTCAGATAGGATCCCAGGGGCCCTTTACACACACACACACACACACACACACACACACACACACACACACACACACACCTCCTCTCTCTCCTCTCTCTCCCTGACTTCTCCATGCCAATTCCTAGGCAGCCAGTTAACACTTGGCACAGGGAAGACACATCTCAAGCCTCATGGAGTGCAATCAAGCTGTGTGAGCATGGGCAGCAGTTCACTGGGTGGACAGAGACCACCCTACAAAGCAGCTGGCAACACATTAGGCACACTCCTGCCCAACCTTAACCCCATCTCGACACACATGCGCTCATATGCCCACCCACACATATGCACATTAAGGAGTGGTGCACAATCCCATGATGTGTATTCACTTCTATATGAATGCCTGGTGTGGTGGTTCAATACTTAGGAGGCAGAGGCAGGAGAATTGGGAGTTCTAATCTAGTCCTGTTCATAATCAGAGCTCTCATCTCCATGTACCTATGCATATATGGCAGCACACAACATTCACACACAAAACGCATTAACCACTTCCTCCCTTGTAATGGTACACACACACCTTCAACTCCCGTCCTTTTCCTATACTTGTGTGCACACCTACACACCTATGCACTGACATGCCTATCCCTACCATATCCCCATAGTGTCTACAACACACATGCGCACGCACACACACATGTGTGCACGTGTGCACTCATGCACACATATACACAAACACTCGCGAGTGCACACACGCACCACGCACATACTGACTGCAGGGCGGCTGGGGAAGAGCTGCAGCCTCCAGCCCTGCTCCTATTTAAAGAGAAGCACTGCTGGAAAAGGAACAAAAGCAAAGCCAGCTATAAATAGCCACCTCCCTCCTGCTTTTTCTGCCCTCAGGCCCAGCCTTGCCTCTTCTCTCCTGCCTAGGGCCCAGAGTAGCCTGGGCAGGCCTGGGGGTGGGCAGCAGGACCCCAGAGGCCATTTGGCCAACTACTGAGCAATGGAGCAGACCAGGGGCTTTAGGCCTAAGTGGGTGCAGGGCCATAGCTCCAGGCCACCTGCAGCCTGCCCAGGATGCCTATGCCCAGCACAGAGGGAGGGAGGCCTGGGCCATGGCTGCTGTGTCAGCAGAGCTGCAAGCTGCCAGCTGCTGGTGGGAGGAAGGCTGGAGCAAAGCAGGCACCACCTTCCTGACCAGGCCAGGCCTTTCTTGGTTGAGTTCCTTCGAGGCTCCTTTCTAAAAGCTCCCACCAACGATGCTGGGTTTTCTTCAGAAAATAGCATGGGACCAGGTGTGGTAGTGTATGCCTGTAAACCCTAGTGCTTGAATGGCTGAGGCAGGAGAATCGTCATGAGTCACAAGGTGGGGGTGTACTTGTTCCTCTAATTCCAGCACGTGGGGTTCCTAGCACCCACATGGTGGCTCACAACCATTATAACTCCAGTTCCAGGGGGCCACCTTCCATCTCCTCTCTCTCTCTCTCTCTCTCTCTCTCACACACACACACACACACACACACACACACACACACACTCACACACACATGCACGCACACATGCAAAACACTCAAGTATATAAAATAAATCCAGCACTTGGGACCTAAGGCTGGGTGAAGATGAGGAGTTCAGGGCCAGCCTTAGCTACACAGAGAGTTTAATGAAACCCTGTCTGGAAGGAAAAAAAAAATTAAATAGAAAAGAAAGTAATGCAGGGCACAAGAAAAAGTGTCAGAACCGGTGTGGTGGCTCAAACTTTAAACCCAGCTCACCAAAGGAGGCAGGCATAGATGTATTTCTGTAAGTTTGAGGACAGCCTGGTCTATTTTGTGAGTTCTAGGCCAATTAGGGCTACATAGTAAGACCTTGTCTAAAAATTAAATAATTAGTCATAGTAAAATAAAGTCAGGCCAGGAGGATGGAGGATGAGGGGGAATATATACTTCCACCAGTATTAGGTCCTAAATACACATTCTGGCCTCAACTCCTCCCTTGGAGGGCTGTTAGGAATGAAGCTGAAGCAAGACAAAATGGTGGTGCCTGACAGGGCCTTGGGAGCTCTTGTGGGTCATGGGACGGGTGAGGGGACAGGCTGCCCTCTAAGGCAGACAAGACTCTGCTGAGACAATAGTTATTTCATTCCTTCTGCATTTACCATGCTCCAGACACTGGGCTCTCCTCCCCTTGTCTGATCCTCTGTGAGGTTGTTTCTGTTTATTTTTCCATTTTACAGATAAGGAGACAGAACTGGAGGTTTACTCTAAGGACACACAGTCCCAAAATGCTGAACCAGGGTGCAAAGTAGCCGCAGCAGAGACCGAAATGGTCTCTCCATGTCCTTAGGCTGGGGCCTGATGGGACCTAGCTCTCAGGCTAGCCCTCAGTTACCAGTGGAAACCTGGGCTGCTACTCTGGGCCAGTCCAGGCTAGATGGCTTACCGGGAGAGAGGACTACAGGGAGCTTTCCTCACGGAGCTCCTTATCCAAAATCTGCTGTCTCAATGCACACACCCCCACCCCAGCCCTGGCTTCCTGAGGGGCCTCTCCATGCCCAGCCTGGGGGAGGGGAGAAGAGCATGCTGGCAGACCTACTTTCCAGGCTTTAATCCTTTTTTGCTTAAAGGATTTTTTTTTTTTTTTTTTTTTTGCTTGGGGAAGACTTGGTCTGATCAGAGGAGAGACACAGGGAGCTGACAAGCTCGAGAGAATGGGGGGTAGGGAAGAGAAATACATATTTATTACCCTCAATTATTAAAAAACAGATAGTACCAGATCTTAGGTCCTGGTAGACACTACAGCAGCATTTGTTCAAGGACTATTTTCTTTCCTGCTTTTTCTTTTTCTCTTTTTGGTTAATTCTGTTAAGATGATAATGCGGTTAGCTTATTAGTAAAAATACCCAGCCAGTTCCCAGGGGGACCGATAGGTCAGCCAGCAGTGAGTGAGGCACACAGGGCCAGTGACCAGGAAAAGCCATATTCCTGGTATAGGCAAGGCACAGATCTCAACTCAGCAAAGAGAGGGGGTGGCACAGCAGGGGATCTGTGCCCTCATTTTGGACTCCCTGGCCATTTCTGTCCCCACTACTCTCTAGGACAAACCCTCTGTGGTAAGCAGCCTTCCCACAGGGTGGCTCTTCTTTTCAAAGGGACAGCAAGAGACAAATCAATGGCTCCCAGCTTTCTTTGTTGGGGAGGTGACAGCTCTCCACCTGGGCTGTTGAGAGCGTCACAAGGGCCAGTCAGCTCCCAGGACACACCTTTCTCCTCCAGAAATGTATCTACCTGCTGAGAAGGCAGGTCATGACTTGGACAAAGATGCTGCACCCCCCCTCCCAGTAAGAGAGCAGAAGCCCACTGATGCCTGATCCTGGAGTTTGGCAGGCAGGGTTGTACATTTTGTAGCAAGGTGGATCCAGGACACAACAGGCCCTAAAACATAGCTGAGTAAGACGATGGCTGGAGAAGGGAGGTACAGAGTAGGATGCACAGTAGGGCCTCAGTGCAAGGCTGCGGAATAACTCAAAGGCGACACAGAACAGCAGCAGGGAGGTGGTCCTGCTCTTCACCCGGAAGGCTCTTTGTGCCTATTTGGTCACCATTCCCAAATCCCCAACAGACAGGTGCCATCCACCCCATGATTTTGTTTCATTTTGTTTGAGACTCTCATGTAGCCTTGGTTGGTAATGAACTTGCTCTGTAGCCAAAACTGATTTTAAAATCCTGGTCTTCCCACCTCCACACCAGACCTCCTGAGTACTGAGCCCTGAGAATTAAAAGCATTTGGTCAAGGTTAGCCCACTGATAAATGGCAAAGCCCAGATCTGATTCAACCGTCTGGCTCCTCTGCCCTTTCACCTGTCTGCATAGCCTGGTCTGCAGAGGATCTGCTACAGAGGAGCCGAGCAGGCCAGCCATAAGGCCCGGGGGACCATGCAGGAAGATGTGTCCATTTCACAGCCACAGACCAAGGCTTGAGGCTGGGGCTGTGTTTGCTTTTCTGACCATGGACCTGTTTTCTGAGGGAAGTGGCAAGAGGCAGATGGGAAGTCAGGGTGGGCAACGGCAGCAGTTGGTTTCCCAGCCAATAAACAGTTCAAGGATGCTCTCCACGACTTCTCCCCATCCCTGACAGACCAGGCAAAGAGTTCAGATCAGGATGAAAAGGCACATTCCCAAACAGGTACATCCTCCATCCTAGGTAGCTCAGCTGTGCTGGTTCTGAGATTCCAGTCCCAGCTACTCTCCTCTCAACTAACTTCAAAGCGCAGTCAGGGGGAGCAGGAAGAAGATAACACAAATCCTTCAGGGAAGGAAGATATGGCTGCTCCTACTCCCATTGATGGCAGCATTCACTGAGTGCCCATTCTGAGCCAGGCCACAGAGATAGACAGAGACACACAGAGAGAGGGAGGGAGAGGTACTTCCTTTCTGATTCAGGCTTTGGCTAACTAGACAATAGATGTCACTCACATCCTATGATGGCCATAGGATCTCTGCACATCCTTTTTCAGAGGACACAAAGCACAGGGCCAAACCTGTCAGACATTGGCCATGATGTGGTCTCTAACAGTAGTCCTGCAAATTTCAGGGGACCTTGCATGGCATATTATAGAACATTTACAGCCACTGTAACTTTGACTTTGGCCAGATGTGGTGGTGCACACCCTTAATTCCAGCACCCAGTAGGTAGAGACAAGAGGATTTGTCTGATTTCAATGCCAGTCTGAAGTACATAGTGAGTTCTAGGCCAGCCAGGACTACATAGTGAGACCATGTCTTAAAACAACAACAGATTCGGTAACTGGGCTAAGTGGAGACAGTAGCACATGCTTGGGGGTCTCAGCAACTCAGGACGTAGCGGAATCACCAGAGTCCGGACATTTGAGGCCAGCCTGGGCTACATCATTAAACACTTATGTCAGAACAACAACAAGCAAAAGGCTTAGCTGGCTGAAAAAGAAAGGCGTTCAGGACACATTTACAGACTGTAGGAAAGGACTATACCTGGCAGGTTGAGCTTCCTCCATGTACTTGCTCCTCAGGCTATGAGATTTCTGTGACTTTTCTCCTTTTCAAAAGCCTGTGGTTTTCTACCATGGATATGTACTATTTGGCAAGTTCAAAAAAAAATTTACTCTGTGGCTGTTGAGTTAACCAACCCTCCTCCTCCTTGGTACTTAAGGGTCTGCAATAATAAACTCATGCCAATCTATCTGACCACTAATCTGCTACCACGAATCTGCCAGCTGGTGACACAGACAGCAACGATACCCTTGTGCTGTTCAGTCTTCCAGCCTCTCCAACCTCTTCTTCACAGGTTTCTTCTATCTCATAGAGTCATCAGGTGAGCTGGGGAAGAGGACCCTCTCTTCCAGCCATCTGTCCCCCACTTGAAATCACCTGCCCTGACACCTACAGCTTCATTCTCTTCTCTCCAGCTAGTGGGTTCTCCCCAACGTGGGGCTTTTCCCCAGAGGCTGAGTTTCCTCAGACTATCTATAACCTGCTCCCTTCTGCACCACAGTGAGATTCAGTTACCCAGGAAATGGCAGGGGATGTACCCAGTGGCAGAGTGCTGGCTTAACATTCATAAGGTCTTGGGCTTGATCCTCTAGCATGGCCAAAACCAAAAGCAAACAAAACCAGGCAGGAAATGATTACAATGGCCAACACTGATGGTCAATGGAGACATAAGTGCGAGGCAGCAGGTGAACAGACAGGACAAGAACTCTGTTCCGTGCATATGCTTTCCAATATAAGGGTAGGCCACAGAAATAGTCAAGGAAAGAGTCTGACACTGATGCAAGGGGCTCACCAGATCCACCAAACCTCCCTCCCTCCATCATGACTGGTGCCTAGATCTCAGATTCCCTGTCCAAGACTCATACACTTGGGATGGGCCACAAGTCCTGGTCCTTGATGAGCAATGTGAAACTAACTCCTCAGGCCACACCTCAAAATGCTGGCTCTGCCCACATCCCCAGAGTATTGAGCTGTATACTAACAGGCACACCCCTGCCTCAGGTGCTTTGTACTTTGCTGTGGCTCTCCTGTGGGGAGACCTCTTGCCAGGTTGAAGCAGCCCTGATCACCTGCACAGCTCCATCTTTCCCTCTGCTTAGGCCCCAGTTCCAATATAGTCTTATCAGAAAGTCTTCACAGCCAATCTCTAAATCAAAAGCTGTCTAGTTACCGTCTATCCTTTAATTAACTCTGCAGATTCTCTGCTAAGCACTGAGTCTTACTTGAGAGATTACAGCCACTGGTTTATTACCTACCCCTCCACCCCACTATAGCGTCTGCTCCATAACAGCAGGGGGCTTGGCTTATTTGTTGCTTCATCCCCTACGGAAAAGCAGTAGGCCACCAGTCAATAGCCATTACATTCAGCCAGGTATGGTGGTTTATGTCTGTAATCACAGCATTTGGGAGGTGGGGGCAGGAGGATTGTGGCGAGTTCAAAGCCAGCTTGAACTAATTTGAGGCTAGTCTGAACCACAGACACTGATCCTGCCTCAAAACAAAACAAAAAGTCCCCAGAATTGTGACATCCATATTTGTGAAATAACAGAGAGCCACCCCATACCCTTCTTGCCTCACCCCAAAAAGAGAAAATATGAAGACCGCCATAACCCATTATGTGTCCTGACAAGAGCCGTGTCAGGGCTGACTCAATCTGAATCCCTGTTCTGGTAAAAACAACTGGTAACACTAACAACAGATCAGGAAGCGGTGCATTGTGGGAGGGGAAGCAGAAAAGCCAACTTATACAGCAAGCCTCGGGTAGCCATACTGAGCCATAGGCAACAAGACAATCCAGGAATGTCAAAGGCGATGTAAAGGAGGTGGAGCAGGCTGGACAGGGAAGAGGCCAGGAGGTGAACTACAACGAGGCTGCATCCTGACTGCCTTCCTGGAGGCTTGGGAAGCACGGGGTGCTCGCTCATCTGGCAACACTCCCATTTCCAAGGAGGCTTGATTCTGCAATCAAATGTGTCCTCCAGGCATCTGCACCGGGACAATGGGCCAATTACAGGAAGAAGAAAGCCACCTGCAGCCCGCCCCGGCCAGCCTCTGCCCAGCCATTGGACGGAGTGATAAAATGTGCCCCTCAGCAGCATCCTTCTGTCTGACCCGGTGCAGGGCCGCCAGCCTGCTCCCCCCCCCCTTCTCTGCTCAGATTTTCTACTGAAACCACATGCTTGGGCAGCAACCCCGAGGCCACCTGTGAGCAGAGGAGAGGATCAGTTCAAAGGAGCACAGTCGTTTTCACAGACTGAAGAGAAGACAAAAGAGCAGTCTTCCCACCCCAGGCACCACCTGCGCTCAGCTTCGGAGAGCAATTTCACCTCCTCGTGTTCGGTCCAGTCTCATTTAAACAGTTCAGATCTCGGAAGCCCGGAGTGTCCACCAGAGATTTTCATTTGCCGCAGAATCGATTACTCAATTTTTTTTTTTTTTTTTTTTTTTTTAAAATCTGCCAAGTCCAAACCTAAACTTTTCCAAGTGAGAGCGTTGTTTCTTTTTTTCCCCTATTGGAGCCTGTCCTGCCCCGCCTCTTTTCATGCCTGGGAGGAGGAGACTAGAGGAGCTGTCAGCTCTGGGCTTGCACTAGCTATGCAAATGCTGCAGCCTCTGAATCCTCCTGTGACTTGGAGCTAATTAGACCTGGCCTCGTTTGGGGGTGAAGGTGGGGTTTGCATAACAAACACCATGGACCCTGCCTTACAGCTTCTCCTGGCTCCAGAAACTTTCCTTTTTTTTTTTTTTTTTTTTCTGAAATCCTCTAAAGTTTTCCAGGAGTCTGAAATCTCGGCTATAGACCAAGACAGTAGAAAGGCTAGAACCCAGTAGTTCAAAGCCAGTGGACATGTTGAGGCTTTGTCTCAAAGAAACAGAACAAAAACCTCGAGGGTTCCTTCCATGATTTAATCTTATGGCTACAACACAATGTAAAAGTTAAGTTTTCCTGCTAAATTGTTTGTTTGTATTTGAGCCTATCTGTAGGATCAATTAGCATTTATTAGTTGGTCATCCATTCCATGGATACACTATACTTTGTTGCAGGGTGCTGGTTTAGTTGGATCCTGGTAGGAAACAGAGTATCCATGAATTGAGTATTTTTGTTTGTTTTGTTTTCCAGATAGGGTTTCTCCTCCTGTAGTCCTGGCTGGCCTGGAATTTAAAGATCCGCCTGCCTCTGTTTCTTGAGTGCTGGGATTAAAGGCGTAAGTGAATAGTTTGATGAGTAGGAACTGAGTGGCAGATGTAGCCAGGGCCTGCCCACACCTCAAGCCTGGGCCACTTCCGCTTCCGGCAGCCTCCCTTCCATCCCCCCACTTTGCCAGAGACTTTCTCTAGCAATGGAGCTGCTGGCTTTGCTTGGCTCCAGAGCAGGCCGAAAGCACCTGGGCATTAATACCTCTCCAGAAGCCACGCTTGGCCCCTGAATGCTGGCAGGTTGGGGGTTTGGAATGTAAACCCACAAGGCCTCCCTGCCTTCCTTTCTGGGTGACATAAGGAGACGTGCTGTATTAGTCTGTACTCCAAAGCTTCCCTGGTGAGTTTAAGGTCTGGATGGACACAGTGGAAAGCTGTGTGACAAGGCATTTTTTTGGCTTTCTGCCTTTTCTCTGTCAGCTCACCACTTGATCTGGCACTTTCCAGGATCACTTCCCACATAAACTACCTGCTTGAATCTTATTGGGCTGTGCTTTTGGGAACACCTGTGGGTAACTTCACCACAGAGAAGTCATGGCGGCTAGCTTCTACTTGAACATAAACCCATTGTTGAACTTGGACAAGCCAACCTTGTACAGCAGACAGCAGGGTAGTGAGTGGGTTTAGAAGGACAATGGAGAAGGTGGTGGCCAGTATTCTCACAGAACCGAAATGACCAACAGGGACAGACAATAAAAAAGCCATTGCTACTAAGTAGGGTAAATGCCAGCACTGGGGGATACAGGACCCCTCCCTGGTCCAGGGATGTGTTCCCAGGAGGCAGGCAGGGTGACAGCTGCCCTCTGAAGACTGAGTGTAGGGGAAAGCAACCACGAGTATTCCAGGCAGATGTATTTGTATAAATCCTTAGAAATGAGGGAGAAACATGATTCAGTAGAATGGGAAGTTATTGAATAGACCTGGAGCTTAGAGTTCAAAATATGGAGTGGGGAGAGGAAGCCCAAGCGTGGGGAGGGGGAGGTGGGAGGGCTTGGCAGCCAGGCTAGGAAGTCTGGGACATCCCCTGTGGGAAAGAACCACTGAAGGTTTTCAAGCTGGTAGGTGACAGACCATCACATGGTACCCATAAATATGTGCACTCTTTGTTTTGGTTTTGGTTTTTGCTTTTTCAAGACAGGGTCTCTCTGTGCCTTTGGAGCTTGTCCTGGAACTCCCTCTGGCCTCGAACTCATAGAGATCTGCCTGCCTCTTCCTCCCAAGTGCTGGGACTAAAGGCATGTGCCGCCACCACCACCCGGCTTAATATGTGCACTCCTAATGTGTCAATGAAAAAAATAAATCAGAGTGACAAGAGCACATAGCACTATGGAATCAGCCTACTTTGGGTGAGGCAGTGGAGGAGGCAGAGAGGCAGCTGGGCCGGGGTGGAAGCTAGGACAACAGCAGAGGAGGGGGAGGGGGGTGGGCGAGGGGGCAAAGAGACTCCACCCATGATGGCTCTGGGAAGGCTGGAGGGGAGCTCATCACCTAGGACTTCTAGTTCTAGGATCGTGGTGCATGAGGAAAAGACCGTGCTACATGTCATGATAGAGGAAAGAGAAAGAGCAGCTTGTTGAGAGACAAGGGTGGGAACACGAACACCGGGGAGGCTAGATTTTGAGGTACCAGGGAGGCAGCAAGTGGAGTCATCTGAGAGTCACCTGAGAAGTCTGTGGTGGGTATCAGAAATAGCATGTTCTCTGGGATCAGCAAGCAGCTATTGCAGATGGGGTGGCTGGAGTGCCCTTCAGAGTCCAGTGTGAGAAGACAGGTTCCAGGGAAGTACCTCAGTGCAGGGTGTCAAAGGAGATGAGAAGGCAAATTGAGGAGCAGCAGCAACAGGCAACTGGGAGAGCCCCAGGAAGTGGTCATTGTGGAAGTCAGGAGACAGGACAGCCAACAGAGTCAAGGAGCCACACTGATAAAGTGAGAAGTCTAGCTTGGGGAACGATGGCGGGGTGGGGGGCGACAGACAAGAGTGCTGCTAGTACAGATAATCTCTCATAGATAGACACGAGGAAGGAAGAGCCAGAGCCAAGCAATCAATGGTGCAAACCGAAGAGCAGAAACAAGCCCCTCACTGCAGAGCCTACTCTCAAGTTTTATGCTCTTGGGAGAAGGGAATATTCTCCCTGTTAACACACAAGGGGCCTTCCAGTGTGCAAAACCTTGCTAGGATGGATCCTATGGGATTCACAAGTCTCTAAAACTGGAGAAGCAGGCAGGGAGGTGGAAGGAGGAAGCTCCTCCCTTAGCCGTGACCAGGGCTCCACCCTTATGTTATACATTCCTGGCCAGAGCCAGGAATACAATTCTTGGGAAACATTAAAGACACTGTTCTACTGCTGAAAAGTATTTTAAAGACTATCACTCAGCCATATTAGAAGTGGGTAAACTGAGGCTCACAGGGGAAGAGATGTGCCCAGGGTCCTAGTGCGTCAATCCCGGAGCTGGACCTTCACCCAGTTCCAGGAATCCAACTGTGAGGTTCTTCTTCCCACAATTCCACAGTTCCCAGAAAGAAGGGGTGTCACCAAGGCCAAAACCACTGTTGACAGAGGGCTGCAGTCAGCTTGTGGAGGGAGAGAGTCAGGAAGGCAAACACGAAACGTGTTGCCTGCAGCACATGCCAACAAGAGGTGGCAAGTGAGCAGCTGTGTGCAAGAACAGAGCTGCTGTCGTCCAGCGTCCTGCCTGCCCAGGCTGTCCCCACACTGGCCACGGAGTGACTCCTCAGGGCTGTATCTCCTGTGATGGGCCAGTCCCTGGCCCCTCTCATCACGTGTTCCTTCTTTCCCTCGGCCTGCCCAGACAAGTCCATGAATAGAACATTAAAGGCAAAACCTTCCAACAGAAAAAGCAGCTCCCTGGTAGGAGTCGCCCCACTAAATGTCAAATGCAGAGCAAGGCTTCCTGCCTTGTGTGCTTCTTGCTAATGGAGGCACCTTGGCCTCCATATCCCATCATCCAATCGCCCTATAAATAAATCATCGTAAGAAGAATGCCAATTTTTCCCCTAGGGCCTCATGAATCTCTCTACATAAGCCTGTGTAAAGGCCTCCTTCGCAATCAGCTGGTCATGAGCCCAGAGAGAGTCCTTCCTGATCATTTGGAGGCAGAAGCAACGTTCATACTGCCTCCATGGGTTGAGAGTTGGGAGCCCAGCTCTTCCCCTGACTCAGGGAAGACTTTCGCTGTTTCCTGTAGACTAATCAAATTGTCACCATGATGCTAGCGCCCTCTGGAAAGAAGCCAGTAAACTGCCAAGAGGCTCTGTCTCTGGGGGCTGTAGTGGCCCATCCCCTGGCAGACGTGTGATGAGTCGTGCCCACCCACCCCCTTATAGGGCAAGCCACACACCCACTCACCAGGCTTTGTCCCCAACATGTGGCACACAACCACACTAGCCCACCCACTCCTGGGGCCCCCAAACAAGTGGCTCACCATCCTGCCTTGGCATCAAGCCATGTTAGTGGATGGGAGTGTGGGTGCTAACATCTGTGCCAGTGCACTGGGGTGTGCTGCTTTGCAACAGTGAACCTCTGACTTGCACAGTCTGAGAGCCTGTTGCATGCTCGCCAGGTGTGTTTCTGCACACACACACACACACACACACACACACACACACACACACACGAGCTCGCTGTGCCAACCCTCTTGCTGTGCCAGCACAGAAGCCCCCAGAGTGATTCTTGTGAATCAGATAGCAGGGGCTATTTGCAGTGTTTTCTCCAAACTTTGCTGACTGATGAGACAGTGATCACAGGCTCAGAAGAGCCTATTGTATCTGTTGGATCAGATGCCTCCTCAATTGAGTGGAGAGAAGCCTCCCCTCTAAAGTGGGATTTCACTCCTCCACACCCTAAGACTCGGCTACACTCTGTCTTGCTTCCTGTGGTTATTTGCTGTGGCTAGAAGGGCACAGAACCATCCCTGAGTCTTGCAGGTATCGTCCTGGCTGGTAGGCTATGGCTGGACCATAAAGAGAAAAGCCAGGACAGAGGGAAGCACTGGTCTCTGTCAGCTTGCCAACCACCTGGCATCATGTTGTTCCAGAGACCATCTACACACCAGTGTGGGTGTGGCTGTGTTGGCCAGTCCTGTTAGCCTGGAAGGGGTGCCAGGGAGAGCAGCTACTGGGGAGGACAGAGTGTTTGACATACGCTATGGTCTTGGGTCTTTCCAGGGAATATGAAGCAGACTGGAGAGCTCCTGATCAACTGTCCCACACCTGCTGGCAATAAAGAAGCTAGAGCAGCAGCAGGGGAAAGGGATGGGCCCACCCATGGGTCCACCCAGACTCAAAGGGGGACATCAAACAAAAGATACAGGAGACACAGGTTCAGGACTCTGGGTCCCAGCCACAGAGCTTTCTGGGGGAAACTACCAGGACACAAATGACTCATCAGCACCCCACAAAACAAATGTCATAGAAATGAAGACAGATGGGCACATGAGATGGTGGAGCTTAGGGGTTGAGAGGGCGAGAAAAGAGTGTGGGCTCTTCACAGAGGCTGGGACTACAGCCAGATGTATCAGGCTAGCTGGGAGACATGGGCCCAAGGACTATATGAATCTGCCCGTGCCTCCATTTCTCCTTGTTATTTTTGTTTTAATTATTTGTCTCTGTGTGTGTGGGTATGTGTATGTGAGTAGTACAGGTGCCTGAAGAGGCCAGAAGGTGTCAGATCCCCTGAAGCTGGAGTTACAGGTGGCTGAGAGCCATCTAATGTAGGTGCTGGGAACTGAACTCAGGCCCTCTGCAAGAGCAGTATTGCTCTTATCAGGGAATCATCTCTCCACCCCCAGTTTCCTCACCTTCAAAGTGAGGATAAGCACAGCAGGATCTTGTTGGTAACTGTGGGGATGGCATGGTGTCAGGCACTTACCCACAGTAAATACTAAGCAGATATGAGCAACTACTGTCAGTAGGAGGACCAAGAGGAGCCAAGTGAGTTAGGAAGAATAATCCACGCCCTGCTGTCCATTTCCTGGTGGCATCTAAATCTCTTCCTAGTTTGTTCCTGGTATGCTCTGGAGATCCAAGGTGGCTTTGCCTTGCTCTATGAGGACTAACCTAGTCAGGACTCCTTGCTCTGTCCATCAGTACATAAGAAGGCACCTGCACCTGGGTTCTAGCTTAGGCATTCCACCATGAGGGTTCCCTCCCTCATCCCTATCCATCACTCACTTCTTTTCTATTTCACTATTTCCCTCCCATACCATTGGTGATACACCCAAAGTCTCATGCATAGCACTAGATAAGTGTTCTACCACTGAGCCACATCCCCAGCTCTGTGTGTGTGTGTGTGTGTGTGTGTGTGTGTGTGTGTGTGTGTGTATGTGGTTAATATGTAGTCCATACTGACCTTTAACTCTCAATCCCCTTGGAATCAGCCTCCTGGGTGCCAGATTATATCCACGTGCCACCATACCTCAGCTAGTTCCCTGACTCACTTCTACCCAGGGTGGCCTGACCATCACACTCCAAAGAAAGGGCTGCTTCCGGCACTCAGTTCTGAGGTCCTGCCTTCTGCTGTCCCTGGAGGCTCTGTTCCCGTTTTGCCAGCTATTTTGCTTCCTTGGCCATCTGTTCCCTCTCTGTCATCTCCTCTCTGCTTTAACCTTAACCACTACTTCACTGCAGATGGTACCAAACAGACCGGTTCTTGACATCCTTCATGATGCCTGCTCCCTCTTCAGCTCATCGGCATGAGCTGCTCTGTCCTTTCTCAAGCCCCATTCCAAAGACCTGTCTAGAGCTCAGAGGTGGATTCACTCCACAGGCTCCCCCTACTTAGGTCCCATCTGTTGGCAACTCTGCTCAGGTTAAGAGAGCAAACACCTACCCTTTCCTGACTTTTCCTAATGAGACATCCTCTTGTCAGACTTAGCCAAGAACCTCTCCTGACTCTAAGCATATCTGCTATGATTCTCTATCTGGTCTCCATAGCAGGGTTGAACCCTCTGCAGGGCTAGAGGCTAGAATGTGGAACAGAACCTAGGAGATCTGGGGCTCTCCTACAGTGAAGGAATAGTACCCATGCTGAGAATTTGAGTCCTAGACAATTTCCCTATAGAAAACGGACCTAAAGGTCTGTACGAAGGAATTGACCCCAAGCTGTCATGATAAGACCTGGATCAAACACACCTTGGCCAAGCTCATCACTGTCCTTACCTCTCTTCTTGCTGGGCATGATAGCACTTGCCTTTAACCCAGGACTCTGGGAGGCGGAGACAAGTAGATCTCTGAGTTCAAGGCCATCTTCATGTACATAGTGAGCTAGGATTACACAGTGAGATCCTATCTCAAAACAACAACACAAAACAAACAGAAACCCAGTACCTTACTTCTGGCTGCAGATGAGGCCATGCCTCACTGACTTTACTTAGCAACCTCCTCTGCCTTTCCTCTCTACCAGGGTGTCCCTAAAACTTCTCCTCTTAGCCTTTCCCTATGGGTGTAAGGACCAGGAGCTATGAGAAGAGGCACAGTCCCCAAGGAACTGGTGATAAAGGAAGCATTTTGGTGAGGTTGGTTCCACCAGACTGAATCCCTGGACTGGGACAGAAAAAGGTTGGAGACACTGAAATTCCACTTCCATGGCTGGATTTGAAAAAAAAAAAAAAAAAAAAGCCAAATATGTCAGCTCTTTCTAGAAAAGATCTCATTATTTCCCCTCCACATCTTTCCCACAGCAGAAAAGAGGAGTGTCTTGGCTATCCATGAAACATTTTCTTTCCTCTTTTCCATTGGAGCAAAGAAGACCCATGTTGCCACAATTCTGGGTCCTCCTGTTCCCAGAGGGATGCAGGGATGGAGTTATTCTCACATCAGGAAGGGGCTCTGTGGAATCCACCAGTCACCTGGCAGTGCCATTTCTCCCTCTGCTTCCCATCTTCCCACAGAGAAGCCCACTCAGCTTTCCGGCCAGCTCATCTAGATATGGACACCAGGAGAACAAAAGCATCTTACTGGGTTGCAGGCCTTAATCTAGAACTTGCTCAATTATTTAAGGATGGCATTAACTTATAAAACGAGTGTGTTTGACTGATTTTGTGGTTGATGTACAGATAAATTCTAATGAAAGACAGCTACACGATTTTAAATTATTAATTAGACTGCCACTTAACAAAGCATATTTGGCACTCTATTTCCTTGCTTAACAAGACAAAAACTTTAAAGAAAGGGCTCTGTATTAGCCCAGGGCTCTTGATTTGCATTCTGTTTTTATAGCTCTAAAAATGAAAGCCATAGATCCTGACCTTAAACTTGCAACTCTGGAACAGCAAAACCCCCATCAGGCCGCCCCTTCCTTCCCAGAGAATGCTGGATGGCCGCGGGCCTTGCTTGCCCTGATACCTCTCCTCTCACTTGACCAGAGGCTTGCTTTTTATATCCCTGGTGCTGTCTGGGTAGACTATGAGCTGGAAATACCAGCAGAACATATGCAGAAGCTTTCCAATACCAGCACTGCCAGCACTGGATTTCACTGGGGTACTTTGGTTCACATAGAGGTGGTCAGTGAGGTCCATTTATTAAGAGATATCTCCCCCCAACCCCAAGAAGGCCTGACAAATAGTTTTACTAGGACACTCAGAGAGATGACTCTCGTGGTCTGGGGCCTCCTCTTTCCTTTCTTCAACCCTCTTCCAAATCATAAACTATTATACTCGCCCAGCTCCAGGACCCCATGTAGGATTCTGCATCAGCGAGGCAACCAACCCCCTTCTCAAATCAACCTGTAAACCTTGCTGTTTTTAGCCTTTGGAAACAATTCTACAAACAGAAACTTCAATGGCCATCTCCAGTGGCATTTGCCCCAGGCACGTTTTGGCTTTCAGCACAAACCTACAATCAGCACAAGGCATCTGAGCATCCTCCATGTGTGCAAAATAGACAAATCCAAGGTATCCGATCAGCAGCCCAAAGAGAAAATTGTCCAGGAAAGGACCAAAACAAAAGTCATTTGCTCTCACACAGTGTCCCAGGAGCAGGCTGCAGGCCACCCACGCCCCATTCAGCCTTGGTGAGGGCTTCTCTGCTCTGTTTCCCTCAAACCAACCCAGGTGTGAACTTCAATTGATGGAATCTCTAGCTAACCTCTTATGTGCACGAAGGGAGAAATAGCCCAAGTGGCAAGCACACGTGACTACCAAGCCTCCAGTGGCCACCTCTGGAGTAGGGAAAGGAGCTGGCTCCCAGAGAGCATCCCCCAGAATGCACTGGGGCTTATCTAGAACTGGGCTTCTGGCTAGCAAGGATACCAGAGGGCTGCTGAAGCCTCCCCGGGTACCTAAACCATATAAATAACGTGTGTGGGCTGCTTTGTGGCTCATTCTTAACTGTAAACTGCCAAAAGACAAAAGACCAAAAGGGAAATGAGATGTCAGTTCTTCCCCATTATCTCCATCACAGACCTGCAGCTCAGACATGGCAGCCTTTTAAAAATTGCCTGGGAAGAAGCCTTCCCCGCTAGAGCGAGTCTACATGCTCTATGCCCAGGCTCTTCAGAGTCCACTGTCTTCAGCTCTGTAAAAATCACCTTCCCGTGCAGACACACTGGCCATCCCTCCAGCAATGCTGAGTGGCTGAATGACTTTCCGTGTCTTTCTGCAGGGAAAGGAACTAGGGTGTCAACAGCAAAGCGGTTCTCTACTGCAGAGACTTGCCCCACAGCACAGCGAAAGACAGCCTGTCTTTCCCCATCTCCGCACTGTGCCGATCCACGTGGAGGGCAAAGTCATACACAAGTTTGTGACTGTTCTTACACGGTGGAGCAACCATGCCGCCACGGTTGCATGAGGCTGAACCACCACTTAGCCTTTCCTGCTCGTACGGAAGGCGTGGCTTCTGCACCCACCTGTCTGACCTGCTTATTTGGCTCTCTCCCATCATCGGGTATCTGCTTCTGTCCGCCCATGATGGGGCTTCGCTTCCCCCACCTCTACCACCTCCCCCTGCCCGTTTTCTCCTTCCCCATCCTGCTGTGAGGTCAGAATCCTGTGCTTACGACACCTCGGTCTGTTGCCATGGAAACAGGGGCGGATTAAGGCTGGAGCGCGGAGCTCAGGGATCAGGCCCCTCCGCTACCTGAGCTCCCTCCTCAGCTGGCTCCCGCAGGGCGGGAGCAGCCAGCAGCAGACACCGCGGCTCAGCTGCCGCCGGGCCCAGGCTAGGGACAAGGGGGTCCCAGAGGGGCGCCACAGCCAGCCCACTGGGACCTCGGAGCAAAGAGACACATGCAGAGGCGGGGAGCGGAGGGTGGCCGGTCCGCGGGCTCACGTGTGGTCACCTGCCCTTTCTGGACCGGAGGGACAGCACCCAGAACGGCAACCACGTGGGGGCGCGACAGGACTTCCCGGGCACCCGCGCCAACTTTGCTGCGCTCCTGCAGCCGGGGAGTCTGGGCGAGGTGGTCTCCGAGCCATCGCCCGTCAAGTTGAACCTGGCTCCGGCAGCGCTTACTGCCAGCACGGCCTTCGCTGTCGCGTTCCTCTGATCCAGGCATTAGGAAAGTTTGAGGAACCGGACTTCTGGCGCTTGCCACTCCCCACCCTCAGTCACTGAGTGCTCAGGGCTTGTCCCTAGGGATAAGGCTAGGATGCTAGGAAGATGCCGATTTAGGACCCACGGTGAGCGCCGGGGTCGCGCGGTAATTGACCGCTGGCTGCACCCGAGTGCCTGTGGTACCCGGTGCTGAAGCAGCAGAAGCAGGGGCGGGTGCCCGCGCAAGGGATGGAGCCTGCAAGTGCAGAACTTTATAATGGCAAAGCAAAGGTCCCAGGAGGCCAGCTCCCCTTTTTACCAAAGGCTTCTACTCTGTATCTGAGACGGACCCCTACGGCTTGGCCACTCGATCCTTGAACAAATCCCTTGTCTCGCAACAGGCCAACAACGGGATCAGCTCCATCAGCAGGCGCACGGCGGGTCCGTGTGACAAAAGCCAGCTAGCTAGCGGGAGGGGGGGTGGGGGGCTGCTTACAGGACCCATTTCCCCAGCGCTCGACGGTTCCGGGGACTTGAGGCTCTGCCCGGTTCTATTCAACTCCAACTTGCGCCTGGGGTTCTCACTCACCTTTGAGAAGCATGTTGGCCGCGGGGCCGCCGCTCCGAGGTCGGCCTAAGCGCGCTCCCTCCTGGGGTCCAGATTCAAATCCCTGGGCGCCAGCTGCAGCTAATCCGAGCGCGTCGAGGCGGGGGCAAGCCGGGAATCCGCTTGTGCCCGGCTACCCGGTCCCGCAGGGGCATGGTGAGCCCAAGCCCGGCGCCCAGGGCACCGGCGCCCGCTAGCAACCGCGGTGCTGCCAACCAACCCGGTGCGCTCTCTCAGCCCCGGGGCGAGTGGCTTGCTCCGTGGGGCTGGCGGCCTGATTGTGCCGCCCCAAACACTTTGCAGGCGGTTTTGAGGGGGGACGCCGCCCCCTGGCCGGCCGGCCGATGTCCCCTCTTCCCCGCCCCTTCGGGCAGTGGCTACTGCAAAAGGGCGCTCGTTCGCACAGCCCAGCTCCGGGGAAAGCGCCCGGCGCGCGTTTGCAGGACCGAGCGATCCGCCGAGCGGGGCGCCTCCCTTCCTCCCCCCGGTTTCCCCCACCTCTCTTCCTCCTCCCTCCCTCCCTCGCTCTTCAAGCTCCCTCCCTCCTGCTCCGTTCCCCGCCCCCGCTCACGGAGCGCCTCCCATACAAAATTTATGAAAGTGCTCTCAGCTCGCGGTGCGGAGCGCCGTCCTATTCCCAGGGCAGCGGCTCTCAGCCGTGCGGCGCCGCCTCCCAAGGTGTTTTCGCTGCACCTGCCCCCGGGGACGATGCTCGGCCCGCGTCCATTCAAGTACCTGCCCCAGTTCTTGGCGGGTCGTCGGGCCACTGGAACCGCCCTGCCCGGCCCCGCAGGCTTCTCTGAGCACGTACCCGCAGCCCAGCCCCCGCCTGCTCGCCCTTCGCGGCTGGAGGTCATGGAGAGAAGCGGTTAGAAGCGTGTACCCGCCTGGAGTCCTGATCATAAGTCCAACACCCTTGCCCCGTCTGCTCCCTGACCGGTGCCCCTCCCTCCTACTAAGCTCGACGTCTCTTCCCTGCATGTCCAAAACAGCTCTAGCGAAATAGCGGTCTCCCCATCCCGAGTCCCAAGACACTGTTCTTTTGGGGGAGATGTTCGGGACAGCTAGTATTCGAGGAGGTCCAGGAGAAAATCCTACAGGGAACTACTGCGAGTTCAGGTGAATTATCTTCGTCTGGAGGGCTGCTGGTCCCCACTGGTTCTACACAGACCCTCGCCCGTGAGAGGATTCTCCAAACCCGGAGGAAGTACCTCTTGGAAAGCGGGTCCTGCAAGGGCCCTCTGGGCCAAGTGCCGAGAAGGTTCAAGACAGCAGAGATCCTAGGTGGAGGCCGGCACCCCCTACTGGCCTGAGATAAGAAGGACTTCGAAAGAGGGGGAAAAAAATTACCAACTGGGCCAGGTCACTCATTGAACACATTAAGAATTATATTTGTTACACTCTGTAAATTCAGCCAGCGAAAAAGAAAGGGTCCTTGTCTTCCTGAATTTTATATTATAATAGGACCAAACGAGAAAACGTAATCTTTCTCAAGTCACTGAGATAGTAATGCCTGGAAGAAAAACAAGCAGGGTGTTGCTCAGGAGCTGACCTGGGGTGGGAGCCGGACTGGGGTAGGGATGAAGCTGATTTGACAGCTGCCATCTAAACAGAGATCTAATAGAAGTTTTCTGTAGAGTAAAGTTGGCGTGTTAGGAAGATCAAAAGCAAGGCCATTATCAATTCATGCACTCTTACAGGCCCTCAGTACCCCAAGGCCCCCTGGGTTAGGACAGAGACCTCACGACAATCACAAGCATATCACATAGTGAGAGAAGAAACCCACAAGCTATGTTAAAATGTAACAAAGTTACAAGATACAGGAAGGGGCTGGCTAGAAAGCAACAACATAAGGTGTGAGGGAATCAGAAAAGGTGCCTTTGAGGTCTGGATTCAACAGGCACCCAGGAAGGATGGATTGCCTGGAAGGACAGGATGATGCCTGGAAAGACAGGATGCCAGGAAGGACAAAATGCACAAGTGTTTGAAGACGTGAAGTGACCTTATTTAGAACATTCCTCAGTGTGGTCTTTCTAGGGTTGGAAACACTAAGCCTTTCTCTTTAGTAGTCCCTGCCAGCTACAGGACTCCTCTGACCCTGCACCACATGAGTCCTGCCAGACCAAACCCCAGGACACAGAGCTGTGGAGGCAATCCGTAAAACTAAAGACAAGAGGTTAAACAGCTTGCTCAGGAGCACCCAGTAATCCATGATAAAGTGTGGGCCCAAATGAGAGCATGCTATTCCTTTTCCTGCCTTCCCGTGCCGCCTCCCCATGACCTCCTTGCCCCACAAACTCCAATATATTGGGTAAAGTTGGGCGGTATGAGTGTGAGAGGCAGTTATTTTGGGGATTCAGGAGGGCTGGATGCTGACTTGGAGTCCAGCCAGGGGATGGGGGTGGCTGTAGGTGGGTGCTGTGGTGTAATGGGGGAGGGGGGTACATTGAGCCTGTCTTCTCATCAGGCAGTAATTACTCAGACTTCTGAGTAACCCAGGAAGGGAGACCCTCATGGACAGATGGAAGTATGTCAACCTAAGCTGAATGGCAGCTACCATTGTCCTGCACAGCAAGGTCTTAGGGACACACTCATGACTGTATTGCAATGCACTTTTCCTCACTATCACCTGGCTTCCTAATGGGGGCAGAGCTATTAGTGATTGAATCTATGCAGTACTGTTAGGAGATGGGGCACACCTCTGACCAGGCAAAGGTCTTAGGGGATGAGGCAGCTGCTGACGAGAGGCCACTGTGCCATTGGTGACAATCTTTCCACCATGGACATCGAAGCTAAAGAAAGAAAGGAAGACTAGGTTTTGGTATGTTGAGGGGACTGCACTCTGAAGGTTGGGGATGTCCAGAGAAGACATGGGAAGCCCAGGCTGGACTCTTATCAAGGTGAAAGACTGTTCCACGATGAACACAATCTGAGCTAAGCTATACCTGTCCTCAGAGTGACAGAGACTGAGGGGCACTGGCCCTCTCCACCCCTTCCCTTGGCTGCTCACTCTCAGCCTGCCTAGCCAGCTCTCCTTAGAGCAGCCTCCCTGGCAAGGCTTGTCCCTGGGCTGCTTGTTTTTACATCTCTCTGCACCTTAATTAGGGGTTTCCAAGCAGAGAGGGCCTCCAGGGGAGCCTTAGGCCACAGAGCTGTCTTAAAGGGACAGCTGTGCTCACTGGTGCCACCGTAGAGAGAAGAGGATGGGAGTGGGTGGGTGGGTGAGTCCTGGTGACCACTGCCCTGTGGTGCAGACTGCTGAGGATTGGCCCTGCAGGTGCTTTGTTTTTCCAAAGGTCAAGACTGTCTCACAGACTGCTCTTCCTTCTCTTTGGGGTCTCAGGAGTGCTGCCCACTGATGAGGAAAAAGGTTATTGTCTGAAGCACAGCCTAGACAGGGCAAAAGCTTGTCAGGACCCAGAAGGTTTAGGGAATTGGAGGCCTCAGGCTGCCCCACCCTTCCTCAAAAGCCTTTTGAGTTTCCGTGCTCTCCCTCGAGTAACCGGCCACAGGGTGGGCTCAGAGAAATCCACACCAAGCTTTCAGCTTGAGAGCTGGACTGGTAGGCGCTAAGGCTCCATCCTGTTGGGACAACAGAGTCCTCTGAGGTAGAGAATATGTTGTCAGCTGACAAGACTACCTTACCAGGAAAGAACTAGAGAGTGGGGAGCAACAAAAAGGCCTTTAGATACTCAGAACTTGCTCAGGCACACTTCATGGGGAGTGACAGCTTTGAACCAGACCAGGCAAGAGCTTGGGGGACAAGGTCGTTCAGAAGGAAAGTGCAGTGGTCTGAGTCCACTAGGGGACCCGGAGAGTCCTGAGAGTCCAAATCTTTTGGACCAAAGGCACCCCCATTGTGGAACCGCCCACATCTCCTCTTTAGTCTCCGCCCTGAGGAGTCCCCGCCCTTTGCTGGTCGCTCGGCGGTCGATCGTGCGGCCTGGGTTCTCCGCGTTCTTCTAGCACTGCCTTTTTAGTCCCCACGTGGGCTCCAGGGTGATGGCGGCGCTGGTAGTGTCCGAGACAGCGGAGCCAGGAAGCCGAGTCGGCCCTGGCAGAGGTGGGTGCAGCAAGGCTGTGGCCTCCAGGCGTCGCATCTCGGGTGGGACTCCCAAGACAGGGCGGGAGGTGACTCCTTCTTGAGACCCGAGAGTCTCATGCTGTTAGAAATTCTGGGCTTCTGTCACCAGGGACCCAGGGATCAGTCTTTCGGGACGTGAAGAGCTGTCCCTCCTGGAAGTTTATGATCCTGAAGGCGGAACTACACCCTATCCGGGCTGGCAGAATGACCCCAGAAGAGTGACGGCTAAAACGAATCCAGAGGGAAGGGAACGTGGCGTGTTTTACAAGTGAATCCAGAAGGAATGCTTTTATTTAGGCAGAGGCGTTTGGTGTCCGTCACCAGGCACCAGCCAGCACCCACTAAATGCCAGCACTGTGTGGGGACTATTGTAGTACCCTGGCCTGAGGATCTCTACTCAACTGGGAGGCGGGGATACTGATGCAAACAGAAAATGACAGCCTTGATGAAGGAGGAGGTGCCTCCTGCTCCTCATGCTATCACATGCCATGTCCAAAAAGGCCTCAAGGGATTTTGGACCTGTTTAAGAGATTCTACGGGGAAGCCGGCAAGTCTAAGATAGTTTGTCCAATATCATGAAAACAAGCTACCAAAGGCTCTGACAGCGGCAGTATTTAAATGTGATCTCAGGGCCCCAGCCTACCAGGCTAGAGTTCTTCCGCACAGTCCTCCACAGTAGATGAGGCTTCCTCCTATCATAGGGGCCCTAGCAGAAGTTCCGGTCCATGACACAGGCTCTGTAGGTAGGGGACGACATCTCCAATCTGTTTGACTCCTAGTGAGATACTGTGCTGGAGAGAGTAGGATGTCCAGGATAAGGCCATGCTGACAGGCCTCAGTATTTTTTTTTTATATATAATTTAAATTTTTTAGTTTTTCGAGACAGGGTTTCTTTGTGTAGCCCTGTCTGTTCTGGAACTCCGTAAACCAGGGTGGCAAACTCCACCTGCCTCCTGAGCGCTGAGGTTAAAGGCGGCGCCACCACTGGGCAAGCCTCAGCATTCTTCTTCTTTTTTTCTAGTTAATCCAGGAATTGGTTATTTTTTTTAATTTAGTTTTTGTGGTTTTTTTTTCACATTCATTATTTTACATCATTTATACTTATTTGACGTGTGTCACAGTGCCTGTGGAGGTCGAAGAACAGCTTGTGGATTCAGGTTTCTCCCTCCGTGTTGGGTCCAGGGATGGAGCCCAGGTCCTCAGGCCTGGAGGCAGGCACCTTTCTCCACTAAGCTATCCTGCTGGCTTCAGTATTTTCTTTTTTGTTATTTGTATACCTCTCTGCCCAGGCTAGAGTGTTACTCCTAAGGTGTAAGCGCACTCTTACCTATTTGTCCATTGATGGTACTAAAGTGTGTGTTCTTGTTTTGTTTGTTGGGTTTTCGAGACAGGGTTTCTCTGTGTAGCTTTGGAGACTGTCCTGGAACTCGCTCTGTAGACCAGGCTGGCCTCGAACTCACAGAGATCCACCTGCCTCTGCCTCCCGAGTGCTGGGACTAAAGATGTGAACCACCAATGCCTGGCTTCAAAAGTGATTTTGGCCTTCCTAGATTGAACATAAGGACTGCAGACTAGGGAACTTGTTAAGACACTTCATTGTGTGGTGCTTATTTCCCTTTAATTAAGAAAAATAAAAGGTTGTTGAGCCCTGCTGTAGGTGGTGGTGGTGGTTCACGAAGCACTTGGGAGGCAGAAGCAGGTAGATATCAGTGAGTTCGAGGACAGCCTGGTCTACAAAGCGAGTTCCAGGACAGCCCGACTGTTACACAGATAAACCCTGTCTCAAAACAAAACAAATAATAATAATTTTTTAAATTAAGTTTATTTTTACTTATGGGTATGTGTGTCACCTGTATGGGTACCAGGAGAGGTAGGAAGAGACTATCAGATTCCTCTGGAGCTGGAGTTACAGGTGGTTGTGAGCTGCCCAGTTAGGATACTGGGAATCAAACTTTGGTCCTCTAGAAAGCAGCAAGTGATCTTAATGACTGAGCTCCCCACTCCCACCATTGCGGATGTTTTGAGAGAGGGTTTCACTGTGATGAGCCACCATGACTACTGCCAAAATTAAAACAGAGGTGGGGGAGGAGATAGATACTGGAGAGAGAGAGAGAGAGAGAGAGAGAGAGAGAGAGAGAGAGAGAGAGAGAGAGAGAGAGAGGAGATAGATACTGGGGATTGAACCCAGAGCCTTGTACATGCTAAGCAAGCAGCCTGAGGTACACAACTAGACATTTTTAAGACAAAGTCTCATTAAGTTGCTCAGGCTGTCTGTGAACTTTTGATTTTCCTGCCTGAGCTTCCTAAGAAGCAAGGATTACACTCCTTCTGTACCATGCCCAGCTTAATTTGTGTGTGTATGTGTGTGTGTCTCTGTGTGTGTGCGTGTGTCTGTGTGTATGTCTGTGTGTGTTGTGTGTGTGTGTGTGTGTGTGTGTGTGTGTGTGTGTGTGTACATGCACATGTGCGGGGATCATAGCTTCACTTAGGGGGTCAGTTCTCCTTTTACCTTGTGGGGTCAGGGGATTGAACTCAGGTCCTCAGGCTTGGAGGCTGGCACCTTTACCCTTAGACATCTTTCCAGTCCTCCACCTTCATTTGTTTCTTTTAAGATTTGTTTTTTATTTATGTGTGTGGTTTTTTGTATGCACATGTATACAGGGACCTGAGGAGGTCATAAATGCGTGTTGGGCTGGGCAGTGGTAGTGCATGCCTTTAACCCCAGCAACTGGGAGACAGAGGCAGGCAGATCTCTGAGAATTCCAGATCATCCTGGTCTACAGAGTGAGTTCCAGAACAGCCAGGACTGTTACACAGAGAAACCTGTCTTCAAAAAAAGAAGAAGAAGGAAAGAAAGGAGTGTTGGATCCCTGTTGTAACAAGTGCTCATAACTGCACAGCTGCTGAGCTACCTCTCCAGCACCCACCTTCATTTTTTGATCAGTCTGTCACTGAAACTAGAGCTCTGTGATCTGCTTAGACAAACCCGAGCACTGGGATCACAGGCCTGCTGTTGTGACCAGGTTTTTTTTTTTGTGGGGGGAGGAGGGGAGTATGACCTTTGTGGGGGGAGGTGGAGGGGAGTATGACCAGCATTTTTTTGCATGGCTGCTGGGGATCTAAACGCAAGCCCTTATGCTGGTGTGACAAGCACTTTACCTTTGCTTCACCCTCAGTTTTTGTGTGCGCTTGTTATTGTTTTCTGAGACAAGGTCTCCCTGGTAGCTCTGTGTAGCTTGTAGCTTTGGGTAACTTGGGACTCTATATAGGCCAGGCTGACTTCAAATTCAGAGATGGATTTTTTTTGGGGGGGGGGTTGTTTGGTTTTTTTTTTTTTTTTTGATGTTGTTTTGTTTTGAGACAAGGTCTTTTATGTTGTCCTTGTTGGTCCTGACACCTTGATCCTCCTGCCTCTGCTGTACACATCACACCAGTCCAGCTTTATTACCCTTTTAAATGAGGAGAGGGATGAGGGCATGGATTAATGAATGTGGGCCAAATCAATGGGACTTGAGTGTGTGACCAGACACACTCTCCTTTGCTTTTTAGTATTGTGTGTGTGTGTGTGTGTGTGTGTGTGTGTGTGTGTGTGTGTATGTGTGTGTGTGTGTGTGTGTGGATTCTGTTCCTAAGGGGTGAGCCATACCCCTACTTAGGACTGCTGGTAATCTCACAACATTAAAGTGAATTATGCAAAATGTTCCTGGTTTATGGGCAGTATCTGTAGGATGAATTCAGTTGAAGCAAAAGCTGGGTGGATGTCCTTTGTGTGTGGAATCTGGGCCTTCAATTCAGAGTTAACAGATTAAGTGGCTCACTGCTGCATTTGCTAAAGGGCCTGTGTTTGTTCTAGGTCGAATCACTAGGGGTCGACTGGCCAATCAGATCCCTCCTGAGATCCTGAACAACCCCCAGCTACAGGCTGCTGTCCAAGCCCTGCCTTCTAACTACAACTTTGAGATACCCAAGACCATCTGGAGGATCCAGCAAGCTCAGGCCAAGAAGGGTGAGCCCCCAAAAGACGGAGCTAGGGTGAGGTTGAAAGGTTGCCTGCCCAGACACAGCCTTGTCCCAGTGTCTCATCTCTGACCCTCTATCTTTCATGTTTTCTTTGTCTTGCAGTGGCTTTACAAATGCCAGAAGGCCTCCTCCTCTTTGCCTGCACCATTGTGGATATCTTGGAAAGGTGAGGCTTGGGCACTGGATAGCAAGCTGAGACTTTGCCCAGTATAGCTATGCCTGTTGCCATAATTTTTCTTTTCCGGACCACTGGTTAGCCCCTAAGCCTCCTTCAAGCACAAACACACGCACACACACACACACACACACACACACACACACACACACACACGGAAAAACTCAACACAAAACTCCCTTCCTCTGTATAATTTGGGCAAGGGCAAAGAAGTTAATTCCAGTTTGTAGGCTGGAGCTGGTGGTAGCATCTGGGAGGAGCCTAAGTGGGTGAGGGTTTGGCTGTCAAGGCTGGGAGCAGAGTAGAGGGCTGAGAGGCTGGGGAGTTGAAGAGGGTGCATCTTTTTCTCAGGCTCAGTTTGGGTGGTAGTAGGGATGGGTGGCAGAGGAGAGAGATGCCTAGGGAAAGGTACTCAGTTTCCCTACCCCCTCCCTCAAGTTTCTTCATGACAATGAGCCTTTGCTGGGGGGTGGGGAGGGAGCATCTTTCAGCCATCTGGAGCCAGCCTGAGCACAAGGAGGGGGAACAAAGGAAGGGGAGGTCATCTCGTGCTGAGAACCTCCTACTTTCCTGCTGCTGCCCTCAACCATCTCCCTCCCTGCCACCACAGACCCACTTCCCTGCTCCCACCCTCTTGCCCCTTGGGGATGCTCTCTGGGGCTCAGGCCAATTTGCATACATTTTAATCTATAAAAAATTAAGTGCTCTGGCTGACTCAGAGCCTGGGCTGCATTCTAAGGAGCTGAATAATCTGCTTCTGTGCACAGCCTGATTTGGGGAAGGGGGTGGAGGAGGGGGCTGGTTGGCTGCAATTCAGCTTCCCCCCAGTGTACCCCAGAGGAAAAATGGGGAGCCCAATCACAGAGCCAGCATCTATGCCCAGGTATTGTCTTCCTAAGGGAGCTAGCTCAGCCTCTTGCTCTGTCCCAGTGGTGTGTTTAGGGTTACAGGTCTTTCCTACCCTCCCTGCCCCCCAGTGATTCAGGCCTGGCAGCAGATCTCATAGCAGTGTGCTGTCCAGAGCCCACTCTTCCTGCTGCATGAGGAGTGTGGGCAGCGCCATGTGCTGTGGGGGAGCTGTGCATGGGTCCTCCCCATTCTGGGCACCCGTGGTGGGGTCTGGGCAAGGGGAGGCCATGTGTATCCATGCATCCATGCCCACACAAACAACAGCACCAGAGCATTTTCGGGGGGAGGGGATCTTTCCCTGTCCTGATTATGATGAGTCAGAGTCTCAGGGGGTCTGTGTTGGACTCTGTACATGCACTTCTGTGGGGTAGGGGTCCTGCTTGCAGACTAGGCTGGTCAGGGTGCTGCAGACATATCCTCACATAGCAACCGTGAGGAGCCGCTGCCAGGGCTGAGGGAGGTGGCAGCTGCACCCCTCCTACACTTGGTTGGCAGCTGCCACCTCAAGGACTTGGAAGATGTAGGAAAAGAAGAGCTGGGTCCTGAGACACCTCCAGAGTTAGGGCCCTCTCCTGCCTCATTCCTTGTGTTGCTATCCCATTGTTTCCCAAACCCCACCCTACAGGTTCACAAAGGCTGAAGTGATGGTGATGGGTGATGTGACCTATGGGGCTTGCTGCGTAGATGACTTTACTGCAAGGGCCTTGGGAGTCGACTTTCTGGTGCACTATGGCCACAGTTGTCTAGGTATGGTGGGCTGGGACACCAGAATTCTGGCAGCGAGGCAGGTTGCAGGCTAGTGCTTTCCCCTGTCGTGTGTTCTTGTTCTACTTGCAAGCATAGAGTCCCATCTGGATGGCCTTGGCCTTTCTGCCTTGCCAGTGTCTCTTTCCTCTGGATTTGGCTGCCTTGGAAATCTCAGATGTGCATGTTTGATGTTTCTGTTTGTTTGTTTGAGACAGTCTCACTCTGTAGCCCAGGAAGGCCTGGAACTTAACAGCTGTCCTCTTGATTTAGTCTCCCAGCTGCTAGGATTACAGGTGTGAGTTACCATACCTGGCAGATGCAGGTGTTTGAAAGGCTGTTGGTATAGCAAGCTGGATGCCCAGCTAAGTGATGAGAAAGAGCTCTAAGAGCCTACTGACTCTCCCTCCTCCCCTAATCCCTCCAAAGCCAAAGCTACTATCCTGGCTGCCTTTACGATTAGGACTGGGCCAGGCTCCCTACTCCTCGTGCCTTTCATTTTATTTATTTATTTATTTATTTATTTTATTTTATTTTTTGGTCTTTTGAGACAGGGTTTCTCTGTGTAGCTTTGGAGCCTGTCCTAGATCAGGCTACCTTGAACTCACAGAGATCTGTTTGCCTCTGCCTTCCAAGTGCTGGATTAAAGGTGTGTGCTACCACTGCCTGGCCCTTTCTTTTTTTAGAGATTTATTTTATTTATTATGTACACAATGTTCTGTCTGCATATATGCCTGCAGGCCAGAGGAGGGCACCAGATCTCATTACAGATGGTTGTGAGAGATCATGTGGTTGCTGGGAATTGAACTCAGGACCTCTTGAAGAGCAGCCATTGCTCTTAACCGCTGAGCCATCTCTCCAGCCCCCCCCTCTCTCTCTCTCTCTCTCTCTCTCTCTCTCCCTCCCTCCCTCCCTCCCTCCCTCCCTCCCTCTCTCCCTCCCTCACTCTCTTTCTGAGACAGTGTCTCACTAGGTAGCCCTGGCTAGCCTAGAGTTTATAGAGATACACCTGCCTCTGCCTCCTGAATGCTCAGATTTAAGCTATGCACTGCACTGCCACTCCTGACTGCCCATTTACATTTTACATGGCAGACTCATTTCCACCGATTATCTTTTGCTTTGTGAAAATACATTTTCTGGGGCTGGCAAGATGGCTCAGTGGGATTAAAGGCATTTGCCACCACTGCCCGGCTCCTCTTTCTGTTTAAAACACTTTTTTGAACTCTTCCCCGTAGTCCCCATGGACATGTCAGTCCAAGACTTCGGTGTGTTGTATGTCTTTGTGGATATCCGGATAGATACTGCCCACCTTCTGGACTCGGTCCGCCTCACCTTTACCCCAGGCAGCTCACTCGCTCTGGTCAGCACCATTCAGTTTGTGTCAACTCTGCAGGTAAGTAGGTCAAGGGTTGCTAGAATCCAATGGTGTGGAGAAGGTACTCCAGGGTGCTCCTGGCTCCCGTGCCTGGTGCTCTGGGCTCTTCCTCTGGCCCTGGCTTTCTCCCAGCTATTTGTTCCCCTTCCTTCCTTCCTTATCAACACAGGCAGCTGCACAAGAGCTGAAAGCTGAGTATCATGTCAGTGTCCCGCAGTGCAAGCCCTTGTCCCCTGGGGAGATCCTAGGTTGCACATCCCCTCGACTACCCAAGGAAGTAGAAGCTGTCCTGTAAGTGAAAAATGGAGGCTAGTTTGTAGAGACATACAAAACACAGGGAAGGAACCTGAGGCTCCTGATACAGGAAAAGAGGCAGAGTCTAAATCTCCTAACCTGTGTGCTCAAGGTCACCTTGCAAGATGGGGCCCAAGTGGGAACTACACTTCAGGTTTACTTGCACCTTCCCTCATCCATCCTTCATCCGGAAGGCTATGCCTAAGGTGGAGACAGAACTCAGAAGGCCTGATGGGGGGATCAGGATGGATAGAAATGGAGGGGATATAATTGGAGAAGATGGATGGGCACGCCCAGGCTGCAGCCCCATTAATTTAGCATCCGGACAGCTAACAAGCAGGAGCAGCGTGTCTCCTGCCGCCTAATTATTTTAGGTAATGGAAATGCTTAATGTTGTGTGAATGCAGCCAGCCTCAGAGCCCACAGCTCATCTGGCTGGGACTCTGGAAGGGAGTCCTTTCCTAGCTAATGGCTAGAAAGGTGGGAGGGCCACTGTGACTCAGCCCCACCCTGGGAGCTTTGGGTACTGCTCCCCTAGGCTTTGCTACATCCACATAGGATGCTCCTGCCCTTAGGCCCTGTTCCCCAAGGACCACTCCCCATGTGCATGTGCCAGCATGATGGATGCCCATCATTCGGGGTTTCAAGGTAGTGTTGAGGGAGATGTCCTGAGTGTGGGCTTTGGACTCTCCAGGTCCCAGAAAGGTACTATGAGAAGGTATATCTACAAGGGTATGTTCAGTGAGGGCAAGTGGTGAAGCCTGGTATTAAATCTCAGATACACTGCTTGATAGTTGTGTAGCTTTGAGCAACTATTGGGTTTTTATTGTTGTTTGTTTTTGAGACAGGGTTTCACTTTGCTGTCCTGGAATTTACTGTCTAGCCTCAGATTCATAGAAATCCCCCTGCCTCTGCCTCTCAAGTGCTGGAATTAAAGACACCAGCCACTAGTTGGGCAGTGGTACCACATAAGTTCAAGGCCATCCTGGTCTTCAGAGAGGATTCCATGACAGCAAGGGCTACACAAAGAAACCCCAGTCTCAAAACAAAATAAAAAACAAAAAAGAACATGAGTCACTATACCTGCCTTGAGCAAACATATTAAAGTGTAGGTGTTTTAGTTAGTTAGTCAAAGCCTGGAAATCAGAAGACCAGGAAATAGCAGTTGTTATAACTCAGCACTTGGTTCAAGAGTAGCCTCTGTGCACCCTAGAACCTCCTCTTTGGCCTATATAATGTACATTTAAATTTTTTACATCTTTATTTATTTTGGATTTCTGAGACAGTTTCCCTGTGTAGCCCTAGCTGTCCTGGAACTCGCTCTGTAGGCCAGGCTGACCCTCAAACTCAGAGGTCTGCTTGCCCCTACCACCCTAGTGCTGGGATTAAAGGCGTGTGACACCACCACCTGGTGGACCATCACCACCGAGCTTCCTCGTTTTTATTATATGCATGTCTTACCTTCATGTATGTCTGTTTGCTATGCATATGCCTGGTCCATGTGGAGGTCAGAAAGGGCATCAGATCCTGTAGAGTAGGAGTTACAGCTGTGCGCCACTTTGTAAGTGCTGGGAATTGAACCTAGGGCCTCTGAAAGAGGAGCCAGTGCTCTTGACCAATGAGCTCTGACTATAGATAACATCTTGAACACAACTTCTTATGTCTGTGTTGTTGAGCCTAGTAAAAGAGAAACTGTCCCTTGGCTTTGGGCTTTGAACTTAGGCTCTCCTGAACCCAGATGCCTTTCGTTGGCCTTGGCACTTTTCCCACAGAAGACTGCATTGCACAGCTAGAGGGGTTTCTGAGGCATCTAAGTTCAGCTCCTTACTGTACATATGAGAGCCTTATGGTGCACTGAGGCCTGTCTCAGCAGCATGTGGCTGGACTCAGTCCTCTGCACCTGTAAGCCAGGGCACCCTGTGCTACCCCAAACCACACTCACATGCTCTTTCCACCTTGCAGGTACCTTGGAGATGGCCGCTTCCACCTGGAGTCTGTCATGATTGCCAACCCTAATGTCCCTGCTTACCGGTATGGGCTGGGGAGGGCCGACTATCCGTGGTGGGGAGGGCATTTCTGCCCTGGAGGCCCTCAGGAGGCTGCTCCACATTCCCTGTTAACTACATGGCAGTCATCCCTAACTGAGGCACATCTGGAATTTAGACCCATGACTGCTCTTGCCTACCTGGGAGTCATACTAAGTTCCTAAAACACCCCCTGTAGGGCAGATCTCAGTAACAATCCTCATTCCTGCCTGGGGCCGGATTTCCTCCTTTCTGTTTTCAGATTTCTTAATTACTTGCTTAGATCCTATCTCAGGAAACCACTTAGACAGTGTGACTCTGCCTGTCCCATGATCCTGGCAACTCTTCCAGGTACGACCCGTATAGCAAAGTCCTATCCAGAGAGCACTACGACCATCAGCGCATGCAGGCCGCTCGGCAGGAAGCCATTGCTGCTGCACGCTCAGCCAAGTCCTGGGGCCTTATTCTGGGAACTTTGGGCCGCCAGGGTAGTCCCAAGATCCTGGAGGTGAGAGGGTTCAGCATCAGAAGGACAGGGCTGACAGAAAAGTAGCTGGAGGAATCTGTAAGCCAAAATATCTAGCTTTGGCTGCTTTTCACAGCCTTCTTCTCCCAACAGCATTTGGAATCTCTGCTGAAAGGCTTGGGACTTCCCTTTGTGAGGCTTCTGCTCTCTGAGATCTTCCCCAGCAAGCTCAGTCTACTTCCCACAGTGGATGTGTGAGTTCCTCCACCTTTCCTATGTAGGGTGACCAGCTATGTAAAGGGACCTTAGAGACTAGGTTCCACCTAGCACAGACTTCAGGCAATAGCCAATGGGAACTGCATATGCGGTCATGAAATTTTAGTATTTATCAAGAACTTTTCTAGCATGGGGCCCCTACTTTGTCAACCATCATAGTGTGGTGGGATGAGTGCCAGGGTACTATGTGCAAACTTTGGTTTCAGAGATGGGGTGGGGGGGAGTGACTACCCACAAATGAATTCTCCCCAGAAAGCTCTCAGGGGACTAGGGAGATGGCTATTGGAATAAAGGTCTGATGGCCTGAGTTTGGTTCACTTAAGATGGTTTTTTTTTTTTTTTTTTTTTCTTTTGATTCTTTAAAATAGGGTTTCTCTGCCTTTGCTCTGGCTGCCCTGGAACTTGCTTTGTAGACCAGGCTAGAATTGAACTCACAGAGATCCGCCTGCCTCTGCCTTTTGAGTGCTAAGATTAAAGGCATGTGTTACCACTGCCTAATTGGATTTTTTTTTTTTTTTCCTTTCCTATGTGTGGAACTGTACTGGCCACCCTCAGTCAGGTGCTGTCCATATACTTTCTCTCTCTCCTTCCCCTCCCTTTCCCTCGCTTTCCCTCTCTTTCTGAGCCTGGGTCTCTCACTGACCTGGAGCTTGCCAAGTAGGCTGGTTTGCAATCCACCTGTCTAGGCCTCCCAAGTGCTGGGGTACAAGTGTATATGCCCCCTCTCCCCAACACACACACTTTTTTTTTTTTTTTTTTTTTTTTTTAGTGCAGTGGTTCTGGGAGCTAAGGTCAAGTCTTTGGCTTACAAGGCAAACACATTGGAGTTATCTTCCCAACAGTATAGTACTTTTAACAATAGAATCAATATGTCTGTTGACAAATGGTCATGTTCTTCAGTGTGGTACCTCAGAGAGGTGGAATCCACGTCAAGTCTTACTAATTTCCCTTTTTAGGTGGGTGCAGGTGGCATGCCCACGCCTCTCCATTGACTGGGGTTCAGCCTTTCCCAAGCCACTGCTGACACCCTACGAGGTAATAACCACATTTGGAAAATTTTTAGAGGGTTGTGAGATGGCTGGCATGGGTGAGCATGTTCCGAGGTTGAGCCACTATCTTGTTGTGTAGCTTTTTTTGGTTTGTACTTAAGAACTGGTTTTAATACTTGGTCTATAATGTTGGTAGTAGCCTAGTCTGGCCGCAATTTCCGGAGTGCTGGGAGGCAGAGCCACCACATTTGAGTGGCTGTGTAAATGTGAGTTTCCTCACCTCACATTTCTTTTTTGTAGTATATATTATATAACAATAATTATATAATACCCTTCTTAGACTGTTCAAATTTGCCGAGGCAAAAAAAATAGTATTGGTATCATTGTTTTTTTTTTTTTTTTTTTTTTCCCTAGGCAGCCGTGGCCCTGAAGGCCATTTCATGGCAGCAGCCCTACCCCATGGACTTCTACGCCGGCAACTCCTTAGGGCCGTGGACAGTGAATCACGGTCGGCACCCTGGACCTCGTGGTCTCAGCCAGCCGGCATCAGGCAAGGTAGGTGGGAACTTAACGATGACGGGGCCAGCGACGTGAGCCACGGCCGCAGCCCTGAGGATACCGGGGGGAAATGCAAGGTTGCCGCGTGGAGGTCGCATTAGTGAGACCTGGATTTGTTGGCTACCTCAGGTGCTGCAGGGTTTCAGAGACCAGTCTCCAGCCCCTGCCTGTGAGGGTTGCAGCTGCGCGGACCAGAAGGCTGTACCGCCGGTTCCCTGAGGTCTGGAGTCGCAGGTATTTGCAGCCACACCCCACCTTTTTGTCTTAGGAGCGCCCGCCCTCCCCGAGGCCCCGCCTTCTGGGTGTTGTAGGATCGGACCACGCCCCTCGCAGGTTCCACTTCCGCCCAGGGAAGGTCTACTTCCTGTGGCTCTACGGTATGGCTGCACGGCAACCCCTGAGAGTGCTGTGCCTGGCGGGCTTCCGGCAGAGCGAGCGGGGCTTCCGTGAGAAGACTGGAGCGCTGAGAAAGGCGCTGCGGGGCCGCGCAGAGCTCGTGTGCCTCAGTGGGCCGCACCCGGTCCCCGAGGCAGCAGCTCCCGAGGGCGCCGCGCCAGACTCCGGTGAGACAAGCCTGCTCCGGCAGTCCCTCGCATCTTGCCGGTCCCCTTAAAGCACTACGCAGCTCCTTTTAACTCAGGCTCCAGCCTGCGCTTCCAGATTTTTCCTTTATCTGAATCCAGTCCGTACCAGGTCTTTCCCCTCTCCCCAAGTCTCCTGGTTGTATCCTTCCCAAGCTTTGCCCCCTCTCTTTCTTCCCTGGTCCCCTCTAACCCCGATCCTGTGCTCTTACCTGCTTCTAGGGCCCTGTGCTCCGGAGGAGCAACCTCGAGGCTGGTGGTTTTCAAAACAGGAAGCAGATGTTTTCTCCGCGCTGGAAGAACCTACAGCGTGCAGGGGTTTGGAGAAGGCCCTAGAAACCGTGGCACAGGCCCTGGATACCCTGGGACCTTTTGACGGACTCCTCGGCTTCAGCCAGGGGGCTGCACTAGCAGCTTTTGTGTGTGCCCTGGGTCAGGCAGGCGATCCCCGCTTCCCCTTGCCGCGATTTATCATACTTGTGTCGGGGTTCTGTCCCCGAGGCCTTGGCCATAATGAATCCATCATGCAGAGCCCCTTGCCACTGCCTTCGCTTCATGTTTTTGGGGACACTGATCGAGTCATCCCTCCTCAGGAGAGTATGCAATTGGCTAGCCGATTCCTTGGAGCTGTCACCCTCACCCACTCTGGAGGTCACTTCATTCCAGCAGCTTCGACTCAGCGCCAAGCCTACCTCAAATTCTTGGACAAGTTTGCAGAGTGAAGGATCAACAAATGTCTCTGGACTGCCTGCCCTAGCAGCCAAGTTGTCTGATCCCCTCCGATCCTTAACCTAGTGCCACCCTTAATGTGCCTAGTTAAAAGGCAACTGTCAGTTCTCAGGACTCACATAAACCCTGCCCTTTACTGAGCAGAGAGGAGCAAGCAGCCTGTTCATTTATGGTAAACATGAGAAGGCCGGAAAGCCCATCAAAGTGATGCACAAGCAGGGGCTGGCACTCCTATGACAATAAAGTGATGGTTTAGGTAGTGAACATGTTTTTCCTGGTATACAGACCCCCCCTCCCCGGGGCAGCTAAGAATTACTTGCAGTTGAGAACCCCCAAACACATTTTCAGTGGATGTAATTTTTTTTTTTTATTGTTTTTGTGTCTTAGAATTCTGCTTATTTCATGTGTGTATGGGTATATACAAACCATGACTGGAGTGTAACTAGAGATAGTTGATTCTCCAACTACAGGGTGGGTCCAGGAGGGAACTCTGATTGTCAGTCTTAGCAACTCATGCTTTCACCTGCTGAGCCATTTCACTATCCTTTCGTGGAAGTCTTCAGCCCCAAAACGAAAAAAGCCAGAGATCTTGGTGACTGAGGAGTCTGGGGAAAGAACACTAGGCAAGGCTCTACCTGGGTTACCAGCTTTTCTTAGATCCTGATACCTGAAAATTCTGACTTGGTTTCCTTTTGGTCCCTGGCTCTGTTACTTTTCTCTTCCATAACTCTAGAAATTATCAGATGTTGGATAGAGGCCAAAGACAGCACAACATGAACTGCCTTTTCTTAAGGAGCCCTCTGCCTTGTTTCTGAGATCAGTGCTATGCATAATTGATGATGCAAATTATCATGAGAAAGCCTAAGCAGCCTGGCTGGTTTGCCCTGGGGGAGTGTAGCCAGTCTTGGCACTTTAAGGATTGCCCTCAGTTGGCACACATTTTTACTCCCAGCACTCAGGAGGCAGAGGCAAAGGGATCTTTGTGAGTTCGAGGCCAGCCTGGTCTGTAGAGCTAGTTCCAGGACAGGCTCCAAAACAATACAGAGATACTGTGTCTCGAAAAAAGCCAAAATAAAAAAGGATTGCCCCTTCTCCATTTCCTTATTTCAGTGCCCACTCCAGCCACACATATAGACACACTTCTGTTTTTTCTAAGACATCACAAGGTCCTAATCTTAAGCCATGGTATCCTCTAGGGAGCTTTGTAACTGAGCAGGAGTTGGGGCTGGTACAGATACTCCAATCATCCTTGCCATAATCACATCTGCTACCCAGAGTTACATGTTTCCTGACAGAAGTGTTTCAAAGTATAGTCTGAAGGGGGTTGGTGAACTGGCTGGGTGGGGACCTAGGTTCAGTTCCCAGCACCTACACAGCAGCTCACAAACATCTATAACTACTTCCAGAGGCTCTAATCCCAGGTTTCAGGCACGTACATAGTATATGCTTTAAAAAAAAAAAGACCCCAATGGCTAGGGGTGGTGACACATACATACATGCATACAGGAGGATCTCTGACTTTGAGCACAGCCTGAGCTACATAAACACTTTTCAAAAACAAACATTAGATGGCCCTGGCAGAGTCTGGCCAAGTGTTCCCTTTCCCCAAACTTCCCAGCTATAAAATCTCTGAGTCAACCAGGCCTCTGGCTCTTTAGTCTGGGGCCTCCACTAAAGACACTGTGAGATGGCTCATCAGGTAAAGGCATGACTGCTAAAATACAAAGACAAACCCTCCTAGACATGGAAAGAAAAAAAAAAAAAAAAAAAAAAGACTGGAATTACGTTCAAAGGCCTGGTTTACTGGTTTTAGAACCTTTTGCAGCAAAGCTGGGGGGTGGGGAGAGTTGGTCTCTGCCTTGCTCTAGTCTTCCAGGAGTTGCTTTCTTGACAAAAGATTGCCACAGATGGGATAAACCAATTGGCTTTGGGCCATTAGTATTTGCTTTTCTGTAAATAGATGGATCTACAAATCAGTTAAGTACTCAGATTCTCTGGCAGTCATAGGCTGCCCCCTTTAGGTGGGCTCCGAGCGGGGGAAAGGATGGATGACTTGGACTCCTTGGGAGTCCTGTAAATAGAGATCCATGTGAGTGGTTCTTAGGCTCAAGCTCATATTAGGTGAAACAGAAGTGCTCATGCTTTGGAGTAAAGATTCCTCCTGAGAATCAGAATGGCTCTGACTGCCAACAAGTAGGGTGTCACCTCTCACCATGCAGACTGAACCCCAATCCTACCACATGCACACCCTGTGGACCACTTACATGAGGAGCATTTGTTAAATTTAGAATTCCTAGAGCAAACTACAATCTATGTGACAAACTATCCCTGGTCATTCTGAGGTAGGTATTTGAAAACTACAGCCTTGGGTAGAATTTTAAGCCTCTGGTAAATATGTGTTATTAGGAAAGCACCTCTGATGTGACTCAACCTTCTGGGGAGGAAAGACAGCAGGTCCCCTGAGGAATCGCTGTCCTAAGATTTTCAAATTAGTGGGTGGGCATGATGGCACAAGCCTTTGATCCCAGCACTGTGGAGGCAGAGACAGGTGGATCTCTGTGAGTTCAAGGCCAGCCTGGTCTACAAAGCAAGTTTCCAGGAGTGTTATATAGACAAACAAGCACTGTTGGGTTTTTTGTTTTGTTTCTCGAGACAGGGTTTCTCTGTAGCTTTGGAGCCTGTCCTGGAACTTGCTCTGTAGACCAAGCTGGCCTGGAAATCACAGAAATTCGTCTGTCTCTGCCTCTGGAGTGCTGGGATTAAAGGCATGCACCACCAGTGCCCAGCTAGAAACACTACCAACAAAACCAAAAAATACTCCCTCCCCCCCCTCCCCCCCGATTTATAGCCCTGGCAAATAAGAGCCAGGGGCAAGAAGCAAGCTTTACTGAGAAGTAACTATGCCAGACAATGGAACAAGCAGAAGCCTGTCGTCTGTTTTTGAGACAGGGTCTCACTGTAGTTCTGGCTAGCCTTGAACTCACAGAAATCCACTTATTTCTAGCTCCCAAGTTCTGGGATTCAAAAGCATGCATGGCTTAACTCATTTATTTTTGGTGCCACAGGTCAAACCCTGGACCTTGCGAATGCTAAGCACAGACTGTACCACAGAGCTCTATGCCCAGCCCACCCCCTTATTGCATAATTTCATTTTGTAATGTCATTAAGTGAGTACTGTTATTAACCTAATAACCGAATTTCACAGTTGAGGAAACAGGCACAGAAAGGCTAAGTACTTACTCAAGATTGGATGATTCAGATCCAAAAGTTCACATTCTTGCCTGTTGCCATCACTTGCCTGTGTCCCTGTGGTTGAGACACAGAGCATCTTACTGTATTTATTGCCCAGGCTAGCCTGCAGCTTCTCGGATCAAGGGCTCTCTTGCTTCAGCCTCCCGAGTAGCAGGAACTGCAAGTACATACCTCTGCTCCTGGCTTTGGTCGTTTCTCTGCTGCCCCATAGAAAGCAAGCAGAAAATACCACTCACAATAGGCTAAATGCCCAGCTTGGGCATCAGCTTTCCAATCTGTAAAATAAGTCAGGGAGGAGAGCATGGTTTGCACTAAATGCTTTCTAGGATACCAAACAATCGCAGTATCGTACAGTCAACCTTCGACCATGTTCTGGTGGGTTCAAGCTGCAAAAGATTTGTCTGTCTTCATAATATCCCTACCCTTTGTTTTATGCCTGGATTACACCCAAGAGTTCTAAAGCTCTGGGGAAAGACAGTACCCTAGCAGAGTCCCTCAACAGCTTTAGCCATAGAGTACCTTACCTTCAGCCTCTGTGGTACTCCTTTTTAGGGAGCATTGCAGAAACGTGAATTGGATACAACACTTAGAGACCACCTGAAGGGAGAATGCTGGCTAATATGTTCGGGCAAGGGACCAGATGAACCAACTGTCCTGGAACTCGCTCTGGAGACCAGGCTGGCCTCAAACTCAGAGATCCGCCCGCCTCTATCTCCCGAGTGCTAGCATTAAAGGTGTGCGCCACCACTACCCAGAAGGGGCCCTTTTAATCATCTTCCGTGGCTCAGGAGACAGTTGGGGGACAGAGTCATTAGGGAAGCTGCAGCTCTATCAGGAAATGGATTCTTTGCCCTCTGCCCCTGCCTGCTCACATATGAGTTTCTGGAAGAAAGGTGTGATAAACTTCCCTCTCCGCCCCCTTTAGTCTTCCTTCCTTCTAGAAGGACTTCTGATCTCTTCTGTTCTCCACCCCCCCCCAGGAGATAAGAATTCTTATCTCGGAACAAGCGATTTTCTCGTCACCAGTCGCAGGTACCTCGACTGGAAAGACCGGACAGTCACTGAGAAGGATGGTCAGACACTCCGCGGTCCTTGCTTGCTTCTGTGCCTGGGTGAATGCTCAGCAGCCTCGCAGGCCACCTCTCTAAGCACACCTTCTGCTCCCCCCCCCCTCCGCAGACACATCGGATGTTGCGTCGCCGCCCCGCCTCCTCTTGCTCTGCATCTGCCCAAACCCGGGCTGGCAGAACTCGGCGTGGTGGGGAGCGTGGGCGTGCTGCGGGGCGACCATGGCTGTAGACTGTTACCTCCGGTTCCCACAGTAACAATCGAAAGCCACGGTTGCCCTGGAGACGCGGGGGCGGGACTGTCAGGTTGACGTCAGCACCGCGGGCGGCGGGGGCGGTGGTGGCTGTGCGAGCGTGTGCGGGACCAGCGCCCACAGCAGCCCACGGGGACCCTGGACGGGAGGGCCCGAGGGAGGCTCCTGCGCTGCATCAGCACCGCGGACAGCGGCGCAGGGAGGCGCGGAGGGGCCCGGGGTCGGCGGTCCTGGGGCGGGGCCAGGCGTCGGTGGCCGTGACTGGAGACTGTTACTGAGGGCGGCCCGGGCAGTAAGCAGTCTAGAGCCAAGGTGCCGGCGCGCTGCCCGGGCGGGGATGTCCCGTCGCCCGCGGCTGGGGCGCTGCTGCTTCTCACGTCCCCCTCCGCCTAAGCGCGCGCGGACAAGCACGCGACCGTTGACGTCAGAGTCCTGTGACGTCAAAGATGTCCCAGCGGGGTGGCACTTCCGGCGGTGGGGGTGGAGCGGGGCGGCCTGGCTGAAGCCCCGCCCCCGCCTGGTCCTGAGAGGACAGCTCCGCTCGCAGAGGCGGGAAGTCCTGGGCGCAGTGGGACACCCCGAAGGGACGGGACAGGACTGGGAAGGGGCGACTGGGCAGCATGCGGGGCGGGGGTTCAAGAGAGTTGCAGGGCCGAGGTGTGCGTCTGTCTGTCGTGGGCGCCCTGGCTCAGTCAATCGGGGTCATCTAGGCTGAGTCACCGCGCTGCGGACAGGGACAGAACGAGGGGGCGCGTCTCCTGGGACTCCAGCACCTTCTCCCCACTTTCTTGGAAGGATGGCGCAGGAGCTGTTCGGCCCTGGGAAATGCGGTCGGGGGCTCGGTTCTCCGCTGGATATGTCTCCAGAGTGTCTGCGCCTTCATCTGGGTGTCGGCAGGTGCTGCATAGGGTTGGGTCAGCCTCCGGCCCCTGTTCCACCAGACTGCAAGGAACCTTCATCCCTCCCACTCTGTCCCCATCCTCACTCCGGAGCGACCCTCCAACCCTCCGTCCGCCGGTCCCCTCCTTGCCCTCCCATGGTGTCTGCGCTTTGGCCCATCTCCGACCGTCGGTGGGTCCTTACCTGGCGGGCCGCGTCGCGCCAGTGCCGGCTTCCCTCCCGCAGCCCGGCGGGCGCCGCGGCTTTTATAGGCGCGCGTAGTACTCGTGCGGCGGCTCATTCATGCGGCCGCGGCTCCTACACACTGACGCGCTGCCGACGTCAGCAGGGAATTTAGGAAACGGGAAAAGAGGCTATTTATAGTGGCAATAGCGGGGGGGGGGGCGGCGTAGGGGAGGACGGGATGAAGCGACAGGGAGTCGGGAGCGGGAGGAGGGTGTACGCGCGGAAGCAGGATTGGGCAGGGGGAGTACGTAACCCCAGGCTTGGTCTCCAAGGGGTTAACTTTCCGGAACTGCAGGCGACGGGCTGGAGAAGGGTAGTACAGGGAGGGCGCGGCCCCTTCACATGTTTATTTACTCTCCTCTTTCAGGGCTTTGGGAGCCCTGGGGGGTTCAGTTCTCTCTCGCCTGGACCTCGGGGTCTACACTTGGTAGCCCCCAACCACCCACACACCTCAATTCCTAGACCCGACAGTTCTGTGATTCTAGAAGATGCCCTGCGGCAGTATCACACGCCAGTGTGACTTCCTCCCTCCCCCCCCCGTCTCTCTCTCTCTCTCCCTGTCTCTCTCTCTCTCCCTGTCTCTCTCTCTTGTCTCTCTGTC
This sequence comes from Cricetiscus sungorus, assembly GCA_030556225.1. Classification (NCBI taxonomy): domain Eukaryota; kingdom Metazoa; phylum Chordata; class Mammalia; order Rodentia; family Cricetidae; genus Cricetiscus; species Cricetiscus sungorus. The sequence goes on along the minus strand of JANBXA010000069.1, from coordinate 52,955,664 downwards.
TCTCTCTCTGTCTCCCTGTCTCTCGTCTCTCTCTCCCTGTCTCTCTGTCTCTGTCTCTCTCTGTCTCTGTCTGTCTTCCTCTCTGTCTCTCTGTCTCTCTGTTTCCTCTCTTCTCTTTCTCGGGGGGGGGGGCAAGGAAAGGAAACCCCAGCTAGAGTCTGGGGAAAGTGGGGTGGTAAAGCCTGGGAGGTTTGGAAGGCTTCCTGGACTGGGCCTCGAGCGGGAAGGTACCAGTCGGATGGTAGAAACCACAGAGAAGGTAAGGGAGTTGAGTGTAGCCTGAACTTCACAAATGAGCAGAGGGTCCTCTGTAGGAGTTTAGGAAATGTGTCCACCAAAGGAAGGGCTAGCCTGACAAGTGATGGAGAGGCAGTGCCCAGCTCTGGCATGGAGGGCACTCAGCACTCACTCATTGGTGAAATAAACATAGGCAGAGCTTGTATGAGACGAATGAGATTGCTGAGCTCGGCAGAGGGGGTGGCAGGGACCCCTTTCTAGAGGAGTGAGAACTGGCCAAAAGGAACAGTGTGTAGCCCGAGGGGCAAAAGCTGCACCAGGTCGACCCGGGGAGCTGAGGAAGGAGGGGAAAGTGGAGTTAAAAGGCGGGGCAGGATGATGCACATCCCCTCCTTTAATCCCAGCGCATGGAAAGCAGACAAATCTTTGTGAGTTCGAGGCCAGCCTGGTCTACCTAGAGTTCGAGGGCAGCTATGGCTACACAGTGAGATCTATGGACGGGGCTGAGGGAGGGGGGCACGAAGAAGAGATGGGAGCACACGGAGAAGCTTGGACAGGACTGTGTGGTCCTCCCCTCCGCATAGCGATGCAATGAGGGCTTAAGAGTAGGTGGGGTATGGTGGAGAGAGAACAAGAACGAACGGTGGACACAGTGAACCTTGTGTGGGCCAGCCAGCGGATACATTCTATTGTGTAAAAGACACACAGAGGCTGGGGGCTTCTTCCTAGATTCGGTACAAGCTAACCCTATAAAAAGGAGAAACATAAAGACAGAGACACCTTTGCTTGCCGTTTGGGATTTGGCCTCCAAGCCGGTGGGAGAACCCTATTGATCTGTTAAAAATCATCGCTAAGAGCATTTCTGGCGAGACTTCACATCCACAAGACTCCATTACACTTCCGCTTCAGCCCGAAAACGTATCCCTCGGTCGAGATACTGTGTCCGCTTCTAGAAGTCAGAGATTGCGGAGCCCACTGTGGGACCGCGGTGTTTGTCTTGTAAGGATACCGCGAGGAGATACAAGGCTGTACGTGGAATAGATGGACGCGGAGCACACCGCGGAAACCTGGAGATGGGCAGTCTTGATTTGTTCGGACCAGAAGCCTAAGCCAGGCGCAGAAGTCTCCTGCCAATAAAACGTAGCCTCTAGGGGGCGCCCAAGACCTTAGTGTCTCACTGGTACCGCAAGAGGCCGTGTCTGCAGCCCCGGGCTAGTGACTCAGCCACTACCTCAAGCGGGGGCGTCGGGCTCGAGGACAGCGTGGGGTGCGGCGAGCGCGGCTCCCACCCGCCTTGCGGCCCCGCGCGGTTGCTAAGCTCTCCAAGGCCTCTGAGAGTTGAGATCCTGGGAACCTCATTGGTTACCATAGTAACTGCGCCCCAGCCTCTCCGGCTTGGCCACGGAGGAAGATGCAGCCAATAAGAAGCTGTGGGTGGTTTGGGGGACCCCCCCTTACGGTGTAGGCGGGGGGTCAGGAGGTGCGGGGAGGAGGCGGAGCGTGGGCCACTGAGGCGCGATGCTGGTGCCTCCGCCCCGCTGCGCAGGGACATTTCCGGAGAGCACCCACGAGCCGGTGTACGATCCCCTCCTTCCTAGAAGAGGCGTCACCTATGAGAATCGAGCTCTCCCTTGTGTGGCGTGTAGGATCTTTTGGGAGGGGTTGGGTCTCAAGCCTCCCACTCTCAAATGGTGAATTGGTGGGAAAAAATCACTTAGGATCCCTCAAAACAGCTTAGACGAGGAATGTGGGGCTTGGGGGGCATGTCCCAAGGGGCTCTGCCCAGCTACTTCTAGTCGGAGGATACTAGGGTCCTTTTGGAGACACATAAGTCACAGGGGTGCTCTCTGTAGCAGCTTCCACAGGAGTCCAAGAAGTCGGGACTCCCGGAGGGGGCAGGCTGCCTGTGTAAACATATGCGCCATCGAGTGTCACTGCCTGGACAGCGTTTGAGGGTTCAAGGTTTATGATGTGCATACCGATAACATGTGTCTGAGGAAGATTGATTTTGGGATTTTTTGAAGCCTGAATCCAAGTGGGTAGTGGTGTTCAGAAATGCCTAATGAAAGTCCTCCTCTCTGCTCTGAACTTACCTACCTTCGTCTCATGTAAGATTTCTCAACACTTACTGTCACTAGTGTTCCATCTCCCACTTTTTTTTTTTTTTTTTTTAAAGAGAGGGTCTCATGAGGTAGAGGCTGACCTCGAACTCCTTGTCCTCCAGCTTCCAACTCCCTGCTGCTAGGATTGCAAGAGCGTGCCATTACAACCGGCTTCAGAGTTCTCCTTTTGAAGACAGAACTTTTTCTGAATTGGCGCCATATTACATAAGAAATATGTACTCGGGAGCTCGCAACGCAAAACCCCAGGGTTTATGGAACTCCCAGGTCCGATATCTGGGTCCCCAGGTGGGCACATCTGGAAGCATGAACCTGCGGATCTCCAGCTCAGCTCTGCATCTGTAAGCCTCCAGCCCAGGTGTGCGCCAGAGGTCGCAGCCCGGCCATATACAATCCCGCAAGGCCGCGAGGTGGCGCTATGGCTGCGGCAGCGTCTGCCTGTTCGGGCCGCTCCAGATAAGAGTGTGCGGAAAGCGCGGTGGGGCTGAGACGCGACCAGGACGCGGGGAGGACGGACCGGCAGGACAGACCGACCGGGGGCCCGGCGGGCGGAGGGCAGCGCATTGCAGCCACGTCCCCCCTGGATTCGCCGGCAGCCGGGCCCGGGGCTTCCGACATGCCCCCCAGGTGGGTCCTCGAGCTGGCGACCGGGAAGGGACAAGCAAGGGACCCGGGACAGCCTGGTCCTCGCGCGCGGGCCGGCAGGGGAGCATCCTCAGGCGCGGGCGCCCTGGTCGGGGCCGGCGTTTGAGACACTAAGTGTCTTGCCTAGAGGACGCGGGACCGCTGGGCTGCTGCTCAGCGCCGGGTTCACAGCGGGGTCAGCGGTCCCGGTCCGGCTCTGCCCGCACATGGGCTGGGGAGGAGAGGGGAAGGCAAGGGGAGCCGGCGGGCGGGGCTGGCAGGGGCGCTGCCCTGGCACAGCTCGGCGCCTGGCAGCGGGGCGGGTGGGGCGCAGGCTGGGAGCTGCCACAGCCTCGGGGAGGGAAGGCGGGCTGGGCTGCGGCCCCAGGTAACGGGCCCGCGAGGCCCTGCGGGCCAGGCGGGGAACAGGGGCGGGCGCGCTCGCCGGCGGGCAGGGCGGTTTAAGATTAGGTGTGGGTCCCCGCGACCGCCAGGCTGCGGAAACTGGGGACCCTGGAGAAACTGGGGGCTGGGAGGACTAGTGCCGGCGCGCTCCTCCCGCCCTGTCTGAAGTTGGGAAAGTTTCCCCCAAGTTTGGGGCGGCAGAGTTTCGGGGGAGACGGGGCCGAGGGGAGCTGGAGAAGAGATGTAGAGTCGAGGCCGGGGCTGGGTCCGGAACGCGGGTGGGGCGCAGGCCGAGGTCAGGGCCGTAGCCGGCTGTGCGCCGTGCCCGCCCGGGGCGCTGCCCCCTCCCTCCCCTGGGAGCTGCGTGGCCCCCCCTCCCCCCCACCTGCTTCCTGCCTCAGCCTCCTGCCCCGATATAACGCCCTCCCCGCGCCGGGGCCCGGCCTTCGCGCTCTGCCCGCCACCGCAGCCACTGTCTGCTCCCCGCGCCGGGGCGGCCGGCCCAAACGAAGGCCTGACAGCCCCGGGCCAGGGCGGCGCCTCGATGGGCATCGTGCTCTTGTCTTCCTTATCACTTCCCCTAACTGGGGCAACTTCTTTCGAGGCGGGAGGCGCTTCTTACTCAGCTCCTTTTCTCCCCACTTGGGCAAACTTTTCGGCCCTGAATGACTTTTCCTGAAGCGGACATTTTACTTAAATCGGGTAACTGCCTCCGAAAGGGTCATTTCGCCCAGATAGTTTTTTCCCTGGAAATTAGCAGCACCTGGGTCTGAGACAAATAGGCTAACCTGACCTCCTCTCCATCTAGTCTTTTTTCTGCTCTTCCTGTCTGGGGACAGCGGGCCCAGGCTCCCACTCCCGGAGGCCGCTGAGCCTCCCCTGTTAGTGTCCAGGCCGTGGTACTCAGTGCTCCTGATCAGCTGAGGGGAAGGGGAAGCGGAGGGGAAGAGTGCTGGGCTGGGTGCAAGCGACCAGGGCACTGCACGGCATAGCTCTTACCCAGCTGGTGTGTGTCCCCCGCAGGAGAGTGTGCTGGGCAGACGATGCTGGACACGATGGAGGCGCCTGGCCACTCGAGGCAGCTACTGCTGCAGCTCAACAACCAGCGCACCAAGGGCTTCTTGTGCGACGTGATCATCGTGGTGCAGAACGCCCTCTTCCGCGCGCACAAGAACGTGCTGGCGGCCAGCAGCGCCTACCTCAAGTCCCTGGTGGTGCATGACAACCTGCTAAACCTGGACCATGACATGGTGAGCCCGGCCGTGTTCCGCCTGGTGCTGGACTTCATCTACACCGGCCGCTTGACTGACAGTGTTGAGGCCGCCGCTGCAGCCGCAGTGGCCCCGGGGGCCGAGCCGAGCCTGGGAGCCGTGCTGGCCGCCGCCAGCTACCTGCAGATCCCTGACCTCGTGGCTCTGTGCAAGAAGCGCCTCAAACGCCACGGCAAGTATTGCCACCTGCGGGGAGGAAGCGGCGGCGGCGGCGGCTATGCGCCCTATGGGCGGCCCGGCCGGGGCCTGAGGGCCGCCACGCCCGTCATCCAGGCCTGTTACTCTTCCCCGGCCGGGCCACCGCCGCCGCCTGCCTCCGAGCCGCCGTCGGGCCCCGAGGCCGCGGTCAACACCCATTGCGCCGAGCTGTATGCCTCGGCCCCGGGCCCAGCAGCCTCACTCTGTGCCCCGGAGCGCCGCTGCTCTCCGCTTTGCGGCCTGGATCTGTCCAAGAAGAGCCCACCAGGTTCCTCGGTCCCCGAGAGACCGCTGAGTGAGCGCGAACTGCCTCCACGTCCGGACAGCTCTCCCGGTGCGGGGTCAGCAGTCTACAAGGAGCCACCGCTCGCCCTGCCACCGCTGCCGCCTTTGCCCTTCCAGAAGCTGGAGGAGGCCGTACCGACTCCAGACCCGTTTCGAGGAAGCGGCGGCAGTCCGGGACCCGAGCCCCCCGGTCGCCCCGACGGTTCCAGCCTCCTCTACCGCTGGATGAAGCACGAGCCAGGCCTGGGTAGCTATGGCGATGATCTGGTTCGAGATCGCGGCTCCCCAGGAGAGCGCCTCGAGGAACGCGGTGGGGATCCGGCCGCCTCACCCGGAGGTCCCCCTCTCGGCCTGGTGCCCCCGCCACGCTACCCAGGCAGCCTGGACGGGCCAGGCACAGGCGCCGACGGGGACGACTACAAGAGCAGCAGCGAGGAGACTGGTAGCAGCGAGGACCCCAGCCCACCCGGTGGCCACCTGGAGGGCTACCCGTGCCCGCACTTGGCTTATGGAGAACCTGAGAGCTTTGGTGACAACCTGTATGTGTGCATCCCATGTGGCAAAGGCTTCCCCAGCTCAGAACAGCTGAATGCACATGTGGAGGCTCACGTAGAGGAAGAGGAGGCGCTGTATGGTAGGGCAGAGGCTGCTGAGGTGGCTGCCGGGGCCGCCGGCCTCGGCGCCCCCTTTGGTGGTGGTGGGGACAAGATTGCTGGGGCCCCAGGTGGCCTAGGAGAGCTGCTGCGGCCTTACCGCTGCGCGTCCTGCGACAAGAGCTACAAGGACCCAGCCACGCTGAGACAACATGAGAAGACTCACTGGCTGACACGGCCCTATCCGTGTACCATCTGCGGGAAGAAGTTCACGCAGCGCGGAACCATGACACGCCATATGCGCAGCCACTTAGGCCTGAAGCCCTTTGCGTGTGACGCGTGCGGCATGCGCTTCACCCGCCAGTACCGCCTCACGGAACACATGCGCATCCACTCGGGAGAAAAGCCCTACGAGTGCCAGGTGTGCGGTGGCAAGTTTGCTCAACAGCGCAACCTCATCAGCCACATGAAGATGCACGCAGTAGGTGGCGCGGCCGGAGCAGCTGGGGCGCTGGCTGGCCTCGGGGGACTACCTGGCGTTGCCGGCCCCGACGGCAAGGGCAAGCTCGATTTCCCGGAGGGTGTCTTTGCTGTGGCCCGCCTCACAGCTGAACAGCTGAGCCTCAAGCAACAGGACAAGGCAGCTGCAGCGGAGCTGCTGGCGCAGACCACGCACTTCCTGCACGACCCCAAGGTGGCGCTCGAGAGCCTCTACCCGCTGGCCAAGTTCACTGCCGAGCTGGGACTCAGCCCGGATAAGGCGGCAGAGGTGCTGAGCCAGGGCGCGCACCTGGCCGCGGGGCCGGACGGCCGGACCATCGACCGTTTCTCTCCCACCTAAAGCGCCCCTCGCAGGTGTGCCCGGCGCTACCCGGCGGCCCGGGAACAACTGGTAGCAGCGGCAGCGCCGCAGTGGTGGCCCCACCTTTCTACGCCTCACCTGGCCTCACTGCTTTGTGCCTTAACCCGGGGGAGCCGGTCGGGGGAAAACCCCGGGAAGGGGGTGGGATAAGGGAAGGGAGATTTATATTTTTGATATCAGCTTTGACCAAAGGAGAACCCCGCCTCTCCCTGTGGTTCGTCGGCCCCCTCCTCCGGCTCCGTGCTGCTCTTGGGGGGAGGGGTGTCACTATTCAGACGCTCCCAGCCCTACCTCCGGCCCTTGCGACCACACCCATTCTCACTGTGAATCTCCCCGCTGGGGTCGGAGCCTTGGGCACAGTTGGGGAGAGGGGAGGGGACTGAGCCGGCCGGAGGGCCTCCCCGCCCCCCAGCTCCTTCCCAGCCTGGGACTGATAATGTGAAGTTCCTCATTTTGCACAAGTGGCACTAGCCCTAGGGCCAACCCTTCCTTTCCTGACCCACCAGGGTGGGCAGATCTGGAGCCAGGGATGACAGCCCTGGCCCACCTGTCTCCACTTCTGAGGTCCCTCTCTCCTTTCCCTGGGGCCCCATCGTATTTATTGCATGCGCCCCGGGTGGCCCCTATCCTGAGCCCAGCTAAGCTGGGCTGGAGCGAGGTCTCCTTGGTTCCCGTTCTGTCCCTTTGTATATTCCCTACTCTGTACACAGGCTCTTCCAGAGCCGCTTCCATTTTCTATACTCAACCAAAAAGCAATAAAGCAGTAACCAAGGTCCCTAATCCTGTGGTTCTCTTCTGCCCCTGCACCAGGGTAGGTGGCAGGGCCCCAACACAGGTGTACAGGCTTGAGCCTGCCTCCCCTCCTCCGTCCCAAAAATAGACCAATGGCAGGTCAATTATGTTTCATAACTAAAAATTTATTAAGGAAACAAAACCAGGGTTTCAAATGGGACAGAAAGAAGGTGTTCTCCCTGCTTACTCCCCAACCCCCAGCCTCATAGCCAGGAGAGAGGACCTTCAAATGCAGTAGCCTGGGCCTTACAACTCAGAAAGGCAGTCTTCTGAGCACTGGGCACTTGGACCCCAAATCACTGTCCTGGGCCCTCTTTTACAGCCCTCTCCTGGTAGGACCCTGAGCCTGAAGAGAACAGAGCACCCCTGGTGAAGCTCTGCTCCTCCCAGAAGGTGGTTCAGTCAGGCAGGGGGCTGTGATCCTATTAAGGTTCACTCCTTCTCTCGGGCCTCCTTTACCTCTATGCTGGACTGAAGGAATTCATTCCTGGTAGGGAGCCTCCAAGTGAGATGGTGAACAGAGGAGTAGTATGGGGGGAAAAACATAACGAAAAAAAAAAAAAACCCTCAAAGGGTCCTGTGTTCCCTCTTCTGGGTAGAGAAGCATAGGACAAAGCCAGGAACAGCACAAACACCCCAGGCCCTGGGCCCACCTCTACATCTGGGTTCGGCTTTACCAGTGTGGAAGCTTCTCAGGTATGAGGAGGGTTGGAAAGAAGAAAGACAGCCAGGAAAGCTTTAGTTGGTTTCTGTCACAGATGGCAAGGGGGAAGATTCTGAATGAGAAGCCCCACAAGGAACTGTGGTGAGGAAGTGGAGGGGCCTTGTGGTGATAAAAGGGGCCAACTAGAAAGGGAAGGCAGACAAGGAAGGAACAGGAAGAGTCTGAGGAAATTTCCCCAAGAGGATACCAGAGTGAAAGGAAAACCAAGTATTGAGAATGCATGCATGTGGAAGGTCACTCAGGAAGCATGGGCCCAAGACTAGATGTTCCTTCTCTCTAGACCCACAGGGAAGACAAGGGCAAAAGTGCAAGGACAAAGATTGATGTGGACAGGAAGAGGAGTGCGTGCGTGCGTTGCGTGCGTGCGTGCGTGTGTGCGTGTGCACGCGCACGTGTGTGTGTGTGTGTGTGTGTGTGTGTGTGTGTGTGGTGAAGGACTGGGGCTGTGGTTATGGACAGAACCCAGTGTGGGTCCATAGGGGATCTAGGCCTCAGGGAGATGAAGATCCCCCTGGGCACTCTTCCTGACAGCCAAAGCCTCTCTCAGACATTCAGGACAGAGGTTCTGCAGACTGAGGGCTCTATCAATTTGCTTGCATATGAAGAAAACTCTGGAACCTCTGCCCCACTGCCACTACAGAGTGGCTGGGTCCCCGGGTGAGTAGGCCTCCCTTCAGCCCTGAAACCAAACAGGAGGGAGAAAGGCTGAGAGATTGGTGGCCTGTCTGGCTTGTCCACCTGTTGTCACTGTAGTCAGTCACCTCCCTGCTAAACTTGGCAGCCTAGGAGGGTCCCAGCAGCTTCCGCCTGACCCTCGGGAGGGGCTCTGTGAGGAGCGGCTCCCCCACAGCACGGCCACGGCGTGAGGTTGGAAGAGGATGGTTTATTGTCTGGGTGGATTGGTGGCTCAGGCACGTGGACATCTTCCGTGCTACACTGGGTGCCTAGTGGCCTCTCAGGAATGGTTCCATGGGGGTGGGCCCCACTGTGGCCCCCTCAGCCCACCTGGGCCCACGTAAGGAAGGCTGGGATGTCTCTCACAGGCACATTCCTTGTCAGTGCCTTCACACGCAGGTTTCGGTCATCGGTCAGCAGTACCACCTCTCGTAGCAGGCGGATGGGTTCCTCTGTTGGCACAGAAAGCAGATGGGCTCTACTGAGGATAAAGTGTCGAATGCCATTTCTTATCCTGAGGGGAATTGTGGTCCTGGAGAGACAAGCACTTCCTTCTTCCAGACTCCCCTGCTGCTTAGAGGGTAAAGCCAGGGAAGAGTTGTGCTGCTGCTATGGACTGCCACTTCCTTCACAGGGCTCTTGTGCCTGAGAGCAGTCACCCTGATAGCATCCAGAGGCCTGTCCTCCAGGACTCTGAACTAATAGGAAGTGGCCCCTTGCCTTCAATTCCTCACTATACTGTTGGCCCTAGATTCCTATATCCTCCTCCCCACCACACACATTCTCTCCTTCTAAGGCTGGGGTGTGTTTTATGTATCCAGAGGTTAAAAATCTAAAGATGAATAGAAAGTGGGAACAGCTTACAAATGTGGGGAAAGGGGTTAGCTCCAGGGAGCTCTCAGGAGAGGCTGTATTAAAGGGGCCTTGTAGCTATGGCTAAAGGATCTATTAATAAGTTATCTGCGTTACATCTAACAGTACAGAAGGTAAAAAGAAAAGCAGAGGCAGAATTGTTCTTCCAGTGCCTTGTACCCCAGGTAACTGTGTCTTCTAGAATCATTATGCACTCCTGTAAATATAGGCACTGGCATATGTATAGATTCCCCCCCATAACACTGAGATCATATTAGCCACACTTTATGTATTTCGCATATTTAAAAATCATTCTGTATTAATACAGATAGCCTTGTCTTTTTTGATAACTTCTTATAGCAGTCTTTCCTTGTTTCTGACTAATGTACAGGCGAGAACTTGTCACTCAAGTGCTACTCCAGGCCCTGGGCATGTCTGCTTGGGTGGCAGGTCTACCCCTAAGCCCTGGCCTGGCATTTCCTAGTAGAGGTCTGGCAGAGAGTAAAGGCACAGGAAATGTCCTGTGGTGTTTGGGGACTGCTAGGGCTGGTGGGCTGGGGGACTGGAAACATCCCTGTCTGACCTGAGTAGTTCTGGGCTTGCCAGCTCCAGGCAGGAAGGCTGAGAATTGGCTTTCAGCCTAGGGAGGAATTTGGGGGTGAACAGGGAGAAGCTCATGGGGGCTGGTGGTGGAGGAAGCAGAGGGCTCTGTATAAGGGGTGATCAAGGTAGTTCATGAGTAAGAGAGGTCTAAGACCCTTCTGTTGCCTGGGCCTGGAATGTGAGTGTGTGGTGGGGTAGTGGTGTGGGGTGCTACATAGGGTTCCCAGCTGTTGTCTGGGTCTGCCTGCAACTCCACTATTCCTGCCCTGGGCCTCAGACCAGAAAAGTCCTAGGCCTTAGGTCAGCCAGCCAAGGCCTAGCATTGCTGGCAGGGGTCTACAGGGGTTTCTGTGGATACTTTGAGACATTTTTAACAATAAACATCCTCTGTTTTGACACTGGTAACTTCACTTTGTTAGAAACCAGAGACTGTCATCTTGTCAGGCCCCATCCGCCATAATCCACATGATTTTAAAATTCAACATCGTTTACACATAAACATTTGGTGACGGTTTCTCTGTGAATCTGACAAGTTAATCTGCTAAGAATTCACACTGACAAATGGGGTTTGATTACACCAGCCGTTGCTGATGTAATTTTGATAGGGGCGGTCTCCAGGATGGCAGTGGGTTTCTCTGGCAGTTTGGGGGGTAATTTGGGGGGTGGTAAGGCTAGTAGAACCCAGATGCATCTGGGCTAAGAACAAAACAGTTTGGTGGTTGAGGATTATTGGAGTTACACTTTTCCACAGGACCTTTGCAATCCTGCTCCCCTTTAAGAAGCTGCTCTGGGGCAGGTCACAAGCTCCTGGCTCAGTGAGGATTCTAATTTGTCAGTTGGACATTCCAGGTCTGGCCTCAGGGAGAGTACATGTAGCAGCCCCTCTGTGGAAGAGCAGTGGTGGATTCCTGACTAGTTCCTGGTGTAGAGACACAAGCATGAGGAAGGGTTGTACTAATGGGAAGTGTATGAAGAAGTAGCCAGGGGACAACTCTTGGATTAGCCAGCAAGCCAGGACTGAGGGCATGAACAAAGGAACAACAAATACAGAAAGAAAATGTGTGAGTGGACATGATACTGAGCTAGGAGGGGCTAGGATTCCCTTCCACAAGAAGAAATTCTTGGGAATCAATAGTAAAATCTTCTGTGTGCTATTGGACACCCGGGGCAATGCAGGGCACTCAAGGCTGAGATGGTCAGACACGTGAGAGTTCTAGGGTGGCCCAGAGGTGGGATTCTGTTTACCAAAACATTTCAAAACTCAGCTATGGGCTCAGTCTTTAAGCTCTGTAAAATGCTATAGCTCACTGCAATAGAGATCAGGAAGAAAGGCCTATTCCCAGCTGGGGAGAACCTCCACTGCAGGACTGATATGGGTTAACATTCAAGGGACACTTGAAATGGCTAGAGAGGTGAGCATGGGCAAGAAAAAATGTGCTCTACTCCTCAGGGTGGCAGAGGGCTGGGCTCTGGAGACCATGTCCAGAAGAAGCTATAGTGAATCATAAAGACATTCTTGTTGTCAGAAGGAACTAACTGAGGACCCAAGAAAGGAGATGGATGCACACTGAGCTAGCAAGGCACATCCCTAATTGGCCCTAGATCAAGGAAGCTATGATAGGAGGTCTAACCTCTGGAAGGGTGGACAAAATGGCCTTAGGCTTGTACAGGCCCTGTAAAGACTTCTTTGGCTAAAGTCAGTAGAGGGACTCTTCTTAAGGACTATGGATAGGCAGGACAAAGTAGGGCTGAGGGATGGATGGCCCAAGGAGAGGCCAAACTGTACCTTTGCTGGTGGGCATGTAATCCTTAGCCTTGTCTTTGCAGTAGTGCAGGCAGCAGGAGAGGATCAGGTCATCATTGTTACCCTGGAAGAAGACAAGTATGAAAAGCACCGCTGGGCAGGAGGGGGCGCCATGCAGAGGCAGAGGTACCTCCAGGGAGTGTCTTGGAGTCTCATTTGGGCATGCTCTGGCTCTGCTTGGCTGAATCTAACTGTCCTCAGTGATACATGGAACAAGAAACTCTCTCCTTCTGGGCCTTGATGGTGGCTACCCCTTGGCTGCCCAGGTTCTTTTACTCCCTCCTTGCAGGAACACTTTTTATAGTGGACCATAGGCTTTCCCTTTTTGCTGAAGATCTCACCAGCTGTCCAGTGATGTCTTCACTTCGGAAGGCGATGGATTCAAGTTCATTGCCACGGCTGGTCAAGGCCCGCAGGCAGGAGTCCCGACTCTCAAATCTCCGTTCGAGGAACTCGATGGATTTCCGGGCCTTTTCTTGTACCACACGGGCATAGCCCCCAGCGCGGTGGTCTGTCTCCTGCCCTTTGGCAAGGCCATCCAGCTCATTGATCACTGATGAGACAGAGTTTACAATCAGCAATTATGCCTGCCTTCACCCTTTGTTCTCAGCCAGGCACCTTCACAGACAATAGAGGCCACCTATCCACACGAGTTTTCCAATGAAACTATGGTAGGATAGGCACTTGTGGGGATAAAAAAGGACCCAAGACTTTTAGCAAGTCTCAGCTCCTATCTGCCTCTTCCTGAGACTCATCTTCCTCCCAGGAAGAACTCAATGAGATTTTTCGGAACTGGCATTTCTTAGTTATAGGATCAAGGTGCCAGTCCTCAGCTATATGGGTCTGAACCACAGCTGTCTAAAAGAGGGTAGGGTTCTATTGTCCACTTTGGCAGAGTACAGGGAAGCCACCAAGGAAGAAGGACAGCCAGACTTACTTGCAAGGGCCCTGGTATTTCATGAAAACATAACCTTGGCACATTACCTCCTTGATACTATACATGTGTGTGCACACTCGTGTGTGTGTGTGTGTGTGTGTGTGTGTGTGTGTGTGTGTGTGTGCGTGCGTGCGTGTGTGTGCGCGCGCGCATGCTAGTACACACACGCCTGTCTGCTTGTCTGTGTGTCTGGGACATGGCTTCATTTTCTGGTGAAGATTCTTTCCAAAATTCCAGCCAAAAGCCTGAGGTCAAGTGGGAAATATGCACTCCTTGGGGGCTTGGGGAGAGTTTGGGGTCTGAGGCCTCTTCTTAGTATAATGATTCATAGCTTGGGGAGTCGGCATGAGCATGCTGTTCCATGGTGAGCCTGGCTGGCACTCACTGTCTGGGTATTCAGAAACATTTTCTGGAAAAGACCCATGAGTACACACACACACACACACACACACACACACACACACACACACACACACACACACACACACACTTTTAGCACCATGAAGCTGCAAGGTCCACACAATGTGTGGCAGTGGTGGATGGGTGGTATGGTACAGCAAACAGAACATCAAACAGGAAAAACTGGTATTCTATCCCAAAATCTGCTTTCCTGCTTCCAAACTAAACAGGCTTCAAAGGGGATGCTTGTTTGTGCTTCTGACCAGGCGGGACTTCTCAATGCTGGGGTCAGACCTAAAGAGCACAGAGCAGGTTAAAGAGCACAAGACACAAGCAGGGAAGGCTGTCAGCTTAACCCTTTGTTGCTCTGTCATAGGGCAGGAGTCCATCAAGAAAAGCATACTTGAACAGGGCTCCCCTTACAGCCCCGAGTACAGGGATCTGCCCAGCTAACACAGGGTCAAAGCGCCTGGCCTATGTGGCTATAATACAGCTGTCAGTTGCTAGTACCCTTAGGGTCATTGACTTTGCTCTGAATGTATCCTCTAGGTTTTCCTATGTTTGCCCCTTTCCTATCAAATCTGGCTTTTTCTACCAAACTTAATCTCTTCAGGGCCAAGGGCCACAGCTCTGATATTCACTGTATTTCTCAGGAACAAAGAGATTAAGCACATAGTAGGAACACAGGCAATGCCAGTGTCTGCTAGCCTAGGAAGGTATAGGAGGTACCTTCTCGGCCTGGGGAGGCAACCTTGAGATGACAGTGAGCTTTCTTGGTTATACCAATTACTGAACAAAAGTACCCAATCTGGCAAAAGTGACCCATTTCTTTTTCCTAACTAAAAACCTCCTGTGAGAAAAGCACAGTGATAAAGCCTGTAAGCCAGTGAGTGCACTTAGTACCCAGAGAGGCAAACAGAAAGCTCAGGGCTGTGTGTGGTTCTGCTGCTGTGCCTTTTGAAGTACAGCAAACCTTCCCTTAGGTCTAAGGATCTGGGTTTAAGAGGTTCTGTCCAGGCCACATGGGGAGGGGGAAGGAAGACAGGGAGGGAGGACTGCTTCAGTGCCAACATTCTCAGGTGGTGCTAACGTGTTTCCCACAACCCCCCAGGGTTGTACAGGCTCTGCAGGGGCGGATGTTTCCTGCCCTTTGTTTCCACCCCCATCTGGCACTAAGACACTTGGGACTGGGAGGGAAGGCCCAATGGAACATCTTGGCATGGATGTCAGAGGTGGCCTGTCAGGCAGACTGCCAGTCTGGTGCCTTTTCCAGAGAACATGGTTCTCGAACTTGCTTCAGAAGGCTGCTGGGAGAGAGGCATTAAAAATCCTGGGCTTTGTAATCATCTTACACAATCCTTGTCCCCCACAGTACAGGCAACAGCTATAGTAGCTATATCAACTATATTTGACAGGCATTCAGATACCAAAGCACAACCCAAGGCTGACCCACCATGAAGCTCCGAGAACTAAGGGTACCCAATAATCTCCAATGAGCACTCCAGCAAGGAAAAGCAGAGATGCTTACCCTCCACCAGTACCAATGGCCCAAGTGGTAGGAAATGAAAGGCGTGAGCCAAAGGTCATGCTCTGGAGGGTTCCTGTCAGTCTGGCCTTAGGGTGACATTGGCCAGAAGAATGTTACCTCGAACCAACAGAATGATCATGAAAAGCTACAAGACAATCAGACCAAAGGCATCTAACCACTTCAAAATCCTCCCAGCCTCCCTGCCAGACCACCCAGCAGCACTGCCGTTATCTGCCAGGGCTGAGTGTTTACCAATAACGGGAACCAGCTTTGCTGTTTTACTGCAAGCTTTATAAGGAAAAAACAAGGGCTGGGCTCATGCAGCCGCTGGTTGCTGGGACACGGGAGTCCATTTGCTCAAGCAGTTTAAGCCATGGATCAGCCATAATAATTTGAACTACTCTGATTAATAAACAATTTTTCTTGCCCCATGCATTCCCTGCAAATCCTGTCTTACGCATGCACAGCCAGGTCAGCCTGCCTGGATGCAGAGGGGGCTGCTGTGTACTTGCAATGATGTTCTGTGCTCCCACCCAGCTCACCGATGAGGGGCACCACCAGGATGTACTTCCTGCTCTCCAGCAGCCGAGCTAGACTGGCCAGGTGGTCAATGAAGCCGTTGGTATCTGGTACAAGGAACAAGGGTCTGATCTCCAGCTCCATCTGCCTCATCTGACTCTGGTCTTCCAAAACAGCCTACAGGGACACAGAATGTGAGGGAGCAAGAGAGTGAGCAGGCGGGTGAGCCAGGGCCCTGACTCAACAGTGTGTAAGCATCCTGCCCCCACATCTCTTCGCCCTCCAGAGGCACAGCCACCCCTTCAGGCCTGAGGAACAGACCCACTGGCTGAGCAAAGTAGCACAATCAAAATCAACATAGACCAAATGGCCCAGGGATGAAGTATCACTAAATTTTGGCTGTTGCTGAGAAAGGACCCTGATAGTAAAAATAAGTTTCTGAAAGGACCATAAGACTAGAAATCAAGGACATAACAAGGGAGTAAGTAACTCAGCTAGGAAAGGGGCTCCACATATTATACAGGCAGTATGCACAAGGGCACTTCTCCATTCAACACTCAGGAATATCAGAACTGATCTTTCTTTCCTTCCTTTCTTCCCTCCCTCCCACCTCTTTTTAAAATAAGACAGGGAATACAGTGTGGTGGCACACACCTTTAATCTCAGCACTTGGGAGGCAGAGGTAGGTGGATCTCTGTGAGTTCAAGGCCAGCCTGGTATACAGTTCCAGGACAGCCAGGACTGTTTCATAGAGAAACTGTCTGAAAAAACAAAACAAAAACAATAATAAAAAAAAATGAAGTTATGACCTACCTCATGTAAAGAGCAACAATCAGAGAGATCATAACTACTACCTACTATCTTTCCTTGCTTTGTACAGTATTTCTTAAATATGGGTCTTTTTTGCTCTGTTTTTTTTTTTTTTTTTTTTTTTTTTTTTTTTTGAGATAGGGTCTCTCTATGTAGTTCTGGTGGTGTCCTGAACTTGATATATATGCTAGGCTGGCCTTGAACTCACAGAGATTTGCCTGCCTCTGCCTCCTGCTGGGATTAAAGGTATACTACCCTCAGCATTTTTGTTCAACTTTTACCCTTTTGCCACAATCCTACTCAAGCAATACCATCATCATATAACCTTTTGTTGTACCCTAGTGCAAACTGAAATGCCATTAAAAAAACAAAAAACCAAAAACCTGAAGTGCCCTACCCCACACTACTCAACAATCACCTCCATCACCATCTTGTCTGTGTATCAGACACCCTCACCCTTAGAAGCTCACAAGCCAGGGACTGTGTGCTACAGGCTTTCACATCTCTGGGAAGCTTTGTGAACATCTAAAAAGCCCAGTGTCCTCTAGACTGAGTCTTACATGGGTGGCAATGGCCTGCTGGGATAAGTTCAGGGTATATTTACAACTACAGAGTATATTATTGTGCTATTTCCTCTGGGGACCATGGCCAGGAAGCAAACTGGTCAGCTAGATCTATCTGCTCTGGCAGATTCTGTGTAGGGAGCTAGCCAGTGGGAAGTCAGAAAAGCAGGTGGGTAAGTCCCAGTCCCCTCACTCCCTCTTATGGTCTTCTGAAACATAGCAACTGCAATGACACAGATCCAGAAACAGCAGAGGAAGTATATGTGCGTGCCAACTGAGATGGGGCCCAGGGTGCTGGGCCTGGCCACCAACAGTCAGCAAAAAGGCTGCTTAGGCTACACTAAGAGTGACAGTAAAACTGAAAGGGCATGCCTTCAGATGATGGGGGTGGCTTTTCGGTGACCTACCAGGGACCTTTCCCTATGAGTAAGTTGTTGCTGCCACTGCCACCACAGTTGGTGAAGACACAGGCCACAGTACAATGGCAGCATGAGAAATGTGGCTCAGAGGCCCAGTCTGCTGAAATACTCCAGTTGATCTCACATCACAAGGGGAAAGTGTCAGCCACCTTCCCAGGCATTTTGGGTCACTGTCCCTCCCCAAGGAGCTGCCAACAGGATAGAAACACACAGTTCTTGGCCTGGGCATTCAGAAGAACAGGAAATGGTTCTGCTTAGGTTCAGCAAATACTCTGCAGCCCTTTTTCATGCCTAGGAGTAACTTTTTTCCAAGCTTCTGTCCTCCATACAACTCTACCAGAATGCTTTCTTGGAGCCCTGGGCTCCAAATCTGTCTTTCTGGGAGAGAGGACATAACACTCTCCCACATGGCTCATGAATGATAGGACACTAGCACCTATAGTGACAGAGGCCTTAGTCTTAAGGAAGCACCACATCTCTGTTTTCCTATTTTGAGAAATGACATGCAGCCTCGGTGAGAGTTCCATTAAGAAAGTCACTGACTACCATTTTTCACACTGGATGAACAATGGGTTCCTAAGACATTGATCATGCCACCTGTATGCTGGTGGTAAGCAGGAAGGCCATTACGTCAGGCAGCCAAGGCAGGCTGGGGGACAAAGTGAATCAATCTACCTGGTATTTGATGACAGGACAGATGTAAAGCCTAGAGTAAGGTTCAAGGAAGCATTAACTTTGAGTACCTGGAGCTCGGTCCATAGCCAGAAAGGTGGACTAGCCATAGCCTCTCAGAGAGGTTGCAGATGGTTCCCTGGGAATGGGACAGGGCCAAGCTGCGTGTGGTGGTCAAAGCTGGGCTGCCCTCATCCGGTCCCAGGGACGCCTGCAGACAACTTCCCCTAACCTGGCTCTGCCCAGTGAGTCACCACACAACTGCTTCCTGTTCCCCACATGCCCTCATGGAGTCTCAGGAGATTCGACAAAGTTGCTGCCTCTTTTCCTAGGGTACCAGTGGGCTTGGTAGGTGAGGGGAGCCATACCTGGGTCACAAGATTAGTTCAGCACCAATAAAAAGAATGGTAGATCAAGAAGGTTTAGGAGTCAGGCTCTCTGCTCTGGGTGTCTGTTTCCGGCCCTTTCTGAGTGGTGCTGTATGTGTTTAGCATTTGCCCTCCCAACTTTTCCAGATTTTACCCGTCAGATTCCTGGCAGCTGTGCACGGCGCCTGTGCCGGCTGTCACGTCCCATTCTGATCTCTGGGTCGCACGGTGAGAGAAGGACACAGGATGCGCAGGGAGTGAAAAAGTGATGTCGATGGGGAGAGTGCCAAGTCCCCACTCACAGCCATGGGACGCTCAGGGAGAAGGGGAAACATGCTGCTGTGGAGTTCAGAGGCCGGTAGTGAGATTTATTTTTGTTTGTATGAATAAAAAGCTGCAGAAGCCTCTGGTGGGAGTGAGGGGGGTGCAACTGGAATGCTGAGATTCAGACCGATCAGCCTGGCCTGGAGTCAAGTGTGCTGACCCGGAAGGAGAGTTCCACAGGAGCCCTCTGACTATAGCTCAGCCTAGGCCACACTGGTTCTCAGTGCGCTGGGAACCTGAGGAAAGTGAATGCACTCCAAGGTGGGTGTGGTGGCAGAAAGAAGGACCAAGAGTTCAAGATCAACCTTGGCAGGGGACCTTGTCTAAAAACAAACAAACAACAAACATAAAAAATAAAACAAAAACAAGCAAACACATAAGCAAGTACAAAAGGGTCCTTTAAAAAATTTCAAAAGAGGCCTCATCCTCCCTGGAGAGTGGATGGGGAATGGGATGGGGGTGTGTGTGTCTGTGGTGGGGATGGGAGGGAAAGGAAACTGGGGTCGATATGTAAAATAGAAAGTATTAAATAAAAAATTTTTTTCAAAAGTAGATACTCTAAACCATATGTATGGCAATAAGGACCATGTTGGCATAAAGTATGCAAGAAAGAAATAATTTCAGTTTGGAAAAAGTGCTAAGCATCCAGCTTCCTGGAGCACAATGACAGACTACTGAGACACAGTATGCAATAGCTAAAGAAGCTGATGGGCTGTATCTCTAGGAAGGCTCTTTTACAAGTTAAGTTCCTTCTAAAAGTGAACATGATTTTATAATGCTAACCCACTGGAAATTGAGACATAAAATTACAGTGGGGGTGGGGGTGGTATGGGGGTGGGGGTGGTGGTGGCAGCTGCAGAGGCAGGGGTGCAGCCTTTAATCCCAGCTCTCAGGAGGCAGAGGCAGGTGGATCTCTGAGTATGAGTTCCAGGACAGCCAGGACTGTTACACAGAGAAACCCAGTCTCAAACAAACAAATAATGCTACTGGCTGTCATAGAAGGGGTACAACAGATCAGGAGAACAGGTCAGACCAGGCAGAGACTTTCCTAAGTTCTTCTACTTGGGAGATCCATACAGTGTGGCTGCTTCCTTTCCATCAAAGGGCGATGGAATCATGTGTGGCTTTGTGGTCTTCATTACTCTGAAGACATAGTAATGCCATTACCAGAAATGAGGGTTTTAGAACACAGCAAACTTTTACATTCACCTTGCATGTAAGGGTACCTTACTTGGTGCCTGACACACATTAGTTACAACAAGGACAGTTTTTAGTCTTCTTGTACAACTCTCTTTTATATTATGTGCATCTGAGTGACCATCAAGGACACCAGTAACTGGGAATTGGGAGGGGAAGCACAAGAGTATTTATTTCTTTTTAAGAACTTATTTTTATTATTTTCAACTGTGTGTGTGCATGTATATGCATGTGTGCAGATGCCTATAGGGGCCACAGGTGTTGGATACCCTGGAGCTGGAGTTATAGAGGGTTGTGAGCCTGTGGTTGTTGGTAACGAAACTCTGATCCTCTGGAGAGGAGTTAAATGCTCTTAGCTTCTGAACCATCTATCTAGTTTCAGCAGTATTAATTTTTATTGTGAGACTAAACAGCAGTTGGGTACATTGGTACGTGTATGTAGTCCCAACTACCTGAGAAACTGAGTCAAGAGATCACTTGAACCCATTCATGAGTTCAAGGCTAGCCTGAATAGTGCAGTGAGACTCTCTCTCTCTTTCCTTTTTGGTGTTTGTATGTGCCCATGTGGCATATATATGTGAGTTTATGTATACTTGTGCCCATGCATGTGTATACAAAGTCCACAGTAAGACATCCAGGTATCCTCTATGGTTTTCCACTTTGTATGGAAAGACAGGGTCTCTCTAAAGTGGAAATTTGATGTTTCAGGAAGGCTGGCTAGCTGGCAGACTCCCAGGTTCCATCTGATTTGGCTTTCCCCCCATGCTAGGGTTACAGGCACACACAGCTATGTCCTGCTTTTTACATGGATACAGAGCAAGAACTTTACCCAGAGAGTTATCTCTGCAGCCCCGACACCTTTTCTTTTAAGAAAAAAAAAAAAAGATATTTCTGATTTTCATTATTTATTTTCTAGACAGGGTTTCTTCTCTTTCCTTATCTCTCCCCGCCCCTCAAGATAGAGTTTCTCTGTATTGCTTTGGAGGCTGACCTGGAACTAGCTCTACAGACCAGGCTGGCCTCAAACTCACAGAGCTCTGCCTGCCTCTGCCTCCTGAGGGTTGGGATTAAAGGCCTGTGCCACCAACGCCCGGCTTTAGACAGGGTTTCTTTGTGTAGCCTTGAGTGTCCTAGAACTAGCTGTGTAGATCAGGCTGGCCTCCAACTCAGGAGTTCCACCTGCCTCTGCCTCCTCAGTGCTTGGATTAAAGGCATGTGCCCCACCTGGCAATATTTGTTAATTATTTAAAATGTGTGTGCATACATGTGTGCCTGTGTGAGCTTATGTGCACCACATGCGTGCAGGTTTCTGAAGAGGCCAGACGAGGGTGTCAGGATCTCTGAAACCGGAGTTAAAGGCAGTTAGTTGTGAAGCACTATAGGGTTGCTGAAATCTAAACCCAGGTCCTCTACAAGAGCAGTACTCCTCCCCCACTTTGAGACAGGGGTTCTCTGTGACCCTGGCTGTCCTGAACTCACTCTATAGACCAGGCTGGTGTAGAACTGAGAGATATACCTGACTCTGCCTCCTGAGTGCTGGGACAAAAAAGCATGCACCACCCACCACCCCCAACTGAGCAGTACTCTTAATTGTTGAACAATGTCTGTTTCACAATGGGCTTCACTATGTTGCTCAAATTTGTCTCAACCTTATGATCTCTCACCTCAGCTTTCTGAGTAATAGGTAGGAATTACAAGTATACTCAATTGTGCCTAGCAATACTATTTTTCAGAACTACCTGGACTGTAAATGAAAAAAAAAAAAAAAAAAAGGAAAAAGAAAAAAAAATTAAGCATGGTGAGATAATCACTGGCAGAAACCAAAGGTAACAGATAATACACTAGCTATTGAAATCGAGAGAACTTCCCTGAGAGGCTCGTAGATTTCCTTTTCTGGTTGTCCAAAAGCACCACAGGCATAAACAGATGCCTAAGCCATGTTCATAATGCAGCACTTGGAACGGGGAAGAGTCTATGAGGACTCTCCTGAGCTTGAAGCAGGCCTCAAAAACAATATACAAGTAGAAAAACAAAGAAAAAAGAAGTGTTGCCAGGCGGTGGTGGCACACGCCTTTAATCCCAGCACTTGGGAGACAGAAGCAGGTGGATCTCTGTGAGTTTGAGACCAGCCTGGTCTACAAGAGCTCGCACCAAGACAGCCTCCAAAACCACAGAGAAACCCTGTCTCAAAACAAACAAACAAACAAAAAAGTGTATTTTCATTTTTTGGTTTTTGTTTTTTGAGACAGGGTTTCTGTGTAGTTTTGTAAACCAGGTTGGCCTTGAACTCTCAGAGATCTGCCTGTTTCTCTGCCTCCTGAGTGCGGTATTGAAGGCGTGTGCCACCACTGTCAGGCTTATACTTGCTTTTTAAAAAATAAATTATGATGACTTATTTGCTTGAGACTCAGTAATAGGGTCTCTGCAGGATGTGGTGGCATATACCTTTAATCCCAGCACTCAAGAGGCAGAGAGGCAGGCAGATGTCTGTGAGTTCAAGGCCAGCCTGGTCTACACAGGACTACATAGTGAGACCCTGTTTCAAAATAAATATAAACAAACAGAGTCTCTCTGTTGTTTAGGCTAGTCTTGAGATATTGAGTTCAATTTACTTTCCCACCTGAGCCTCTAAATAGCAGGGATTACAGGGACATCAAAATTAAACATAAGGCTCATAGGGTCTAATTATTATAGGAGCTCAGTGAACTCAATCCCATAGTCTCATCATCTAAATAATACTTTAAAGAAAACATGGATGAGTTAAAATCTTTTAAGTAAAATTTCTTTATATGAATATATCTTTTGCCTGTATGAATGGGCTGTGTACCACATGCATGTACAGTGCTCTTGGAGGCTGTAAAAGGGTGTCAGATCCCCTGGAAGTAGAGTTACAAACAGTTGTAAACTGTCATGTGGGTACTGACTGGGAATGGAGCCCCCATCCTCTTGAAGAGCAGCCAGTGCTCTTACTGCTGAACCATTGCTCTAAATCCTAAATTTTAATAAATAACTCTTGTTCTTAAAAAGCCAAAGAAATATATAATCTCTCTTGTGGAGAATTAATGGGCTAAGCGTGGTACTTCTGAGCTTGCTATAAGCATCTGTCTAAAGGTGTTTCAGTCAAATGTTTGACCATTCTGGCATTCTAGGGTAAATCAGGATCCTGTGGATGCTTCGGTAGCCAATAAGGTGGCAGCAACTGGAGCTAGCTGGTGATGCAGCACCATGTTATGCAGAGAGGATGAAGTAGGCCTGGGCGGTGCCCAGCTCTACAGATTGATGTGCTTTCTTGCCCAGGGGTGAACGTGTCCCTGGACTGGTAGTATATTGGCTCCCACACTGTCTCCGACAGCTAGGAGCCAGGGCTGAATGTCTGCCTTCCGCTAGCTTCCATACAGGTGTATGTGTGGGTGTGGGGTGCTCTGTGCATACCCCATTGTTCCACAGTGCCTCCCCCCCCCCTGCACTGGCTGGGTGGCAGTATGGTGAATGGACTGTGGCTATATTTAGAGTGAAACTCCTGGGGCTTCCACAAAGGAGTGACTGCATCTTCAGGAGGGTGGGTGGGCGGGAAGGCGACAGGCAAGTGAAGCTATTTTCAGAACACATGTCATTGCTGGCTACAGAGCAAGACTGTGGCCATAATGCAGTGGGAAACAATAGCTGTGGCCAGAGGAAGAGCCTGTTATGTTTCAGGTGGGATGTTTGCAACTGCTCAGGAAACCTGACCCCGCCCAACAGCAGCACAAATCACAGGAGAGCCTCATGGAATCAGGAGAGGAGGCAGAGATTCATAGGGCCAGAACAGTATGAGGTGCCAATAGGCCATGCCTCGTGCCTGGAGGAGGATTTTCAGTGACTGCTTGGCCCTGCACGCCTGGTTAGGAATGAAACCCTTCTGACCAAGTTCTCAGACCAACCATGTACCTTGCTAAGGACTCTGGACATCTCCCAAGAATGGAAGTACAAATAAAAACACAGGCTGAAAGCAGTGAGGTAGACAGGACTAGTACAGTAGGTAGCACCACCATAGGCAACAAGGCAAAGCCTGGGCCAAGCCAGAGCGTGTGGTCTCAAGGCCCTGGGTGGGTGGACTTGGCACCCCTCAATATCTAAAGGCCTGCCTGGGCTCTGTAGTTCCAGCTGCACAGGCCATGAGAGCTCCCCACACCCCTTTTCTGACCTCTAATCGGCCCCATTCACCAGCCTCTTTGCAGTGCCGGAAGCAGGGAGGGACAGACTGCAGAAGGAGGCCAGGCCTCACCTCCCCCATCTCCACAGATGAGCTCAAGGCCCAAGGGTCTATGTGGGAGCAGGGAAGTGGAGGTGTGGGCTACAGCCCCAGATCACACTTGGACTTTATAGCCATCCTGGGGTGAGGGGGCTTTTGTTCAACCCATCTTCATATCCCCTTCCCCAAACATGTGTGGTTCCTGTTTTGTTGCATCTGTAAAAGGCACTGGGAGCTGGGGACCTGCCTTACACCTCTCGGTTAACACCCTGGAGACTGATGGAGTTCAGAGCAGTGTAATTTACAGCCCATCTCTCCGATCTTAATTCACTGGATGCTCCTTTCTTCCTTATTGTATTAGTGTGACCAAGGTACCTGCCAACAATAATGGTCTCTCTAGCTAGGAGACTCTCCCCTACTCCCAGGACAATTTATACCTTTTCCTTGGGATTTTCCCCCTTAAATTAAACAAAAAGAGGAAAAATAGAGAAGGTTAACATGGGTTTGAAGCACTGAGGCCCCGTGGTTCTGGGCAGAGAGCCAATGGCCTGAGGGCACACACATGTGTGTGCTCTCCCAGAAGGGCCTTCACCGGCCCTGTTTTACAGCTACCTCGGCACAGACTCCAGGGTTCACGCATATGGCCAGACAGATGTGTCTGGCTTACGTTCAAGGCTGGAAAATGAAGAATTATGGAAGTGAAGGGCCCCGGGCATTAAAGAGAAGGGGGAGGTAAAAGGGGGAATTTTTCCTCTGCTGAGAAATCCTCCTGTGGCTATGGGGCTGGAGGAAGGAGGTTGACAGGAGGCAGGGCCGCCAGCAGCAGTGCATGTGGGGCCTGTTCTTAAAGGGGCCAAAGCAACCTCCTCTGAACAGAACTATGGGATGCAATCAGTGGCCCTGGAAGTTAGGTCTTACATTACATCTCCAGTTATTAGGGCTGTGTACAGCTTGCATGGTTAACCAGACAATGTACTCTGGTCAAAGATGGAGTGGCTACGGCATGTGTTATTGTATCATCTTCCTCCCTTTCAGGAGGGTCTCACTATGTAGCTTGACCTGCATACTTCAGGCTCATTGCAGAGTTCAGCTCTGACCTTGAACTTGTAATCTTCCTGCCTAAGCCTCTTGAGCATCAATACATGAAGTATTACCCTGGCTTATTTGTATCTGATCTTCAAAAACAACTTCCTATTTATTTATTTAGTCTGGTGGAGGGAGTAGTTACATGTGTCACAGCATGTATAAGAAGTCAGAAGACAACTTTGACGAGTCAGTTCTCTCCTACCATATGAATGCTGTGAATTGAACTCTGATTATGATGCTTGGTAGAGAATGCCTTTACCTGCTAAGCCATCTTGCCAGCCCTGTATTTGATCCTTTTTGTTTTGAGATATAGTCTCACTATGTAGCTCTGGCTGTCTTGGAGTTTGCTTTGCAGACCAAACTTGTCTTAAATGTAAGAGATCTGCCTGCTTCTGCCTTCTGAGTCCTGGGATTAAAGGCATGAGCCGCCACCCAGTTAATACTTGATTTTTTAAAAAAATATTTATATATGTATTTTTTTTTAGTCCTTTATATGCCTGCAGGCCAGAAGAGGGCATCAGACCTTATTATAGATGGTTATGAGCTGTCATGTGTTGCTGGGAGTTGAATTCAGGTCCTCTGGGAGAGCAGTCAGTGCTTTTAACTGCTGAGCCAGCTCTCTAGACCCAATACTGGATCTTTTAAAAGACCTCACTCACAAGCCAAATCACTTGTTTAAATAATAGCTTCTCCCAGAGCTGTGGTGGCACATTCCTTTAATCTTAGCTCTCAGGAGTCAGAGGCAGGTAGATCTCCTGAATTTGAGGCCAGCCTGGTTCACAATGTGAGTTCCAGGACAGCCAGGGCTATACAGAGGAACCCTGTCTCAAAAACAAAAACAAAAACAAAAACAAAACAAAACAAACCAAAACCAAAAGAAGAGCTTCTCCACTACATGGCTGCTCTGAAATGTTCCCCCGCCCCTACTTTTGTGCATCCCAGCCATCAGGTGATTCAATGCTCAATACCATTTGCTAAACTGAGATGAGTACATGCTCTCTAATTCCTAGGAATTCACAATACAGTGAGGGAAAAGGTCCACAAATAACTGTAATGCGAGACATGATAGCAGTCCCACAAATAAAGTATAAATCAACACTGCAGGAACCCTAGAGCAGAGAGACCAATTCCTCCTGGGAAAGATCAGGGAAGGCTTCTCTGGGGAGGAGTTTCATTGGGAAATGCAGAGAAAATAGAATTTCAATAGGTAACAGGAAATGTAGAACAGAAAAAGAGCCCTTTGGATTGAGAGACAGACTCAACAAATATCTAAAAGTGGGAAAGGGCAAGGTGGGTGTAGGGCAGTAAGCAGAAAGGAGGGTTAGTATTGCTATCTGAGCAGGAGTCTTAATGCCCAGACAGGCACTTTTTATACACTGTTGCTCATCCGGAGAAGTCCAGCAACTATAAGACAGGTGCTGTGTCAAGTATTCCTTTTACAGATTCAGAAACAGGTTCAGAGAAGTCAATCTCTCCCAGTGTCTAATAGCTAACAACAGCTCATGGGGAGTGTGTTAATGGGAAAGAAAGTAGGAAAAACACACTGGGAGCAGACTGGAAGCCTAAAATGTCATTAGGAGGAATTACACTTTATTTCACTAGCCAAGCAAAGGCACTGATGATTTCGAGCAGGGGAATGGCTCTATGGAAAAAGAACTGAGCTCATGGTAAGGTTGGAGCCTGGTGGCCAGACTGAGTACTATGTTAAGTCCAAGAAGGGCCATTCACAGATTATAAAGTCAGTGGCACCCTCTGGAGTTATGCAAAGCAGGGGCCCTAGTTGCTATGGTTCAACAAGTCCCTGAACTAAGGTAGCAGTAGCAATGGACCTAGAAGAGGAGGAGTGAATGGACAGGATATGATAAGAAATTGGACAGCAGGGGTAAAAGGTCATGGTAGAATTTAAAATGATGTTCTACTTGCTACCATCAATGAAGTCAACAAGAAATTTCCGTTAAATACAAATTCAGGGGGCTGGAGAGATGGCTCAGAGGTTAAGAGCACCGGCTGCTCTTCCAGAAGTCCTGAGTTCAATTCCCAGCAACTACATGGTGGCTCATAACCATCTATAATGATATTTGATGCCTTATTTTGGCTTACAGGCACACACACATGCAGGCAGAACACTGTATATATAATAAATAAATCTGAAAAAAAGTATCAATTCAGCTTGCTAGACTTAAAAAACAATAGAAAAAATGGTCAAGTTAAAAAAAAATGGCAGAGGAAGCTGAGAAAGTAGTTCTGACTAGCAAAAAAGACAACAGTACATACAATGTGTTAACAGGAAGCTGGAGGAAAGAGGCTTATGAACCCAAAGCTATACAGAAATTAACTATAATGGGGACTAAGTTTTGGAGGCTTCCTTCCTTCCTTCTTTCCTTCCTTCCTTCCTTCGTCCTTCCCATCCCCCCCCAACCCCCTCTCTCTTTCTTGGTGAGTGGTTTTATGTAGCTCAGGCTGGCCTTGAACTTGGTTTGTAGCCAGGATGGCTTTCAACTCCTACCTATCTCCACATCCCATGTACTCACACTACCATGAACAGCAGAACCAAATATGGTAAAAACAGGTCCTAGGTGATTTCTGGCAGTAATTTCTTTAACAGCTGGACTGACAGTCAAGACATGGAGGTGATAACTAGAGGTGGGACTTTTGTGAAGACTGATGGTGAGAAAGAAAAGGGCAGGAAGGGATACTTGAAGATGATGCTGTTCTTTGGGCCACAAAGAAGTTTACAGTCAGACCCATGGGAGGCTTGTGTAGGTGGCCATGTTACAACAGACAGGCATGTAGAAGTATATTATATGCTGGATCCTAGTAGCAGGACATGTGTATGACTAAAGGACCAGCTCCAACTGTTATCATTCCTGTCCTGGGGCAGGGTAATGAGACTAATCTCAGACAAAGGGACCACTTGTGGGCTAAGAACGTTAGAGGCAGTGTCTCATGCAAGCCTCTGGGACAGTGAGAGGGAGGTACCATCATTCTACTTTGCAGATGAAGAAACAGGTTCTTCAAAGTTAAATAATTCTCTCAGTGTTATAAGGCTAGGTAAATGTCAGCCCCTGAATTATACCAAGTTTGCTTGGCTTTCTGCACTAAACCATATTTTTAAGAGAAGATCAGTATGCCAAGAGTGTTGATGCTTGCTCTTGAATACAGAGGCAAGTGAACTCTGTGAATTTAAGGCCATCCTGATATACACAGTGAGTTCCAGGCCAGACAGAGCTACACAGTCTCAAAATGGAGAGAAAGAGGAATGGGGTGGGGAAAGCTGAGAAAGGGATGGATGGAAGAGAGAAAGAGGGGAAGGAGGGAGATGAGAGGTGCATCTGAAGAGACATAAAGAAACACAGGCCTTTAATCCCAGAGTTTGGGAGGCAGAGGCAGGCGGATCTCTGTGAGTTCGAGGCCAGACTGGTCTACAAAGAGTTCCAGGACAGCCAGAGCTGTTAGACAAGAGAATTCTTGTCTCAAAAATCAAAACAAAACAAACAAAAACAAAACAAAACAAAACAAAAAATCCCAAAAAACAAAACAAAACAAAAAAAGGACACATGCTACATGCTTAGAAAGGCAAGGAGGCAAGGAGAGTGGTTTAGTGCTCCTCTATGCACAGTCTATAAAGGAGCACAGCTTGCTTGGAGAGTAAGTAATCAGTACAAGGAGATAGATCTGGGAAAACCATAGAGAAAAACTTGCTAGAAATGAAGGTTTGAGCTTCCAGGAGGGTTGACAGTGGGGTAACTCCTGAATGTAGATTTGGTAGCTTCTCCCTCTATGGGAGATGTGAAAAGTACTCTGTTCAAATGGGGCTCTCCCATTACCTTGGGAACCCAGGTAAGTAGCCTGGGGCCATGGCATCCTAATCCCACAAAAGAATGTCCTCCATGAATATCTACATATGGGGAAGAAACTCTGAGTCCTTTAAGTTGCATGAAAGATTATATGTGGGTGTTGACAGAGTCTCACAGGAAAGAAAAGTGATGTTCATCAACATTGAGAAGATTCTGTCCTGCCTTAGAACTCACAATGAGGATGCACAGTTTGAGTGCAAAGATGGAGCATAACAACAGATGCCCTGCCACTCCCTGCTCACATCATTTTATGATTTGTATAGCTACACCCTCAATGGCAATCAGCTTCTCCAGTTAGGATTCACCTGGATCTTTTCCTGGCGACGCTGCTGCTCAGCTATCTTCCTTGCTAGAGCCAGCTTCTTGGCCCGAAGTTCCCTGATATCATCCTCGCCCCCACTGCCTTCAGCCTCTGAATCTTCCTCAAAGTCTTCAATCACCACATCTTCTTCCTTGGGATAAAGACACAGACAAAGGTTAAGAGGAGATGGTGAGCTATGGTACTTAATGGGTCCATCCTCTTCCTTTAGCCCCTACCCCCATGCTGATGGGGAACACTCCTTGCTAAGGGTTCCCTGGAATGTGTTTGCAGAAAAGCTGTCACTCTTTCCCTTAAATTGTGTCCTTACATGCTAGAGCTTTTTCTTACTCGATCCTACGACACTCATAATCACACATATTGACTTGCATGCTTGTGTTCACACTTCTTTGTTTTCCCTATACACACTCAAACACAAACCTGGGCCTGTTTTCATTTTGAAAGTATAAATGATTCAAACGGTAAACAATAGAGAAAGCTGAATAATAATCTGATAGGAATCAACTCTGGCCAACAACTGGGAGCTAAGCAAGGAAGCTCTCTTGCTCCAGACAGCATCAAGACCTTGCCCTGATTTCTTTTTAAGACCACAGCCTGGTAATGTGGGGACTTCTGGACCCCATTAAAAAACTCACATAACATAGCCTTGCTTAGCTGCCCTCCAAGGGCCTAGGCAGAATAAGGAGGAGGTGGCTGGCTAGCTTATGGAGCCTCCTTGCCAGGCTGATGGAGCCTTCCCCAGGGATGGCACTTCCTCACTTGCAGACTCAGTTCTCAGCAGCCACTGCTCCCCGGGTGGTCCAAGCTCCATTTCTCACTCTCTCTCTTTTGGCCTTGGTCAGGAGAGAACATACAGCTGCCCAAGAGAGCTTCCTTTGAAGGATGGGGCTAGTAGGGGAACACAGCATAGGAGCTGATTCAACAGAAGGAAGATTCCTGTAATTCTAACAGAATGATAATGATGACTACACTTAGTTACTCAGTGCTTTTTATGGGTTACATACAGGGATATGTGTTTTTCATACATTAATTCTTTTAATTCTCATAATTACACACAGCTATTACCATCTGAGCTTTATTTATTTCTTATTTTTAGTTTTTCAAGACAGGGTTTCTCTGTGTAGCTCTGGCTGTCCTAGAACTAACTCTGTAGACCAGGTTAGCTGAGAACTCACAGAGATATGCCTGCCTCTGTCTCCCGAGTGCTGAGATTAAAGGTGTGCAGCATCACCACTGCCCATCCATGCTTTAGAAATGGAGATGTTTAGAGTGAAACGGCATGCTCAGAGTCTCAAAAGTGGCAGGAAGCAGGGCAGGATTAAAATTCAAGTGAGTCTGACACCTGTCTGCTCTGACCAATCATAACAAAGAGCATGCAGGGCGGGTTCTGAATCAAGGGAGCAAACACAGATCCAGCTCTTAACTTAATGGCTGAGCTTTGTTAGGCCTGGACCTATTAAGGACCTAAGACTGGGATTCTCTTGGTGAAAAGTAGTTAAGCACAGGTAAGGTGATGAGAAAAAGGGATCTAGGGAAGATGATGGCTTCCCTAAGAACTACAAATTGTCCTGTTACAAAGAAAGATGACTAAGGACACCCCATCACCACCATATACCTCTTCCAGTTAGGCTGCAGTATGCGGAGATGAGAGCTAAGGATAGAATCTGTCACTGCCCTGAGAGGTCTGAAGGGGTGTAGGGCACTGTCCACAGGCACAATTTATTTGCCAATACCATGGGAAGGAAGAAGACTTCACATCTACCTCCTTGCTCACAGGTTTAACCTGGAAAGGAGCAAGTGAAACAAGATGCCTGCTGGCCCACAGAGGAAGAGTGTACTTGCCTGCTTTCACCAGGGATGGACAGTTAGCACTGGTTTAGAGTGAACAGGACTGAGGTCAAAGGAGGGTCACAGAAGCTTGTCTGAGGTTTGCTTAACTCTCATAGCAAACGAGGAAGTGCAGGGTTATGAAATGACACAGAATAGGGTAAGTAGGGTTTCCCAGGGACCACTGACATAAAGGAACCCAGGAGACTCGTGGGAAAAGGAAGAAGTGGGCAGCCTGGTATGGGTCACGAACCTTTGCCTGGTCACTGAGTCTCAGAAGCAGAGCAGTGTGGCACAACTAGATCTGGCACCAGAGGTAGCCTGCTCCTTCTAGGGTGCCTCTTTGCCTAGATAGGTTTGTGCTGCCAGTTCTACTGTTCAGAGACATCTCTTATAGTCATGCTGGAGATCTGGCTTTGCTCAACCTCTACTGCCTACTTTAGCCTTCCAGGGTGGGTGATATAAAGGAAAGAGGCACTGGCACCATGGTCCTGTGTGTCCCACACTGTGTTAAAGGCTGGAAGGGCACTGTTCTGCCTGGTAAGGTTTGGACACCCCAGTGGCTTTGGCAATTCTACTCTCTCCTCCCATGCTGACAGCTCATTCTTTCCTGTATTCCCTTCCCAGGTTTCATCTGGAGAGTCTGGAATTGTGGGCTTAGCTATAGCCCTGGAACCACCTCTGTCCTGGAAGCTGAGCCCTGTGTCATCAGGCATGGGGTGGAGTTCTCCAGCTATCCTAATGAAGTCAGGCCAAGACTGCTTCTCTGAAGACTCTGTTCCAAAGGTGGCCACTCTATCACTGCCTGACATCCTAAACGACAGCTTCCAGCTGACATCTGGCTTCCTTGGCCTGTTGCTGATTTCATCCCTGTACCCCGCCCTGTTCCACCGGGCGCTTGAGACTGCTGCGGGCCAAATGACTGTGTTGGCCTATGGGTGACCTGGCCTCTGGCTAGAATTGCTTCCGTTCCTTCCCTCCATCCCATGTTTCTTTCTACCTAAGGCCTCTGTCTTTAATACCATGGGGTAAAAAGAAGGAAAGAGCCAACCTTCAGGCAAAAGTGAGATGTGTATATGTACCCAGACAGAGGTACCCACACCCAGACAAACAGTGATGCTAAATACACACATGCTCCATTTCCACCACATAGTCACATTTACTCAGAACCCACAGACCGCAGGAGAGCTGGCAGCAATGTTCATTTAAACTGACACACAAACTGGGCACATGCAGATGACCACC
Organism: Cricetiscus sungorus; assembly: GCA_030556225.1. Taxonomy (NCBI): domain Eukaryota; kingdom Metazoa; phylum Chordata; class Mammalia; order Rodentia; family Cricetidae; genus Cricetiscus; species Cricetiscus sungorus. The sequence continues at coordinate 52,923,318 of JANBXA010000069.1, read as the reverse complement.
AAAGATCATCTCCAGAAAGACATACATGGACACTAGGATGACTGCCAAGGAGGTCTGCATGGGTGGGTACATAGGTGTGTACATGCATACACAGACAGACAGACAGACAGACAGACAGACAGACAGACAGACAGACAGACACCACACACACACACACACACACACACACACACACACACACACACGAGAATGAGTCTGGAGTGAAGCAAGGGCCACAGGAAAAACCAAGGGCAAACAAACAAGAGAATTCCTTAATCACATCAGGATGTGCAGGAGGGAGGGAGTAAGAGAGGGAGAGCAGGCATCGGGGGTGGGGTGGGGGGTAATTTTTCCATACAGGGCCAGCAATGTCAGCTCTTCCTGTACGTGAGCCTGAGGCTGGAGTTCAGGCCTGTGTTGTGCTGAGCTCCACACATCTATAAACTTGATCCTCAGTCTGAACCCTAACACCCCACTCTCTCTACTGCCTTTCCTAAGCTTCCAGAGCTGAACATTATTAAACTTTTTCCTCCAATGCAACATTAAAAAGAAGCATCTGGAACTCGTAGATGAAGGCACTGGGGTGGACTGGCAGGAAGGGGCACCAGCAGAGTGAACTCTTGAGAAGTCAGCTGTCTTGTCAACAGACACCGAACTAAGAGGCTATAAATAACCCCAAGGAGAAGCTCCAGCCTGGGCATCAGGGCATGGGGGAAGGGGAGCCTTCCCTCTGCCATAGCGGGCTCTTCCCGCATAGTACCTCATCTTCCAGTTGTTTTCCCTCTTGGCTTCCCATTTCCTTTCCCATGGTGTCTGGGACGGGTGCCACTGACACATATTTTCCACCCTTGAATGCCAGCAGAGGCTCTTCTTGTCCACAAAGGGCTTCCAGAAAATACTTCAGCACTGTGACCCTTTTGCAGTCAGCTGCAATAACCTACAGGGCGAGAGGGAGAAAAGAAAAACAGCATTTTCTGAGAGGGAGGATGAAGACGAGAGACAATGTTAGCTGCAGGGCACATGAGAATTGTGTCAAAGTTACTGGGGAGGGAGGTAGCATGAGCAACTAGAGTGTGCATGTGTATGGAGGCAAGCGAGGACCAAGGTCTCCTGAAGGAAGGAAGTCACCAGGGCTTTGCTCAGGTCACCCCTAGGGCAGCAGACAACCTCAAGACCAACGCCAGGTGCCCTCAGGGCTTTCGATTGTCTTTTACTAAAGTTCTGTTATGAAAAAAACAACAAAACATAAAATAATTTTTCTAAGTTTGGAACAGCAGTTAACAGGATGAGGAATGGATTGTTGCAGGCTGGCTGTCACAGAACATGGCTTTCTAGCACCCCTGGTGCCCCATCTCCAGACGCCCTCCAGGACAACTTGCAGACTGAAAGATAGGCTTTCTTGGCTGTTTCACTCAGTCAAGTCATTCTGAACTCACCTAGATGGAACCTGCCTCATTTAAGAACTGGGCAGGAGAGGAGATTGGGCAGAATAGGTGAGTTCACCAAAGCTCTGCACTCCAGAACTCATATGAATTGCCCCCATGTTGCTACAGCAGCACACATGACAGTGCTGTCAGAGAAGGTATGGTTGATTTAGCTGAGATGTGATGACTTATTCTCAGCAACTGTCACATTTGTAAAGACAAAGAAGTGTCCACACTCACTTAGACTGCAAGGCCACATGTGCATGCCTTCACTTCTACCTGTACCTGTGTTGCAAGCACTGTACTCCTTCTGACTATCTGGTGCCCTCTTCTCTGAGTCTCTGGCTTCTGTTCTTGTCTACTGACTAGATAGATGTTCATCACCAAAGAGGTCCCTGGCTCAATGTGCATCTAAGTAGCAGAGGGATATTTCTACACTATAATAGAAAGATAACATACAGAGGGTATCCCTTTTACCATCAGTGATTCCAGGACAAACTAAACAATGGAGACCCACTTTTAAAATTTTATGTTATGTGTTTAAACATGAATGCTTGAAACTGCATTCATGTTTATACAACACATACATGACTGGTGCTCAAGGGATCTAGAGGGCAGTGTCAGATACCCTGCAACTAGAGTTACAGATGGTTGTGAGCTGCCATGTAGATGCTGAGGATGTAACCCAGGTCCTCTGGAAGAGTAGACAGTGTTCTTACCTGACGAGTCAAAACTCCAGCCCCACCCACCCCAGACCTATTTTTAAACCTCATTTGTGAATGTGAAAGGACAGGTAAAGGACTGTTGTGGAGACTGGACTCTCTAGGCTCATCATTTCACTGTTGCACATGCCAGCTCCTCCATTCAGAAGGTAAACCCTCTAGTGCCAAAGATCACATTTTGTACTCCTCGTGCTCCCCTGGCAGGGTGCTATGAGAATAAAATGGGCATACAATAGGCTCATGGGAAAAGACTGGTAGGCACAGAGAAACTCACTGGAGACCACAGTGAGTGATGATACAGGATGATCTATGTCTTCCAAGACAAGGTGGAATGAGTCACCACTCTGGCATGTGGCTGGCCAGAGAGACTGCCTGCATAATAGTCATCCGTGCCACAACTTCATTCTCTGCCATCTTCTTCCCTACTCACATGCCACTCACCTATGGCTATTGCCACCAGAGGATAGGATATTAGGCTGAGTGTCCAACCACCTCCAGTTAAGAGGGTTCCCTGAAGAGGCTTAGACTCTCTTGAGCTTAAGGGGCCCGATCTTGGATACCTCCTTGAAGGTTCTGCCTTGGGCCAGGGCAGGTAACCATGGTTCCATCTTGTGTATTCAAACATGTGATGAGAAAGGCTACAAATACAGAAGCAGGGGCTAGAAGGCATTAAAGAACAGAGCTGAAATGAGTAATAGCCTGGCAGGCAGCACGCACAGTGGCCTCCCTGCATCCCCAGTCTCTCACTTGCAGAGGAAACTTCTGCATTTCCACAAGACTGCCAGTTTCCTCTCTGTGGTCTAATTTTAACCACCTTGTCGTTACAGTGTGTGTCAGCCACCTGACCCCATTATGACCTCTGACCTTATGCCCCAGCTACCGCTTGCACTATGGAGAATTATGTAATGGATCCAGGGCTTTCCTTTCTGGCATGAGACTGTTGCCACTGAATAGGGTGGAGGAGGTAAGGTAGTGAAGAGAGGAGAGAGAAAGTTTGCAATGGTCCCTGGCTCACCTGGATGATAAAAGGACTATAGAAGCCTCTGTTCAATCTACCCAGGAGGAGACATTGTCTTATGGGTATATGCTCAGGCAAGAGGGAAGAAACACCTTTGTCATTAAGGCAGGCCCTGGGTGGGTACATGGCTCAGGAAGCGAGTGTGATTCCTGGCCAAGAGGGAGAAAGGCCACATGTGTGGACGTGGGACTCCTGGAGATGGGGATTTCCAGGGCACAGCAGGAGCCTGGGGTGCAGACATCCTGAGCCTGCCAGCAGTACATCCTTAGAGGTTCAGTGGGAATTATCATGAAGAAAGACAAGCAAAAAGGAACTCCCACCCTGTTCCAGTTTTCATTTCCATGCCTTTTAGAATGAACCTAGTCTCCCTGGGAGTTTTGTCTGCTATGGTCATTCATCCTTGCCCTTAAGGCCAATGACACTACTGTGACTGCTAAAAGAGCTCTGCTCCATTGGGGGTATCTAAGTTAGAGTGAAGATGTCCAAAAAGGATTCTACCTGTTTATATAGAGACAATTCATCCATGTTTTGGAAGTGTTTTCTCTTCATTGTAATCCAACCAGCAGGGAGAACAAATAAAGTTGGACACACTATTCTTAGGTTTCTAAAGTACAGTGTGACAGTGAGAAATGTATTCAAGCTATTTAGTAAACCGGGAAGATGACAAGCAGAATGTCTAGGGCTTGCCAAAGATACAGGGAAACCTATTTCCAGCCTGCTGGGCTGGTTGTGAGAGGAGTAAGTCTGGTGGAGAGAGAACACAGCCCTCTTGACCCTGAAGCTCTACTGGAGGCTCTTGGGAATATTCCTCCACACAAAGGGGCTCTAGTAGTTGAGTCAGAAAGGGACAAAAACAACAAAAAAAACCAGTTTAATATGTTAAGAGATATATCAAGATGGAGAAAGCCTTTCAAACATTTGCTTTCAAAAGCAAACTCCAAGATGATCTCTGCTCGGCAATGAAGTTTCTGGCAGGAGAGAGGTTAAAGGTTAAAGGGGTTATAGGTTCTCTGCTTGGAGCAGAGGGAGTACTGATGAAGTCTATGATGTCATCTCCACAGGATCGCCTTCATGAGCACATCTTTTCATTTTGTATCAATGAAAAGCAGAGGATGTAAATGGTATGCACATTGCTGTTTGGGTAGGACAGAATTCCTCTGGGTTATGACAATAGGGCTGGACTGTGGCTAAATGTAAAGGGCTGCTAGACTAAGAATGCTGTGGGGACCTCCTCAGTGTATCTTCTTGGTGGCCGTCCTTGCCCTTCTCTAAGAGGAAGACTTACTTTGTGGCCGACTACCAAGAACTCCAGAGTTAATGAACAAAATGTCTCACATGAATCATTCCTGCTTTGAACAGAAAACTGGGGTTAGGTCAGGGAAGAGCTGAAAGAAAAGCACTGTAAGAAAGCCCCTTTTTATCTCCTTGAAGGTTGTCTGAACCGGCTCCCCATCAGCAGCAGGAACTGAAACCCTAAACTTCACGGCTTCAGCTATCTATCACCTCATCAGGTCCACACACACAGAACCATGCAGAAAGAAAAACTGAAAGCTTGATGTGGAGAGGTGATATCAGAGTCTGTTCTGACCCAGGCTCAGTTCCTTAGAGAGAGATAATGTGAGCAGGTAATGAGGTGGGGGCGGGGGCTAAGAGGCGGTCCTGAGAAAAGCAGAAGAAACCTCTAGATTGTTATTGGAGAAGCTTGGTCTACCTTCTGGGGTATCTTACATGGGGAGGTGAACAAACAAGAACGGTGAACACTAAGCAGAAGTCTACACAGAAACAGAAAAGGAATTAATGCTACTTTATGGAAGGTGGGAGACAGCAAGAGAGAAAGGGAACCAAGCACCAGGTATCACATACTGATAGTAAGCTGAGTTCCAAGATGCAACACCTCACAGCAGCCTTGGGGAAGAGAGAAAACCTGGACCAGGCAGGAAACAGGAGGAAGGGTTGGAATGCTGACAGGCCTCTGGAGCAAACTCTTGAACAAGAGGCTCAGTGCTCCCCAACAGCTAGTTATTTGCAACATTTCCATTTCTTTCACTCAACTTTTGGTTTAGGGGAATCAGAACTTGCACCACAAGCCAGTTTTTTTTTTTTTTTTTTCCCCTCCTGGTCTTAAAAGTCCAGCTTGCTACTGCTCCTCTGGTTAAATAAAGGGAGAGAGAGAGAGAGAGAAAAAAAAAAAAAATCACATGGGTTTTCCCCCTGCAAACTCAAGTTTACAGGTTGTTTTTTTCTTGTTTCTTTAAATGGAACCAATTAGTCTCACATTTGTTGAAACCTTCAATCAAGCTTTATAGCTTGTTAATTTTACAAAATGTCCTTACAGCAAATAAGATGCAGACAGAAAAAGTGAAGTCTTGCTGAGATTATTAAGAAACCTTAAAATAGACTCCAAATCTACCACCAAAGCTGGTAAAATAAAGGCTGCTTGGCTGGCTTCTGAGGTCAATTAGCAATAGGTTAATTATCATCTTTAATAAGCCAAGCCTACAGCATTGGCTACAAGAAGCTGAACACACATTAACATGCTTTCATGAACCAGGAACTTCTAGCTATGTGGGACTCATCCTCACTAGAGACTAAGGGTGGAAAGCACACTTCTGTAGCAGCCAAGGGTGGGTCAGCTTGAGAAGGGATCTGCCAATGAAAATTCAGACACAAGAAATAAAGAATCCCACACAGGGAATCCTCTGGAGCTGGGAGGACAGAGGAAATGGTTTATTCACATTCCTAAGGGGAGGGGCTTCCTGGCAGGGAGCAGACTCTTAGAGGCAGGAGGGAAACTGGCCACAGGATGCACAATCACTCTGAAGACAGGCAGTAGTTTAGGACCAGGAGATACACACTCATAGTCTGAGTCAGAAGGAGCAGGTATAAAATGAAGACAGGGTCAGGGGTCAGAGGAGTGAGAGGAAGAAACTGTACTTGGACTGGGTGACCAAGATGAGATGGAGAAAAAACACAATAGCTGTACCAGATACATCTCTGATGACTAGGGCATACAGTGTCCACAGGATCAACCAGAATAGCCTCTCTTTCCTGATCCCTGTGCTCCAATACAGCCTCACTTCTATGCAAGTACAGGCCACTTCGTGGTTACCTCCGATTCCAATGTCTATATCTAGGCCTCCCTAGATCTATGGTTGACCTGTGTAGGTGAAGAGAAGGGTCAACAGGTCACAAGACAAAGAGCTAACAGCAGTGGTCAACCCACAGCATTCATGACCTGGGTCCCATCCCTGTTTCTTCAGAAAAGGCAACGTGAACTGTCAGCAATCAGCTGGCACAGGTGCCTGTTCTCCACATCTATGCATAACACATTCATACATAACACATGTGCACATACATGCATAGCAGCAGCAAGTCTCCTAAAGGCTGATAGACAAGAAGTAGCAAATAGTTCGCTGGGAAGATTGGGTAACAGTAAGATTACTGATGATTCAAAAGGTATGGGAGCTTGATCACTGGGAAAGAGGTCCTAACTGCTGCTCCCTATCTGTGCCTATAAAGACAAGTTAATTTCTCAGAGTCTCTACTTTCTCAAGTTGTTTCTGAGGTGTAGACGGTATAATGCATTATCAAATATTTAGCAAGGTGCCTGGCCCAGGAAGTGTTAGTGTTTTTCTTCTTCTCTGCTTCATTTTGTTCAGAGGTACCTAACACCACTGAGAGGTTTACAAGATGGACTCTGGCAAGGTGGAAACAGGGCTGGAAGACAGACCAGAAGGCTCATCTGGTCATTGACACTGCTATAAGTTTTAACTCAGAACTAAGGTGCTAGACTCAGGCTACTGAGCAGGTCAGCTGGAGGAAAGAAGAAGGCCTGGCCTCTCTCCAGCAGTCCTTTCTTTCTTCCTATTCTCCAAAGACCTTGACCTAACCATAGGCATACATGCATTCTACAGGACTCTGGAGAGGACCTAAGGGCCTGGGCAAGCATGCCACTAGTAATACAAACTATCAAAAATAAAATTCCATCTTAAGTCAAAATCCTGGCCCCTTACAGTGGTGTCATGGGTTAAGATTTGCCTTAAATAAGGCTCAGCAGGAATTTTATCCCAGGTATCCAGATAGAAAAGTAATGATGAGAAAATAACTTCTACTGAATTTTCAACCCATCTGAATTTCCTGATCTTTTCAGCTAGGTGTCTGAGTTTCCCAGGACAGAATATGGCTTGCTCTTCTTGATCTTTTCCCAGGGAAAGAAACCATTCTCTCAGAGCTCTGAGCTCCGTTGTTCCAGCAAGGTATGCTCTCTTCAGCTAGGGCACTGCAGACGGCAGACTATAGGCAGCAGTAGCTTGGGCTGCAGTCCAATCCTGCTTCCCCTGCAGAGTGCTCCAAAGCAACCACCCACATTGGCAGGGGTTGGGGCGGAAACTGGCACTGCCAACACAAGCCTTTCAGGTCTGGCTAGCTTCAGCTGGTCTGAAACATGGAACACAGGTGCTGGGCCCTCACTTACTGACCAGTAGGGGAGGCTGCAAGCTCAGTCCCCAGGGAAGAGAGTACTTATCTGTCTTAATTTGTTGCTGCACTGACAGTGAGTTCTGGGCCAGAATCAGGGTCTAGTCCAACAGATCTCAATCTGTGGGTCGTGACTTTTTGGGGAGGGTCTAAAGACCCTTTCACAGGGGTTGTCTAAGACTATATGCATATCAGATATTTACATTACAATTCATAACAGTAGCAAAATAGTTATGAAGTAGCAATTACCTACAGAATTCAGATAGATAGAATTCGTATTCCTCTTTCCTCAAAGGAGGCTATATGCCATACAGTTACAGAGATCTAATACACTGCCTCTTTATGCCTTTCAGGCTGATGGGTTGTGGAAAGTCAGGACAGAGACCTCCCCTAGGCCCAGCCTTACTACAGAACAAATTCTAACCTCCCAGTGCTTCCCTATTCTGTGCAATCATGACTTCCACATAGGTCACCACTACTGTACTTCTATTACTTCCTAACCCTTGACTCCAGGCTCCAGGCAATGACCCCTTCCCCCACTTCCATTTGCTCCTTCTGTGACTTGGCAAATTTTACAAACGATTCTCCAGGCTATAATGACTTTGCCTATGCAATCACTTCATCCCTTCATTTTCCTTTAAGCTTGATAAAAGTAACTTCCTTCCTTTTTTTCCTCCTTCCTTTTCTCCCTTTGAGATAGAGTTTCACTAGGTAACATAATTTGGTCTCATTTTCATGATTCTTCTGGCTCAGTCTCTAAAGTACCTGCTTGATTTTAAAGTCTTTCTTTGCAAGAAGCCAACTGGCCTTTATCTATCCCGCTCTGCTACTGCCCATAAATCTTCTCTAAGGACTTATTCTAGGAACTACACTAGATACCCTGAGTACCTAAGACAGAGCAAAATAACAACAACCCCGGATTCCACAGGATTTTCAGTCTAGTAAGGAAGTCCCACAGAAATCTAATAGCTATGTGTTGTCCCTCTGGTGCCTACAGGCCAACACTTGCTTTTCTTTTCTGGTCCTATCTACAGTTCAGTTCCCTGCCTTCCATCCATCCTTCTGTCTGTCCATCTGTCCTTCCTTCTCTTTGTTCCTTCCTTCCCCCTCCCCTTTTCTGAGGCAGGGAGACAGAATTTCTACCTAGTCCTGGTTGTACTGGGAATCACTATGTAAACAAGGCTGGCCTTGAACTCAGAGATTGATTGCCTCTGCCTCTCAAGTACTAGGATTAAAGGGACAAATATATGCCCAGCTTTAAGTAATTTTTATTAGCTAAATAAACATGTTTTAAGAATTCTGTGCCAGACATGGTGGTGCACGCCTTTAATCCCAACACTCAGGAGGGAGAGGCAGACAGATCTCTGTGAGTTCCAGGACAGCCAGCCAGGTCTATGTAGAGAAACCCCAACTTAACAAAATGATTTATATGCCTACTAAAAGAAAATTCTGTGGGCGATAGTGATGCACACCTTTAATCCCAGCACTCAGGAGGCAAATCTCTGTGAGTTTGAGGCCAGCCTGGTCTACAGAGTGAGTTTCAGGACAGCCAGAGCTATACAGAGAAACCTCATCTCAATAACTAACTGAATGAATGAATAAAATAAATAAATAAAACAAAAATCTGTTAAATTTCCAGTCCTGACCATACAGTATGAGAGGTCTGTTACCATCTGGAATCTAAAAGAGGGCTTACTTGAAATACCAGAATTTGGAAGGCAGAGGCAGGAGGATCAGTAGCTAAGGATAAGTATTAGTTAGAACTTGTCTCCTACCAAAGAGAAAAGAGCTCGTTTTCAGAAGATCATTCATTCCATTTATGGAAATCCCTATCTCTTGTAAACCCAAACCTCCAGCAAACTGGCCTCAGATCATTTGAGATTTGTTATGCTATACCTTCTCTACGCTAAACAATCCCACTTCCTATTTGTTCTCACTTTATCTGTATTTCAACATCCTGCTATTTCACTAAGACCAATGTCCCAAATTCTTTCATTAAAATTAACTTATAGCACTACTGCTAACACCTACTTGACAAAGTTGTCCCTTTTTGTGTGTCAGACACTATCTGATGAAAAGTGATCTCTATTTGTTGCCTATTTTATCCACAATATAAATGTAGCACAGGGCATGGTGATACATGTCTATAAATCCCAGCAATTTGGAGGTAGAGGAAGGAGGATCAGGAGTTACGGGCCATCCTCAGATAGTTGGTGACTTTGAGACCACCCTAAGATACATGAGCTCTTCACCATGTTCTCATCACACAAAATTCTTAAGTTAGCGAGTTTCAACTTTCCTAACACTGCAACCTTTTAATACAGTGCCTTATGTTATGGTGACTCCCAACTACAAAATAATTTCATTACTACTTCATAACTATGCTTTTTCTACTGTTTTGAACTGTAATGGAAACATTTGATATGTGATATGAGATCGCTTTGGGATCATGACCCACAGGTTCAGAACTATTGCTAAGGCAACCTGAGATTCAACAAAGACCATACAGTTTCTGTCCCAGAGTGTGTATGTGTAGTCATATACAGTAGGCAGATTAAGAGAGAAACATATGCCTTCATCTGTATAAGGTATAAACCAAAAGGATATAAACACATATTTTTATTCATAAGTCTTAAATCAGTATTTTTATATCCTTAACAATGTAATTATGCCTATCTAGTAAATAACCATAAATAAGTTGGTCTGATAGTAGAAGATTGTTGTGTTACAGAGTACTTACTGATATTTTTTTAAGGTGTCAAGTAAACTCACTTCTTAAAATTTCAGGTGATGGTTTATAAAGTTGCTAACTCTAATAATAAAGAGTGATGAAGATGTTTTAAAAAAAGGCAGAAGTGTGGGCTGGAGAGATGGCTCCATGGTTAAGAGCATTTGCTGTTTTTACAGAGGACTTGGGTTCAGTTCCTAGCACTCACATGCTGGCTCACAAATTACCTGGAACTCCAGTTCTATGGTATCCAATTCTGAGCAGTTTCCCCAGGCACCAGGCACAAGTGGTACACATAAATCTATGCAAGTGAAACACTCATAGACACAAAATAAATCTTAAAAAAAAATTAAAGTGGATAAGCACCACATATATCCTGGCTGCAGAGAGCACAGTATAACTCCTTCCTTCCTTGTTCTGAACTGGATACCTGACCTGTGTGTGTGTGTGTGTGTGTGTGTGTGTGTGTGTGTGTGTGTGTGTGTGTGTGTGAGAGAGAGAGAGAGAGAGAGAGACAGAGAGAGAGACAGAGAGAGAGAGAGAGAGAGAGAGAGAGAGAGAGAGAGAGAGAGAGAGAGAGAGCACACTTGAGTGGAGATCAGAGGTGAACTTTCAGGAATCAGCCTGGGTGGCAGCTGCCTTTCCTTGATCTCACTGGCCCTGCTTTGCTTTTGAGACAAGGTCTTACTATGAAACCGAAGCCTCAAATTCTCGGTCCTCCTGCCTCAGTGCTAAGTTTACAGGTATGCACCACCACACCAAGCTTTAGTTCTTTCAACAGACTAAATGGCATTACTTTTATTCTTTAAGAAGTTGTTTTTAAGCTTTTAAAAAGCGATTCATACTAAGAATTCATATAGATTTATTTACTTCTGAGTGCTGAGATTATGTTTCACCACATCTGCCCCCACTTTTTAAAATTATTTTTGATTTTAGGACAGTGTATTATTAACCAAGGTGGCCTGGAACCTGCTATCTTGAACTAGGCCCTGAATTTCCAATCCTCTTGCCTCAGCTGGAGTAGCTGGGACAACAGACATCTGGCTTACTGTCATCATATGCTACTTCTACTGTAGCTAGCTAAGTATTTTTCAATGGAAATGTATCATCTGAAAAGGCACCTACTCCCTCTCAAGTTTACACCATCCATAAACTTGGGTAGGTTACTGATACTTTTCAGTATTTTTCTCCCATTATGATGCCCTGATTTTTTTCTCCTGATTTGATGACAGTTAAGTGTGTATGTATGTATGTGTGTGTGTATATACATATATATGTATATGTATATGTACATGTATATGTATATAAAGTAAAATCTACCTGTAGTATCTAACATTCTCTGTGGGTGCTTTGGTAATGTGGACTCAGAGATGTTCCTGTGCTAGGCTTGTGGACGGGATGCAGACTCCCTTACTGATAGATACCCTCTGCCAAGCAGCCTGCAGTTTCTAATGTGAAATGAGCCAGCAAGAAGCAGTACTCTCTGGGCATACCTTGTCTTAACTGGAGGCTGCTGCTCCAGGGCAAGACATGACATACAATGCACTGAGACGAAAGACGAGGCTTAATGTTCTCTGAAACACGTATGACATGCCTTTTCCTTTTTGGTACTGAGATTGGGATTGAATTCATGGCCACAAATATGTAGAACATATGCTCTGCTATTACGCTACACTTCTAGTGCTCAGTGTCATATTTTGAAAATCAACCAACCAACTGAAACCCCATCATTACCTGGAGAGACCCCAGAACACATTTAAAAATATGGATCAAGAAGTTTCCTGAGATTAGGGCTGAGGTAGTAAGCCATTTTAAATTGGGTTAAATTGGGTTAGCATTAAGTTCAGTCCTGATTCCAATGTGACCTACTGAATCTTGCAATTAGAAAGAAGACATAATAGGCTAAAAAAAAGTCTGTTAATAGTTTGGGTTTAAGCATAAACAAAGTAGCCAGCTGTGGTAGTGCATGTGCTTGGGAGGGTGGGGCAGGTGGATCTCTGAGAATTTGAGGCCAGCCTGTTCTACATGGCAATTTCCAGGCCAGCCAGGACTACACAGTAAGACCCTGCCCATGTCCCCTCCAGACAGGGTTTCTCTGTGTAGCCTTTGCTGTCCTGAAACTCTGTAGAACAGGCACGCTTTGAACTTACCAGAGATGTGCCTGATTGTGTCTCCTAAGTGTTAGGATTAAAGGTGTATATAACAACATACTCGATTTATTTTATTTTTAATCATGTATGTGCAAAGGAGCTAAGGTGTACTCTAATGGCATATATCCTGGACTTGAAGTTACATGGACACTGACTGGAAACTGAACTTGGGTCCTCGGGAAGTGGACCACAACACTCACTCTTGACCACTCAGTAATCTCTCCAGCTCCCCTTAAGAATTACTTTAATAGCTAGGCAGTGGTAGAGTACACCTTTAATCTCAGCACTCAGGAGGCAGAGGCAGGTGGATCTCTGTGAGTTCTAGGCTAGCCTGATTTGCACAGTGAGTTCCAGGTCAGCCAGGGCTACACAAAGAAAGTCTGTCCTGAAAAACAGAAGACAAAACAAAACGAGTTACTTTAAAACATTATTTACATTTTATGTGTGTAGATTGCATGTTTGTGCATGAGGTTAGAGTTGATACTCCGTGTCTTCCTTTATTGCCTCTTCTTCTTCTTCTTCCCCCCCCCAAAGGCATAATCTCTCTCTTTGATTGCAAAGCTATTGACTGGCTACACTAGCTAGTTATTGAGTTCTGGGGATTCACCTGCCTCTGTCCCACCCCTAGCACTAGGGTTATACATACAAACGATCTGTCTTTTATATGGATGCTGAGGATCCATACTCAAGTGTTTTATGCTTATTAGACAGAGACTTCACCAACTCAAGCACCTTCCCACTTATTTTTTTTAAACATTGTCTAATATGGCCTTGAATTTGTTATGTAGTTAAAGCTGACCTCCCAAATGTTGAGATTATTTTTCGTCTACCCATGTGTGTATAGGTATATGGTTGTACACATATGTATAGAGGCCAGAGAATGATCCTGGCTATCTTTTTCAATTGCTCTTCATGGTAGTGTGTGTTTACGTGTGCTCTGGGGATTCAAATCAAGCCTGTGTATCTGTGTAGCAGTGATCTTAGCCATTATACAGTCTCCTACCCTCTCTCTACCTTAGTTTTCAAACAGGGTCTTTCCTTAAACACAGAATGCACAGATTTGAATAGATTGGTTGAGAATTACTGTTTTAAAAGACTAGAAGGTTACTGAGGTATGGTGGCTCATTCCTGTAACCCCAAATCTTGGAAGGCTTGAAGCAGGAGGATCACTGTGGATCTGAGGCCAGTCTGGACTACAAAGTGAGAACTTGTCTCAAAATAGAACTAACAACAAAATAATTAAACAAACAGACATTAGAAAATTATGTAGAAATAGTCATAATTTTAGCTCCATTTTAGCTAAGGTGTATATAATCATACATTACTTTCTTTTTTTGTGGTACAGGGATGGAACCTCGACTTCAATTGTGCTAGGCAAATACTCTGCCACAGAGCTACATGCCTATACTATTACTTTCCAATTTAATTTATTGTTATTTTTGTATATGATATGTGTGTGTGTGCATGTGTATGCATATGCCACAATGTACATGTGGAGGTCAGAGGACAACTTTGCCACAGGACAAATCTGGGGATTGAACTCAGTCATTGTTTTTTTTGTGACAATGGTGTTATGGCTAAGCATTTATGCTGGCCTATACCTTATTGGGGCTTTTTGTTTGTTTGTTTGTTGTTTTAGATAGTCTCACTATGCTGCCCAGGCTTGCCTATAGCTTCCTGTGTTGGCCTTCTGAGTAGCTGGTATTATAGGCTTATGTACCCAGTTCATACTTTTCATTTTCTTTTAATAAATATTTCCACAGAGGAAAGGTTCTTCTGATCCACAAGAATGGAAAGGATAGCCTCTTGTTGCTGACTCTTCCTCCCCATGACCCTTTCATCGGCTGAAACAAGGTCTAATTATCCAGTCACCAAATGGTTTTGAACTCATGATCCCTCTACCTCAGGATCCCAAATGCTGAACTGAATTTTAGCTGTCTACAATTACCTCTAGTCATTGTTGCAGGTTCTTTCCTTTCTCTTCTTCCTTCCTTTTCATGTGGTATGCTTATATATGTATGCTCACCTGTGTAGATGCATGTGTATATGCTAGTATGCATACATGTAGAGGCCTGAGGTTGACTTCAGGTCTTCGTTGGTCATTCTCTGACTTATTCATTTGGTGTAGGTCTCTCAATTAATCCCTAAGTTCACTGACGCAGCTAGTCTGGCAACCAGTTTGCTTCCAGGACTTCAAGTCTCTGCTTTCTGAGTACTTGATTATTACTAGTGGACCACCATGTCCATCTGTTATTTACATGTGTCTGGGGAGCCAAACCCCAGTCTTCACACTCAACAGCAAGCACTTGAACCTCTGAGACATCACTCCAGCTCCTTAAGCAGATTTCTTGAAGACACAACTCCTGATGCACTCCTGTGCAGCTGACATGCTACAGGAAATATGGGAAAGCAGAGAAAGACAATATCATACTCTTCTAACTTCTATAAATCTGGGCAAATAACTAAACCTTGACTAAGAAATGTTGGTGATGTTGAATATCTCTCCAGAATCCTTTATTAAAAAATTTGTTTATTGTTGCTGGTAGTTCTCATCTTGGAGCAGGTACATCATGAGTTTTAGGCCAGTCTGGGCTGCAGAGTAAGACCTTGTCTCAAAAACAAAAACCCAAACCAAAAAACAAAACAAAATAAACAAACAAAAAAGGGACTGAGAAATGGCTTAACAGTTAAAAGCTCTTATTGTTCTCGCACAAGTCCTGGATTTGGTTCTCAGTTCTCATGCTCAGTGGCTTCCAACAGTGTGCAACTCCAGCTCCTGGGGATCTGACACTCTCTTCTGGCCTCTGTGGGTATCTGTACTCATGTGCACATAGAAACTCACTAAGGTACATACTATGCATAAATAAAAAAATTCAAATTAGCACTTCATAATTGTTTATATTTAGGGTAACAAAGTAATGTTATGATTTATGAACACAAGGTGATTCAATCAAGCTAATTAATGTCTCCTACTTCAAAGTCATCTTATTCCCTAGCCCCTCCCCCAAAATATACACGCACAGAGTTTCTCTTTGTATGCAGCCTGTAGCCCTGGCTATCCTGAAACTTATTCTGTAGACCAGGCTGGCCTTGAACTCAGAGATCTGCCTGCCTTTGCCTCTCAAGTGCTCGGATTAAAGGCGTGAGCCACCAACACCTGGCTAACACTACATTTTCTTTATCTATCCATTGATGAACACTTAAGTTGATTCTGTAACTTGGCAACTGGTAAATAATGCTGTAGTGAACAGGGGAGGGAAGATATCTTTTGAACAAACTGATTTTTAGATCTTTTGGGTAAATATACAAGAGTGGGGTTGCTAACTGGCTTTCCATTCTTCAAAGTTCCTATGATTCTAGACCTTGCATAGGAGGGAAGACAGTTTGCTACTGAGTTTGATGGTGGAACTCAGCTATTGGGGTACAATGTTAAGAGCTTGGCCCTCTGGAAGCATTAAAAGCTCACAATGTGAACTGACAGCAAGAGGCTGGAGAGGATTCTTGTGGAGAAAGATGGTTCAGGTTCTTCTCATAGCATAAACCACTCAAGAAAGATGTGAGGAGTTTGAAGCCAACATTAGCATAAAGTTCTTCTTTGGCCAGAGCTGAGGAAGAATAGGTGCACCAGTGTATACAGATCCAGAATGGAAAATTTCTATTGGTGGCTTTCTGTGAAGCTTGGAAAGACTTCTGATGTTTTAATCACCTGTTTAGTGTTGTGGAGACTCTTTTCAGTGGTCTCACTGAGCCTGCTCCAGCAGGCAGAAGGGAGCTGCTGGACCATGCACTATGCACTTGGTTGAGCTATCTCTTTTCCCATGGCTGTCTCCAACATCCCAAAACTCCCTCTGGGCCACATGAAGAACATAAGCCAAATAAGCCCCACAGGAGATTGGATAGGCTTTTAGGCTAACTTCTTATCAGATCTGATGTCAGGAGGGACCCTTAAGAAGAGCCCAGATAAGCTGGGGCATGATGGCACACACCATTAATCCCAGCACTTGGGAGGCAGATTTCTGAGTTCAAGGTCATCCTGGTCTAGTGAGAGTTCCAGGACAGCAAAGCTACAAGAAAAACCCTTTCTTAACTACCACCCCTTCTGAAAAAAAGAGCAGAGATGCAACAGACAAGGTAATCTCTAGTAACCAGTTCACACCTGTGTGTGTACCATCAACACCTCTGGCAGCATCAAGGAGGCAGGTTTGCCTTCCAGAACCATCATCATATAACTAGGAAACATTTGGGTACTGATTGTGAAGCTAGTCCATAGGGGTTAAGTGCAGCCAGTCAGCACTTTACTTAACCTTCCTGCACTTTTCACTGATCATAGTTTCTTAGTGGCTGTAGTATCCCATTTTACTGGGAAGCTGGGATATAGGTGAGGCAGTGAATGCAGTGGCTAAGCACTGTGCTATTTTTATTTGATAATTATGATAATCTCGTGAGATCAAAAGAGGAAAATGAGCATATAATCAGTGATGAAGCTGGATTTGAACTCAGAGTTATCTGTACTCAGTCCAACTACTATGTGGCCTCTCAGGGAGGAAACAGTACTCTAGCAAAGGGCATCAGAGCACTTGTGTTGGAAAAGAACTACTTCAAGTCATCATTTAAAAGCTACAACACTTTCCCTACCTCAGTGATAACCCCAAAGCACCCAGGACAAAAGGAACAGTTATGGGGGACTGGAGAGATGGCTCAGTGGTTAAGAACACTGGCTGTTCTTCCAGAGGTCCTGAGTTCAATTCCTAGCAACCACATGGTGGCTCACAACCATCTGTAATGAGATCTGGCACTCTCTTCTGGTCAGCATGGTATATATAATCTGTATATATAATGAATAAATCTTAAAAAAAAAGAGAGAGAGAGAAGATATGAACAGTTTGAACATTGATGAACACAAACCAAGAGGATGCTCAGTTAAATTACACGCAAGAACAGAAAGATTAAAGATTAAAAACTTCTTAGGGTACCTGGCCTGAAAGAAGTTTTGTCATTCAGGTTCACTTCATTTTCCTAGACACAATATGATTAAGACTTAGCTGACCAGTCAGTGAGCTGCATCGACCTAAGAAACTAGTCCTGGCTGGATACTCAGACAATACCTACACAGGTATCTCTCAAAGGTCTTTGCTCTACACACCAGACCATGGCTCATAGCTTGTTTCCTGCCTCATCATGTTAGGGTTTGATCAGCTGTGAGCACACTCTTTACTGAAGGGAGTGAGGGAGAGAGAGAGAGGGAGGGAGGAAGAGAGTCCATCAGGATAACTGTTAACCAAGTGAGAGATGCACTATCCTTCTTTGGAAACATCACAAGAATACGCTTACAAAGGCTGTAGCTCTGAAGAATGAGAAGGAAAAGAAAGATACCCTAATCTGAGGTCTCAAGTCCCACAGAAAAAAATAACTCAATGAACACAAAATTAACTGGACCCCCTGTGATTATTAACATAAGAAAGGAGAGTGGGGAAATGGAAGGGTAAACTTTTATAAATCACCGTAGTCATAGCAGACATGGCTGAGTGACAGAGAAAGAAATGAGAAGATGATGACAGGGCAGACAGAAAGCCTCCATGGCTTTGTTGACAGGAAGAAAAGAGTGACATTTTGGATCTTGACAGGAATACTACTTTTCAGGTCAAGCAAGCAGGGATCTAGACCTCTTAAGAAGTTCAAATAGTGGGTCAGTCAGAACTCAAAACACAAGCCCAAACAAATAAGTCTGTCATTTCCTATGGTCTTCTATGCTATAAAAATTGGGAAAACTCTGGGTAGGGGTGGTGCACGCCTTTAATCCCAGCACTCAGCAGGCACAGGCAGGTGGATCTCTGTGAGTCCGAGGCCAGCCTGGTGTACAGAGTGAGTTCCAGGACAGCTAGAGCTGTTGTTGTCTTAAACAAGACAAAAGCAAGCAAGCAAGCAAGCAAGCAAACAAACAAACAAAAAAAAAAGGGGGGGGGAAGGGGGAATTGTCAACTACAAAGAGCTCTCATTGTCTTGTATGGGAAAATGGAGCATACAGTATAGCTGGTCCAGGTTGACTTGTAAATCTAAGTGAGAAGCAGCTGCTAGCTGCTAAAGGCTTACAGTGCTGAAGAGGACCCCTCTCCTCCTCCCTCACCACCTGTGAGCCTTTCTGCTCTTAGTCTGTGGATTTGTAGAGAAATGATGACAAACTCATCTTGCTCCACCACAGCTAGAGCAGCCTCAGTCTTTGGCAGCTTCTTCTGGACTTCACTTCATTGTGCTGTGTTCTTGAACAGCTCTGATGGAACAAGCCATCTGTGAGGGTTATTTAACTTGGAGCTGGACTAGTGGAAAAAATAAACCAAGCAGCCAAAGGATGGGGCCAGAAAGAAAAGGCAGGTGGCATGTTCATGGGATTGTGTGCCAGGTTTGAATGGGGTGGGACTGCAGAAGGAATGGTGTGGAAAGGAGGCCAGCAAGAAAAGGGCTGGAACGCCCACAACATGGTTTCATTTCCAAAGTGGAGTTGTGTTCTTGCAAGGGCTGTAGGCCCTGGCTCAACAAGTTTCCATTTCTAGGAAAACCCTGGGGTGCTGTGCCTGTAAGCACACCTGCTTTGCCTTCTGAAAAGTCACCTAAGCCTGGCTCACTTTCATGCTAGGCCTGAATGTTAGCCTTCACAGTGAGCCTAACAGGATTTTGACAACCAAAGACACAAGGCAATGACAATAACTAAAAAGGGGAGAGAATGGAAATGCTAGAAGATCTAAAGGTATTTAAATGAAAACAACTAAATGTCAAGGTGACCTAGAAAGATACCCTGTTGTGTGACAGGACAGAACTGTTAATAGCCCTTTGAGGGAAGAGCGCTGTTAAGTAAACTCCAAGGGCTATTACAATCCTATCAGAAATCTTCCCACATCGAAAACACATATTAATGACCTATATTTTTAAATCTATACATCTCTACCTATTTTCTCATTTATTCCTTAATGAAATCTTATAGGTTAATCACTGTCATCCTCATCTTTTCTTTGATGTAGGGTCTCATGTACATAGGCTGGCCTAGAACTTGACTATGTAGCAAAGGATGACCTTGAATAAACAAACAAAATGTATCAATTGATTAATTTGGGTTCTTGCTAAGATACTCAGAAGACCAAAACTTGTGAGGATACCTTGTGTTTTTAGAGCAAAAGCAGGTGTCTGCAGCACCAGAGTGGACTGACAACAGGTTGGCCTTAGGCAGAATTTTAAAGTCCACAGCTTTCTGTTAGGTTTCACACTGCCTGATCAGAGCTGCGCTGCTTCCATCTTGCATGTTACTCTGTCCACATCAAAGATCTCAGCTCCCTGGCATCTGGGCTTCCTCTGAATCATCTTTTCCAAGTAAACACCAGTGAAGGGTTTGAGGTATTTTTGTTTGTTTGTTTGTTTTTAATTTCACAGATACCAGTTTCTGGTGTCTTCTACACTTTCTTGGCTGCAGTTTTCTGCTTTGTGTCTATCTTCTTAGCTTTTTTTATCTTGTGAGATGGGAAAGAAAACTAAGGCCCAAGCTTCCAGTCTATAAGTAATGATAGGAGGTGTCTATTTGACTATGAACTCCTTCCTGGGTCCTCCTGCCTATACCACCTGAGTGCTGGGATTACAGGTCTCGTGTACACACCATATCAAGTTGATTTTATTTTTTAAACAGTGTCTCACTGAGTAGCCCAGGTTGAGTGCTGGGATTTTAGGTATGTATCACCTTGCCTGGCCTATCATTCTTACTTCATAAAGAGTAACTGAAGTCCAGGACAAATGAATGAAATATCCAGAATTTTCTTATGATTAGCATGGAGAATAATGAAGATTCTGACCTATGTCTAGAACAGGAAGACATATTTGTCTGTAGGTCAATCTGTCAAACTGGCATGAGAATTCATGGCACATTTTGTCTGATCCAGTTCTGATCACCAAGCCTCTGGCACATCCTCAAACACCAAGCTGAGAGGTGGTGGTGCATGCCTTTAATCCCAGCATTTAGGAAGCAAGGGGAGGGGGCGGTGGAGAGGATGATCTCTGAGTCTACAGAGTAAGTTCTAGGACAACCTCCAAAGCTACAGAGAAACTCAAAAAAAAAAAAAAAAAAAAAAAAAGATGGAAAATACAGTTATAATAATTCCTTGTTCTTTGTTTTGGGGGGAGGGAGTTGCTGGCAATTGACCTATGACCTTTTCACATGCCATACTGAGTGTTCCACTGAGATTAACCTCAGACCTATTAGCTAGTCAGCAGGCTGAGAAGTAGCTTTAACATAGTAACCTACCATGAGTGGCACTCACTTGACCTTAGCATACACTAGAAGGACATGCAATACCTCTAAACCATTTTGCAATGTAGGTTTGGTGCTATATACTGATAGGGAAAAAAAAAAAAAAAAAGAGCACAACTCTCCCAGTTAGTATTTGGGTAACCCAACATAGCCTAGGTTTTTTAAAACCAACAAGATAAAACTAACAGCTGCCACATAGGTTGAAGTCATGCTTGCTCCTAACAAGGCATCATAGTCAATGTGAGCACCTCCTCGTGAGCTGATGGCACCCAGCTCTAATAGCAGGTCAAACTGATGCTGCATAGTAATATACAGCTGAAAAACACACTCCATTATAGAAATGCATAATATAAAAGGCAAAATTTGAAAAACACAACCTTACCACCTTGAGTTTCTAAACCTTTCGTTCCATAGCACTATGGCCAATTTCTGGTGTCTATTTTAGAAATATTTATGCATATATGTTGCCATATGTGATTAACTATGAGCTCTCTCTTTAACCTTCATGAATGTATTTATATAATGCCATATATTTATAGACACATACTACACATATTTAACAGCACATTACAGAGATTACCAACATCGTGAATGAAGCACACTTCCTACCAAATGTCCCAGATCATCAGCAATGAAGCTCTGGAGCACATCCAGAGAAACCTAACATGTTTATTGCACTGGAGAAGGATAGGAAGGACAACTTAATGAAGGTAGCAAAGAAATAGATAGGAGAAAGATGTGCTCAAGTCCAACAGTCTGGGAATGATCAGCTGCAACAGACTCCTCACCCAGAAAAAGTATCAAAGAACTAAAAGCTGGACAAAAGGGATTGCATTTATATGTCAAAAAAGTATGTAATAAGTGTGTATGTGCTCCAATTTGCATGGTGTCTAGAAAGAGCTTTTATTTCAGTGCAACCAATATCTGGAAGATTTTCAACATTTTCAAAGGCCAAAAACAGCTTGGAACTTTTTTCTCTGTGAAAAATGAAATTCTTACTTTGTGTAAGTCAGATACCTGTGCATCTGCAGCTGTGTACCACTGCTAGTGCCTGTCTCCTTACCAAGGACTACAGTTTTTACAACACAGAAAGATATTTGAGCTGTTGCAGGTTGATTTTACAGTCTCTCTCTCTCTCTCTCTCTCTCTCTCTCTCTCTCTCTGTGTGTGTGTGTGTGTGTGTAACTTGACCCTTTCTAGACTGCATCCCCCAGGCATTCTAAGGCATTTCACTACATGCATTCAGTAAATATTTATTAAGCACCTGGGTGACAGTCCATATTTAAGGCACTAGGAATATAGCATTGAACAAAACAATATGCTTGCATTCATGGAGCTTAAAGCTTTTAAAAGAGTAAGAATCAAACACACAGATAGTGGTAGGATTTACGACAAGAAGGACAAGGACAACACAGTGAGGAGGAGTATTGGCATATACACAAGATAGGCATGGAAAGGTTTGAGGTGAGATCAGAATTGCAAGAGTGAGCCACAAAGCAGAAGGGATCTCAGTGTCCTTCCTGGGCAAGTACCTGGAATATCAGGGAGTCTATACTGGTAGCTATACACAGGAAGGAAGAAAACTGGCTTTTAAAGTCTAGCTACATAAAAAGAGTTTATGTTGCTTACACACCATTCATGCAGTTTCTGGAGCTTCCATCACAGATGAGAATTTTATGTTGAATTTTAAGTTTGACCACAACTATTTAAACTTCCCTGGACCACAAACACAGTATCTTCTTGTGGTTTTGCTGGCACCAAATATATATTTACAAATCTCTATACGTCTGCCTGTTATTTAAATTTCTTACAGCTGTGTTTTACCCCTCTCCACTGGTAGGTAGAACCTCAATCAGGGCTGATTTGTGGAGAAAGGAGATGTCTTTATAAGTAACATTCAGGG
Source organism: Cricetiscus sungorus (assembly GCA_030556225.1). NCBI lineage: Eukaryota > Metazoa > Chordata > Mammalia > Rodentia > Cricetidae > Cricetiscus > Cricetiscus sungorus. Next base: position 52,900,631 of record JANBXA010000069.1, on the reverse strand, counting down.
CCTTCTTGGTTAAATATTTTATTACTGTGTTTCTGTTCAAATATTTTATTACCATGTTTCTCTTCAAAACATGTCAATGGAGAACACATTCTAAGTTCATGTATTTGCGTTACAATAAAAAAACTTACTATACTTTTTCCCACTCAAGATGAGAATAAAATTTAAAAACTTTTTAATAATAATAATAATAATAATGATGATGATGATGACAGGATCTCATTCTGTAATAATAATGACAGGATCTTATTCTGTAGCCCAGGCTGGCCTTGAGGTTGAAACTTCCTGCTTTGGTCTCCAAAGTGCTAGGATTCCAAGTATGAGTGTCATCACTTGTAAAATAAACAAATCCCCACTTACATCACAAAGCAATAAACATGAAACAGTAAGCAGGAAAAATAAGGTATAATAATTCCACAAACTACTAAAATGTGCTTTATTTTCATACCAATTCCTGAAATTATGACCCACACAAAAATTGAAACACTCCCTGCTCTCCAGTTGTTGGCAAAATGTTTTAAAACTATACAAATAAATTCTGAGGGAAATACCCATCTTAATAAAATGATCAACAACCTTCAAAATATTTAAACTAGAAACCTAGGAATTAATTTTTATGCTTCTCACCTGGAAGAAGCAAAGGTCTAAACTACGGTCATCCAGAATCAAGTTTCACTGGACACCAGATGCTTCACCATGCTTTCCAAACTTGTCTGCAATGACTCTAAAGTTGTTTTTAAAGACTTGTTTATTTATTTTATGTATATATGAGTGCTCTATCTGCATGTATGAATTTATGCTAGTAGAGGGCATCAGATGCCACTAGAGATGATTGTGAGCCACCATGTGGTTGCTAGTAATTGAACTCAGGACATCTGGAAGAGCAGCCAACACTCTTAACTGCTGAGCCATCTCTCTAGCCCGAGATTAAAGTTTTTTTATGTGAGGTAACTGATGGTGTCAGGCCCCAAGATGGAACCTCCAGAGTCTTTTTCCAAAAAGAGTTGATGATGACATTGATAAGACAACCAGATACCAGACAGGTTTTCGGACAACAATGAAAGTGACCATTCAGAACAGACAGGCCCAGACTGAGGTGGCACTTTCTGCCTCTGCCCTGATCATCAGAACCCACAAGGTACCACTGGGGGGTGGGGGGGGATTACACATTAAAGATATCAGAGTTGTTTGCCTTTTTTTTTTTTTGAGAAAGGCTCTTGATGGGAGATGTTATTCTGTAAATATGTTTGGGGCTGGTGTGGCGGTGGGACCAGGCGGGCTGGTGAAAAACAACTAGCTACAGGCTCTAGCTATGTACATAGTCTAAATCAGCTTTAAATTCATGATGCTCCTGCCTCAGTCTCCTGATTGCTGATAACCTTGTATTAAATATCACTTTTGATGGGACTGTTAACATCCAAACACCATTGAACAGATTCAACACCAATCTTTAGACAGAGGACTTTATGGAACCATTAAAGAGAATCTAATCTAAGGGCTGCAATGTTGTTGGCCACCACCCTCATGACATAATAAATGGCATCAATAACAGTGCAATGGAATGCCCAGCTTATTAAGTACAAGGAAAAAATACTTCAGCAAATGATCATTTAACAACAGAAATAAAGAAACTAGATTAAAAAAACACCCCCTCCCTATCCTGGGAGTGGAATTTGGGACCTTTACGCATTTGTGGCAAGAGGACTCTGCTATTAAGCTATGCTCACCGGGACTAGCACTGGCTTGCGGTTAGAATGGTTCAATGCCTCCACCTCATCTCCTTTTAGTTTTCTACCGACAGTCTGATGAAAAGGTAGGCACACACCAGAGGCAGGGATGTGCTACAAAAGAAACTGCAGATGGGGGTGGAAGAGGAAAAGGACAAGCATGTTCAACCCATTGAGGGCTTAAGAAGAATGCACATGAAGCCTTAGCAGCAGCCTCCTAACTAATAACACCCTCAATCTGGAACAAGTAAGCCAAGAACCAAGGTTTGCTGTGATGCAGGTGGATGGGCTACTGCAGTAGCTACTGAAGAAACTATCAATCCCTGGCTTATTGTGTGTGTGTGTGTGTGTAGTTGTATGTCTACATTTGAGTTTGATGTGAGCACAGGTGCCCATGGATACCAGGTGCTAGAATTACAGGTAGTTGTGAGATGCTTGACATGGGTGCTGGGAAATGAACTCAGGTCCTCTTCATGAGTAGCACATACTCTTTTAACCACTGAGTCATCCAGTTTCCAATACCATCTTCCTTCCTTTTCCTTTCTTTAGATGCCCCTCCTTTTACATTTTTATGTTTTGAATTTTGAGACAGGGTCCAAGGTGGCCTTGATCTTCTGATCCTTTTGCCTTATTCCCTGCCTTAGTGGCAGGACTAGGGTTCCAGGCCTGAGCTATTGGGCCTATCCTTAGTGTACTTTATAACATAATATTCCCACTTCTGGGTATATACCGAATAAAAATAAGAGTATATAGTCAACAAAGACACATACAAAAAATGTTCATGGTAGCATTATTCATAATAGCCCCAAACTGCTAAAACAAACAAATGTTCAACAGAATAAATAGTAGGATACTATCAAAATGTTACACAGCAATAAACAATGTATTACTCTAAGATGTAATAAAATGGATAAAATTCTCACAGTTGGATTTAATAAACAAATACAAAGTATATGTAATATGTAGTTCAAAAACAGATAAAACTGAGAGGCAGTGAATGAGGTAGAATATTATTAGAGAACCAGTAAGAAGTGGCATAAAGGAACATACCTGCTGGGATGTAAGACATATTCTGATCTTGATCATGGTAGCAGTTAGCATGAACAGAACTTTATAAACAACAACAACAACAACAAAAACCAACTGAGAATACCAAGTGCACATTTGTAATCCCAAGTACTGGAGTGGAATCATAGGAGTTTGAAAGTAGCAAGGGCAACACACACTTTGAGTCAATCAATCAATCAATCAATCAATCAATCAATCAATCAATCAATCAAATTAACTGAGCTTAAATTTACTAAATTACTCTCTGAAGGTTAAGGCTTAATTATAAAAAAGGTACAAATTGAACAGTTATACAGACAAAAACAATTAAAAAAACAACCACAGGAAATGTGGTAAGTAGTATTTAATAGAACAGGAAAACTGAATTAGTCAAGTAAATGACTTTTTGGACCTTTTCCTACAAGACAAAAGAAAAAATACAGATGAACATAAAATGGGGCATTTTCTGTTTTTAAAGGGAATAGCCTTTCTTCCATATGACTCTACAAATGAGAAATGTCAAGATAACAAAGGAAAGATGATATTTGGAGGAGAGAAAGATAGCAAGAGCATTGGGAATCAACGTAATAGAGCTAAAAAGTGTGAAGTGACAGAATGGTGACAGAAGTAAACAGTCTGTAGTTCCTACCCTGGGTCCTAAGGAAAGGGAAACACAAGCCACAATAGAGGCTGGTGGGTGGCACTAGTACAACAGATGGCAGCCCTGGTCTAAGAAAAACCCAGGGTTCTGCAAAATTCTAAGTGCAGCACAGGGTTTGGTCTGGCTTAGGTCAACCTGGTATACTAGTACTACAGTATGAATCCACCACACCTCGCCCCACAGCTCAGCATGATAGAGCCACATGGCACACTGAAAGTTTTGTTTGGGTTTGAGATACAATGGAGATCTGAAAACCACCCTGCCACAATGTCAGGTGGGAAACAGCCAGGAGAGAGTAATAACCAGATAATGTCCACCTGAGTTAAACAGTTGGGAATGCCTGACAGATGTTGTGGTTTCTGTAGCCTTCTTCCCATAGGCTGTTTTATTACTGGGTGGGGCCTGAAAGTGTTGAAACCAGCAGGGGAGTGCCTGGTTCACTTGGTTCTCCTTTGCTGGTGCAGGACTCAATGTTGTGTTTGCTACTTCAGCTCTCTGACACAGGGTGGGAGTAGGGTGGGGAGTTGTGCTCTGGAATGAGTAGAAACCTACTTGGTTCAGAGCTCATAAAGTTCATGGGACCAGCATACCAGTCTCTGGATATGCAAAGGAAGCTGAAGTGATGATCACTGGTCCTCAGGTGTTATTCTATGAACTAAACTGTTGCTATCTTCATGAGGTCAGCTATGTCAGCTTGCAAAAAAAAAAAAAAAAAAAAAAAAAAAAAAAAAATCTGTCACTGGCTAACTGATGTGACTGTGGACTGTTGACATTCTTCCCTTAGAAGGAGGGTATGGGAGAACCAATGGACTCTAGCCTGCTACTCTACAAAAGCCATTTGTATGCAATTTTGCCCTAACTGCACAAGGGTCTTGGGGAGCATGGAGGGTACAGAGGTTGGAGAAGTCTAGATGGGGACTAGAACAATTCATCTTGGCTGTCAATTTGACTGCTTTTAGAATCAATTAAAGCCCATGTAGCTGGGCACACTTGTGAGGGATTTTCTTGATTGGATCACTTGAGATGACCCACCCTAAATCTGGGTCTCATTTTCTGATGGTACCCTACAGAAAAGGACAGACAGACACATTCTATTCCATCAGTTGTATTCCTTAGAGAACCCTGACTAATACAGGGACTCCATCTATGTGGCTATGCGAAAACCATCATCCATGCTGGGTGAAGACTTCCCAGTGTGGTTGTATTGGGATGACCTATGCCTTTGCTGTATTCTAACCTATGTTAGAACCATGTTCTAACCCATGTTTTCTGAGTATGTCTAGTAATCTCATTGTTATTCCAGGGTGAATGTGATGGTATTGTACTTTGATTTGTGTTAGGACCTCAGGAGGAAAGGGTAGACACTGTTCATATCTCTTCCAGGAGAGGAATTTTCACACTGTAGTCCTTGTTGCCAACAATTATCCTTGGCTAGCCTAGCCTTCAGCCTGTATTTAGTGTGGCAGGAATAAAGAACTACAACAGACTCCAGCTCAGACTCTCTACACTACAACAGAACTGGTAGACTTCAATGAGAGGCCTTGGGAAGAAGCTACTCCAATTTCTCTGTCCTTTCTTAAAGACAAGCCTCATTTGGCCCAAGCTAGCCTTGAATTTGCTATGCAGGTTTGAATAAAGAATGATCCCAATTTTGATCCTCTTGTTTCCATATCTGGTAAGTACTGGGATTAGAGAACTACGCCATCACACTCAGTTGTATGCACTGCTGGGGCTCTGTGTCTATTAGGCAATGACTATCAACAGAGCTACATTTTTTTTTTAAGTAAAAAATAATTTTTATAATATTTATAGGTGTGTGGGGGTACAAGATGGAGGAGACATTTCAGTCAGGATATATTGAAAACAAAATTTAATAAGTATATTTGGGGGTACACATGTACCACAGAGCAACACATATGGAAGTCAGAGGACCACTTGTGGGAGTCAGTTTTCTTTTTCTACCATGTGGTCCAGGAGATGCATCTTTTGACCTGAGGATTGGTGGTACGTTCCTTTACTTGCTAGTCATCTTATGGGACCACAATCTTTATTTTGTAGTTTGGTTAAATTTTTTATTTAAAGCTTTTTTCTTTTTTTTTTTGGTTTTTCAAGTCAGGGTTTCTCTGTGTAGTTCAGGCTATCCTGGAACTCACTTTGTAGACCAGGCTGGCCTCAAACTCAGAGATCTGCCTGTCTGTGCCTCCTGAATGCCGGGATTAAAGGCATGCATGACCACTGCCTATCTTAAAATAATTTTTGGTCTCAGATTTTACTTCACATTCTCCCTTCCCCATCATTTGATCTGTTTTGCTATCTGGTGCTGGTGGAACATATTTTCTCTATTCTGAAAGCCACCAGAGACTTTGCCCTCAAGAGAAGGATCCTGATAAATAACTGGAAGAGACAGTCACCCCAACAGATGAGCAAACAGCAACATACAAGAAAAAGTCTCTTACTGGCCTAGAGATCAGCAAGCAGGCTTCCTGTCTCCAGCTCTCCAGTGCTGGGATTACAAGCATAGGTAATCTTACTGACAGAGCTATCTCTTGAATTCTACAAAATAGCTTCTTTTTTAAAATCCAAAAGACTTTTAAAAAGATAAGTGTGGGAAGGCAAGACAGCTCAGCAGGTAAAATCAAAGCACTTGCTGTGAAAGCCTGATGAACTAAGTTTGATCCCTGATCCCTGGAATTCATGGTGGAAGGAAATAATGGACTCCTCAAGGTTGTCAGAGTGAATGTGCTGTAGCATGCCTGTGCCTGCACATATGCACAATAATAAAATGAAGAGCAAAGTTTCAGTTTAGTTAACAATGTCCATCAGCTCTACTTCTTCTTTACATGGTGTGCTCCTGCTCCCTGCTTGCACAAATTATACTCGACTGTTTGCAAAACAAAACAAACAAAACCAAAAAAAAAAAAAAAAAAAAACCCTACAAAACAGTACATATTAAAAGAAATCGAATGTGGAAATAATTAAGGTTAAGGAAAAAAAAACTCACCAAGATAAAGATTATTTAGCAAATAATCAATAGTAGGGCAGTGATAGCACATGACTTTAATCCCAGCCCTCGGAAGGCAGAGGCACAAGGATCTCAGTGAGTTCCGGGCCCTGTCTCAAAACACAAACAAAAAAGAAAGGAAAAAAGGAAGGAAGGAAGGAAGGAAGGAAGGAAGGGAGGGAAGGAGGGAGGGAGGAAAGAAGGAAGGAAATAACTAATAGAATAGTACTTTTTCTTTTTTTCTTTTTTGCTAGACTAGGACATTTTAAAATGGACTAGAATGTGTTCAAAGTATTAGTAATGGCATTTAAAAACCACAAATCTCAGTGTAGTGTGAAAGTCACACTACATAACAATAAACAAAAGACTTGAATTAATAAAGTTGAACCAGAGATATACTTCAGTGATAGAATGCTTCCCTAGCATTTACAAGACCTTGGTTTTGTTTCTACCAGTACAAAAACCCAAGCTGAGTAAGGAGGACAGGAGAGCAATGGAGAAGAGTGATGAGAATGACGTATAAGGACTGCATGTATGAAGCTGCCTGCCGTGATGAAACCCATTGCTTTGTACACTAGCCTAAAAAAAAAACAAAAAAACAAAAAAACAAAACAAACAAAAAAAAAAACCAAGTCCAAGAAATAAAACCTAAGTCCCTGAAATGTACAGTGATACAGGGGACCCAATGTCCTTTTCTGACCTCCTTGGCCTCCTGTATACATGTGATACACATAAATACACTCAGGCACATATATAAACATAAATAAATAAGAGTTTTCTATTTAAAACTACTCTTTAAGCTGAGTAGTATTTATTGGTGAGTTCCTTCAATTCATTTGATTTATTTAGTCAACTAATATTTAAGAATGATAGGGATGGGATTTATGCTCTAAATGCCAGAGATTAGAACCGTAAATAAAAACTTTTAAAAAATATCTTCACAAAGGGATAATAAATAACAAATAACAAATAAATAACAAAGCCAATATCTAGTTTATGCAAATGCTAAGAATAAAAATTAACCCCAGTTTTTAAGAGGTAGTGACTGTGCAGAGTGCTCAGGTAAATCATCCGGGAAGTAGCTCTGGTGAGCCTGACCTCTGAATAGGTATCTGATGGAAGTTAGAAAGCAGAACAGTGAATGGGACAGAGAACACAAGGCCCAGCGGCATGAGTTGTCATGACTAAAGAATAAGCAGGCCAGAGAGAACTGAGTGAGAAGTACATGTGACCAGAAATGAAGTAAGCTTCGGTAGGGATTTAGTATTTTTTTCACCTGAGTAACATGAAATCCTCCAAAAGAGTATGGAGTAAAGGTGTTTAATGTTCCAATTTACACCTTAAGACATTACTCCGGCTGTAGTTTTGGGACTAGACTGAACAGGGGAATAATGAGAACAAGTCTATAGAAAGGGGAAAATAGCACTGCAGACCAGAGTGGTTTCGGTATACACTTCAAAGCCAGTGAGAACACTGCTCATACACTAAAGGTAGGATGTGCAAGTCTAGAGTTGCACTCAACAAACATTTCCTAGGACACAGAAACAAACGTGCTTCTCAGTTCTTGTAAAGACAGGGTCCTGATACCCAAGGAAAAAAGGGCAAAGCAGAAAGATGAGTTCTAGTTATGGATAGATATATCTTAAGTAAAATAACTTACAGATTGTTGAAATACAACTATATTGACTCCCAGAAAAGAATAAGACATTAAGAAAATGACACACATTAAAGAAAAATAAGTGAGATAGTCACTTATTAGAAGCCATGTTAAACTTTCAAAGTATAATTTTTTCCTAACCTGAGAGTCAATAAATTAAAGATACTCCCTTATTTGTGCTAAATACTGTCTTTAAAAGGAGTCATTATGCTAATGTTGAAAATCCTAAGGCACATTCTAAAGCATGAGAATGATTACTAGCATTATTTAACATCAGGTTCAGATTAATGGTTTGAAAAGGAAGCAACTGGCCAGACACAATGGTGAAGATTTATAATCCTAAAACTTGGGGTTGATGGAGATATGGAAATCTTTGAATTCAAGAGCAAGATGGGCAACAGGGCACGTTCTAGAACTTCTTGGGCAACTTAGTGAGATCCTGTTCTAAAACATCAAAAAAGATGATGGGTGTGGTGACACACACCATTCATCTTGGCACTTGGGAAGTAGAGGACAATCTGGTCTTCAGACCAGCCAGGGTTATGAGAACCTGTCTCAAAAACACCATAAAATTAGAAACAAACAAAAAAAAAAGTGTGTAAGGTTACATGCCTTTAATCTCAACATTCAAGTATATATCTATGACTTGGACTAGCCTGGTAGACTATAAGTTCCAGGCCAGGGTGACATAGTGAGACACTGTCTAAAAAAAAGAAAAGAAAGAAAAAGATAATGTGAGTATATAAAGTCAACATACATAGAAAAACCCACAAATCCAGAGAAGGGCTAAAAACTTACAATGAGTTTGATATGATAGCTGATTAAAAAAAAAAAAAAAAAATCACTTGGGCTGGAGGGATGGCTCAGAGGTTAAGAGCACTAGCTGTTCTTCCAGAGGTCATGAGTTCAATTCCCACCAACTACATGGTGGCTCACAACCATGAGGTTTGCAAGCTTGCAGGAAGAACATGTATATGTAATTAAAAAAAAAAATCACTTAAGGTTGGAGACACGGCTTAGTGGTTAAAGCATTAATTGCTTTTCCAAAGGACCCTGGTTCAATTCCTAGCACCCAGATGGTAATCCACAACTGTCTGTAATTCCATTTCCAGGAAATAATGGCCTCTGCAGGCACTGAATGTACATACTGCACAAACACACATGTAGGCAAAACACCCATACACATAAAATAAAAATAAATTTTTAAAAATCACTTAGATTTCCCCAATTACTAGTCCATTTAAAAGTTCCATTCTTTATAGCACAAAATTAATGAAAATGTGACATAAAATATGAACATACGGATATATAAAGACTAACATGTTCTAATAAGAAAATCTAATCTCTTCCTCTCTATAGGGATGAGTGTATGTTCACAAGTACCATATGTATGAAAGCCAGAGGCTGATGTCAGGGATCTTCCCCAGCTGTTCTCCACCTTTTAAAATGAACTGATTTTTATTTATATATGTGTGTCTACAAGAATGTATGCTACATGTGCCAGTGCTGAGTCCAGAAGAGGGTGTTACATTCCCTGGATGGACCTGGAGCTGCAGGCAGCTGTGAGCAGCCTGACGTGGGTGATAAGAACCTAACTCAGGTTCTCCATCTGAAGAGCAGCAAGCACTATTAACTACTGAGCTATTTTTCCAGGCATCCAACTTAGTTTTGAGATAGGGTCTCTCCGGGAACCTGGAATTCACTAATCTGGCTAGACTAGGCAAACTTTGAGGATCTTCCTGTTTCCATCCCCACCCCTGCAATGGGATTACAGGAGTGTACTGCTGCACCCAGCTTTCTACATGGGTGCTGAGATTCAAGCTCAGGTGCCCATGCTTGGATGGCAAGCATTTTACCAACTGAGTCACTTTTTAAAATCCCAAAGCTTCCCCCCCACTTTTTTTTTTTTTTAAAGGTGGAGGTTTACCAGGATTAGAATTTAGGATCTCACATAGGCTAGTCAAGTACTCTTATCATTTAGCTATAGCCCCAGCTCTCATTCCCCCCACCCAAATAAATTTGTAAAGGGAAAGAAATTCCAACTGAAATGCAAGAATGTAAATTTGATAGATTTCTGGGTTACCTAGGTACACACACTTACTAGCAAAGGTACATTTAATATTTATTCTACTGGAAGTAAATAAATTTTGCTTTAAAATTTAACACTAAAAATACTGAACTCAATGCTACATATGTATGCTGAAGTATTAAGAAAAAGGATATCGATGACATACACCAGAAAAAAAGGGTGGACACAGAAGGAGCAGTTAATAGACAAAGCAAAGACAGTCAAAAGTTTATGACAGAATAGAGGTGTTCAATTAACTAAGCTTGCTAGAAATTTGCTACAAAATAAAATGTTATAAAATCAATTAAATCATTAAAAACTGGACAATGAGCAGATGTGTTGAACATGGCTGGACTAGAAACAGAAAATCTGCCTCTGTTCTTAACGACCTTCACTAAAAGACTGCCAAGCTCACTACAGTTAAGGAAGAAGAGAGTTTAAGGAAAGCAGTGTTAGAATGCTGGCTTTGTCACCTGGAAGTAGTTGTCAGCTGCTGACCCCTAACACTGATTCTTCTGTAAATCTCCAGTCTGAAGGCCAGAGACGCTGCACACGTAGAAGCAATTTCAATAACCTCGAGGCAGGGCCGGAACAAGAGATACATGTCTGGCTGAGGGAAAGAGTGGGGAGGGGCAATGTCAAAGCTAACTCAAATGGCTCAGGCTCCAGTAGTTCTGTGTCTGGACATCAGCCCCATATATCGGCTAAAAGCCCAGAGAAACTAGACAATTTCACCAGTGGGACCAGCCAGAGCACTTGAAATGCATCCAGTAAACAATAAATGTTTATCTGGGCAGATAACCTGGCAGATAGCCTCATCCTGATCTTAGGCAACTTGAAACTCAGGTTACTGAGTGCAGAGGGGCCCTTCATTTTTGCCACATGGATAAGAAGCAGAGATGGAAGGTGGTCCTGGCTTTTACCACAAGAGAGGCAGCAGGAAGCTATTCTCTACAAGTGCAAGTTTTCCCCCAACTGGGTGATGGCCAGATTTCCTGGCTATACACAGAGGGTGGGGACAGAGACGTTAAGTCAGCCAACACTAAACAATGCCACCGCATAAAGCTGGCTGTTACACCACAGCCCCGAAGGTATGAGGAGCTCTGGCATGTTTGGCCGCTGCCACAGGAACCACATTGGCTGAGGGCTTCCCCAGGCCTGGGTGGGTGGCTCATCACTGACTGTGGCCACACACACAGACTCAGTCGCCACCAGTCAGTGGCAAACAGCTGCTGAGAAGAAAGAGCAGACTCAATGGTACTGTGTACTCACAACAAAATCACCCACTTTAGGAGACTAGATAACAATCTCAGAACTCAGAGAGGTACCCTGCAAAAAACTGAGAGTACAGGAGGCAGCAGGAAGGACTGGACATGAGTTGATTGACAACTGACTACAAATGGTCTTACAGGCCTGAAACACACACTTCCTGAGGGTTTGAATTTTGGCACTAGCTCTTCCCACCTCTGCTTCTGCCCTCAATCTTCTTGGAAGTGGAGCAGACAGGGAAACAGAACACAGAGTTTGCCTAGAGGGAAAAGTTCAGCTCCCATTAAGCAGACTACTGCTGAGTTCTCCTCCAGAGAAGAGCATGGCAATAGTTTTACAAAGGTTCCCTGCTATGAAACAGAACCAACATTAAGCCCAACAGAAAAATATGGGTGTGGGTCTTAAATGGAGTCTATCTGTTGTTTTTATTTTTGAGATGGGTGTGCCAATCCATTTTTTAACTTCATTTGCACTTATAGCTGCTGTATAATCATTTCCTGAAAACACAGTAGGAAGAGAGTGGTATTTACTCACCCCACCCTCCATCTAACTCTGCCCCAACAATTCAAATATGTGCTTTAAACCAAGAGGCCAGCCTCTTGCCTTTGGCAGCCCTGAAGGCCAGACATTACCAGCACTCCTGTGAACAGCTCCAGGCTCCACCCACAGCAGACTGCACATGCTGAAACCCAAAAGGAGTATCATTCCAGCACAACCACCAGGGAGGGGAGAGCTGAGGAGCTGGGGTGGAATGGTTGGGACACTTGTAAGGTCTGACACCAGAACACCCAAGTGGTAGCACAGGCATTTTGGTAGCATGGTGACTGATGAACTGCAATGTGGGAAAAGCCAATGTTAAAATTAAAAAAAGCTATCTCTGCACAGGGAGACAGGAGGGTGGAGTACAGATGCTAGGGTGGCAAGGTGAAGTCATCTTTAGGGAACTGGCTAGCTGTCAGGCTAGTCCAATTCTGGGAACACTTGGGACATTCAGTTTCTTTCCTCCCCTGACCCCAGCCCCCACCCAGATAAGGTCTCTTTATGTAGTCCTTGGCTGTCCTGGAACTTGCTCTGTAAATCAGACTGGCCTGGACCTCACAGAGATCTGCCTGCTTCTGCCTTCCAAGTGCTGGGATTAAAGGTGGTGTCACCAAGTTGGGCGGCATTTAGTTTCTTTACAGGAAAAGCAGACATGGCTATGGGAGACAGGACACAAGAGTCCTAACTCCAGTCTAAACTGGATTGGAGGACTTCTCTGCAGCAGAGTTTAGAAGAAAGCATTAATGGAAAACACAATAAACTCACTATTTCTGGCTAACCAAGGCCTATACCACCTTCTTCCTGCTGTGTCTGATAATCTCTGGGTGCTAAGACCCCATTTCATTTGTTAATTTTCCAGTTTAGTCTCTGAGAAGGTGTACAGCTCTTCCCTAGGAGTCTGTATGGACATGCTAGGGAGGAGAGTGGCTGGGATATTACTGTAAATCCTGGAAGTGTGTGTGGCACTGAGGGCAGAATAGAATCCAGTGCCTTGCATGCAGACAAAGGCTTTACTCCTGTGCTACATGCTTATCCTTTCTTTTTGTTGTTGCAATTTTTTGTTTTGTTTTTTGAGACCGGGTTTTTCTGTGAAGCACTGGCTGCCCTGGAACTCAAACTATAGACCAGGCTGGCCTTGAACTCAGAGGTCTGCCTCTCTAGTACTGGGATTAAAGGCATGGGCTACCACTACCTGACTGTTGTAATTTTTATTGCTTCTTTTTGAGGCAGACTGGAAGATTTAATAGTTAAAATGACCAATCTACCAAATGTAATCTATATATTTAATCCAGCCATATTAAAACCACTATAAATACCCTCCTCTTGATAGAGAAGGTTTCACTATGTAGATCTGCCTTAAACTTATCACTGTGCAAATATGCAGATCAAGATGGCTTCAAACCCTTGGAAGTCACTCTGGCTCAGCCTTCCACATGCTAAGATTAAAGGTATATCCCTCCAGGCCTGGCTGCAATGTTAATGTTTACTGAAAAAAAGAGCATATTCTAAAGTTCATGTGTGATCTCAAGGGACCCCAAATGACTTTGAAAAATAACAAAAGTTGGAAGCTGAAGCTTTCTAATTTTGAAATGGACCAGCTATAATAAACTACTGTAAAATATTAAGCAACATGGTATGATCAATGAAGCAGAGCTCTCAGAGATAAACCCTTACATGTATGCATGGTCACATAGTTTTTTAACGAGGATGCCAAGGACAACCTTTTCAAAACATGATGCAGAACTGGATCTCCACATATAAAGAGTGAAGCTGAAGCTGAAGTAACCTAAACCCGACATGAAATCAACTCAAAATGGATTAAAGACTGAAACTTAAGAGATAGAACAACAGCAACAAAATTCTTAGAAGCTGACATTAGGGGAAATCTCATGACATTGGCTTTAGTTATGATTTCTTGGTTATGACACTAAGCACTCAGGCAACATAAGAATATGTATGGGATTAGGAACGTGACTTATGAGGTAGGGAATTTACCTATCATGTGGAAGCCCCTGGGTTTAATCTCCAGAACTGCCAAAGGAAAAGCATACACAAGAACAACACCAAAACAAAAATGTGAAAAGGCAAGACATTAAAAGGAATATCAGACTTAACAAATTTAAAAAGTTTTGTTCACTAAAGAATCCTACTAAGACAGTAAACAATAGTCTACTAAATGGAAGAAAATATTAACAAATCTGCAAGAGACTGCTATCCATAGGGCTGGAGAATAGCTCCACAGTTATGAACACTTGTTGCTTTTGCAGAGGACTTGGGGTTCAGTTCCCAGAACCCACACCAGGCAGCTTACAACCAACCTCCTATAACACCAATTCCAGGGGGTCTGACATCTTCTTTTGGCCTCTGGGAGCACCTTACACACATGTAGTTCATATATATACATACACACACATACATACACACACACACACACACACACACACACACACACACACACACACACACTCACACATAAAGTAAATAAATCTTCAAAAGAGACACAACTAAGCCAGGCATTGGTGGTGCATGCCTTTAATCCCAGCGCTCAGGAGGCAAAGAAAGGCGGATCCCTGTGAGTTCAAGGCCAACCTGGTCTACAGAGCTAGTTCCAGGACAAAGAAACAAAAAACAAAAAACAAACAAACAAACAATAAGACACAAGTATACAAAGCATATAATCTATTATTCAACAACAAAAAATCCCCCATCAATTTAATTTAAAAGAATGTAAAGATGTCAGGCATGGCAGTTGGAGAACTTAGGTTAAGTTTGAGGCTAGGCTGACCTATATTACAAGACTGTCTATCAACCACCCTGGCTCAAAAAATCCCAAAGCTGGAAATATATTTCAGGAATAGAATGCTAGCATGGAAACAAACACACAAAAACAAACGAACAAACACAAAACAGGCAACGAACTTGTACAAATCTTTAGGCAATAAAAACAAACAAATTAGGCATGTAAAATACTCGACATCATCGATTACTAGAAGAATGCAAATCAAAACCACAGTGATTTGCTATTTCATTCTCTTCAGAATGGATATTATTTAACACCCTGTCAAAAAGGGCGGTTGATAAAAATGTCAAAGCATTCTAACACCTGTCCATTTTAGTGGGAATGTAAAATGGCATGGCTGCTATGGGAAATGGTTTGGTGGTTCCTCGAAATGTAAAATTACGATAATATTCAGCAATTCTTTTTTTTGTTTAAAGGGGGGGCATTTGAGGCAGGGTTTAACTGTGTTATATTGCCCTGGCTGTCTTGGGTCTCACCAAGTTTGGCCTCAAATTCAGAGAGATCTGCCTGCCTCTGCCTCTCTAGTGCTGGGGATTAAGGGCATGTACCACGACCACCTGGCTAAAATCCAGCAATTCTACTCTAAGTTATATACCATAAAGACAAAATGATACATATATATCAGTACCCATAGCATTTACTCACAATAGCCAAAAGGTAGAAACAACACATGTGCATATCAATACTAGAGAGGCACAATGTGGTGCATGTACACACAACAGGAAATAGCACCTATCGATTGAGCAAGGGTTCTACTACGTTACCCTGGTTCATTTGGCGCTCCTGGACGCGTCTCCCACTTCAGTGCTAGGATTACCATGGGCTACCCCTGCCCAACTGTACATAATGAATCGCAACAACTTTACTATGTGAAAATGAGCAGACACAAAAGCACAAATACACTGAGATAGAAAGTAGAAGGTACCAGGGACTGGAAAAAATAGGGATGTACAATGATGGTTTTATGTTCTTCAAAGGCGTGAGTCTATTATGGTGATGGTCGGATGTGTCAAAGCAGAGTGGTTCTAGACCTGGATTAATAGTGATTCTTATGTAATAATGTGAATACATTTAATGTCAATGGGTTGTACACTGAAGAATGGTTAAGCCAGGCCTGGTGGTGTATGATTGTACTTCTTGCACCTGAGCTACATTTGAGAGGCTGAAGTAAAAGAAATTTTGATTTCAAGGGCTAGCCTGGGCTGAATAAATCCTACCTCAGAAAAAACAAACACACAATAACAATAACAACAAAAAGATTTAAATTAAAAAAAAAAAAAGTCAAACCAGACATTGTGGCCCTGGCTTATAATCCTAGCACTTGGAAGGTAGAAGTGAGAGGATCAGTTCAGTCATCTTTAGTCACATAAAAAGTTGGCAGTCAGCCTGGGCTACTGAAGGCTCTATCTTAAAAACAAAAACAAATAAAATCAAACCCCAAGCCACTACCACCACCAAACAAACAACATCAACCCACCAAACAAAAAACCAAAATCAAATAACAAAGTCAAGAACAGAGATAAACATAACCCTTTTAACCCATAAAATTATAAGCTTGGGCTTCTTTATTAGGGCAATTGTGTTTTCTATGCAATAAAAATTTTAAGTCAGGTAGTGATGGCACACACCTTTAATCCCAGTACTTTGGAAACAGAGGCAGGTGGATCTTTGTGTGTTTAAGGCCAGCCTGTTCTATCATCAGAAGGACCCTGTCTGGAAAAACCACAAAAACATAAAAACATATTTGCAATGACTATATTTTAGAGGTCTTGTTTCAATTAAAATTGTCTTCTCACTGAAAATTTCTAACATACTCAAACAGAGGGACTAATGTAATAAATACATTTGATATTACCTAATAATACACAATGTTGTATACCTAGAATTTTTCACTTCCTTCCTTCCTTCCTTCCTTCCTTCCTTCCTTCCTTCCTTCCTTCCTTCCTTCTCTCTCTCTCTCTCTCTCTCTCTCTCTCTCTCTCTCTCTCTCTCTCTCTCTCTCTCTCTCTCTCTCTTTCTTTCTTTCTTTGAGACAGGGTTTCTCTGTTTAACAGCCCTGGCTATCCTCAACTCTGTAGGCCAGGCTAACCTTGAACTCACAGAGATCCACCTGCCTCTGCCTTCCAGGTGCTGGGATTAAAGGCATGTGCAACCTTTTCCAGGCTTAGAATGAATTTGTACTGTTTTGTTTTTGGCAGTACTGGGGATCAAACACAGCAATTTATGTGCTAGGCCAGTGCTCTAACATTGGGGTAACAAATCTCTGAGGAACATTTTCCAACTCCTTAGAAACAGGGTCTCTCATTGGTCTGTAGATCAACATTTAGGATAGACTGGCTGACTAAAAACTCCAGAGATCCTCTTGTTTCCAAGCTCACCAGTGCTGGAATTGTAATCATGAGACACCATCCTTCCTTTTTAAAAATACATGGAACATGGAAACTCATACATTTGTAGATAACAAGATATGAATGGGTATGGTCACTTTGAAAAGCTAGAAAAATTAATAGTGGGATAACTTTATAACCTAACAGTCCTCCTTTACTCTTAGCATCCCCTTCCTTCCTTACCCCAAGCCACTGTTTCCTTATATTGCTCAAGTGTATATAAGATTCCTGGGCTAAAGTGATATTCACCAAAGCCTCCCAGGAAGTTGGGACTACAGGTGCCTACCACCTTCTTCTTTAAAAAAAAAAAAAAAAAAAAAAAAGTGTGTGTGTGTATCTCATATATATATATATATATATATATATATTTGGGTGCATGTACCATGGAGTTAATGGGGAGGTCAGAAGACAACTTGGGCATTGGTCTCTCACCTCCTTCTACTTTACAGCTTTTACATGGGTTCTGGGGATCAAAACCTAGGTCATTAGGCTTGAACAGGAAGTGTTGTTACCTGCTAAGCTATCTCCTCGACCTAAATATACTTCTTTGTTTGTGTGTAGATCATATCAGGTGTCTTCTACCACTCTCTACCTTATGCCTGGTATTTGCAGAGTCCAGAAAAGGGCCTTATACCCACTGAGTCTGGAGTTATTGTCATTGTGAACCACCATGTGGGGCTGGCAACTGAAACTGAACTTCAGGAGGACCAGCCTGTACTCTTAGCTACTGAGCCATCTCTTCAGTCCCTTCATCTTATGTTTTGAGACAGGATTTCTTACAGAACTTAGAGCCCACCAATTTGGACCAATTGGCTGGGATCCTCTTATCTCAACTTCCCCAGTATTACAATTATAGGAGTGTACACGGCACCAAGCTTTTACATGTGTTATGAGGGATTCAAACTCAGGCCCTTGTGCATATGCAGCAAACACTTTACATATTGAGCTATTTCCCAATCCCCCTTTCCTTAAAGGAATGCATACATTATTACATATAGACTCCAATATTGTAGATAATGGTAAAAATTACATATTTAAATAAGAGAATAGATCAACAAATTGTTATGCACTCATATAATTGAGCAATAATACACGAGTCTAAGTGAGAAAGACACGGAACTCTACACAAAAACATGAACAAATCTAAAAATTGTCGGATTTAGTATGAAGAGCAAAGCAAAACAGGGATAGAAATGGTATGCATGTAGATAGTATAAACATGCAAAGTAATACTTCTTTGCTTATGAATATAAACATGTTAATAAGATGCACAAATGTAGTGAATTCAGAATAATGATTACTTTTAGGAAAGGAAAAACAGGAGAAGTACCCTGCAGGATTAACACAAAAGAGTTCTGACTTTATTTAGAATATATTATTTCTTTTAAAGCTAAGTGGGTAGAACCAAATGATTACTGACTATTCTGTTTCTTTAAGAGCCCCTTTCTGATGGACTATTGAAATTGCTCAGTGTGGAAAGATGCTTATGACTCTTACCCACTAGAACCCACATGATGGAAGGGAAAAACTGGTTTCTGAAAGTGAGGAGCCTGGGTGAATCCTGGTGACTTTACAGGAGAAGAAAGAGGGTCTGAGAGATGCACTCTTCAGAGGATCCGGCTTCAATCACTAGGACCCACATGGCAGATAAGACACCTTTCTTCTGGCTTCCTAGGGCACTGCATTCACACTGTGCAAACACTACTTTAGGCAGAACACTCAAACATATGAAAAGTAAAAACTAATGGGCTAGAGAGATGAGATAACTCAATGGTTAAAAGCATTTGGAATCTTGTACAGAATCCAGGTTAGATTCCCAGTACCCAAATGGCAGCACAACTGTCTATAACTTCAGTTTCTGGAGACCTAAAACCCTCTTCTGACTTCTTCAACCACCAGGAGTACATGTGGTGCACAAATACATATGTGAGAAAAATATTCATAAGTATAAAACAATATATAAATATTTAAGAATTAAAATAAATTTAGTTAATAAAAAAATGAAAATTTAAAAAAAAAAACTAAAAAAACACAACAAAACAACCCAACCTGGGAAGAGACAGAGTACTCAATTCCCCCACCTCCAGGATGCACACACAGAGATACTTATTCCCTGCTCCTTGGTGTTACTTTGGGATTTTGCCAGCAGGAAGACCATCATTAGATGTGGCCATTTGATCTTGAGTCTCCAGACTTGTGAGCCAAAAGAATTTTTTTTAAAGATAATCTAGTTTCTTTCTTTTTTGTTTTATTTTTAGAGACAGGGTTTCTCTATGTAGCCCTGGCTACCCTGGAAGTAATGAACTCTGTAGACCATGCTGGCCTCAAAAAGAGATCCTCCTGATTCTATCTCCAGAGTTCTGGGATCAAAGTCATGTGCCACTACCTCCTGATGGACAGATTTATTTTTAAAAAGATTTATCTTTACCCCTTTTATTTATGTGAATGTGTATGTATATGAATGTATGATACATATGTGTAGTTGCCTGAAGAGACTAGAAGAGGGTGTCAGATCCTAAGAGGTGAGCTGCATATAGATGCTAGGAACTGACTTAATCGTCCAGAAGAGCAGAACTCACTCAACCATTGAACCATCCATCCAGCCTCAGGAAAAACTTAGTTTGGCTTGTGTTTTCAGAATGTAAGTTGGTAAGCTCCACTGTGCAAAATACAGTGAGGTACAGCATTATGGTGGAGGCTAGCTGCTTGCCTCATAGCAGCTGAGAAACAGAGATGGAGAAGACAGACAAGACACCTGGACAAGATACACAGTTCAAAGATTTGTCCTTGTGATTGACAGACTTCCTCACCAGGCCTTAAGGTCCAAATGCCCACTCACTATGAATTCAATCACAATCTCTTTTTCCAGACCCACTCCTATCATCTATAAGTTTGTACCTCTGAACTATTTACCATTAACATCTGCTGTTGTATTATTTTATTTGATACCCACTATAACTCTAGGAGGCATTATCATACTTTATAGATTAAAAAATAAATCAACATTTAGAGAGATGTATTTGAGATCATACTGGAATAACAGGCCAGATCCAGATATCATTTAGTATTAGGCTTAGGTGATTGAGTTAAAAAAGAAATATGTTATAGAAGACCATGAAAATTGATCACTTTGGAAAGATACTATCCAGAATCCTGAAAAATTCACTTATAACTTAATTAGTATTTACTATTTCCTAATCTTTGATGTCTACTGCCTCTGATGCTGACTCATTCTTAATGAAGTGACTTTAGCCATTCAAATTTCCTCTTCTTACCTCACCTCATAGCCTCCATGCAATTATTCATAAAGTTTTATTTTTAATTAAGAAATACCAGAGTGGGGATTGAGATGGTGCATCAAGTAAGGATGCTTGCTGCTGAGCCTGATGGCCAGTTCAATACCTAAGATATACATAGCAGAAGGAAAGAAATGACCACTGTAGGTTATCCTGTGATCTTCGCATGTGAACCATGGTACACTGGCTCATACAAATGCTGAACACTGCCCCCAGTTAAATAAATAAACATACAGCTAACAAACAAACAAACAAACAAACCTGACTCAGAGCAAAGTCACTTGTTATGAATTCATTCTCTGGAACCCATGTGAAGTTAAGAGAGAACTAACTCTGCAAAGTTGTCTTCTGACCTTCAAACAGCCACAGTGACACATGTATAATATGCATTAACATATACTAGAATGATCAAAAATGTTTGTTTGTTTGTTTGTTTTAATTCAAGACAGTATATCTTTGTGTAACAGCCCTGACTTTCCTGGAACTCGCTCTGTAGACCAGGCTGACCTCGACCTCACAGGCCTGCCTCTGCTTCCTGAGTGTTGGGATTACTTTATAGTTAAATACTATAAAGGACAATTCAATGTTATCCTTTCTGATAAAGTACTACATACCTATTGTAAATTTTGTAAGATTTTTAATTAAACAAAATAAGAGGGGAATTTGGTATGTTCTGCTTCTGGGAGATCAAATCTAAATGAAATGGCTTGAATCATCTTAAGTGATTATGGAAGCTTCAGGGCACAGCTGTTTACATAACCAACCCAGTCTGGAGGACTCACACACACCTATGAACACAGTAATTGCAGGAGTTAGGAGGCTGAAGCAGGAGGATTTAAAGTTCTAAGTCACCTTGGTCTCTGTAGTGAGACCCTGTGTCATACACACACCAATAAAATAAGTACCCTATAAACTAGACAAGCTAGTAGGTTTATGATGAAGCTGAGGAAGCTTGTTAAAATAATGAAAGTGATTTGCCTCCTAGGAAAGAGCTGTTACTTCTCAGCAGAGCTAGTCAAGGGCATGGAGTGGACAACTCACTGCTATGTTTCATCTGCCTGGACAACCCATGTCATTAAACTAAAATCTGTATATTTAGCTCAGGAATGGGTAGTAAATATCATCCCCAATACTTTTGGCTTTTTTGACATATGATCTCATAAAGCTTAGAGACTGGCCTTGAACTCCTAATCTTACTGCTTCCACCTCCCAAGTATGGGGATTACTGGCATATGCCACATTTTTGGTTGGGCAACTTCTTTTAGTTTTCTACTCTCAGATTGACAGACAGGTGGGGAGATAAAAACTACTTCAGATCAGGTCAAAGGATACACCTAGAACAAACATCATGACCTGATGGTTCTCTAGGCACTCATGTTTCAGATATGAGCAAAACTGTTAATTCTTTCAAAATAACCTGATGTGACGCCAAGAGATGATGTGACAGCACTTGTTGCAGATTTCCCTCAAAGGCATATTAGTTTGACCTTTTCAAATGCAAATAGGCTTACTCAGTACAGCTGTCATGTTTCTTGGGTAAGAGGTTAAAAGCAAAGGTAACATTCCCCCTCTGACTGCACCTCTGAGGAAGCCTGACTGAGAAAGGAGGGCTAAAGAATGGCTCCTGTATCTGGGCAGTGCTGGCACATATCTTTAATCCCAGCCCTTGAGAAGCAGGCTAGTCTGGTCTACAGAGAATTTCAACAAAGTCAGGGCAACAGAGAGAAACCCTGTGGGGGTGGGGAAGAACTCTTGTGAGTTTAAAATGCCAAGGGATATAATTTCTAGTAGAAAATGTCTTAAGCTTTATGGTGTCTCTGCTGGTGTCTGATCACTGTGATGAATTTTGGTACAGCCCCACTGCACATTGGCTTGGGAATTCACTGATTTTAATGGAGAATATAAAAGTCCCTTGTCCCCAAGTCAGTTCTCCAATGTCTATAGGAATGTCTGTAAACTATGTCACACAGCTATACTTTATGGCTTCCTACTCACATGCTCTCATGAGCAATCCACGACACTGGACACTCACTGTGTTAATTCCAAGTCTCAGGGAGCTCTCTGTTCACTCTTGGTAAAGATGTTCTACCACAACAGATAAGTGCAGAAGGTAAGAAATAAAAATATGGAATTTCAGAAGTGACTAAGACAAGTAAAGACTGGTAGTGGTTTGAGATGAATAAAAACAACAGAATGAAAGTTTAGCTGCTTTTAGATATAAAGGCAAGGAGACAAGAACTAGAAATTCAATGTGCCTACATCAGGGAGCTTGTCCCCATCTACAGGAAGTTTATCTCTGACATCTAAATAGTCATGTTTTAAAATCAACAAGTTTGCTGGTTTTCAGCTGCCACTGACTGGAGCCCCCAGTGGCTCTGGCCCACAGTACAAGCAAAATGTGCCCAGCCAGATTAGATGAAGACATGCAGCCGGAAGCCAGCCAGTCTGCCTCTCACTACCTCAGGAGTCTGAGCAAATGCTATCCCATTACAAGAGTAGTAGACCAGATGCTTTAACCCTAGCCACACAAGGCTGTACCACTGGCTCATTATCTCAACCAGCAGATTCTGGGAGTAAGTGGTCTAGGACCCAAGGGGATTCCTAGAATGAGAACGGAAGCCTATGAGCAAGTTCAGCAGGACCTTTGATGCCCTCCAGCCTCCCTGTCCATTGAAGTTGCATATTCACATCCATAGACACATATTTTTAAAATTTGATATAATTATCTCCTAGAAATTACTACATGTAGCCTTCTGGGATCTAAAGCAATTAAGTGAAGATAAATTTCTTTCATGAGCAAGCTGTCAAAGGATGAAGCAATTTCATTCCCCATTTGAAGTGGAAGCTTTGGGTCATGCATGGTTTATTTGAAACAATGCCATCACCTAAAGCTGCTGATCTTATCTCTAACTCTGTTCTCTATTTCAAACTGCTGGAGATATGTAGCGTGGCACTGCCTGAAGTTACAACATCTGGCTCAAGGCCAGTAAAAGAGCAAGCCAACTTCTCTTCTAGGTTTCAAGCAGAAGAGAACAAAATCATATTAAAAGACAGCTACACATGTGAAGTGTGCTAAACCCTAAAAAGGAGGAAGTATTCTCAAGGCACATGCTGAGTGTGACGAAAGAAGCTCCCTAGCAAAAGAGGCTGTGAAAGAATAGGTGAGGTGGCCTCCCCCTCAGAAGAGGAAAGGGTAAAATACACACCCAAGAAGCACATTTTTCTCTTCTGAAAGACACCAAACCCAGTGGAGCTTATTTCATAAACATCTTGATAGATACATGGGAAGCATACCAGACTGGGAATCAATCAGGAGATTCTAATTCAAACACTATAGGGCTATCCCTGACATTTAGTGGAGTGGTTCCCTTAATTTCTTTTTTGTTTGTTTGTTTTTTATTTTTAAACTCTATCTAGGGACAATTTGTATGAGCAGGTTCTCTTCTTCAATCATGTAGGTCCTGGGAATCAAACTCATGTCCTTAGAGTTGATGGTAAGTGCCTTTACCTGCTGAGTCATCTCATTGGCCCTGGGCACTTAATTTTTTTTGAAAGTCCTCTGTAATCACATTGTTGTTATTTTATAATATGAAGTCAATTTGTTAAAACTGACTTCAGGTAAAACCCATGCATGTTATTAAATGCCTGGGTATGACTTTCAGCAGAAGGTTTGAAGAGCTAGGACACTATGATCATCAGAGGAGTTTGTTAAACCAGACTGCTGGCTACAGGGCCCAAACTTTCTTATTCATAGGGGTGTGATAGAGTCTAAAAAAGAATATGTTCTCAGGGGACTCTCACACTAGTGATACTGGTGGCACACCATGAAAAACCAGAGATACAGAGGAATTGGGAATCAGGCCAAGAGGATAATCTAGACTTGCAGTGTTAAAAATTGTTTTTCTGGGACCTGGAGAACTGGCCACTGCTCTTCCAGAGGACAAGGGTTCAATTCCTAGCACCCACACAGCAGTTCACAACTGTCTATAATTCCAGTTCCAGGGGATCTGATACCTTCACAAAGACGTACATACATACACACACACATACACACACACACACACACACACACACACACACACACCCCCCCATCTGGAAAAAAACAAAAAGAAACTGTTTTTGTTTCACAGTTGCATTAACCACATTTCTTGTATTTAGCTGTCACAGATCACTAATGTATGCAATATGAGATGATATAGGAATGAAATGGTTCCTTTACCACAGAAAGTTCTACCTCACAGTACTGGTCAAGAAGCAATCTGAGCACATGCTAAGGAAGTACACATTTTTGACCTAGGCATTTGAGAGACAGAGGCAGGAGGATGTCTGCAAATTTTGAGATCAGTCTACATAGTAAGTTCCAAGATAGCCAGGAGAACATAGTAGAGAGACCTGTCCACCCCCCCAAGAAAGGAAGAAGACAATAACAACGACCTTGCCTAAAAAAAAAAAAAATAAAATAAAGAATTATCAAGAAGCCTCAGCAGGGAGAGGTACAAACAGCCATGCCTGATGACATGAGTTAAATTCCTAGAATCTCACAGAGGTAAAAGGAGAGAACCAACTCTCATAGGTTGTTCTTTGACCTCCACGCCTGTGTCACAACATGAATGCACCTCTACACATACAGACACACAATTTGATTACAAAGGTGAATGTTTAGTTTAGAAAAAAAGATATCAGGAGAACTTTAAGCATACTAAGGTCTATCAGGTATAGAAAAATAGACTTGTGATTCTAAGAAAACCTTCCTGAAACAGTGGGAATTGGAGGAAAGTAGACTAGTTGAGTAGGAGTGACTGTCTCATGACACTGGAAGTGACCTAAATCAGAGAGCTATCTCAGACTCTGGAGGACCACTCCCTATTAGGTAGGTGGACAACCCTGATGTCTTTTAATAGACCTCTCAACTCTACTAATGAACTGAGCCTAATTTATAATTATGATCACTGTGTACGATTTCCTTTGCAGTGGTACAGTCTCCTTAAAAATGTGTTCTTTGGGTAGAGGTAACTTCCTCTAGCTATTTTCCCCAGTATGAGGTATTGAACCTAGGGAAAGATTTGTATGCTAGACAAACATTCTATTATTAAGCTACAACCCCAGTCCAGGATGGTTAGTTAGTAAGGATAAATCATTCTGCTTTGTTTTAGAATGCCTTCAGAACATAAAACAAAAGTAACAAAAGGGTTTAACTGGACTTTATCAAAGTTTGCAAGTCCATCTGGGTGTGGTGACTTATGCTTACAGTCTGCTTGGAAGGCTGAAGCAGGAGAATTTCAAGTCTGGCACCAGTCAAACTTCTGACCTTATAAAACTATAATAAAAAGCCCACAAACAAACAAGCAAATAAGGAGGTCTCTGAGGCTCCCAAAACTATGCATGCAACTGACAGAACTGCCAGCGCTGTTGGTTGTCTACAAGACTTAGATGTTATAACCTACTGTTGAAGACACCACATGGGCTGCTGGCAGGATATAGATTAAACTGAAATTAGGCTACAAGGCCTCCCCCCACCCATGGCTAGCTGTCATCAACAGTCTTACTCAGCTGTGGATCCTATACAATAGAGTACTAACTGATGAACAATTAAGACATGTAATTTCCATACCATGGATTATTCAACTATAGAATGGATTTTTTTTTCTTATTTTATTTTATTTTGAGATAGGATTTCACTGTGTGATGGATGCTCTTGGCTATCCTGGAATTAGCTCTGCAGACCAAGCTGGCCTTGAACTCATAGAGATCTGCTTGCCTTTGCTTCCCAGGTGCTGGGATCAAAGGCATGCACCACCACCACATTGCTTGGGAATAGAATTTTGATACACTTCACCACATAATGAACCTTGAAAACACCACAATGAAAGAAACTAGACCAAAAGGCAATATAACAGTATGATTCCATTCATATGAATTATCTAGAATAAGGCTAGAGTTTGTAGTCAGTTAGTAGACTGGCAGCCTAGTATGAATGAAGGCCTCAGTTTAATCCTCAGGATTGCATAAACAGGGCAAAGTAGTTTATGCCTGCAATCCTGGGAGGTAGAAGCAAGAGAGTAAGAAATTCAAGACCATCCTTCGCTACACTGAGAGTTATATGAGACCTACTCAGGAGAAGAGGGAGGGAGGGAGGGATATAGAGTAATACATCCAGAATAAGTGCATCTTTGGAGACTGACAGCAAGTCAGTGGTTAGCAAAGGCAAGTGACAATGGATACATTTTCTTTTAAGTGATAAAAAGCAAAACAAAACAGTGCAATTAGTGACAGCTGTATTACTCCATGAACGTACAAAAACTACTGAATTGTATACTTTAAAAGAATGAATTCCAACCTAGACCCCAACTGGGTTTCTCTGTGTAGCCTTGAACATCCTGGTGCTTGCTTTATAGATCAGGCTGGCCTTGAACTTAGAGATTCATCTATCTCTGCTGCCTGAGTGCTGGGATTAAAAGGGCAACAACTCCATGAATCTCTCTCTCTCTCTCTCTCTCTCTCTCTCTCTCTCTCTCTCTCTCTCTCTCTCTCTCTCTTCTTTTAACTTTTTATTGATTCTTTGTTAATTTCACATCATACGCCCCAATCCCACTTATCTCACCACCTCTCCATATCTGCCCTCCACTCTTGGAACCACTCACTCAAAAAGAAAAAAATAAATCTAATTTTAGAAGCTACAGTGAGGATGAACCTTAAGGGCTGAAAATTATATCTCAATAAATCTGTTACATGGTAGAAGCTGAGGGCTGACTCTCATAAAGCAGTCCTCAAACTTCACACATATTGTAGCATGCACATCAACATCCACAAAAATAAATAAATGTCATTTTTAAAAGGTTAAAAAATAAACAATCTGGCTCAGGGAGTAATGCTGTCTGCTGCCAAGCCAGATGACCTGTGTTCAATCACCAAAATCCCTGGATGGATATAGAGAACCAATTCCAGAAAGTTTTTTTCTGGCCTCCTCATTCACATATGCTAAATAAATAAATGTAATAATAAAGAATAAGGGTAGGGTCAGGTGAGGTGCTCAGATGGTAAAAGTGCTTGCTGTGCAAGCCTGACAACTTGAGTTTGATCTTTGGAGTCTGGATGCAGTCACATACGTCTGTAATTCCAGCACCTTATGGGTGATGGGTTGTGGAGACAGGAAAGTCACCTATGAGGCTCTTGGGCTAGCTAACCCAGAGTACAAAGTAGGGCAGAGACAAGAAAGACCTCACCTCATAACAAGGTGGAAAGAAAAAAACTGCTTAAAATTGTACTCTGACTCCCAATCCCCCATCCAAAAAAAAAAAAAAAAAAAAAAAAAAATTTGCAAAAAGAGCAGAATCAGTGTTTGTGTACAAGTCTTCATATAGATACATATATATCTTTAGGTTTGCTGGGAATAACAGGTATTTTCTCTTAGTACATTCAAGAGTATGGGTTGACTTTCATGTCTTGTATCTATGGAAATCCTGAGATGAAGTTTATTTCCCCTAGAGAAGATTTTTCTTTGCTTTTGCCAGCCTGGGATACTAGTTAGAGGTCACCTCAAACTATGTGTACACAGGCAGAACTGAGACTAAGAACCCACCTGAGGGTTAGTTCATGATCACTACCTCTCTCAGTGAAGCTTATCCATCTGCCCTCACAATGAGGATCTGGAAGGACTTCTAACGTGAATCCTTGTGAGGTGACTCCAATGCTTTTCACCTGTGAGGAGAGCTTTTCAAGAAAAAGCTCCAGGTTTCTAGCATTTGACAGAAATGATCAGCGTTAGCTCACTTGGGTGCTCAGTAATGTACAAGAATCTTTTCTTATTTATTTCTTAGGATCTACAGCTGGACTTGGTGGCTCACTCCTTTAATCCTATCTGAGTTCAAGCCCAGCCTGGGCTAAACAGTGAGTCTTAGGAAAACAGAACAGAACAGAATCTGTAGACTCTTGTTATGCCAACTCAGAAAGCATGGTGTTATAGTCAGCACTCCTGTTATGTTAATAAAGAGGCCCCTTCAAAGTATTTAATCTTACCACAGTAGCAAAGATGAAAGACACTATTAAGTTCTTTATGTTGTACACTCTTCATGTAAAAGTGGAGAAATCAGAGTAGGGTATGGCGGCACAGACCTTTAATCCTAGCACTTAGAGGCAGAGATAAGTGGTTCTGTGAGTTTGAGACCAGCCTGGTCTACATAACGAATTTGAGGACAGCTAGGGCTACAAGTGAGATCCTGTCTCAAAAAACCAAGATAAAACAAGCAATTAAAAAAAAACAAAACAAACAAACAAACAAACAAAAAACAAAACAAAAAAAACTGGGAGAATTACAGACTGTGGATGAGATAGACCTGTATTTAAATTGCACAAATCACTTTATAAGCTTTAGTTTCCTCATTCTATAAATGGAGAGAGTGATGCCACATCTTCCCAGGCTATTGTGAAGACAAAGAGAAACAATCTAGGGCTAAGGGTGTATAGCTCAGTAATAGAACAAAGCATTACCAATTAAAAAAGGAAGCTGAACCTTTGTGGTACATGCTTGTGAGCCTAGAACTCAGGAGGCTGAGGAAGAGGGTTCATGAGATCGAGGCTAGTCTAGACGGTAAGATCCTTTCTGAAAGGAAAAAAAGAAAAACAAAAACAAAACCCCAGAAAAGCAGAGAAAAAATTCATCAAAGTGCTTAAGCCTGAAGGTAGAACATAGTGAAGACATAATTTCACTGTTGCTATTTTTATTATTATCATTACTCTTATCACTATTATTGAATATGCCCACAAGCCAAGAAAACTGGAGGGTTCTCATATGTCTTTTTATAAATAAGCTTTTAGAAAAATTCAGAAGGTCAAAGTAAAAAGGCCTTTGTGGTTTTTCAAAAATCAGCATCCTACTTCAAACTAACCCAGTAAAGCCAAGGAACTATGATGCAGAGGGAGGAGGGGCTAGCAGATGGCTCAGCAGGCAAAGTTACTAACTGAGCTCTGGTGCTATCACCCCAGTTCATCCTGTGAGGTGGGCGGCAGCAACAGGGGAACCCTACAAGTTCACAGGTCAGATCATTTGGAGTATGCTGTTCATTAACAGAAGCAAGAGTTCTCTGTCTCAGCAAGTGGAAGGGGAGAACTGACCCCTGAGAGTCATCCCCTGACCCCTAAATGTGCAAGCCCCACTCTCATACACACAAAATACATAAAAATTAAAATGTAGGTTTAAATAAATAAAATACAGAGGAAAATCTGTTTTCTCCTTTGGTGGCAGCACCCAAGTTTACCTAGCAGCACTTCTCTAGTTCCAAAAAATGGGTCACGTGCACTGCTATAATTTGGGAAACAAAGCTTCACTGAGAACACTGCTGAGCTGAGCATGGTGGTACACGCTGGCAATCCAAGTACTTGTTAAGTAGATTCTGGAGGATTAAGAGTTCAAGGTAATCACCAGCTTATAAAAGGCCAACATGGACTACATGAGACTGTCTCAAAAACCCAAAACTGCAAAACAAAACAAAAAACAACCCAAACCAAAACCAAAACACCCAGCCCATTATGTTTGATAAGAGAAAGAACTGAAGTCTCTATGATAAAGTCTTGTTGAAGTCCCCGCTTTCTTTCAAAAACTTCCAAAAGAAAACACAGGCACATACTTTGGACAAGCAGCCATATAGAGAAAATCTCATGCCTCCCCATCCAACTAGGCATTTATGTGGCTACTGTGAGTTACAGAGGACAGACTCATCCTGAGGTTTGAATTAGTGTAGATCCTAACTTTCTGCATCTGTTCCTGAGGTGAATGATGGTCATATAAATCTTTATTGTCTTTCATATCTTTTAGTCATTTACATTCTCCCTCCTTCCCTAAATATTTTTTCTGATGCAAAGACACAGAAGTACAATGAGTCTAAATTATATGTCTAAGAAAAACAATGTATGTGGAAGCACACAGTTCCAAGTCAACAAGGTCACATGTCCATGAAACCTGTGAAGCATGTGAAAAGCACTAACATGATGCCAGGCATACAGTATGTATAAAGTATTAACTTCATGTGCAAGCCCATGCCATCTATACCTCTAAACAAAGCTGCCCTGACTTTGCAGTCATACTGCAGGGGACAACCATGTCAAGGACTTCACCCTTGAATGAGTTCAGGAGGCATCATTCTGCTGGGAGATGAAGTAGATCAGCTGTGCTTGACTCTCCTCACCTACCAAAGAAGCCTTGCCTTTAGGTCTGATAAAGTATTATACCAACAGTGGACTTAAAGGGCCAGAATGATAATATCTATTAGTTTTTTTCATAAACGTTTACAAGGTATTTTCACAAGCCTGATCTCCTTTTATCTGTACAGAGAGCTATTTGAGTTGGGTAGGACCATTATAGCTGTTCTTGTTTTATTGAAAAAGATAAAGGAATCCAGGGAGGTTATAAGAATTGCCTAAAGCCACACAAGTTGCTTACAGTAGAAGTAGATTGAAAGCCATATTTGAACTTTATCTCAGAAGGGGAAAAATACTCAGATAGTCCAAGACCATACAACTGAGAGAGCAGGAATAGTATTTTAAGGTTTATTTTATTAAAACCAAACAAAACACACACACACACACACACACACACACACACACACACACACACACACACACACACACACAAAAAGCCAAGCAGTGGTGGTGTACTCCTTTAATGCCAGTACTTGGAAGGCAGAGGTAGGTGGATCTCTGTGAGTTCGAGTTCAGCCCAGTCTACAAAATTACATAGAGAACCCCCCCTCCAAAAAAAAAAAAAAAAAAAGAAAGGAAGGAAGGAAGGAAGAAAAAAAGAAAGCCGGAAAGTCAGGCGATGGTGGCACACACCTTTAATCCCAGCATTTGGGAAGCAGAGACAGAGACAGGTTCAAGGCCAGCCTGCTCTACAGAGTGAGTTCCAAGATAGCCCGGACTGTTTC
The DNA here is from genome assembly GCA_030556225.1 of Cricetiscus sungorus. Taxonomy (NCBI): domain Eukaryota; kingdom Metazoa; phylum Chordata; class Mammalia; order Rodentia; family Cricetidae; genus Cricetiscus; species Cricetiscus sungorus. Next base: position 52,869,262 of record JANBXA010000069.1, on the reverse strand, counting down.
ACAGAGAAACCCTGTCTTGAAAAACAAGAAGAAAAAAACAAACAGGGGCTGGAGAGTTGGCTCAGTAGTTAAAAGAACTTGTTGCCCTTGCAGAGGACCTGGGGTTCAGTTCCCAGAATCTACATGATGGCTCACAACCATCCTTGAATCTAGTTCCAATCCTCTCATCTGGTCTCCACCAGCACGAGGCACATATGTGGTGCAATACATATACATGGGCAGGGCACTCATATACATAAAAATAAATCTTTTTTTAAAATTTATTTTTATTTTTTATGTGCATTGGTATTTTGCCATGGAACTGGAGTTACAGACAGATGTGGGTACTGGGAATCAAACCTGGGTCATTTAGAAGAGTATTCAATGCTCTTAACCTCTGAGCCATCTCTCTAGCCCCTCAAAATAAATAAACCTTAACCTGTTCAACAGATGAATAGCTAAACAAAGGGTTATTCATACCTACAATGAAGTATTATTCAGCCTTAAAAAAGGAAGGAAATTCTGACAGGTTTCACAATAAGAATTAACCCCAAAGATGTTATACTAAGTGAAACAAGTCACTCACAAAAAGAGAAATACAGAGTTCATAGCATAGTCATATTCAAGCAGAGAGAAAATAGAATGGTAGTTTCCAAGGGCAGGGAGCTGGGGGAATGAAGAATGGGTACAGAGATGCAACTGGAGAAGACGAAAAGGTCCTGGAGATGGATGATGGTGATGACTAGGTAATGATGTGACTGTATTTAATGCTAAAGAACTGTGCTTTTTCTTTCTTTTTTTAAAGCAGGGGACAGCATGAATGCAGTGCATTTAAAAAAGTTTAAATGCTACATTTAATGTTATATAATGGTGTGTGTGTACCCAATAAAATAGAAACAACACACTTTGAAAAACTAGACTAGCAGATATGATGACACATGCATCATTTACTCCACTACTAAAGAGCTAGAGGCAAGAAGCTCTCTCTGAGTTTAAATTGAGGCCAGCCTGATCTACATACCAAGTTCTAGGCCAGCCAAAGTTACATGGTGAGACCCTGTCTGAAAACAAATGAAAAAAAGAAGAATTAGAATAATTTAGAGGAAAACTTTCTTCTTAGGTCCTTAGCCTCTTAAACTGTCTGGTACAGGGACTTCACAGCTTTGATACTGATAAAAAAACAAAACAAAACAAAACAAAAACCCAAAAACCAGGCTATCAAATGTTCCTGTGGCCTGGGACATTTGAAGAAGCAACCTAGGCAGGCTTGTGGGCTCCCCTGAATACTGTGGTCTGAATGTGAGTGTCCAAAGTCAGCTCTGTCTATGTAAGACCCGGAATTAAAGGGAGGAAACACAAAGTGCTCCTTCTGTTTTCAGGCTATGGGAATTCTACAAGTAATAGAGCTCTTACTTCTAGAAGACTAAAAATGTCCTTATATAAAAACGTAAGTCAGTGGTAAACCATCAAAGGCCAACATTTAGCACTATGTCCACCGGTTTTTTTTAATGTTCTCAAAGAGAGAAACTAGTCATGTTTTGCCTCCAATGGTAGAACTGTTTGCTTCTGCCTCCTGAATTCTAGGACTAAAGGTGTATGCTACCTCATCTGACATGAACTCCCTGTTCTTTAATGTTTAGTTTAGTTTGAAGGCTAGAAAAGATATAGATTGGATATTGGGAGCAATGTCTTCTTTGGCCTACTATTGTAGCAAGGGTCTAATATCAGAGTGTTGGATGGATATTGCTTAATGATTTCTACTGTGCTTGTTCATATCTCTAAATATTTATAAGGATAGGGAGATGGCTCAATTTGTACAAAGCTTGCCACACTGGGGAGATAGAAAAGTAGATCCCTGGAGCTTGTTGGCCAGATATTGTTAACTCCAGTTCCCAGTGAGATCTTGTCTCAAAAAGTAAGGTGAACAGCATACTAGTTGACTTCTGGACTCTGCATGCATGCGTGAGTGCAAGCATGCACACATGAACATATCTTGAGTATATATATATATATATATATATATATATATATATATATATATGAGAGAGAGAGAGAGAGAGAGAGAGAGAAAAGAAAAAAAGCACCACTATCTCCAAAACTCAGGACTGGCAGTTAACCATAGCTGTTTATGTTACTGTAGTCTTTAAGTGCTATAGTGGAAGTGATCAGCTACAATTCTGATGGCTATTTTGAATCATTCTTTACCTATGTGTTTGCTTTTGTTTTTTGAGGGTTTCTCGATGTAGCCTTAGTTGTCCTGGAATTCACTTTATAGAGCAGACTGTCCTGGACCAGGCTGTTCTGGCACTCACAGAGATCAGCCTGCCTCTGCCTCCTGAGTGTTGGGATTAAAGGAGTGAGCCACCACCGCATGGCTTGAACCATTCTTTATATTCTACTTAATATACTATTCCTTGAATCAGGCAAATCATGAAAGATGTTTTCCTATATGTCTAGTAAGACATATTTAAAAAAAAATAAAAACAAGAACAAAAAAGGGGGATGGAGAGATGGTTGAGAGGTTAAGAATGTGTACTGCTTTTGCAGAGGACTCAAGTTCAATTTCTAGTTTACATGTTAGGAGGCTGAAAAGTGCATCTAACTCCAGTTCCATGTGGGCACCCCATATATGTGACACAGAAAGAGAGGATGTATGAGTGCTTTCTCACATATACCCCACACCTTTTAAAAAAAATTAAAATGATTGGTTTAATTAGGATAATTATCCTTATGCCATTTTAATACCATTTCCCTTGATTCTCAAGCCCAGATCTCATCCAAGTGTGGAAGATTTCTTTTAATATCCATAACCCATCTGTGACATTTGCCTTCCACCTCTACCTGTACATGTGTTTCCTACAGAGAGAGGGCTGCTCCCTCAAGTGAGATGTGTAAGGCTTCTGTAGATGCTAGGGAACAAGATGGAACAAAAAATGCTTCACACCTGGCTCCCAAATTACAGGAACGCTGGACTGGAGCCAACATAAGCTGGCACAGCACCAGCTGAAATGGACATCAATTAATGAGCCTGTCATCTTTCAAGACTAGAATTTTTTTTTTTCATTCCTCAATCTGCATTGCTCCGAAAAACAGCCAAGGCACCCCCAGTAGGGTTTTCCAGATGGGATCACTTCCCTCAGATTCCACACATGCAGATTTCTGCAGAACTTGTTTTTAACCCTCCCTCTGTTTTTTAAACTAAGGTGGTTACTCCACATTGTTTATCAATTGCACTTAATCTGTAAAAAAAAAAAAAAGAAAAACTGTACCTTCAAAACAAGATAAAGAAAGCTCAGAGCTGCCTAAAAGCTGATGCTTTGTTTACTAAAAGACCCTCTAAATAACTCAGATTAGTGAAGGGTCAGAAATTCTTCTCTGTATACATCATTTCTACTGGGGTCAGAGGCCACAGAGCCTTGAGCAGACAACATTATCATGGAGAAATGGACAGTCCTCCAGTACTTAAGAAGGCCTTCTCTGACCACAGCAGGCAGTGTCCATGACCCACATCATACAGAGAAAGGAAAAAAAATTCAGCTAATGTCTACTCAGAGGCAAATGCTGTTTGAGAAAATATCCACAACAGGGACCAGCAGTTAAAAAGTGACAGAATTTACCCAGAGTGATAGCACACACCTGTAATCCTTAGGAAGCTAAGGCAAGAGGATCATGAGTTTGAGACCAGCATGGACCAACATGAAAACAATAAAATTCCACATAGTGTCTTCTCTACTTTTATCCAATGGGCAGAACATGTTTACCATGCCTTACCTAAGTAGGCTGCTCTGTGGAAAGAATTTCAAGGAACACGAGAAGAACCACAGTAAATATCCCATCCACTTTAGTGTATATTCTGAGAAATGAATTTAATGTTTAAGGTGGCTATTTACTGTTGCTATTTGTTCTCTTGCAAAGCCCACATGACAGAGCCTGACTAAATTCAGCTGATGCTTGTTTCAGAGTCCAGCTCTTCAAGCGTGTGGCTTCTTGGAGGTATCGCTTTAGGACTTCAGAGTAATTACAATTATACACTACTTCATTTTGGGACATACTCACACAAGAAGCCTGCTCATTCTGTTTTCTAGAACTGCCAAGGCCTCACCGGAATTGATGGTAATCAAGCCAAGTTCAAGGTAAAGTCCAGAATCAACAATAGAAGTAGGGACAGGAAATAGGGAATGGTTGAAGAAAGCTTTGGACATCTGCAGAATTAGATCTCCATTCTTCCTTTCCCTTTTCAAACTTCAAATAAACACCTTCAAAAGGGGTGCCCCCTTGCATATTTCTGCTGACTCAGTTCTCAATCAATCTCCTTACTTTTCTTTACCAAGAACTTGGAGCCTCGAGGTCTCAGCATTTAGTCAGTCCAGTTTCTGAAGGACATGCCATAGCATGAGAGAAAATATTTACGACACATATTTATCTAACGAAAGGCCTTTATCCAAAATATATAAAGACATTTTAAGACTCAGTAAGAGGGCTGAGTTTGAAGCTAGTTGGTTGAACACTTGTCTGGCATGCAGGAAGCTCTGGATGTGATCCCCAGCACAGAATATGGTGGTACACTTAATTTTAGCACTTGGGAAGTAGAGGCAAAAGGATCATAAATTCATGGTCATCCTTTGGCTACATTGTAAAGTTCTGGCCAGTCTCAGCTACATGAGACCACAGCTCAAAATAGACTAAGTAAACAATCAATGGCCTTGAAACTCCAGATCTTCCTGCCTCTACCTCTCAAGTACTGAGATTACAGGTGTGTGTCACTAAGACAAATCACCAACAATCTATTTTTATAATTTGAAAAAGATGTAGCCAGATGAAACAATGCTCAACATCGTTAGCCAGAAGAGAAATACAAATTAAAACCATGTATGATACCTATCACAATGATTTGAAGAAAAAACAAAACAAAACAAAAACAACAATCCTCCAAATAACCTAATAATGCCAAGTCCTAATAAGGATGCAGAACTTCACTGATATGGGGATATAGAATGGTACAGCCACTCTGGGAACAAACTTAACAGTTACACTTGCACTAACCACCCATTCCATTGCTAGGTATTCATTCAAGAGAAATAAAAACTTAAATCCATATAGAAACATAAATATTACAGTTGTTCTATCCATGATCATCACCACCTGCAAATGTTCACTAACTGGTAAATGGATAAACAAATTGTGGTATGTCTATACAAAGTTTGGCAATAACAGAATTACTGATAAAGGTAGCAACATGGATGAATCATGAATGCATTATATAATATGAAAGAATCCAGACTCAAAAGCTGTATACTGTTAAGATTTTGTTTAATGACATTCTAGAAAAGGCAGAGTAATAGAGATGAAAAACAGATGAAAAGCTGCCTAGGGACTGGACGTAAGGAACAGGGTTGTGTATGTGAAGGAATTTTGTGGGTACAGCACTTTATATTTAGGTTGTGATAGTTACACAACTATGGGTGTTTGTCAAACTATAAATCAGAGATAGCAAGATGGCTCGGCAGATGAGAGCACTTGATATGCAAGCCTGAGGACCTGAGAGTTTGATCCCTAGACCTCAAGGTGAAAGAAAAGAACTGACTCCCAAAATTGTCTTTTGATGTTTACATTCTTACTATGCTGTTATGTGCAATTTGCACATGAGTGCATGCACGTACTGGAGCACACACATGGGGGTGGGGGGATGGGGTGTGGTGGTGGTATTAAAATACAAAATTAAAAAAAAATGAATTGGAAGAGGGAACAAAACAAAACCCCACAACTGTCAATACTGATCCCTGGGGAAAGGGATAAACTAGAGGGTATGTTTTCATTCTGAGGATGGAAAACACTGGGAAAGAGATACACATGACTAGTGTGAAATGCTGTACCTTGAAAGTAGAGACAATAGTAAAACAGACCCACTTTCTATTAAAATAAAAGGAACTTTATGCTCCTAAATTTTCATTGTTACAAAGAGAAAACAACCTTCATTATGCAGCTAAAAAGATACTAAGTCCCAGTGTGGTGGTGTGGTCCTCCTCCTCTTTCATTTCATCATCCCCCCCCCCCCACTGGCTTTGTAGACCTGGCTGGCCTCGAACTCACAGAGATCCACCTGCCTCAGTCTCCCACTGCCCAGCTTCATTTCCTGTTTCTTTTGGGCAGCAATTTCTGTTTCTGCAAACAGCTACTATGCAAGCTGAAATTACCTAACAAGTGAGAGGCCTTGGACTTAAATATATTTGTATTTATTTTTTGTTTCGAGGCAGGGTTTCTCTGTGTAGCCCTGGCTATCCTAGAACTTATCTGTAGAACAGGCTGGCTTTGACCTCACAAAGGTCCACCTATCTCTGCCTCCTGAGTGCTAGGAATAAAGGTGTGTACCACCATTGCCTGGCTTCAGAAACATGTTTAATAAACAAACACCTGCTAAGCAATAACTTAAAGTATATTTGAAGAAATACCATGTTTTTAGGAAAAGAAGCTTAAAACATAAAGATGTGTTTCAATAGCTCCAACAAGGTTTCACATAATTCAGGCTAGCCTTAAACTCACTATGTATCAGAAACTGGTCTTGAACTGAATCTCATCCCAAGTGGTAGGATTACACCTCCACAGCTATATATATTTGAATATTATTATCTCATGAAATGATGGGGATAAGCACCCCTAAAATTCAATAGTTTGAAAGAAAAATATACTATTTACAGTGAGGTCATACAACCATGGGAACAAAGTAAGTTGTATGGATAAAGATGTGTATTTAGAGCACTCAGTACTGTAGAGCTGAGAAAACCATATTTGAGATGAAGAACATACTCCCACTTCTAAGTAGTAGCTGATCCCCACACCTCTGTCTCACAGCATAACCCTTCTAGTACTTCTTGGGTGCTTCAAGAGAGAAGAAGGAATACTTAGAAACTGTAACTAAAGTAGAAGAAACTCAGCACATACCTCTAAGAGCACAAGCACTTGATCACATACAAATGCAGAGAAAGGGCTTTTTCATTTAAATGGAGGAACTGCCATGTCTACCTCCATAAGCAAAAGTATTAATCATCCACCGTCTGGTTTTAATCCATATGCTCCTGATCCTGCATCTGAATGTATTGTTATCAAGGGAAGGAGCATTTCTGCTCAATCTTATTTGCCAGCCAAAAACCTGAAAATGTGAAAACCACATTCATTGGTAAAGTACCTTCTTGGGGACCCAGAACACCGTGAACTAAGTTGCTGCATTTTTATTTGTCATAGGTTCCCCACCCCCACCCCCATCAATGATGAACAAATGTGAATTTCAGAGGAACTGATGGGGGAGAGGAGATTGTGGTGGGGGATCAAGTTGGGAAAGCTCAAGTTACACATCTTTTCATATCTTGGAGTGACACTATCCTCAGGGAAATTAGCACTTTCTCCTCTGCATTTCCCAAAGGGGATCCTGCCAAACAACCTGACAGACATCAGCCTGTCAGATGCAAGCTTGGGCATCCAGGTGTATCCCTCACAAGCATTTACAAATGAAACGGCAAGCCTGAACAGCAAGCTTGCTTTCTTCTGATTTGTGCTTTGCTAACAGTAAAAAGCAGGATTCAAAAAACAGACTCTTCCCTTCTTCAGGCTAGACCCACAAGGGTCCCAATGCCCATATGTGTGCTTGGGAACCTTCAAAGCCATTAGTAGACTCATTCAAAAATACTGACAGCCACACCATGACAAAAACTCTGGCAAGATCAGGGAACAGGAAGAGCATAATAAACCATAGTGTGCCGGAGCCTCCTAGAAGAACAGTGCTAGTGCTAGTAGTGAACAGACTGATAGACAGAGCAGACGACTCTAACCAAGCCTTGCTCTGTTTTTGATGCCACACAAATGTTTTGCATTAGAAGTTTTCTGCCACACAAACACTCATACATGCAGCTATGAAATCTGCATACTTAACTTCCACTTTTTTTGGCAGCCTACCCCAACTACCTCTCCTGTTCTTGGGAACAGAGCAGAGATTCCAGTATTCCCCAGTACAGATAAGTGGAGAGAATCACAAGCAGGCCTAGGAAGCATAAAATATGACGGATCAGCCTATAGCATGGAGAGAATCAAGAACATTGTCTTATGAAACAAGTCTTGTCTGTATCTCACTCGTTGGCACCCATACTTCAAGTTTAAAGTTTGGCTTTATTTTCAAGTAAATTTTGCAGCTGATCTTCATCAGGAGGCATTGACAAATATTAAAAGCAAAACAGGTCAAACCACTTAGAAAAGTCATAAAATCTGCAAAATTCTAGTGCTAAGTGTTACGGTGGAAGTTCCACCTAGGCCTCCTCCCCTATCTCGCTCTAATCCCTGCTACATCTCAGAAAGCCTGACAAATGATGACCCCTCCCCCAGAGATGCTCAAGACTACTCTTACAACTGACCCCCCCAAAAAACAGAGTGTTGTATCCATTAAATGTGGGCTTTTTCTAATTTGGTTTGATTTGAACTGCTACATCGGCAGAGAGGCTTTTCTGGGTATAGAAACTTCTCACTAAGACATCAGGGAATGCAAGCTGATTAGTAACCCATATTTCAAATACTCAGAAGAGTACGTTCTTGTAAGCAGCAACTTCACCACAAACTCCGATGCCAGAAGGGGACTGGCTCTCCCCATTTCAAGTCAAACTGGGGACATGGATGTTTCATTAATCAAGAAAGACTAGGAGGAAAAACAAATGAAAAGACTTCAAGAAAATAATGAAAAGACGGGACGTAAACAGTGAAAAGAGTAGAAAAGTAAATGGCATATAAGAAATCAAAAGGAAATCCCCTATTCTGGCATTAGAGTTCCCTAATTTCACAAGAGCAAAAGACATTCCTGGCTGGGGAGATGGTTCTAAGAGTAAATCTGATCACCACTAACCCTGCCAACCTGAGTTTGATCTCTAGGAGTCATGTTGTGGCAAGTGCCCCTTCCTCCACCAAATAAATAAGTGTAATAAAAAAAAAATTTTAAAGGAGGACCCCTTCCATTCCTTGTTAAGCAATTGCTCAACCTACATTTATTGTGCAATTCCAACCTTCCAAAGCTTTTTGCTGTACATATGTAAACCATGCTTTCCTTTGCACTCTAGAATTAAGAACTGTTTTTCATTTTTCTCTTTAGTTATGAAAGTGCATACTAAAAAAAAGTATTACTAGATATGTATTACTACAAATAAGGTTTGTACAAGATTTCACGTATGATTTCTGAGTTAATTGTTAGTTAAAAACATTTGAATTTTGCTTTTGATAGCTAAAGATTAATGTTTTCAGTCACTAATGATAACACACACACACACACACACACACACACACACACACACACACACACACACACACAGCCCACAAAAACATCAAACTATAAAGACCTTTGTTCTATAACTATACTGGAATATATGCAACAATTAAAAATGGAAGCCTGGATATATCATGGTGGAATCTGTTAATCACACTTTCTTTTTAGGGAAACCAAATTAGAAAGATGACAAAAATAATAGGTATATTCAGAAAGAAGCATGACTAAAAATCCAAGTAGGAAGCAGACAAATTTGCCTAATAAAAATCTCAAGTTCCAGGATAGCCAGTGCTACAAAGTGAAAAACTGAGTGGGTGGGGGAGGAGAGGGGAGAAGGAGAAGAAGGTGGTTGGAGCTGGAGGACAGGAGGGATAAGGAACTGGGATTGATATGTAAAATAAGATTGTTCTGAAAATAAAAAATATCTAGGAAAGAAAAAGCAAAACCCAGCAAATAAAAACAATGAAGAGAAAGAAAGTGGGGAAGGCAGGGAGAGAGAAAAAACAAAAAATAAGGGGGGGGGGAGAGAGGAAATGTCAATGAATTTGAAGAGAAAATATACTGAAATAAATAGGAGCCTCACTAATTTATGGAACTATACCTAGAGTCTTAACATATACATATAGCAGTCCAAAAAAAAGGGAGTGGCACAGAAAACAGGAATATTTGAAAGATACCCCAAATTTGATGAAAAAACATAAACCTACAGGTCTAAGAGGCCCAGTAAAAAAGCTCAAGCAAAATAAATGCTTCTTACATATATCTCAAACTTCTAAAAACTGAAGTTAAGAAGGAAACCTCAGAGAGAGCTTTGTTGATAATTTAATCAGTAGAAAGCTTGCTTTGCAAACATGAGGATCTGAGTGAGTTCCACACCCAGAAAAATGCCAAGTGTAGTGGCATGTGTTTGTAATTCCAACCCTGGCAGGGCAGAAACAGGAGAGTCCCTGGGATTGTTGGCCAGCTAGTCTGGCCTAACTGGTGAGCTCCAGGCTAACAAGAGACCTTGTCTCAAAGGAGGGGAAAAGTACAAACACCTGAGGTTGTCCTCTGGCTTCAACTCACAGATGTACACACTCACATATACATTCATATATGAAAACAAAGGAAAAAGAAAAAACCCAAAGGAGCTGAAACAAAATACAAGGACGGCCATAAAAATGACTGCTGGGGGCTAGAGAGATGGTTCGGCGGTTAACTGCTCTTCCAGAGGAATGGGGTTCAATTCCCAGCACCCACATGGCAGCTTACAACTGTCTGTAACTCAAGGATCTAATACCCTCACACAGACATACATGTAGGCAAAGCACCAATGCACATAAAAATAAATTATTTTTTTAAAAAATGACTAACTCCTTATGAAAAACCAGTGGAAGATAGATGACAATACTATCACATCTTAAAAGTGTGCAAAATGGAAGAAAAAAAATTCAATTATATTTCTAACAGAAAAAGCCATAAAAATAGTGTTCATTTATGTGTGTATAGTGTACTATGTGTGCAATTGACCATAGAGACCAGAAGAGATTGTCAGATACCTTGGATGGAGTTACAGGTAGCTGTGAGCCCCTTGATGTGGGTAGTGAGATCTGAACCCAGGTCCTCTGCAAGAGCAGTAAATGTTCTTAACCACTGAGTCATCTCTCCAGCCCCGTAAAGCAGAAACTTTTAAGCCAATGATGGGAAGAAAAAAGTAAGAAATAGATATTACCTTGTTTAAAGATACCTTTAAACAAAGGCTATGGAATGTGGACCTGGTGATGGTTGCCTACAAAGCTGTCTCTAGAACCACCACTTGTGTATGTGTGTGTGAAGAGATGAAATATTTTTCCATCTCTACATTCCACATGTGTAGCATATCAGTGCATTCACATGCAAATCATACACCAAAAATTAACCAAAAAATGTTTTTTAAATGTAATTATATATGTCTAAAATTAAGTAAAATATTTAATATATCCTTGTCTTACCAATCCCATTGTTTTGTTTTTGAGACAAGAATGCTCTATGTAACCCCAGCAGCCTAGAACTTGCTATGTAGACCAGGCTGGCCTTGAACTTAGATTCACCTGCCAGCACCGCAATCAAAAGTTTGAACCACCACATTGGTCTGCTTGTTTCTTAAATCACACTTACTTGTTTGTTTGGGGGCAGAGGGTGGTATACACACGTCACAATATGAATGTGGAAACTTGCTAGAGTCAGTTCTCTCCTGCTAGTCAGGTCCCTAGGATCTAACTCAGGTTGGACAGCAAGTGCCTTTATCCATTAATAGGCTCTATGGACTTAACTCATCATCCTCCCAAGTGCTAAAATTATAAGTGTTTGTCACCACATTCAGCTTGAAAGGTTTCAGTGTGTGGGGTATGGTGGGAAGGAGGGAGAGGTGGAGAGGAAGGGAGGAATGGAGGAGTGGAGGGAGATTTATAGCTCAGACAATTCTGGAATGTCCCTAATCCTCCTGTTTCTGCCTCCTAAGTACTAAGATTACAGGTGTTCAGCACCACGATTGACTACCAATTTCATCAATTTGTGTGTGTGTGTGTGTGTGTGTGTGTGTGTGTGTGTGTGTGTGTGTGTGTGTAGGCCAAAGGTTGTCTTCCCCAACTGCTCTCCACCTTATCTTTTTGAGACAGAGCGACCCACTGAACTTAGAGCTTCTCTGATTGGCTAGACTGGCTGGCCAACAAGCCTCAGGGATCCTTCTGTCTCTGCCCCACTCCCAAGATGGGATTAGTAGCAAGCACACTGCCAGGTTCAGCTTTTTACTTGACCCTGGAGATCCAAACTCAGGTCCTCATGCTTGTACAGAAAACACTTAAAGATTGAGTCACTTTCTCAGCCTCAAGTTTTTTTGTTTTTGTTTTTTTCAATTGTGGCCCATATTCATTAAGACTAGAGTCAAGGATTGTTTGTTTATATAAATGAATATAGGCAGGTTTCACAGGTTTTATCTATCAGTTATTCACATCAGCCAACTGCAAGTGTAATTACTTGTTATTCACAGGCTGTCTTACCTGCAGAAATTAAGTGTTAAGGGTACAGGTCTTCTGTCTGTTATATGTACCTATATTTTTAGATTTTGTCCTTGGAACACACTTCTAAACTGATACAGATCATCCCTAAGAACACTTCTTGGAGAATTTTCTATGGTTTGCTTTAAAAAAAAAAAAATAAAAAATAAAGTTCATCCTCCAAAGATTCATATTTTAGATACTCAGAAATTTTTAAGATTTGAAGACACTCAACCCAGAGAGAAACTTTTAATCCCAGCACTTGGGAGACAGAAGCAGGGGATCTTTGTGAGTTCGAGACCAGCCTGGTCTACAAGAGCTAGTTCCAGGCCAGGCTCTAAAGTGACAGGGAAACCCTGTCTCAAAACAAACAAACAAACAAACAAAAGACAATTCTGGAAGATCAAATTATCTCCCTCAAAGCAGATTAATGGTTCCCAAACTCCTAGTGATAAACCAAGCTGCCAGAAGCAATAAAACTGTCAAGGTCTCAAGGACTAGAAGCACCAAGTAACTGTTTGTGTAACCACTCACTTCTGAGCACATGCTTTACACTTACATTGTCAGGGTTTGAATCTACCACGCCTAGCCATGTCATCCTGGGCATGGTTTTAAGGCTTAACATTATTCCAGGGCTTCTGGGAAATTGAAATGAAATAATGTAAAGCCTAAATCCATGATACGCACTGAGTGTTAAGCTGTATGGCCCAGAGTCCTTTTAGGAAAACAGACTACCCAGACCAGTGACTCTTCATATACATTCAGGAGAAATATGTTCATAGCAATCTGAGGACAATTTCTTTTTCTAGAGCTCAGAACATTACTTGGTAAAAAAAAAAAAAAAAAAAAAAAAAGGTAAGGTGTGTGAGTTCTCAAGTAGTATTTTCTGTATTCAAAAGTTAAAGCCAGAATTGTTAACTACTACTATTCATAATCTTCTTGTAAGCTTTCGTAATACCCCTGGATCCTTTAGTCTTACCTGGTCTAAAAAATCTTTGCCTGGTAGCTACAATTTTAGCAGCTATCAAGTCCCTAAAAGTAGTTTTCGTAATATGTGGAATCTATGACATTTGCACGGCCTAAGAATGTATTAGAAATACATTTTCAGCCTCTCCTCTCCACAGTGAGGTACACTCATGTGAGGCTCAGAAACTGTTTTAACAAGTTTATCAACACAGTTTTAATGAATGCCAAAGTGTGAGAATTATTAGCTTAGAACCAAAAAGAATACGTTGATACTTGACCTACCAAACATACACACATAAAGGCTCATTTGTAACTCTAGTTCCAAGGTATCTGATATTTGACTTTTCATGGCACCAGGCACAGATACATATATGGACGCAAAACATTCATTCACATAGAATAAATAAAGCTAAAAAAGCTGTCTTGACCTGAGGAATTAGATTTATATATTAAGCAATAACTGACACAATCTGAAAGTATTGGAGTAAATCAAGGTGATAATAATTCACAAGTTTGGGGCTGGAGAGATAGCTCAGCGGTAAAGAGGACCCGGGTTCAATTCCCAGCACCCACATGGCAGCTTACAACTGCCAGTGGTTCCAGTTCCAGGGGATCTGACAATTTTACACCAATGCACACAAAATAAAGTTAGAGGTAGGAAAGCAAATGCAAACGCAAACACACACACACACACACACACACACACACACACACACACACACACACAGAGAGCAACAAAAAGGCACATGGGAAAACATATGCAATAAAATGGTTAAGGTGACTTGAGTTTGATTCTCAAGACCCACATAGTGATAGGAGAGAACTGATTTCTACTAGATGTCCTATAACTTTCATATCTACACCGTGGCATATGTTCCTCCCACACAAAATAAATAAAACACAAAAAAGAGAAAAGGTCAGTGCCAGAAAGCCATTTGTGAAATGGATAATGGAAAGTTTCTCATCTAGAGACCCCCCCCCGCCCCCAAAAAAGAATCTGGCTTATAATGTTTGCTATAAATCAGAGACTTTTCAAAATACTGTATAAGTTTACACTAAGAACAAATACTCTGGACCAAACAAGCAACATAGAGAAGGAAACATATAGATCATAATTTGTTTCTAAAAATTTGGCAGAAATTATTTTTCTGTAGATATCTATGGACCATAAGAGAAGTGTAAAAGAAACCACCTCAAAGGGTAAAAACAGAAGATCTTAACCAGTATCTATGACAAAGGACCTCCTCCCCTTTTTCCTTTTTTCCTTTCCTTCTTTCCTTCCTTTCCTCTCCTCTCCTCTCCTCTTCTTTCCTTTCTTTTCCAGTCCTGAAGCTCATTATGTAGACAAGGCTGGCCTCAAACTCAGAGACATCTACATGCCTTTGCAACCTGAATGCTGGGATTAAAGGCATACACCACTATACCTGGCTTTGTGTGTGTGTGTGTGTGTGTGTGTGTGTGTGTGTGTGTGTGTGTGTGTGTGTGTGTGTGTTATGTGTATGTGTGTGTATGTGTATATGTATGGGTGTTTTGTCTGTATGCATGTTTGTCCACCACATGCATGCTTTGCCCAAGACGACCAAAAAGAACGTTGTAGTTAAAGGTGGTTGTGAACTGTTATGCAGGTACTGGGAATTGAACTCAGGTCCCTGGAAGAGCAACCAGTGCTTTTAACTGCTAAGCCATCTCTCCAGCTTGGAACTTTTCTTTCTTTTTTTCCTTCCTTCCTTCCTTCCTTCCTTCCTTCCTTCCTTCCTTCCTTCCTTCCTTCTTTCTTTTTTTGCAGACAGGGGATCATGTGTCTCAGGGCTGGCCTTAAACTATAGCTGAAGATAACATTAAACCTCTAATCCTCCTGCCTCCACCTGGGATTTCAGGCTTAGACTACCATGCCCAGTTTTATGAGGTACTGGGGAATCAAAACTAGGACTTTATACACGTCAGGTAAGCACTCTCCAACTGAGGTACATCTACAGTGGGAATACTTCTTAATATATATAATGCTGTACCTCTCCTCTTCACGGGTTCTCCAAATTCTCATTTCACTCAATATAAAAACAAAACAGTCATACAAGACTAACCAAAAATGCTGAGTATGGATGGTGGCATGTCTGTAGTCTCAGCACATGGAAGGCACATGACATTTTTGACCATCTTAGGAAAAGTTACAAAAAGTTAAATTATTCAGACTTGGTAAGGAGGTTAGAAAGCAGAATAGTCTACAACTGGTATTATACAAAGTCCTAATATTTGGTACTTTTTGGTAATATTTGGTACTCTATGGTCTTGCAATTCCACTCAGAAAGTTTATCCTTGAAAATTAATGAAGACACATACACATATACATACATACATACATACATACATACATACATACATACATACATACATGGTCTCTATGACATGTGGTATAAACTATACAATCACATGCATTTTTATTTACAGGAGATAATTAAGCTTTGTGTTTACTTGTTCTGGTATTTTGAAGTTGGGGGGCAGATTAACTAAGCTCTCAAAGTTGGCCTTGAACTCCTGGGTTCAACTGATTCTCCTGTCTCAGCCTTGCTAGCAGGCTGCACTGATTTTCTATTAAGCTTTTAATATTCAAATTAAAACATGCACTCTGGATCCTTTTTTTCTAATACTGTCCTCCTTACCACTTTCCACCAGGTGTCTACCTATAAAGCTTCTGGAATTTCCATAAGAAGATGCTTGGGACACAATCAGTAACTATTTACATTATGGCTTCATTACTGTCTCTGTAACTTAGTAATATAATGTGGTAGAGGGATCACAGTTGTGTTTATTTGCTTTCAAGATGGCTATTGATGGCAAGATGACTTGACACCTAAGCTGACAACTTGAGTTCAATTCCCAGGACATATATGGTGGAAGGAGATAACTGACCTCTGACCCCCACAAGCATGTTGTGGTATATGTGCATGTGTGAGGATAGATGTTGCTAGTGCTCAAGCATTCACCTACTGTGTTTAAGACCCTAGGTGTGGGGAATCTCTGAGTTCAAGACCAGCCTGGTATACATGGTGAATTACAGGACAGCTAAAGCTACAGTGAGACCCTGTCTCAAAAAGAACAAAAACAAAAACAAAAACAAAAACCCCAAACAAACAAACAAACAAAGACCCTGGGTGTGATTCCTATACCCACCAGAAAATAAAAATATACATAAAAAGTAGAATTCTGTAATGGAGTCAACATATCCATTATTCAGATTCAACAAGGATCAACATTGAGTTTTCCCATCCCATTTATATATCCAGATAATTTTGAGGTAATTCCCAGTACACATTAGAGATGTCTGGGTTTTTGTTTTGTTTTGAATTTGTCTTTGTTGATCTGTTTTGTTTTTGAAACAAAGTATCACTCCATAGTCCAGGCTGGCCTTGATCTTTCAATCCTCTTGCCTAAGCCTTCTGAGTACTTTAATTTACAGGAATGTACCATCACATATAGCAGGACATGGTGTTTGTTTTTATGTTTTGCAACAGGATCTCATGTTGTCTAGGTTGATCCTGAACTTAGCATATTGATCTACCATCCCCCCCATTTCCAAAGCTACTATGCATGGTTCAGTACATGGGTTTTGAATCTTGAGACAGGGTTTTAATTTTTCAGTTCTATACCAGCTACTTTGTTTTGGTTTTCAGAGTTTAGCTATATAACCTCTGCATTTAGGTGCATATCAGCCACACAGTGAGTGATCCCTTTTGTTTTTCCCTAGTGGCTGGTTCTCGATGTCCCTCCCTCTCTCCTCTCTCTTCTAGCTGACTTGTCACTTGTAATGAGTCACCATGGCCTTCTAAACTTGTGCAATTTCTGCTACAGCTTGTTGATTTCGAGTTGAATACTAATCCTTCAAGATGTTCAACACAATGAAGTCATTAAGATCACGGGTGGAACTGCAGAGACAGCTCAGTACTCATGTTGGGCAGCTCCCAGGGATCACCTTCTGACCTCCAAAGTCACTTACATACCAATGTCATCCACACACATACATAAATAAAATAAATCTAAAGAAGATCAAGGATGAAGCAAGTTAAAAAGTTTGCAAAGGCTATCCTTGCAATATATTCTATGTAATGCATTCTATTTATTCAATTGAAAAAGCTTTCATTTTTTTCATTGATTTATTTTATTTTTATGTGTATGAGTGTTCTGCTTGCATGTATGTATGTACACCACTTGCCTGCTGCCCACAAAGGATACCAGATTTCCTGGAACTAATGATCTGGAGGTACGGAAGGGATCTGGGCCCAGCTCTCCTGCAAGAGCTACAAGTGTTATTAACTGCTGAGTCATCTTTCTTGCCCATAACATTTTGTATTTACTTTTTTCTTTCTTTCTTTTTTAAGTAACTTATTTTTATTTTGTGTACATTAGTGTTTTCCCTGCATATATGTCTGTGTGAAGGTGTTGTAATTGGAATTACAGACAGTTGTGGGTGGCCATGTGAGTACTAGAATTGAACACAGATACTCTGGAAGAGTAGTAAGTGCTCTCAACCACTGAGCCATCTCTCCAGCCCCAAAAATCTGTATTTTCATCCACAATTCATAACTAAAAAAAAAAAAACAAAACAAAACAAAAAAAAACCCCTAGAGTTCTATAATACTGGCTTGGGAATGTTCACACCAAGTCAGTGCTTATTAAGCAATGTGTTCACAGGAATATTACCCTCTCAAGAAAACAGCAAGAGCTACTCATGTTAATTTATGGTCACTTACATCTATATATACCACAAATGGTCTCCCAAACTTGAATCTTTGCCCTGTATGCTCGGAGCACCTACATTGTGTGGGCAGTTATGCGCTCAATGAATTTCTGTTGACTTCGCATACAGATTGGACCAAACATGACTAATCTCAATCATTAAAGAAATCACATTTACATTTCTTAGTAATAGCCACTAAAGGATTGAGAAAATGCCTATCAGAGTGCTTAAAAGGTCAGGAGTTCCTAAAGATTCTCTTTGGCACGTAACACATTCAGACATGTCTTCTAGGTTAGCCATGGAGGTGACCTATGTGAGTTCAGTATCATTCTTTATTCCTCTCTCAACCCTCTGGCCCCCCTTTTTTTATAAATGCTTAGATAGGTTTATTGAGAAGAAATACTAGACAGGGAAATCTAGCTCAGGGCATAATACATGATATATGACTGATTCTCCTTACTGTGGAAAATAATAAATTGGAGACAAAGGAAAAAGGTAACATTTTTATACAGGGAAGACTGCATCAATAATGTGACAACTACAAGGAACTAACAGAGCCACACATCCATCTGGTCCAAAGTATTTCTAGGTTAGGATGGGAGTAATTGCAAAGACCCTAAGGCATGAGTGCTTGGCCTGCTAGAGAAACAGCAAAGATAACCAATATGTAACGTGACCAGAAACCATAGTAGGGACAAGGAGGGCAGTGGGAGCTGAGGTCAGAGCATTAGCAGGGTATAGGTGTTGTCAGATCAGAGAGAGTACTGGAGATCATTATTAAATTTTTGTCTTTTTACTTCAAGAAGAAAGATATTATAATGTTTGGCAATAAAAATCAATATGACCTCCTGGCTTTATGTTTTTATTTTGGGGATGGGGGCCGGGGTGCTACCAAAGATCGAGCCCAGGGTCTTGTGCATACTAAGAAAGTTATTTCACTTTGAGACAGGGTCTTACTAAGTTGTCCAGTCAGCTTCAAATTTCCTCTATAGCCCAGGAAAGTCTTGAATTTGTAATACCCCTGTCTCTATCTCCTAAGTAGCTGGAATTTACAGGCTTGTACCACCAGATTCAGCACTGGCGTTCTAAAAAGGTCACTGTAGTTACTGTGCTGAGAAATGGACTAGGGGCCAGAGGAACCAGTTAGAAGGTACTTCAATGAATAAAGGTTTGCAAAGGAGTTATACCTGAATGTATTTTTGTTTTTTTGTTTGTTTGTTTGTTTTAATCTGCATACATTTTAAAGGTAAGGAAGATACTAACTGCTAATGATTTAGATATAAAGGGCTGAGAAAAACACAGCCAAGAACTCTAAGATTCTAAAGTGAGCAACCAAGACGATGCTGCTATTTATTGCAAGATTGGAAAGAATGAAGGAAGACCAAATTTAGGAGTAGAGGTGACATGTAGAGATGCTATCTCTGAAATACTGCCCACAGTCTTGAAGTGAGTTGCTACTGCCATTCTGGCAGCTTGTGACTTCTTCCACAGGGTGAGGGTGCACAGTTGATTGAATTCTTCTCTATCCAGGCCATAGAGCTAGTATCTAATACTACATCTGGGAGCACCAAGGAGCTGATAAAAATGAGGCTAGGGAAGCCTAAAGCTGGTTAGGACTCCTCTCTTGTTCTGCACTAAACAGCAGCCAATTCCTAAAAGGATCATCTGAAATCAAGACTACCTTGAGATCAAAAAAATGATTAGAGGAAGAAAGAAAGGTAGATGGATTGATTGCTAAACTAATGCAATCTATTGATACTTAATTAATTTCTCTTTGAACTGAACATATTCCTCAGAAGTATAAGCACTCATTAGCTGTCTTCAGCCACCCCCATATATACATACGTGTGTGTGTGTGTGTGTGTGTGTGTATGTATGTATGTATGTATGTATGTATGTATGTATGTATATAATATCCATATTATTATCACCTTTTGAGATCAGACAAGCAGAACAGAATTTTATCCGCTTTTTTTCTGCAAAGGTATAAAACAAGTATTCTTGGGAAAGAAAGGTTCTCCCAAGAACTGTTAGTTATTAAGCAAATCCAAAGAGTATGACTTTTTTTTTTAAAGATTTGTTTTCATCTTATGGGCTTAAGTATTTTTTGCTGCATGCATATCTGTGTATGGGTATCCACAGAAACTAGAGAGGTCATTGGATCCCCTAAAATGGAGTTATAGTTGTGAGCCATCATGTGGGTGCTGGGAATCAAATCTGGATTCTCTAGAAGAACAAGTGCTCTTAACCACTGTTTTCACTTACTAATTTTCTTTTATTTTCAGCACTAAGATTTGAACCTGGGCTCTTGTAGGATCTAGGCAAGTTTTCCACATTTAAACTATACCCCCAAGGCTTATTTGTTTGTTTGTTTGAAACAGGGTCTGATTAGGTTGATCTTAACATTTATACTGCTGAGGATGACCTTAAACTCCTACTACTCCTGCTTCCACTGACCAAAAAACCAAGGGATTAGAATGGTTGCCACAGGGCAGTTGAATATGGCTTTTGATATGCTCATGCCTAAAACCTTTCTGTATTTAAAAAGGAATTTAATTACAGGGAATACATGCTCAAATTTTGCTGAAAGGCATAAGCTCACTGTTTAAAACTAAAAAATATCAGGTACATTCTCCTGGGTTGATAAAGATAAAGAAATCTTAGCACTTAAAAAATACTAAGTAATCATAAAAAAAAAAAATCCTTATTTGGTTCCCAGCACCACATAACAATTTCCATGTAAGACTACAATAAAATAGTACGTGAAAAAGACAATAGTACATATATGATCACAAGGTTTTAATTTTTGCTCTATATTTATTTTTGTAGTGTTGAGGAATACACCCATGGGTCTTGTGCTTAGTAAACATCCTCAGCGCTGCTTATTTTTAAAAGACTGTGCATGTATAAATTATATTAACATATAAATACAGTAACTTAGGCAGCACAAATAATAAAATATCTCATAGGCTAGGCATGATGACACATGTCTTTAATCCCAGCACTCAAAAGGCAGAGGCAGGAAGACCTCTTTGGAGTCTATGTCAGCCAGGGCTATATAGTGAGACCCTATATCAAAAATAAATAAAAAAAATAAACAAACAAACAAACTCCATATTTACTGGTCATGTTTGGAATTCAGTTTCTACTTTCTACTCTGGTATGGGAAACTAAACTCCAGCTTTGAGTATACTAGGCAAGTACTCCATCTTGGAGTCATATCCCCAATCCTGGAAGTCATTTTTCTAACTTAAAAAAAGTCTACTTCTGTGTCTATTATATATTTCATCTTGATCAGAAGATTTCACCCTCCTTTTCGTGGTGACACATATCTTGGGTGATTTGTACAGGATGACCAGAAGTTTAAGGCCAGCCTCTGCTACATTGCCATTTTGAGGCCTGCCAGGGCTATATGAAACCCTTTCTCAAAAAACCAAAACCTAAAAATAAGCAAACATTCATTAAAAAAAGACTTCCTCCTGAGAAGCCATTCATGGACTACTCCCCAAAGGCCTTTCTCTGCCCTAGGGAGGAAGAGTCAGAGCTGATTCCCCAGCTGACAAACTGCCCTAAACTCCACCTGGCTGAAGACCCACTGTTAAACTAGAAGCTCCACAGTCCCCACCAGAGCGACAGGGAATGGCCTTTGTTTTCTATAAACAGACATGAAAAAAGTCAGGTTAAAACTGTCTTTAGAGGAAGGAAAATAGAAACCAGGCAGTGGGGAATGCTTCATATTCCTAAAAGCTTTTTTTGTAAGTTAACACATGGTGTCTGCTTCTCTCTAGTCACCTATTTATCACTCTCCTCCTTAGAGAAGGGAAAAAGCCCTGGCTGCTTTCCTAGTGCAGAGTTTTGTGGCTGGGAGAAGGAGGGAGAGGGAAGGAAGGAGGGTGCTTTAAGCATGATGCAAACCATTTGGAGCTGAGTGAGAGCACTGCCAACACAAGCTGCACTATTTAAACAAGTGAGGAAATGATCGTATATACAACATGCCAGCAAGCGCTTGCGCTCTCCATCTCTCCTCTCCGCGCCCCCCCCCCGCCTCCCTCCCTCTCTCCTTCCCTCCCTTTCTCTCTCTGTCTCTCTCTGTCTCTCTCTCTCTCTCACACACACTCACACACACACACACACACACACTCACACACACACACACACACACACACACACACACACACACACACACACACACACACACACCCCCAAAGGAAGTTGAGAGATTTTTTTTCAGGACAGAGCTGGATGTCAGCGGCTAAAAGGTCGATATTTTCCCTTAACACCCTTCTCAATGACTTAATCATGTTCCGTTTGCACAAAAAAACTTCCCAAGAATAAAAAAGTCTGGAGAATTAAGAGACGGGTAAATGGGGAGGGATGTTTGGCCTGAGGCTGACCTTATCCGAGGTTTTCTCCACGTAGCAGGGGTCCTGAGGGGCAGCCAGCAAGGGGACAAAGCCAGAGAGGAGCCGATCCTCTTCCAGGATAAGAAGGGTGAGGTCATCATCCGGGTCCTTGTACAGTGGCACCTCAGACTGATTCACTGCAGTGAGTATGTTACAGAAGTCAGCCAGTGTTGACCACACATCCACAGCAACCCTGTGAGGAACAAGATGAGAAAAGAGTGGCTCTAAAGAGGTCAGTCAAAGTGTTCTCAGTGCTTTGGGAACACAAAGGTACTTGTAACAAAAGCTGTAAGGCTGGAAGCTGCCAAGAAATACTATCAAAAATGCAATATGAAGCTGTGCCCATGTGAGCCATCTGGGGTGTATTGCTCTATATAAACCTGAAATTGATTAGGGGAGTTTTAATCCTAACCAGAGAGAAGGAAAAAGAATTTTGAGAATCAGTTGTCTAATGCAGGTCCTGTCACCTTTCCAGACAGTGTGCTGAGACACTTACTCAAACACTCTAGATACCCAGTGCCTAAGACAGCTCCCAGAAGTCCCTGATTCTGCACAGTCCAATATCTGCCACAGAGACAGAAACTGGGCACTAGCTTCTTTCCTTCAGCCATAGCCTCATGGGGAGCAATCACACTGTATAGTCACATGCATTTCCTTCTTAGAAATACTTTATAAATTTATGCCCTATATGTAAGCAGTAAAATGAATACATATCCAAGAAAATCCCCCTTCCTGTCCTGCCAAGATCTGCCTGGGGAAGGGTAAGCTTCTTGCCTACTTCTATGCTACCTTGACTATCCCATACCTTCTTCATTCTCTCGCTTGTACATCAGGCACAGGATGACTAACCATCCTGGGCCCACCCCTGTTCTAGCACTGAATTTATCACATCCCACAAGTCCCCTAATCTGACACAAACAAGGGTGGTTGGTCACCCCAGGCCCACGTGACCAGGTTCTGATTGAACCTCAGAAGGAACACTCAAAATACAAAAATCTACCTCTTTCCACTTAAAACTCCAAGTCAGAATTGACTTTCTCCTCCAGAAAAGCTTCTAACCCAGGAGAGTGGAATAGGAGGTACCCTATAGATGCTAAGGTGTGAAATGTTAGGAGAGTTATTAAAAACAAAACAAAAAAATCTACAACAGAGATGGAATACAAAGAGGCAATATGCCAAGAAGTTCTAAGTATCATCCTGAAATCTCCGAAGCTTACCTAGTAGGGCAGGGGTCTCAGACCTAAGACATTCATTCCCCACCCCCAGATGACAGGAAAGAGGGCACATACCAGGATTACACTAGGGGAGAATGTGGACCAGGAATAGGTATGAGGGACTCTCTCACCAGTTCCAGGTGGAAGGAGGCTGAACTAGTTTATTTATTGTAATCACTACACTAAGAAAAGGCAATGAAATGAAACATCTTGTTTTCAAAAGCGTCCTGGGAACCAGGCAGAACACAGTCCCATTAATCACACAACAGCACATAATCAACACACGTGTACTGCAGAAGTAACTCACTTCCCAGGCTTTGCCCAGGAAAAAGAAAACGTTTAGGAAGAATCACCGGTGGGGCGAGATTGCTAAAGCCCCTCTGCATAGATACCAACAAGCAGACTCATTCACAAAGCTCCATCTTTTGGCTCAGCTGAGTTTGGCTGTCAGAAATGTTTAAATATGGAAAAAAATAAACAGTTGCAACACGTTTCTTTGCAGAAATCTGCCTGGGCTCCTCTGTGATGTAATGGGAAACACGGCACTCAGGCTACCAGCTGTAGAATAAACAGAACTTTGAGGGTTAAAAGGAACTGAACTTTCCACGACCCCATCTGCAGAGAAGAAAATAATAAGAGGAATGATGCACTGCCCCACAGCTCTGATAGTTTATCCTCCGGTCCGGCTGCAGAGACAAGCACCGGATGTGATAGGGCTGCTCAGGGCTGCCTCTGAGGTTAGCGCTGCCCATGGGAGACACACAGGGAGGCTCTTCCAGTTCCCTGCTTCCTCCCCCAGTGCCCTGCTGGCCACTTGAGCCCACTGCCTGAGTCTGATCCCACAGCTTGGTGAGCTTTGGCCAAAAGGCACTGCTCAACTACAGAGCAGCAATTTGGAAAATAAACAGGAAAAACGCCAGTGAGAAGGAAGAAGGTGAAAAGTCTCCATTCTGAATTCTTGGCTTGGAGGTCCTAGTTGGTGCTATACAGGTCAAGGCTGCTTGAGGACATAGTTAGGGATGGGGGTGTGTGGGCAGCAGTATCCCCAGCCAGAGAGAGGCGGCAGAAAATCACCCACAGTTTCCTCAGTGGGAGGCCCCACATCCCTCTCATCCTCCCACCCATACCATCTTGGATCCAAGAAGGAGAAATATGTGGTACCATGTGGTTCTCATTACCATGCTCTCCTGTCCCCTAAGGCTCAGATAAACCAAAACTGACTCCTCCCAGAGGCTGCTGGCCACCACTAGGGACCCCTGCCCACGTCTATCTTTTGCCCAATACCACCCACCTTGTGCCAGAACCTTATGACACACTGCAGTGATAAGGTGGATGAGAATTCTTACCCTGTTGATTTTGTAAGACGGCAGTTGGTGCCAAAAGACATAGGAAGTGCCCCAAGTTACCAAGTCAGAAATATAGAGAAAAGTGTTCTAAGGGTCAACTAGAATGATCAGAATTAAGGGGATATACAAAAAAAAAAAAAATGCTAAAATGAAAAGTCAGTCTTGCAATCAGTTCTGATCTTGCTGGTATCCATGGACCAGCCTGTGACAAAGGTGTGGGAAATAGGGAGAATCAACAAACAAAAAAAGGAGAGGTACAAAAATCCAGGTGAGATGCCTAAACTAAAAAGCTAATCCCTGCAAGAGGATGATGTAGTC
Source organism: Cricetiscus sungorus (assembly GCA_030556225.1). Lineage (NCBI taxonomy): Eukaryota > Metazoa > Chordata > Mammalia > Rodentia > Cricetidae > Cricetiscus > Cricetiscus sungorus. The sequence continues at coordinate 52,843,995 of JANBXA010000069.1, read as the reverse complement.
TCTGGAAGCTTACTTCAACTATGCCACTGGGCTGAGGTCATTTCCACAGTTGAACAGTTTCCTGTCTAAGTAGAAGGGGGATATCTTGGATTCTTCCCATGTTTCTTCCTTATCCCAATAAGACATGCTATCTAGCCTTCACCCCACAGCAGCCCTTGGACGACAAGGTGAGTCAAGGTTGGTGGAAGAGCACAAAAGCAAATGTTTATGGCTATGAAGAGCTTGAAGACATTTGACAATACTGTGGGGCTCAGTCAAGCCCCTCTGCCACCCGTTTCTATCCATTTTTTTTTTTTTTTTTTTCTTGAGAAAGGGACTGGAGAGCTATAGGTGGGTAGGAGGGTGGGAAGGTGTGGGTAGTCCCATTATGTAGCTCAACTGGCTTCAAAGCCTCAGTGATCCTGACTGCTGGGATCACAGGGGTATATGCTCCTATGCTTGGTGAAGGCAAAGCTTTCTAGACTGTTCTGGTTCAACTTGTATTTTGGGGTTGCACCATATCCCACAAAATACCACTAAAGTTAGGATACACTCTTCACCAAGCAGACACAAATCAGCCAGAGAATATGAAACTGTTCAATAAACCCATTTATGGCTCCCAGAATGGTGGCAAGGGAGTCTCTCAGCAGCTGGGGTGCGATTAGTGTGCAGGATCAGCAGTTGCAGGGTGACCCATTGGCCCAACCTCATAGAACACACCACACACCAGGAAAGCAGACCCCTGGCTGGAGTCTGAATGCCAGATCCTAGCCTGGGACAGACCAGCAATGACTAGTTAGAGGTATGCACTCAGTACCAAGGTTCACTACAGACATGCATTCACTTACTCCACCAGCAAGGGAAAAAAAATAAGAGTTAATTTACTTTTTATTGCCTCAGAATTCCAAGGTTTAATGTAGCTGTCAGTTTGAGTGCAGTGCAGCTGCTGGCCGATACAATGCAGCTCAGGCCAGTCCAGGTGACTGGGGAAACACATTTCACAGAAATGAACCAACACACACTCTTGGCTGGTTGTTTGGAGGATATTGACTTGGGGAATCAGATTAACCCTTCAGGCTAGGGTTAGTTCTGCAAATAGTATTAGAAAAGTTCTTTGGTCTAGGGAGTTAAGCAGTTTTACTGTCAGATGGGTCCATACTTTTCTGTGTTTCTAGAGTGCTAGAGTTCTCTCACAGTAGATGCTAGACAACTATGTGCCCGGCAAGACTGAGGTGTGGAATATATGGGTCATAGTATACCACAGCCATGACCTCCTTGCTCAGGAGGAGAGCCAGGTCTACTATCTGCCAGGAAAAGAGTCAGGTAGGACTGTTCCTAGAGCTTCAACAGGCAGGACTAAGGAAGGGCAACAGGTTGGAATGGTTTGGTCAGATCTCAGTCTTTCTGGAAAGACCAAGGAAGACTAAGCACTTGCACACTTCTTCATATTTTTACTGGGGGGAATAGGCTGACTGGTGATTAATATCAAGTACAATGACCCCATGTTACAAGCCTGCAGGGGCCTGTGGAGGTGGCCATTTCCTGTGTAATACCAGCTTGTTTAAACACTAACATTCAAACTCCACAGCTGCAGAACAAACCCGGAAAGAGTTGAGTGAGAAGAAGCCCTGCATTGTGTTTCAGAGGTACGGAAGATCAGAGAAGTAGTACAGATGGGAAACAAGTTGGGTTTTGGGTTCCTGGGGTGAAGAGATCTGGAAACAGCCAAGATGGTACAGAAAGTAGGTATAAGGAAGCGAAAAGTCCACTCAGTACAGACTCACTGAGAAAGACAAAAAGCAAAATGCTCAAAAATGTATGTTACCTGCTTTAAAAAAAAATGTACTTCCCTTTTTTGGGTTTGGGAGCCCAGCTCAGTGAATTAATACACAACATAAGGCCCTGGCTAACCTGGAATACTTCTCACTAAACTGCAAAAAATGGGATTGTGTGAGCAGCTAGCAGCAGAGATGGATCTAAACCTAACAAGTCTAGTTGCATTAAAAGAATAATATTTGGGCTTAATGTTAGTAAATTCTGTCAAAAGCCTGTTTGTAGCAAGATGAGTATATAGTTCTGGAACCTCAGTGCTATGAACTACAGCAGGCTCTATGATAGGATGGAGATGTAGCTACCTCACTGAGATAGGAACCACAGGAACCACAAAATTTGGGTTTTAGATGTTGCCATGATACAAAGAGATCACTATTCCAGGAGGTAAGACAGGCAGCAAGATATCATGTTCCATGAACAAGAGATGTTTACTAGGTAATCATTAGAACATAGGACCTACTTGAAGACTATCCCTTCAACAATTCTAGTTCATACAAAAGAAGTCAACTGGGTACTTTGAAAAAGTACTCAGCCCCAAATCAGTTCTGTCAAGCAGAGCTAGCTATACTACAGCAAGGAGATAAAACTCCATGTTTCTAGACAGTGAAGCTAGAGCTCTATAGTTAATAACAGGTCATTGTAATCTCATCCTAGGATTTCTCAAGTACCAAAGTATCTCTCCTATTGTCACATCCCCAAATTCTATGTAGGCCTTATTTGATTTCAGTTCTCGCAAGTCATACTTGTATGTATAGCCTTTGTCACATCACTATGGTGTGTTAAATCCATCAGCACTGGGTTTGGGAAAAAGCAGCCCCTAGGGGATCCTGTCATCTCCATGGCCTGAATAGAACCCTTGGCGGCCTCCCTGGTGTGGATTCTCACGGTTCCTGCCTCTCAAATCTTTTAGCTGTAACCACTCCAACACGTCTTTTCAGTTTAGTATACACTGGACCCAAATAACCTTAGCCCAGTGCTGGAAAGTTTCTCCCTGGGGTCAGCTGCTGTACCCTGGTAGGGTCAGACTAAAGCCTTAGACCAACACCCCTTCCCCTCACAGAGTCCTGTGGAAGGCATGGGGATAAAGACAGAGCTCTTGCCATGGGAGAGATCTCATGTGTGCCATATACTCAGCACTTGGAGGAAGAGGAACCCCTTGGTGCCAGGCTGCAGTGCTGACGCCCCAAACTGGAGCCAGGGAGACTGGGTGGGGAGCCAGGGTAGCAAAGGGGCTTCCCACAGTCACCAGCACTTCCTTCAGGGAAGTGCTGATGGTCTATTACTTAGTGACCTCCTAAAATGCTCTTTGGGAAGATGTATTAAGCGTCCTTGAAAGGCTGCCGATTAGATTTGGGATCAGTTCTCATTCAAAGCTGCCTATGAGGCTGCATGAACTAGCTGCTTCTTTAACTCACGAATTTCTATCTCATCTGCAAGGCCAACATATGTGAGCTCCCTGAAGATACGCCTCCTTTTCTCTCTGATGATGGAGCCTCCAGGGTTTCCTAGTAGTTTTTTCAAGTATGCTCTGCAGACTATAGGACAAGCAATGGAAAAGCAGCAAGTTCAGGAATTTCTAGATTTTTTTTTTTTTTTTTTTTTTTTTAAACAGTACTCCAATCCAACAGTGTGATAAATGCATCTGAGCTACAATTAGGAAGATATATAGCGTCAGAATGCGAAGGTCTGGGCAGCCTGGTGGAACTCGGGCTCTCCAGAGCCCCAGCTATGTTTCCCATTATGTAACCCTGGTCATGGGCAGACAGCCAGACTCCAAATGAAAAAGAGACTCTGGCTTGGCACTGGTTCTATTTTCCTATCCTCATTCGGGGTCAGCACAGTGTCATACAGCTGCAGAGAAAGCTCTGGGGATTAAACCTGGGAAAGCCTCCAAGACCAGGACCTGGGTTCAAGTACCAGCTGAAAGCAATAAACCAACTGCCACAGCTGGGCTAGGTTTGGATGTTCTCAAAGTCCCCTGACTCTTTCACTTACTAAGAACTAGAGATCAAGATGAGGGAAGATTTGGCTTCAGCAGAGACTGTGAAATGAGGTAGGTTGTCCCACTGCCCTGGCTCTGCCCAAGGTCCTGGGATACAAGGAGCTCCTATGTCTAGGTTCATGGAAGACTGCTACTCAGCTTCTCTTCCCTTGGCTGACATTAACACCTTTCCTCATGGTCACTTGGTAAAGTAGAAAGCAGCTGTATGCCTGCCTTTCCTGCCTCAAAAGGAAGGGGGGGGGGGGGAAAGCCCTGGAATAGAAGAACTAAGAAAGTGTGCTAATTGACAGTGAAATAGGTGGTCCCCCCAAACACTAAAGTCTGTTCAAACCATCTATACTACTTTTTTACAGTGGCCAAGGAAGCCACCTGCCACAGCCCACAGCTCCTGCATCCAAAATTTCCTGGGATATAAAGCCACTCTATTACACCTCCTAATAGATCCTTACCTACATGCTGATACCAGACCTACTAAAGGCCACTGTGGGGGAAGAAACAAGTAGCTATGCAAACATTCCCTTACCAGCTTCTCAAAAGTAATGAGAATCTGTCCCTGTCATCCTACGTGTTCCATAGGTGCCTGCCTAGAAACAGTAGATTTGACCAGAAAGCAGAGGCACACAGACTAAGAAGAGACAACCGAGGAGGCTAATGATGAGCATTGGAATCTCAGGACAGTGGAGGATTGTACGCCTCGAATATCTAACCATACAAGGAGAGAGGGCAACAAATGAAGTAAGGGTACAACAGGTCAGAGGGATCATCCGGGGGTAGACTTCCCAAAAGAAATGCAAGAGGAAATATAAACTACCTGGTTACCTTATCTTAAGATAAGAGAAATCTGTCTTTGCAGAGAAGAAATGCAGGCAAGGACCAATGAAAGCATGCAAAGACGGCTGCTCAAAGTGGAAGTCATTTCCTTCTTACTCCCTGGAGAGCATTCCTAAACCTTTCAAAATGAAGATCTGCAAGAATGAACTTCCCAGTGTCATGGGAGTCATGGTTCTGACCTCTAAAGAATTATCTAGGGTATGTCATTCCCTATGGCCTCAAAAGAAGACTTCAAAAAAGCCATTGTCTGGTGATTCATATCTGTAATACCAGTATGCCACGGTTCAGGCTGAAGGACTGCCATAAACCTGAAGCCAGTCTGGACTACAAGTTAGCCTGGGCTGTAGAGCAAAACCTTGTCTCAAAACCAGACAGATAAACATGAAAAGAAGAAAGAAGAAGGGAAGGAAGGAAGGAAGGAAGGAAGGAAGGAAGGAAGGAAGGGAGGGAGGGAGGGAGGGAGGGAGGGAGGGAGGGAGGGAGGGAGGGAGGAAGGAAAGAAGGAAGGAAGGAAGGAAGGAAGGAAGGAAGGAAGGAAGGAAGGTTGGTCTCCATAGAGTAGATGGGTGAGTACAGGACACAAGTATGAAAGACACAGAGCCACCAAAGCCTGCCAATGACCTCAAGCATGGTACTTATTCTCAGTCCATTTTTCCAATGCTCAGATCTCAAGGCTAGAAAATGGAACTACCCTCAAACTACCAGGTTTGCTCTGCTGAACTTAGTCCTTATATGACTGTGCCTTGGGGTCAGGCCCAAGGACTGCAACTGCTGTTTGACACTTAAACTTGCATTCCAGAGACAGGCAGCTGTTGATCCTCACTGGGGGTGGGGAGAGAAGAGGGGAGGAGGGAGAACACAAGAACAAGAGGACCTAATTCATGACCACACTGACATTTCTCTTGCTCAGATTCGTAAGAGTGAATACTCATAACCACAAAAACTTACTAGGAAGTCACATCTAATATAGTGTTGGGTCAGATTTGTTTTTTTCTGTAAAGAAGTCTAAATAAGGGGGGGGGGGTGGCTAGAGAGATGGCTCAGTGGTTAAAAACATTGTCTATTCTTCCAGAGGACTAGGGTTCAATTCCCAGCACCCACATGGCAGCTCACAACTGTCTGTAACTCTAATTCCAAAGGATCTGACACCCTTATACAGACATATGTACATGGAGGCAAAACACCAATCATTGCTCATAAAATAAAAATAAATTGCTTTAAAAAAAAAAAAGAAGTCTGAATAAATGAAGCAAATATGATCCATGTGTCCCAAACCCTTCTAGTTCTACTGGAGATGGATGTAGTTTGGACCACATGTCCAGCTATAGATTGAGCCCTTGTCCAAAGATGAACAACAGCATACAGAACTGGCAATGGATCATTTGCTCAAACACCCAATGGGAAAATAGGTTCAACACCTCCAGCAAATGAAACCCAATACTTCCTGTATATGCATCACATTTCCAAAGCCAAATAAAGCCAAAGGGAGGGAGGAAGAGAAGGCTAAAGGGAGAAGTACTACAGAAGAATTAACAAATCCAATGGTTCAGGACATGGGTAGATCATAACTAAGGGATCTGTGGCTGTGAGGCTGAGGTGACCTAGAAAGGCTCAAGCTCTAGGGGACACATGGTCTGCTCCCTTGTCTCTGACAGAAAGAAAAGACTACTCAGAGGCCCTTTACACATCAGAATCAGTAGTTTAGATACCTAGAAAGTCATGTCTTTTTTTAGCTACCCCCCATTTCAAATTGCCTAGTCTGTATTACAAATTAATAGCCTAGAAATTTGAGATTGTACATGCTAACTCTTCAGGGATCACTGCTGGGAAAGAGCTGCCCCTGGCCAGTGGGTCTGCAGCAAGTTCTTTTGTGAGGCTCCAGCTGCCCAACTCAGGGTTCAACCCTACTCATGAGACCAGTCTGGAACACATTTTAGAAACCTGGGAGGGCTCACAGGAAGCAAGTGAACTGTATGATTCTGGGAGTAATGTCCACACAGTTACAAAGCTAGAGATAGGGAGGGACCAGAGAAATCCAGAGTAATAGTTCAGGGGTGCCTATTGTGGGTGAGATGCAAGGAAACAATTTGGAAAGAAAGTAGACAAAGAGTCAAGACTATATAGCTCACACAGAAAGGTCAATGACTATTGATCAGAAATATCTGCTGCAGCCTTCCCTCTGTGGGTCACCCATGACTCTAGGAAATATACATGCCTGGCACCCAATCCAGAGAAACTCCCCTCTTTATACTCCAGTTGTAGTAGAATTGTCCATGTTCTACCCTCTAGAGTTTCCTTCTCCCAGAAAAGAGTTCTGAGCATGAATGATGAGATACTAGATACATATGCTTGTTCCAAAACATATAAACACACAGCTACAAAGCTCCTAGAGCCTAAACCAGCTTTACACAGGCAGACAAAAGAGACAAGTAGAAACAAGCTAAGACAAGCAGAGATAGACATGAAGATCCAGGCAAATCATCATACAAAGACTCCTCCTCCAACGGAAACATCCATATTAGCACACAAAGACAAATTGACAAATGTATTATTATCTATGTATAAATATGGACAAGGACATGTGTTTTCAAGTACATATTCAGGTGTTGGAAAGATGATGGCTCAATGGTTAAGAGCATTTATTGTTCTTGCTTACACAAACTCAATGCCCCACATGACAACTCACAACTGTACTTAACTCTAATTCTAGGGGATCCAATCCCCTCTTCTTCTGACCTCCATGGGCACCAAGCACACATGTAGCACATAGATATTATACATACATACATACATACATACATACATACATACATACATATATGTGTGTATATATAACACTCATATACATAAACACATGCATGAATAAATAAATCTAGAAAAGAAAAAACATATTGACATAGATCCAGATACTGTAATAGATCCCTATGGGAATGGAACCCAAAAAAAGGACCCAAGGATGCAAAAAACACAGATACAAATGGACATAGGACCAGACTGGAACATATCTTATGGATACAACATATATAGCCACAGACTAATACACATAGACACATATAGGCAGCCAAATGACAGGCATATTGAATTGCCCCTAGATGACAACCACACAGAAGCAGAAATATATAGAACTTTATACTTGGTACAGACAGACACTGAGACCCACATATACATATACACATGGACAAATGGGACCTTGCCTGGCAAGGCTAATAGACAGAATCCAGACATAGACAAAGAAAAAACACACCTGGCTGTACAACATTCTAGATATAATTTATGCCAGTGAATTGTAATCATAAAAATTACTATAATAGCCAAGTTCCATTAAATGTTTTATTACTATTTTGAAACATCAAAACCCACAAAAATTTGCCATACAAACACAATGATCTATATAGACCATCTACACAGAACCACATATCCTTAGAAATTGCAATACACTTCACACCATCAGATGCCCCTAGAGGAACTAAACAGAGACTGGGAAAGAGTGCTATATCCCACAAGAGAAGGTAACAAACACACGTGAGATCAGTTAACAAAACTAAAAAAAAAAGAAAGATGCAAAGTCTCACCCATGCATCAACATATATCCAGACCCTAGCATCAGCTGCAAAGATGGTATGCACGAACAGTATGAAGTGAGGATGAGAAGGTAAGAACAAAGACAAAGAACAAGACAGAGAACTATAAAGCAAGAGAAAAGGGGAGTATTCAAGAGAAAGGAAAGGACCAGAGAATGGGTCAGAATAACTCTAAAACATCAGAGACAGGGAAGTTGTTAAGAGAATAGAAAAACCAAGGTTCAAATGAGGAAGAAAAAAGGAAGTTGTAATGGTTAGGAGGAGGCAGACAATAACTAAGGACTAGGTAGGGTGGGGTAGTCAGGGATAGAGATACAGTGAACCATGGTCAGTGTGGAAGGAACAGGCAAGCCAACTTACTGCAAGGGCAGATCCAAAGATGTGGGTGGAGGGTTCCAGGTGTCTGGGTAACCAAGCATCCAATCCGACCAGACTTTCACACTGGGGAGCAGTTCCTTCAGGTCCGGGACGAAGGAAGACACCTTGATGTCATCTTGGTCGTCTTGGTCCTCAGTAGAGGAAAGCTGAGCTGCAGAGGCAAAGTATAAGAACTGGACCTATTTATGCTATGGTCCTTCGGTGAAGCCTGGCATTCTGGGACAGCAGCAAACCCTTAGCAAAGGGAGACTAATTTCACAGGAGAGCTTGACTCAAAAGTGAGGCCATGAACTAGCATTTGGGGAACTCTGAAAGTAGGACAAAGAGAGCCAATGAACTGGCTTTTCTCTGGAGACACTTGCTTCTGCTTCACCTGACATCCAGCACACGTCTTCACTCTAGCCTCCAGATCACTTTCTTTGCATCCCTTTAGCACAATGCCAAGATGTCACCAAAGTTCCTGCCACAACGGCAAAACTTGAACTTAGTCAGAAGGAAGTATCAGAAAAAAAACAAAACAGAACATTCTACAAAATAAATAGCTTCAATAATTTCAAGGTTATAAAGGACAAAGAGAGACAGTCTCCTTTAGGAGACTAAAAAGATATAGTATTTAAATGCAATGTATGATCCTGGACTAGAGCCTAGGGCAGAACCCCATCAATTTTCAAAGAACATTATTAGAGCTGGGCCTGGAAGCACATGTCTGTCATTCCAGTATCAGGAGGCTAAGCCACGAGAATTTTGAGTTTGAAGTCAAGCTGGGTACAGAATGACTTTAAAGGCCTCTTTCTCAACAAAGAACATTATCGGAGAAGTTCATACAAATTGAATAAGGCTTAGAGACTCAATAATAGCACTATATCTACACTGACTCCCTAATTTTGTTTGTTTTATTTTTCAAGACAGGGCTTCTCTGTGTAACAGCCTGGCTGTCCTGGAACTCACTTAGTAGTTCAAATAGAGCCTTGAACTCAAATAGCTCCTTCTGCCTCTGTCTTCCAAGTGCTAAGACTAAAGACATGTGCCCTAATTTTGTTTTATTAACTTGATTTTGTTGTTACTCGTGTGTACTTGTGTGTGTCTATATAAGGGCACATGACTGCTGGTGCCCTTAGAAGCCAGAAGGACATTTGAATGCTCTAGAGCTGCAGTTGCAGGCGGCTTTGAGGTGCCCAATGTGAGTGCTGGGAACAGAACTACATTTTCTGCAAGAGTAATATGTAATCACAGCCACTGAGCCATTACTTTAGCCCAGGTTCCCTGGTTTTTGGTAATTGTCTTTATTTGTTTGTTATTTTGCTAGGGATATAACCCAGGCCTTGTAAATGCTAGGAAAATACTCTACCGCTGAGCTACATCCTCAGTCCCTAGATTGTGGTAACTATTAAGACATTGTCCTTTCTGGGTAGTGGTGGAGCACTCCTTTAATCCCAGCATTTGGGAGGCAGAAGCAGGCAGAGCTCTAAGTCCAAGGTCAGCCTGGCCTGGCCTAGAGAGTGAGTTACAGGACAGCCAGGACTACACATAGAAATTCTATCTCAAAAAAAAAAAAAAAAAAAATCATTAGTGTGAGGAAACACAAAGTAAAATATTTAGATCTAAAGAGCCACCACACCTGACACTTAAGATCAAATGGTTCAGTACAAAAATAATATCTGTGCATGTATATGTATGAAAAATGATAAGCATGCATGTATGCATGTATAAATCAGAAAACCTAAAGACATGGTAAATTATTAACTACCTGGGAGTCTAAAAGAAGCATATATGAAAGTGCTCTGCATTATTCTTTTAATTTTTATTTATTATTGCCATGAATATGAACATCACTGGACAACTTTGCGGAGCTGATTTACTCCTCCCACTTTTAATGGATTCTGAGTTATTAGGCTTGTATGCTTTACATACTGAGCCATATTGCTGGCTCTGGTCTTGCTTTTTTGATAAAGGGTATCATACAATCCAGTCTGATCTCAAACTCTCTATATAGCCAATTGTCACCTTGAACTTTCAGTCTTCCTTTCTCTACCTCCTGAGTCACTGGGTTACAGGCATGAGCCATTAAACTCAACTAGTCTGTAAATACGAAATTGTTTCAAAACACAAAGTTGTCCCTACCCTTGAACAAAAGGCAACTCTAGAAGCAGGGAACATTCACAGCACTGGTAGAATGGGATAACAGAGGGAATGGTTTTGGTGCTTATTAATACTGATACAGAAGCTGAGAGGAAGGTATGACCTTAGTTGTACCTTTCTTGGCTACAGTAATCTAAGGTAGAATTTTAGAGTAACATAAAGGATTTGGCACATACCTCAAAGCAAGGGCTAGTATACCCATTTAGCCCAGTGAGTTCAAGATAGCTGGCCTACAGTGAATATAGCAGAGCTACCACACACCAAAAGGAGACATGAATGTAAAAGCATAGAAACATAAATTATGAAAACAAAGGGAAACTTGCTCAGTCCTTAGCACTGGGGAGATAAGAAAATGGAAGGGAGATCTCGTACTCAGTCTTCAGATCTTTTGTTATTTTTTGTGTGTGGGGTATTTTGCCTGCATGTTTGTCTGTGCACCATTTGCATTCCTGATGTCCTCAGAGGCCAGAAAAGGACATCAGATCCCCTGCAATTGGAGTTCAGATGTTTGTTAGCTAATATGTGGGTGCTGGGAATCAAATCAGGGTCCTCTGGAAGAGCAGCTTTTAACTACTGAGCTATTGCTCCAGTTCCTCCCCAGGTATTTTTTAAAGATAGAAGAATATGTAAAAAGCAGGTGTGGGGGTACACGCCTTTAGTCCCAGCACTGGAGAATCAGAAGCAGGTAAATCTTCTGTAAGTCTGAGGCCTGCCTGGTCTATATAGAGAGTTCCAGGCCAACAAGGACTACACAGTGAGAGAGACCCTGTTTATAAATGAATGAAAGAGTGAATGAACGAACAAATAAAAACAAAGTCAACAAACAAAAATCCCACATAAGAAAGAGCCCATCGGTAGAATGAAATTCCTAACTACTAAAAAGAAAAAGGGAAGGAACAGAGCCACAAAGAGGAAAAAAGGCCTGGTAGGCTATCAATCTATGGGGGGTGGGGGGTGGGGGAGGGGAAGGGGACAAGGGGACAAGGGGACACGGGGACACGGGGACGGGGACGGGGGACGGACACGACAGACTGGTTAAAATAACAAAAAGAAGAGGGAATGCTGGGAGAAAGAAGATCAGAGAGCAGGGAGAAGACTGAGCATCAGCACTCTGAGGTTCAGTTGGCCAAGGTTGGGCAAGTGGAAAATGCAATGGTCAGGGCTTCCTCCATACCTTTGGCAGAGTCCTTAAGTAAGCATGTGCAGCGCCGTACCAGCAGGGAGAACATAGCCAAGCCCAAGGATGCAGCTTGTTCCTGGATCACAGAGCGACACTCCTCTGAGAAGCAGTCTGCAAAGGAGCAAAGGAAACTCCATCACACCCCAGGGTCCAAGTGCTACCTTGCTGCCCTACAGGAAGGGCTCCCTGGACACACTGCTCAGCTTCTTTTTCCCCCTCTACAAGTACAGATGATGGTAATAAGCTCTCTCTTGAAGTAGATTTATATGACTTTGTTTTATATATGGAGCACTTACCAGCATGCCCTGCACACAGATAACTGCTTGATAACATCACAAAATACCCTGTGATGCGTATCTTTTAAATTTTTAATCTATTATTTTTAATTTAAAAAGCATGTATCGCTTATTACATGAACTTAAAAATGAACACAAATCAAATTTAGGTACTTTTGAGTATACAGTATGAGAAATTTCTAACAAAGATAAGCAGGAAATACCACAAAGATACTTTCATTTCTAGAATGCTCAAGGGTTAGATAATTGAAAAGGTGTAAAATATTGCATGACTAATTTTAATAATAATATTATTTTTAAAAATATTAATTCATTGATAAATTTATATGTATATATAATGTAATTTCAGGAGGCAGGGATATGAGAACACTCTATCCTCTATTGTCTCCCACCAGTCCTCTGAACCCCTAGTACTTTCCAACAAGTACCCCTCCTATTTTCATATCTTTTATTTTTAAATTTTCTTTGCTTTAAAGATTTCTTTTATATGTATATTTTGCTTGAATGTAAATATTTAGACCATGTTCATGTCTAGTGCCTGGGCAGGCCCCGAAGAGGGCACTGGATCCTCTGCAAATTACAGACAACTGTGCTCCTCCATGTAGGTGCTGTCTCCCCAAACCCAGGTTTCAGCCACTTTCATGTCTTTTAAAAAACATTGTTTATTCTTTGGTAATTTCATATATGAATGCATTTAGATCATATGTACCTTCCCACTCATCACCCCCCCTTTTCTTAGTGACCCACCAACATTAAAGTTGCTAGTATGAGCATGGGTATGGGTTTATTTAGTTGAGCATAAGCAATTCATCACTGGTAAGAAATGATTCCCCCACCTGTGTAAATTCTTCATCACATCACTTCCCTAAGCTTCATTAACTCAAAGTGGACAAAACAAACTGGAGCTATAGTTTCTGCTTTAGTTAGCTATTTCTAATGTAAAACTATGATATCAAAACCTTATTTCATCAGCAGGAACACAATCAACAACAGATTTAAAACTTACTGTCCCGGATCACCAACTTTGGTTCCAGGCGTAGGTCCTCTATATTCCTCATTCTAAGACAGTACACATGAGACACAAAAACACATTAACCTATTTTTGCTGAATGAATTACTTTTATAGAGAACAATGCTATCACATAATGCTAACTTTTTATTTTCATTTATTTCTTTTTAAAAAAATTTTCCCTAGGGCTAAAAAAAAAAAAAAAAAAAAAAAAGTGACCCTGGCTCCTAATACTAGTACTCTCATCTCTCACTCTGGTCACTGAAAGGAGCTACTCTGTTGACAGGCAGAACCAGTCTAAATAATAGGAGCTAAATAATACCCCCATATCTCTGCCTTTACTTATATAATATCAGTGGTTTCTTCAATAGCTATTTCATCCAGTCTTGAGGGAAACCAACAACATGCCAGAAGCAGCAGCCCAAATTCAGCCTTAGAGAAGGAGACACCCAACACCACAGGGAGATAGACATTGGGGCAAGCTCACTAGCTTTAGCAGTAGCAAATCTGTTAATCCCCTCAGTAACATAGGAGAATGCAGAAACTCCAGGTGTTAAAAGAATAACTATCCACACACTTGATCTCTGTTCCTAGTCTTGCCACGGACCTAAATAAGTTACTCCAGGAGACACCACACAACCACAGCTATTCCTAAGTCTTCATCATAGGAGCAAGGATGGCTGGAGTACACAATGCCTACCCCAAACCACTTTCAAAGTTCTAGACCTGAGAAGCCAGCTGATGCCCAAAAGGACTCAACATACCCCGAATAGCATATAAGGGGAGAAATCCTGTTATTGCTTTTCCACCATCCTACCAGATGCCCAATGGTCTCAAATGTCATCCTCTAACTTTCCAACTCAACTGAGGAAGGCAGGAAAGAAATGGTAACAATCCTGGCTTCTGTTAAGGACAAACCTTTGTTTAAAGAGGAAGGAAACCAGAGTAGTTAAGATGGTTCAGTGGGTAGGGAGCACTTGCACCTAAGCCTTACAACTTGAGTTAGATTACTAGAGTCTACATAGCGGAAGGACAGAAGTGATTCCAGAAAGATAGCATGTGTACCTACACCGAGACACACACACACACACACACACACACACACACACACACACACACACACACACGCGCGCGCGCGCACGTAAAAGTGACAATATTTTAAAAAGACACAGAAAGGAAACAAGCATATAAAACCCAACACAAGAATATGAGCAGATGAGAGGAACCTGTAACATCCTAAGAGCTGCAATGCCTTCCTGCACCCCAGCCATAGGCAGCAGCACTGAAATGTCCACTCCATCTAGTATGAATTCCTACAAGCCACTGCCAGCAGCCTGCCTTTACTAAGCAACAAAGCCCAGATGAACGAATAAAGCCAGGACACAGGACACTAGAAGAGGATAAGTAAAAGCCACAGTCTGGTAGCTGAAAGACTTGATCAAATTAGCATCCCCTCATCAACTAGACATCTTAGGAAGAAGTCACCTGTAAACTGAAGGCTACAGGGATGGAGAGAGATGTCTTTGCTCTCCCCTCCCCCACTAAAAAATGGTGATAGTAGTTTATTCTCAATACAGATAAAACTGGCCAGAGGGAGATTAATTTCTCCAAGCTCATTTCTACTCTTATGATAAACAGCAATCTCAGACTATATTATCTCTCAGAGTTCAGGGTGGGAGCCAGGGCACAACAGGAAGAATGAACTGCGTAAGAGCAATGATATCTGTGGCCTACAAAGAGACTAGACTGGTTACTGCATAAGATATAAAACCAAGTAGATATCAATAAGAACCTCTGGTGTAGAACTAGAGAACAGCTGGATGGCAGTTTTGCAGCTGCCTTGCACGGTTATATTATTTTCTCTGTATCACCATGTTCTCTTAGGCAAAGGCTCCAAAACACACTGCCTGTTTGTTGGGTGGCCCAACTGATGAAAACTAGGGAGGTAGTCTTCCCTGATTAAGCAGGTAGACATATTCCAAGCTATCCAAGAACATGTGAGTCTTGGTCAGCCCTAGACTTAACTTGCTATCTGACAACACATAACAGAAGGCCTGTTCTCCACGGCTTGGCTGTTATGACAAGCACATATTGAACATCTAGATACAAATAATTGTGGGGTTTTTTTTGTTTGTTTGTTTTTTGTAACTAAAGGACTTCTTATTAGGTTATCATTTACCCAAGTAACCATGACAAACATGGACCCAATACATTGTAAGTGAAAACGTACTGAGTGTGTTGTATAGTCAGGATGCTCTTGGCCTCATACAGATACTACTCCCTGAGAGTATTCACTCTCATGAGAACTGATAGAGTCCACAGCCTACCTACTTTAGGACTAAATTTAGGAAACTGGGCCTAGTCTGATGAACATCCATATATATCCCTGAAGTTGGGCTGGGTCAGACCAGAAAGTGATGTGGGTGGGGAGGAAAAGGCATTGTTTGCCTTGATATTTGCCTGGTTCCTCTGGCTTTGTGTCAGGTAGCAGAGGCTGACATGAGCTGAGGAACTCATTAACATTGTGAAATAGCCTTTCCCCTTCTTTCCAAAAGCAGGCTTTCTTAAGGATTTAGTGGGATGGTTTTGGCTAAGGACACCAGACGGAAATACTTCTTACCAAGACAGTTTGTTGAGGTTTAAAGTTGGTCTTAACTCTTCCTATAAGTGGCCAAGTGACCATACTTCCCAGTGCTCCTATGGCCAAATACCTGCTCAGGCAGAAATGCCTTCTTGCTCCTATGTAACAGGGAGACTTCCTCATTTTTCTGAGAATATATTCATGGAAAACATAAACCAACTGTCGTCAAAGTTGTATGAAATCAGGAAATGGGGCGGCCGGGAGAAGGCTGCCATGTGGCCGGATGTTATGTATTTCTAATTAGTGCTATACATCTTTCAACAGCAAGTGTCCTTCTGCTGGAAACACAACACACTGCCCTTGTTATTGTAACTGTCAGAGAAGTGCTTAAACAGATAATCTCCAGGAAAAGTGATAAACACGTCCCCTCTCCCACCAATGTGTGTGTGCAATGGTGCTGCCAAAGCAAAGCTGTGCCTGATGGCTCCAGGATGGCAAAGCATCCTCCTACAGGAAATGGGAGTGAGGCAGGAGAGGTGGGGAGGGACTAGGAGGGAAACAGTACAGGCAGGCCCACCTGCTTGAACCTGTAAGCCCAGCCAAGAGACAGTGACTCAGAATCACTGCTTTTGATCAACTCCTGGGATAGGGTACCAAGTCTTTGTAAGGGAGAGATTTGGAGAAAACCCTAGTAGTGGGATAGGGTTTGGCTGGTCATAGAAAAAAACCTGCCAGCAATGAAACTAGCAGAATTCTCTTCTGGCAAGAGGATAGGAACAGTAATGAAAGACTGACTCAGGATGAGTGAGTGATATGTAAGTCTGCTTGCTACCCTGACAGCAGTGGGAAGGATTCAGAGGGCACTGGATTCAACTGAGATTCTATTACAGACAAGCAACTATCTCCTTGGCTCCTTGGTTTCTTTATTAATAACTAAAAAAAAAAAAAAAAAAAAAAAAAATCAGCTGACCACTTCCTCACTGATTCCCCCCCTACCCCTACCCCAATGTACTCTAAGAGGAAATGACTGGCCAGCTGTCTCTAAACTAGCACCACCTGGAGGCAATTTGTTGGGTCTTTTGTGTCTTTCAGACATCAAACTGTTTCTCTTATGAGTCAGTCACCAGTTAGATTCAGGGCTGGCATAGTTCTGATGTAACCCACCCAAACCTCCCTGTCTAAAGGAAGTGGGCAGAGAGAGTATCCCTCT
This sequence comes from Cricetiscus sungorus, assembly GCA_030556225.1. Lineage (NCBI taxonomy): Eukaryota > Metazoa > Chordata > Mammalia > Rodentia > Cricetidae > Cricetiscus > Cricetiscus sungorus. Next base: position 52,826,976 of record JANBXA010000069.1, on the reverse strand, counting down.
GCTGTTGCTTGAGCCACAGAGTTCCTTGTGGCAGCTGCTGGCTAAAGAGGAGGTAGGAGGAGGCACTAAGATCTCAGATCAAAACAAGAGATGTTCTTGCCCTTGGGGCATTTTGGGCATTTTATTCCCTCAAGTATGGAATGAATGAGTCAGAAGAATGGAACACTAATAGATCCAAGCAACATACTCATGCACAATGGTGGAAGAGGTAGATGAACTGAGTCTAAGGCAAGCTGTGACATATCTGTAAACAGGGTACAGTAAAGAGATCAGAAAGAGGGACATGGAAAGTAACAGTTCCCCTGATGAGCCTTCACTGACATACCTGATGCTTGTGTTGGGTCTTCTAAGATTGTAAAACTGTCTTCTTTTTCTTCTTCTTCTTCTTTTTTTTGGTAAAAATTCTTTTCAAAGTGGTAGATGTAGGGGGAAAAACCATCTAAAGATCTAAAGTTCCTACTAAAATGATCTCTCCCATTATTTGAGGAAAAAAAATTTATCTAGGGGGCTGGAGAGATGACTTAGTAGTTAAGAGCACTGACTGCTCTTCCAGAGGGCTGAGTTCAATTCCCAGCACCCACATGGCAGTTCATGACTGTCTATGACTCCAGTTTCAGGGGATCTAATACCCTCACACAGACACAAGTGAAGGCAAAAACATCAGTGCATATAAAATAAAAATAAATTATAAAAAATATTTATCTACATGTGCAATTGTAGGAAATAAAATTTAAATAGGATTCTGCCCATGGGAATATGATAATCTAATGAGGAAGACAAGTCATAGCAGATCAGAAAAATAGATGCCTCTTGTCCTTAAAAAGAAAGGAAAGTAATTTCATCTACTATCTACGAAAGATTTCATGGAAGAGACCATTTCTGGGTCAGGCTCTAGGATATGAACATTAAAAGAAATGGTTGATGCAGGAAAGATTGTGTACATTATACAAAGGATGCAGGTTATAGCACACAAAACACTCAATGAACTCTGCTTATAGCATAACAGGAACCAAAAAATACAGAGCCTGAAATGCTGAAACATGGACTTGAGATCTCAACAGACAGTAAGGGAGCACTCATTTAAGATTCCCTAATGAAGCTATGATGGATATTTTGTGAAGATTAATCTAGTTAAGAGTTGGGGTGTAGTAGCTAAGTAGAGGAGTACTTCCCTAGCATAAGTGAGGCCCTGGGTCTCATACACACACTAATAACCTAGTTTAAAAAAAACAAACAAACAAACAAAAACAAACAAAAAACCAAAACAAAACAAGAAAAAAACCACAATAGGTTAGGGCAGTTAGAAAGCTAACAGAATTTGAATTTATTTTAATTAAGAGAAATTATTATGTGGGTAAGGCATAGTAGAGCATGACTCTAATACAAGCATTTGACAGATGGAGGCAGCAGGATCAGTAAATTAAGGTTAATTTCAGGTACATGGGCCTACCTAGGCTCAGAGGAGATGAGGGAAAATGAAAACAAAATGATGTTGGGAAGGGAACTACTGGAACAGGAAAGACTGTCAGTGTGGCACTCTCCTCCAGCTCCAGAAGGTCTAGAAGACTCAAGAAAGATAACCCTTACCAAAGGAGATGTAGGAAAGGGGCAGAGACCCAGGGTTGCAAACACCTGGAGATAGGGAAGTATACCTCAAAGAGTCCCCAGCTTCCTCCCTGCCAGCAACACACTCACTTGGCTCTGGGCCAAATCCTGTCTTTCTACAACAAAGACACTTCAGGGGGTCACAAATACTTGGAGGAAGAGTTGCTGGAGTAGCCTGGGAAGTCTGAACTGGCTCTCCCTGAGGAAGCTATTAGATATTCAGCACTTCATTTGTTTCTAATTCTTGGAGGAGAGCAGCTCTAGGTTGTGGGGTGAGAGGGTCCTCTCTGACGTAACCAGGAAGCAGCTGCAAAATTAAGGAATCCCTCATGACATCATAAAAAGGGTCGATGGTTTACTGGGGAAAGTATAAAAATTAATTACATATCCCCACATGACTCTCCTAAATCTCTATATAGGCCCCTTTACCCTCACACATTCTCTATCAACAACACCCAGAAGCCATTCAATGGACAAAATACAAAAGATCAAAAACCCCAGGAGAAAATGTTCTCTGATGCAGTGTGTCCCATGGATTTGGGACATAACAGACTAAACTTTACCCTTGCATTTTATATACGTGGCATGTTTCACCAACAAGATAAGCTCCTTAAGGGCAAAGGTACGTCAAGATATTACACCCTTGACAATCAGAACCACAAAGAGGCTCAAGAACTGTACTGCTCTTATCAAGGAGGCACATTTGCCTCTCTCACTTGCAGGTGTAACTACGCACGGTACAATTCTACCACAGTTAAGAGCGATGTTTGAGACTAATGAGATCTGTGATGTAATGTCTAAGATACATTGAGATCTTTGCTAGGCACACAACATGCAAGCATATTATCTCAACACTTTACTGAGCATTTGTATAGGACATCTTATTCCTGTTTTGACATCTTAAGAAAGAGGTTCAAATAACATATCCACATACACAAAACTGGGGCTTCAACTCGTCTATTCTTGTGCCCACACTGTTTCCATATCTGGTTTTCTTTTCTTCTTTTTTCTTTTTTGTTTTTCTTTTGGTTTTTCCAACTCAGGATTTCTCTGTGTTGTCCTCAAATTCAGTATCTGCCTGCTTCTGCCTCCTCAGCGCTGGGATTAAAGGCATGTGCCACCATCACATAATTCCATATGTGGTTTTCAAAGGCCTGTGACTCAAAACTCCCTACTTCAGCTGTGCCTCTCTCTATACACAAAACCAGACCACTCCAACTACAGTTCTACATTACAAACCTGAGATGAGCCCAGGCATTGGTGGCCCTCACCTTTAATTCCACCTTTACTTGGGAGGCAGAGGCAGGTAGATCTCAGTGAGTTCAAAGGCAGCGTAGTCTACAAAGAGAGGTCAAGGACAGCCAGGACTGTTACATAGAGGAACCCTGCCTCCCCTCCCCCCCCAAATCAAAACAACAACAAAACAAAAAAAACTCTGAGATGATGACAATGTGGAAATTTTTTTTAAATGCCATTTATAATAAAAACAAAAATGAAACTCTAATGAAATGTGTAGAATTTTTATGTTGAGAATTACAAAATGCTGATGAAAAGCAGTCAAAGAGTATCTTGATAACTGGAGATATTTACATCCTGTTCATGGATTGGAAGATCTACAACTGTACCTTTAATGTAACTGTGATTTAAAAAAAAAAAAAAAAAAGTTCTCACACCTTTAATACTAGTGCTCAGGAGACAGAAGCATGTGGATCTCTGGGAATTCAAAACCAGCTTAGATTACACTAAGTTCTAGGCCAGTCAGGGTTATATAGTGAGTTCCTGTCTCCAAAAACAAGCAAAACCAAACCTCATGTAGCCCTGGCTGGCCAGAAACTTACACAGGTCCTCCTGTCTCTGCCTCCTAAGTGCTGAGATTAAAGGTGTAGGCCACCATGACTAGCAGAAAGTCTTTCAAGAAATGGCGCTGAACCAATTAAATATTCACATTACCTCCCCCAAGAGGCTTAATATACTTTTATGCCTTATACAAAAATACCTCAAAACTTCCTTGGACTAAATGAAAAATTCTGAGACCCTGCTTCTACCTTCTATCAGGATTAAAGACTGATTTCTAAGACTTTAAAGTTAAAGCCCCAATCTAGGAGACAACTGATAGACTTGACGTATAAAAATAAAAACTTTGAAGTTGGAGGGAAGGCTCAGTGGTTAAGAGTACTTGCTGCTCTTGCATGGAAACCAGGTTTGATTTACAGTACCCATATGGCAGCTCACAACTGTCTGCAACTCAGTTCCAGGGAATATGCCAACCTCTTCTGATTTCTTTGGGCACCAGGGAACAAACTACACAGACAAACAAACATGCAGGCAAAACATCCATATACATTTAAAAAAAGAGGGAGAGAAGAGAAGGGAGAGGAAAAAGATGATGAATGACAACCGCCACTATGAGGCTGGAGGACGGCTCAGTGGGTAAGAGCATTGTGTACTCTCTCAGGACTCCAGCTCAGTTCCAGCACCCACAAGGCAGCTTACAACTGTCTGTGACTTCAGTTCCAGGCAATCTGGTACCCACTTGCTCTACAAGATCATGCATGCATATGGGGCTCATAAGCTCACACAACTACACACATACACACACACACACACACACACACACACACACACACACACACACACACACAAAGGATAAATAATTTAAGAAATTAAAACCTGGGGCTGGAGAGATGGCTCAGCAGTTAAAAGCACTAGCTGCTCTTCTAGAGGTCCTGAGCTCTATTCCCAGCAACCACATGGTGGCTCACAACTATCTGTAATGGGATTGGATATCCTCTTCTGGTGTGCAGAAAGACAGAGCACTCATGTACATAAAATAAATAAATCTTTTTAAAAAATGAAGACCTTTTGCATTACCAAAGACCCTGTGAAGAAAATGAAATGGCAAGTTATAGAGAATGATTAGGTATTTAGAAACTATATCATGTACCATATTCCTAACAGTAGACTAGGAAGTACCTAGAGTATATAAAGAACTTGCAAAACACAACAAAACAAACGGTACATTTGTAAAATGAACAAATGAAATGAGTATGCATTTCACCAAAAATTATATATGAATGAAAAATGAACCCAAGAAAACATGTTCAATATTGGCCATTAGGAAATGAAAACTAAAACAATGAAATATTACATCTATCCAAATGGAAAAAATAATACAGTGATACCACCAAACTGTTTGATGCTGAGAATATTAAAAGGAAAAAAAAAAAAAACAAAAACAGAAACAGAAACATACTGTCATTCAAAAAAATAGTTTGGCAGTTTCTTCAAAAATGGCCCTTACAATATAACAATTAGCAATTCAACTCCTGGGCTTTATCTAGACAAATGAAAACCTGTACACAAATGTTTATAATACTTTTATTCACAACAGTCTAAACTAGAAATAACTCAAATGTTCTTCTACAGGTGAACAGTTCAAGAAATTGTAGAACACCTATGCCATAAAATATACTTGGCAGTAAAAAGGAATAAACAGCTGATATATACAATATGATGGATAGACCTTCAGGAAATCATACTTAGTAATAGAGCCAACTTGAAAAAGTTATAAACTATAACGGGATGTGGGGTGGCACATGCCTGTAATCCTAGCAGTTGGGAAGCAAAGGCAGGAAGAGTAAAAGTTCAATGTCAACTTTAGACACATAGAAAGTTCAAGGACAAGCTATGCTACATAAGACCTTGCCTTTAAAAAAATTAAAGTAGGTATACATTGTGTAATTCAATTTATACACTGTTAAAATAATGCAATTATTGAGATGAAAGACAGATTCATGAGAATTACCATTTAGGGGCACAAGAAAAAGGGAAATTCTAAATGAGAACAACGAGGGAGCTCTGTAGTAATACAATAGATTTTCACATCCATTTTGGAGTAGTTATATGAAACTACAATTGTGATAATAAACAACACAAAGTCATATTCACATGTATCCATGTACCTACATGTACATGAACACTCACAAATAAAAACACAAGTGCAAGCTGAATAATGTTTGTAGATTATACTATGATATATACTCAAGTTACTCAGTATGCACTGGGAGAAGTGGTGAACAGTTCAGAGGATCTATTTGTAGGTTTTCTTTATTGCTGTGTTCTGTTTAGTTTGTTGTTGTGGAGCAAGGGTCTTAACTATGTAGCCTTGGCTGGCTTTAAACTCACTATGCAGACTAGGTCAGCTTTAAACTCAAAAATATTTGTCTGTCTCTGTCTCCTGAAAGCTTGTATTAAAAGTGTGCACCACTATACTTGGCTTTTGTATGTTTTCCCTTGTCTTTTAAATTTTATTTTATGTGTATGGGTGTGCTGCCTGAATACGTCTGTAAACTACCAGCATGCATTTCCCATAGAAGCCACAAGAGGGAATCAGATCCCCTGGGACTAGAGTAGTTGTGAGTCACTACATGGATGCTGGGAATTAAACCTGGGTCCTCTTGCAAGAACAACCAATGTTCTTAACTGCTTTCTGAGCCATCTCTTCAGCCTTTGATTTGTGTTTTAGAGACAGGGTCTTTCTATGGAGACCTAGGTGGCTTCCAATTCACAGATGTTGCCTGTCTGTCCCTCAGTGCTAAGATTAAAGGCACGTACCACTACAACTACGCCCAGTTCTTTATACATCTTAAAATAACTTCCTGAGAATCTAGTTATTTCTAACTAAAAAGTTTAAAACCAGAAAACAAAAACAAAAGGCAAACAACCCCCCCTCCAAAAGATCTGTTATAGGATTGTCACAGACTTTTCTATATATAAAAGGGTAACTTACACATTTAGAGGACACTTTCCCAATGAGCAGTAGTTTGGTAACCCTGTTCAGATGCTCCCTGACTACTATTATTTTTGTGGTGTGTGGCTGGATATATGAGATAACCAAGATGTCCAGGCATCCTATCCTTACATGGCTCAAGCAAGACATTGTCAGGTGCAATAGAAAAGAGTAAGATAAAAGGGAAAGTTCACTAAAGACAGAACTTCCACCTAACACATGAGAACTAAAACAAGATAACTCCTTTAGCAAGGATATGATTCATCAGATCAGAAAAACCCACGTCAAGCAGCCCATGGTGAAGGTGATGAGAAAGTGAAGAAAGATAACAAAAACAACCAATTGCAAAAGCCAAGTGAATTGTTGAAACATGTCTTACCTCTCAAAAAATAAGGAAAAGGCAAATCTCAAGCCAATGGTATGCATTTTTTCAAGAAAAGGCAGTTAGTGGGAAACGTTGCTTAAAACAGGAGTCTTACTTAGCACTGTTTCCTTCACAAATGAAAACTGCTGTGTATTTTCATTGCTTCTTTGTATCATTCATCAGACACAGACTAAGATGCACTTTCTAATTGGTAGTTCAGCTGCACTCCTCTGTTAACAGCACTTGAACTATATCTATAACATTAAATGTAAAAACAGACAAAAACACCAGCAGGTTTTCATCAAAATATAAAATGCTTGCTTTTCAAAAGAAAAATGAAAGACAAAGAAAAATGTTCTTACTAGAAGCTGGGCTTTAATCACAATGCTCAAGAGGCAGAGGCAATAGACCTGAGTTGCAGCACAGCTTGGTCTATACTGCAAGTTCCAGGCCAGCCAGAGATACAGTCAAAAAAATTATTTCCCAGTGCATAGTATACATGGAACCCAGGACTGTGTCAGATGTCTTCCATCTATTGCTCTACACTTATTTTAAAGACAGAAACACTCACTGAGCCTGGAGCTTTCAGGTTTGCCTATACTTGCTAGCCTCGGATCTGCTAGTCTCCGCTCTCCAGCACTGGACTTACAGATATGTTCCACTACACTTGGCTTTTATGAGGGTGCTAAAGGTTGAAGTCAGGGCCTCAGGCATGTCTATCAAGCATTTTACTTTCTGAGTCATCTCTCCAGCCCCTAGAATTCTTTTAGCTTTAATAATAAATGTAAATTTGATAATAGATGGAAAAAATGCTCATTATTTTTTTTACAAAGAAAATGTAAAACAAAGCCTAAAAAACAATAGCACAACTATTAGGATGGCTATAATATATAAAAGATGAACAGCAAGTGCTGGCCAGGATGTCCAACAACTAAAATTCTCTGTTTGGTTTTGTTTTTTATTTTTCAAGACAGGATTTCTCTGTGTAGCCTTGGCTGTCCTAGAAGTCACTCTGTATATCAGGCTAGCCTCAAATTCATCTACCTCCCAAGTGTTGGGATTAAAGGCATGGGCCACCACTTTCTTGTGAAATTATCTGTTTTGAGATATAAAACAGTGTAACTACTTTGGAAAACAGTTATAGTTTCTAAAGGGACAAAACATACCAAATGACCAAGCTATTGCCTTGCTAGGCATTGACCCAGAGAAATGAAAGCCTATGTCCTTACAAAGACTTTACATGCCAGGCTTATTCCTAACAAACATGGGGGGAAGATGAAATGTCTATCAACAAGTGAGTGAATAAAAAAACATGGTATACTCATATAATGAAGACTACTTAACAATAAAAGAAAAAAAATCAAGCAATCACTCTACAGCACAAATAATGCTCTAATAAGCATATAAACAGAACACAGTATCAAATTCTATTTATAAAAAATTCTAAAGTGGTGTAAGTATATAATCCCAACCACACTGGAAAGCTGAGACAGAAATATCACAAGTTCAAGGATATAAGCAACTCAATCTCAAAAAGAAGACAGGCTGGAATATAGCTCACTAGTAAGGCACTTGTTGGAAGAGGTATGTCACTGGGAGTGGACTTTGAGGTTCAGAAGCTCATATCAAGTTCAGTCCCTCTCTGTTTCTGCCTACAGATCAGAGTGTAACTTTCAGCTCTTGCTCCAGCAATTGTCTGCACACAGCTATGCTCCCTAACATGATAATGGGCTAAAACTCTGAAATTGTAAGTGAGCCCCCACTTAAATGCTTCCTTTTATAAAAGCTGCCTTGGTCATGGTGTCTATTCCCAACAATAGGAAAAGCAATGAAGAAACAAGGGTAAAATGTTTGAAGGTGAGGTCCTAAGTTTCATAGTCAAAAATCAATACCCAAGCTGAAGAGAGCATGAAATGACTTGACCCCATCCCACCACTGTACGATGAGGTTAGGAGAATAACAGCTAAACAAAGCAAACATGCCCCAGGAAGAGAGAAAGAAAACAATAGATGATGATTGGCAACCCAGCAAGACACCAGTAAGTCTCTTAACCTAAAGGGGACACGGAGACAGACACACACACACACACACACCCCTTTTACAGTCTTTCCAAATTTGTATTCTGGCCCTACCCTCTTTTTTACTTTTTATCTTGGGACAATTTTCACTAAGCTGTCCCACTCGTCTTGAACTCACTTTGTGGCTAGGGCTGGTCTTTAAAGCACAATCTTTTTGCTTCTGCTTTGTGAGTACTTTTAATTAGTTTTACAATCCTGTAATCCAAGCACTTGGGGAAGAAGAGACAGGATTTGATCATGTTTTCCCTTCCTCAAGTTCCTCCATAAACTCTTGTTAATTGGACTGAGTGGGACAAACAGCCTGTAGAATACCCAGCTTCTGTAAGGTGTCTTCAGCAGCTTCCAGCCTAAGGCGGCAAACACAGAATCTATCTCCACGCTCTTGGGCAGAATATAACCTTGTTGGACTGATGGGGAAGAAAAGCTGAAAATGGTGCAGTACATGAAGCTACGTGAGCCAAGATGTGATGCAGCTGTTTGAGCAATTTGGAGAACTCTGTTCTAAAAGGTTTCTTACTTAAACAGTATTCCTAGGAATCTAAATCAACTCCTAGAGTCCTTGAGAAGAATCCCTGTCTTTACTGATTAAATTGTAACCCCAAATACCTAGTGATTCTCATCAAATTTAAAAGGGAAAAGCAAGGCAATCATTTACAACATTAGCAATATCACATGTTTTGAATGCCAATAAATGAGCTCTTCTTATCAGTGACATTGTAAAGAAAATAAAACAGGCCATGGTGGTACATGCCTGTAATCCTAGCACTCAGGTAGAAACAGCAAGATTAGAAGTTTGCTATTTGACTATATAGCAAACTCAGCCACCTGAGACCCCGTAGCAAAAGAAAAGGCTGAGCCACACAAACAGGTGTTTTTGACTGTTAACCTTGATTACAGTAAATAGAAAAACTGGCTTTCTGTTCTCCCATGCCCAACAGAGCAATGTTATATTTTCAACAGCTCACTGACTTTTGCTTTTTCTTCTAGGTGTAACTGGGAATTCCCACATCTGCATCTGCCTCAATTCTGCCTGCCCAACAAGCAAGTCAAGGCCAAAGCTCAAAGTGCCATAGACTTCCCAAGAGCCAGTGTGCCTCTATTTCCTGTGGAGATTGGATAAACTGTTGAGGTTTCAAAAGTCTGCACCAATTTTCAAATCTGATCAGGATCTCTGAAAGTCACAGTTAACATACAGCTGAGTGAAATATTTCTCATAAATTTAACGCCAGCATGTCTGTGTTTGGAAACTTTGAAAATACATGTTGTATGGTTTACTGCACTGGAAAAGGTGCCAAACAGTTTCAAAGGAGGGGAAGTGTATAACTGTTTCCTTTCAAATGCATTTTCCAATGGGATCCATTCAGGGGAAAGGCTGGAACTAACTAAAACATTATTAAAAACTGTTATGGAAAGAGAGAGATGGAAAAAGATAAGTGAAATATAGAACCAAGGAGAAGACAAGCAAAAGAGGAGAAAGAAAGGGGACCTGGACAAAGAGACAGGTTGGAGAAGGGAATGGGGTGAGATAGAGTTTTGTCTGGCAGTTGTTTGTGGTTTCATATTGTTGCAGATCAATCGATCAGGACTGCAGCGCTGCTGGCCCAGTGGCATAAGACAAACCACAGAGTTGGCTTCAAGCTCAGCACTTGTGAACTGCTGACCTTCAGTTTTCAAACCAAAAATATTCTTCGGGAAACAGTAATACCAAGTTCAGTCTAACCTGCCAGCAAAAGCAAGGATTACTAACCTGAAGTAACACCCTATTCAGTTACATCAGGCACTAACACTTTGCAAGCATCAAACTTCCTAGGAAGGAAGTTTGAAAACTTGAAACTACATTCTACCAAAGTAACTCCAGGTTCTGACTCAATCAAGTGGCAATGGTAACCAGAAACACTAGAACACTATAGCTGTTTTGGAAGTTGCTATAACCAGAACCTACTCAAATGGGAAAGTTGGTTTTCAACCCCACTGCCAGATAAAGCAATTCCTGCTAAGGGCACATGTGTATGACTTCAGTGGAATATGTCTGTATACAATATTTAGGGCAAGGTTTGGTGGTACCTCACAAAGCCATTACATCTCCCTCTGCTCCCTCCCTACAGTTTGTAGGGAGGATTTGCCCCACCCACACACCCCTAAATTCCTATAGGTAGAGTGTAAAAATGTATCAGCTAAACTGAGATACTTTTGAGCATCAAGAATGTGCCATTAGAAATAGGACTATTCTCTAGACAAACCCAGATCTTTTACTCTATCCTAAGCCACTGTAGCTTTTTGATATGATATCTTACCTCACGAGAATCTATTTTAAAAGGAAGAACAGAACTGCTCCTTATCAGTGCCAAATTACTTTCTTTTTGAGCTCCTCCAATGTGAGGTAAACAAATCAATCAAGTTAACTGCAAAAACTAACAAGATTGAGCTGACAATTGGGATTCTAGAACTCAAAATTCCAGGCAGCAGCTTCAGGAGAAAGGGAAAATGTGCCACATATGGGGCTGTTGGGGCTAATCTGTAGCCTTCCAGTGCTAGGCCACTTATGCCTTAGCCAGCTTCAAACGGAGTCTAGGGCGGGTAGACCTTGGTGCAAGCTTGCTGAGTTCCAGGACATCATTCTTGAGGGTGTAATAACCATGGGCTGTAGCACACATGTTGAGGGATGAGGGAAAAAAATAAACAGAGAGACAAAAGAATGAGGATGCACTGCCAATTTCAATTGTGCAGCTTTTATTTTTAAATGCTTATCAAGCTGAGAGAGAGCAGAGTTCTTGGAAAACAAGGTTTCCTTTTTTCCAATGCCAGCGTCAAACACCCTCAAGGACGGGCACTGCAGACTGTAACAACAAGGAACGTGGCTTTGCATCCTCTCAACAGCACAGTCCTCTATGAGTCTCACGCTGCTCTGATTTCTGCTCAGCTGAGAATTATAATAACAGTCCCATTGCTCCTATTAAAAACTGCTCTTTTTATGCACCCCCTTTTTTCTGGAAACTGGCTGCATTGGAATTACAGCCCATCACACACTAGCTCTCTTCACTAATAAAATAAATGTGTAAAATGCCTAATTATTACTTTTACTGAACTACACTGCTTAGGGATCAAATACAGTAAGCTGAAGGCTCAACCAGTTCTTAGCTGGAGAGTAAGAAGGAGTAGCTAAAGGAAGACCTACAGTTAGCAGCAGGAAAGAACATTAGGTCCCCATACAAGCCTCAAGAGCCCATGCCCAAAAATATACAAAAGGGTACTAACCCTGTTTTGCTTGTGACCAGCTCCACAAGAATTCATGGCATTGTGGCATGTTGGAAGGCCTGGCATGAGTTATCCAGGACTAAGCTCCTCACGTCCCAGCTCAGCACAAAAAAGAAAAGTGTAGTCCAAGATAGATGGATCCTGCCTGACAGCTCAGCAGAGAGCCTGGAAAGTCTGATGATTAAGAAAACAAATAACACATCTTCCCCATACCCAAATCTTGCCAGGCCCCAAAAGAGGCAAAACAAAGGACAACAGAAGCAGTCAATAATTATTCAAGACATACTGTGAAGGCTAGTGGACTACAACCAGTTCTGGACTGTGCCCTATACTGAACCCCAGAACACTGGTCAAAATACTGGAAATGTTACTCACAGGATGAGCCAGTCAGTCCCTCCTCAAGGCTGGTGCTGAGAAGTCTGATTAGAAACTGGCAGTCAACTTCTAACATGCTCATTTACAATAAAAGGTATGTACTAAACAAACTTTCCTAAACCTATAACAAATAGTAAGGGGGTGAACCATGACTGTCATTCTTGTTTTGTTTTTAAATAGTGCCAAGGACTAAACCTAAGGCCTCATGCTTACAAGGCAAGTGATCTGCCACTGAGCCATTTCTCCAGCCTGTAACTGTCATTCTTAATCATCCACAGACTCCTCCTTGGCAGATCCTGCCCACCCCTTAGACTTTCACAAATGTTTTTTCTCCTTCAGGGCACATGAGAAACCAACTACTGCCAAACCAACACCCTCATAAAGAAACCCAGTAAGAAAACCTGCAAAGGCAGGTGAGTTAAGCCTGTGGGAGACATCTCTTCTGGGGATGACCAGACTGGAACATAGTAACTCAGAGGCAGAAGGGCCTGCAGTCACTCTGCATTCCACATGTCTAACCCTTAAGAAGTGAGGAATGCTCTCAACAGGAAAAACACAGCAGCAAATGCTATGATACCAAAGCCACAACTCCATGGGTCCCTGGAGCCTCTCAAACTAAGCTGCCAGCTAGGGAGCTAACACTAGCTTTGGATAAAACACAGCTCTGGTAGAGTAATTAATTTTTTTCTTAACTAGGATTACATTAATTTTCAAGGACTAATGGAGTCCAGCTGTAATGGGAAGAGTGGCTGCTGATGCACAAAGGCACTTGTGCTCACAACATTATAAACACACACACACACACACACACACACACACACACACACACACACACACACACACACGGGGGTAAGGGGAAAGAGAAAGAGAGAAAGAAAGAGAAAGGCCTATAAAAAGGATCCACTATAACAGGATATTTTTAGTTTCTACAATGCTGCACTAAAAATACAGCCCTGGCTGATACATCATGGCAGAACTATTCTCTCCTTGTCCCTTCAGGAACAGTTTAAAACATTTATTTTTGTTTCTTTTTGTGATGGGTCAAAGTAGAGAGAGAAAATAGCAACTCATTGATAAGAGGAAACGAGAGAGACATGAAAAATTGAAAACTACCTAAAAACTCATGGAGAGGTTTATTTTATTAGTTCTTAATAAATATCTTGCAGATTTCCTCAGGAAATACACCAGATCACATGTAAAATAGTTTGATACTGATGTCAACTACATCAACATATGAAGTCTATTAGGGTGAAGCCGCAGCAGGGTGATCAGCGAGCTGAAAAACTCCACAGTACTTGGGGAGGGGGGGAATCTCACAGCCTTCCAAATTCTTCGAGAGGTAAAAAAGTCAGCCAAGACACAGAGAGAGAAAAAGGAAAAAAAAAAAAAAAAAAAAGAAAGAAAGAAAGAAAAAAAAAATCCCACATCCTGCTTTCAGCTGCCAGCAATGTGAAGTGCCCAGAGATTAATTCTACGTCTGGCCTGGAAATGTGACTTTAAAGCATGAGGGAGGGGAGGCTGGGGGAAGGGGGAGAGGAGGGAAGAGGAGGGCAGGCTAACTGAGGCTGGCAACAGGCCACCAACCCCCTCCCAAGCCATGTTTCAACGTAGACAGAAGTAAACCCCAACAGACAGCAGCGTCTCAGCCTGCCAGGGCCTTACACCAGCTGCAGCGCATCTCGCTTTCTCCACTCAGCCCCAAGTGCAGATGTTCTCTGCACATCACTTCCGCTAGACTTTCTCTTAAAGGACTAGCACACAGATGAAAAGGCATTTCCTTTCCTTGGCAACACACATCTGCTGAGAGCAGGTATCACTAAGGCCAGCAGATCTGCTCCAATTTCTTTACAGAGTATCCTGGGTAAAAGAACACTGGTAATCATGAGACTAGAGTTCAGATCCCAACACTACATAACAGACCAGGTGACCACAGATACCTATTAACTCCAGCTGAGGGATCCAGTACCTTCTTCATGTCTCCACACATGCATATATATTCACAGACATAAAACATAAATGAGTAAATTGTGGGGAGTGAATGTGTGCTATTGACATGAATTGGCTATGTTCTTCCTCAGGGGTTTGAATGTGGATACCTGTAACAGGTACAGAAAATGTTCACCATAGCTCCCCTCCCATGATGTTTACAGCCTGAAAACTGTTCCCCTACCTACATGAACTGCTCCTAGATTGGTTAAACTTGCCTCCTTGATCCTTGATCCATCTTTATCCATAAATCCTGTCTCCTTGTTTATCTGTATGTAATTAATTACCTTTGCCTCCTTGTTCAGTCATATGCAATAACCCTACTCCCCATTCGAATCTATATAATAAGAATGCTGAGCTTTTGGGTACTGTGTGTGTTTTCTCCATCAGAGACCCCAGTCCACCTGACCCCAGCTTTCCTGCACATGTGTCAGTGTGTCTATCTTCCTTCATTCCTCCACCACTCTAGCTGGTCTGCTCCTAGAACTATGTTGGAGGCAGCAATAAAGAATTTTAAAAACCCAAAATACAAACAAGGAATTACCAATGAGGAGCTGACAAAAATGGCTCAGTGAGTAAAAGTTCTTGCCACATAAGCCTGGTTCCTAGAACCCACATAAAAGTGGAAGCAGAGAATTAGCTCCATAAAGTTGTCCTCTGACCTCCTCATCAATATAATGACACACAATCCCCCAAAAATAATAAATAAAAATACCAATGAATAGAGTAAGTACTTGTTATACTTACTATCTGCTCAAATCACTTGATATAAAAAAAGGCTGTATAAAAAAAAATAAGACTACATATAACGTTAAATGGTTAATAAAACTTGGGACTATTATTTCATTCGTAATAATAGTCAACAAAATGTAATTTATAATAAGACAGGTTGGAAGACAGTTTGGTAGATAGTTACAAAATTTAATATCACCTGGGTACATTAATTACACGCTCACAATTCTAGCACTCTAGATTATGAAAGAGCAAGATCAAGTTTTCAAGGCCAGCCTAAGCTACAGTGAGACACTCTCAACAAAATTGGAGCTGAGATGGCTTAGTAGGAAGGAGCTCTTATTCTGCAACCATAAGACCTGTGTTCAAATTCCCAGCACCCACATAAAACACTGGGCAAGGCTTCCATTCCTGTAACTCCAGCATTGAGGGGCAAAGCCATTCTGAGCTCTTCCCAAAACAGAGCTTCTGGTTTAGTGACAGATTCTGTCTCAAGGCAGTAAGTCAGAGTGTTACAAAGGGACAGTGTCCTGCTCTGGCCTCTGCATGTGTGTGCTCCAGCTAGCTCCACACACACCACACTCTCAAAGACTCCAAAACAAAAAACTAAGGTACTCAATATTTGGACCAACTATCAGGCTACCAGATATTCAATCAAATAAATAGTAAAAAACAAAGACCCCCCCCAAAAAAATTAGGTTTGCAATAATCACCTGCACATTGATGCTCTAAGCAACTATACTTAGAACTGCCAGTATGTGGAAACAATCAAGATGCTTTCCAGTAGGTGAATTAATAAACTGTAGTATATCCAGACAACAGAATGTTCACCATGAGCTAGAGAGAAGGTTCTGTGGTTAAGACCACTTGTTCCTCTTTCAGGGGACCAAGGTTTGGTTCCCAGCATCTACATGGAAGTTTATTACCTTCCATAACTCCAGATACAGGGGATATAATACCCTCTTTTGAATTTCATAGGGACCCAGGTACATCATGGCATTAAGCAAGCAAAACACTTTCATAGCCAAACATAGTGGTGTATACCTTTAGTCCCAGCACTCAAGATAGAGACAGGAGCTAGGAAGTGGTGGTGCATGCCTTTAATACCAGCACTTAGGAGAAAGAGGCAGGCAGATCTCTGTGAATTCGAGGCCAGCCTGGTCTACACAGTGAGTTACAGGACAGGCTCCAAAACTACAGAGAAACCCTGTCTCAAAACAAACAAACAAAAACAACAACAACAACAACAAAACAAAAATGAGAGACAGGCAGATCTCAATGAGTTCCAGGCCAACCAAGACTGAACAGTGAGACCCTGTCTCAAAAACAAAACAAACACAAGTGCATAACTACAAGAAGGCAGTATATGATTCCAACTACATGACTGTATGGAAATGACAAACTATATAAAGGGTAATATACTGAGCTACTTACTTATCCATGTTCATTGCTCCTTTCTTCATAATAGCCAGAAACTTAAATAGCCTAGATACCTATCAACTGGTGAATGGACAATAAAAATGTGGTACATTTAAACAATCGAATATTTATTATCTAGTTGTTAAGAAAAGTGAAATCTGTGGGTAAATGGACAGGGGAAAATGGACAGAGGTAGAAGAAAAAAAAATCATCCTGAGTGAGATAACCCAGATTCAAAAAGACAAATATTCCATGTTTTCTCTCGTAAGTGAATGTTGGCTTTTAAGCTTTTAATATATGTGCTATAATCAGAATAACCACAGAGGTTAGGCACTTAGCAAGGAAACAGGGGGAAGGAGAGGATTTCTCAGGGAAGAGAGTGATAAAGGGAAAACTAGAATAGGAGAATTAATGTAGGGAGGGGAGGGGGTGAGAAGGGATTATGGAGAGGGAACTAATAAAAGGCTTCCTAAAAAAACATATATAAGCCTATTAATATAGAAGCTTCTCAAAAATATACACATATATGAAACAAATTTAAATGGAGTCACCATATAATGGGGGGTGAGGAGAGTGTCAATGCCCCAACTAGACATTTTATGCTACCAAATAAAACCTTCAGTGCCTGGAATGGGTTACATCTTGTTAAATCATTGGCCAAAGGTGTTCCCATTAAACATCACAGGTTATTCCAAGGCTATCGGTTGCTCTCCAAAACCTGATGGTAAGGCCCTATTACTGAAGACAACACTTATTTATGTCATCAAACATGGAGAAGGTGAGCCTATGCTCAATTAGAAGCTTAAGCCCTGCTAACCTGCAGTATTAGCGGTGTTGGGATGCAGGAAACCAAAGCAGAAAGGTAATTATCACCATCACCCAATTACAAACCCTGCAAGATACACTGGTGCAGCAGTGGCATAAGTATTATGGGAGCACAACTTTTTGATTGGATTTAAGACCCATTCCATTACATGGAAACACATACCAGACACTGCTAAAGTGGCTAAGAACCTGAGACTAGATAGGTCATGAGTCTAGAACCCTAATATGTCATTCTGATAAAGGAACACAGCAATAGAATGATTCCTAACAATATACTGCTATACCCACAGATAAGTACCTCACTCAACCCTCATCAGACTAACCGCTTTATGCAATACATAGTTATTAAAACATAGATCCACAACTGAACAATATGCATAGTGAGAAACTTTGGAGCATTCAATCTTAAGTGGAATGTGCTTTATCAAAGCCTTCCACTCAAGAGCAGGCAGAAAGATTTTAAGAGACAGAGGTAGTAGATGTCTCCAAGCAAACAGTGTCTGCTAGACACAACAGGAGTGATACACACATGAACTCACAGAAACTGTGGCAATATGCACAGACCTACACAGTTCAAGCTGGGTAGGGTCCCAGCAGTAAGAGAGGGAAGTGGACTGGGGATCCCACACCTAACAAGGTAGCTGTTTGCAACTGATATTGACCGAAAGGGGGAAAATCAGCGTTTTTCCAGTGGAGTGCCACTAGCTATATCAACCACAATCTAAGGGAGGCCCCATGCCAAGGAGTCAACACAAAATGAACTCAGGTTTTCTTGTAGGCTTTTGTTTTCTGTTTTTTGGGGTTGTTGTTGTTGGGTTTTTTTTTTTTTTTTTTTTTTTTTGGTCTTATTAGTGTTTTGTTTGTTTTGATTTTTTGTATGCCTGAGAGAGAGAACACATACATCAAGTTGGATGGGTAGGGAGATAAGGAGAATCTGGCAGGAGTTGGGAAAGGAGAAAAATATGATCAAAATATATTTTGGAAAAATTTTAGTGAAAAGAGGAAGAATAACACTGCTTCAATTTTGAAGAGAATAATATAGTTAGTTAAATCTTAAAGAAGCATGCCAAAATAAAGTCTTTAATCACACCATTAGGAAGGCAGAAGCAGGTAAATCTTTGGTGAGGCCAGCCTGGTCTACACAGTGAGTTCCAGGACAGAAGGGTGTGTACAAACCCTGCCTACACACACACACACACACACACACACACACACACACAAGAGTAAATAAATAAATAAATAAATATTTCAATAAAATAAGAAATGTGAACAATTTCTTAGGTACAGGCCACTTCACTCAGAAGAATAGACCAGAACCTGGCATAAGTAATTAGAAAGGCTTATTCCTGCAACTGATGGAAGCAGATGCAGAGACCCACAGCCAAGCATTAGGCAGAGGTCAGGGAATCTTATGGAAAAAAAGGAGGAAGGAGTGTAGAAGCCAGAGGTGTCAAGGACATCACAAGAACACAGCCCACAGAATCAACTAACCAGGGCTCACAGGGACTCATAAAGACTGAACCAACAATCAGAGAGCCTGTATGGGTCTGATCTAGTATTCTACATCTATGTTATAGTTGTATAGCTTAGTCATCTTGTGTGACCCCCTAATAGGTGGAATGGGGACTGTCTCTGACACTTTTGCCTGCTTTTGAGATCTCTTTCCTCCTATTGGATTGACTCATCTAGGCTAATATGAAAGGATGTGCCTAGCCTTATTGTAACTTTTTATGCCATTTTTGATTGATACCCCCTGGGAGGCCTGCCCTTTTCTGAAGAGAAATGAATGGACAAGTGGATCTAAGAACAAGGGGAAATAGGTAGGAGGGACTGGGAGGAGAGGAGGAAGGGGAAACTGTGGTGGGGATGTAATATATGAGAGAAGAATAAAGAGAAAAAAGGAAATGCAAGCACATTTTATGTATAAAGATCCTAATTACAATTCTATTCATGCAGGTACATGACTATAATCTCAATACTTAAGCAGCTAAGGCAGAAGGAAGACATCTGTGGCCAGACTAGACTATACAGAATGGTCCTGCCTCCAAGAAACAAACAATATTACAAATGAAGAATTTATACCCTGAATACCCATAAGCAATGAAAAATAGCAGAACCAAACATCTTATATTCAGTATCTTTTTTTTGTTTGTTTTGTTTTGTTTTTTGAGACAGGGTTTCCTGTAGCTTTGGAATGTTCAATATCTTTTTAACTGTACACAATACCAAAAGAACATTATCAACAGGAAGTTGGCTTAGAGGTGTCTTCCACTGTATCTTATTTTAGTCCTCTAAATCAGTTTTTAAAATTAGTTTATGTAAATTGTAAAGGAGAACTATGGTAACTCAACACAGAAGGAGAAATAAAAGTATCAGGCAGGCAGAGATGAGAAGATTAAAATCTTAGGAGACTAGACAAGAGAGGACTTATACTTTCCAAAGAAATTTCACTTCCTAAAGTCCCAAATCCACTGGCTCCTTGATTAGTGGCAAATACCAAAGCATACTTAATATATTTTACTTTAATGTCGTGACATAAAAACATGCAATTGGGAATTATATTTTCAGGAAAATAACCTTTATAAAAAGGACAGCAACAGTAAGATAATTAGTAATGATCCAGTAAACAGGAAGCTAGAGGAGAGATGGCTCAGTGGTTAAGAACACTGGCTGCTCTTCCAAAAGAGCCAGTTTTGATTCCCAGCACTTTACATGATGGCTTACAACTCCAATCCCAGGGGATCCAACATCCTCTTCTGACTTCCATGAGCACCAGGCATACATTTGGTACACAGACATGCAGACAGACAAACCACCCATACACACAAAATTAAAATAAAGGTTAAAAGTTTTTAAAAAGATAATTACCCAGCAAGCAACTATCACTTGACTTTGTTCAAACCAACTTACTAACAAATAAGCATTTGACTTGAACATCACCCACATCACTGAACACTGATGCTCAATACTTTATTGAAGACAACAGGTCAAAAGAACTATCTACAGGGAGCTTATGTTCTTACATAGTATTAGAGAGGAGTAAATAACAAACATATGCATTGTAAGTTGTAACTTCTTAACCATCTGGCATAGAAGTGAACAGAGCAGGAAGATCAGGAATGTAGTGTGGAAACAGAAAACAATCGTTAAATACTGTGGTGGGAGCAGGCTTCACAGAGGTTACATTAAACATATTACAGAAGATGAGGTGTGCACCTCTCAGGTGGGCATAACATTACAAGTAGTGAAAACAGATAATGAAAATGTCTGCAGGCCTAAGAGTCTCCCACTTATCAGAGTACCTTCAAGAAGACCAACGTGAGTAGAGCAGGGTAAATAAAATGGGAGAAAACAAGTAATAAAGCAAAAAAAGTGTACGGCCAGAAGTGAAGGAAAGTACTCACAGAAAGTCCTTGTAAATAGGCTACTAAAAATGAAACAGAAATCTAATAGGGATTTTGAACAGGAGTGATGTGATCTAATATTTTTAAGGGAATCACTGCTTGACAAAGAAGAGGTTTTTGTATATATGTATGTCTGTGCATGTGTGTTGTGTGCCTGTGTTTAGAAGGAAGAGAGGAGGGCCAGTAAGGTTAATTGGGGGTTGGAGGGTGGTGCCTGAGACCAAGCCTGGGGAATCTAAGTTTGATCTCTCAAACCCACATGGTAGAAGAATAGTAAATATGGGCATACACACATGTACACATACACACTAAAAATAATATATATATGTACATATATATACATATATACATTCATTCATTCATTCATTCATTCATTCATTCATTCATTTATTTATTTATTTATTTATTTATTTTAGGGACTGAAGAGATGCCTCAGCTGTTAAGAGCACTAGTTGCTCTTTCAGAGGACCTGGGTTTGATTCCTAGCACTAACATATCAGTTCACAACAATCTATAATTCCAGTTCCAGGGGACTTGAAGGGGACGGACATGCATGCAGGCAAAAACACCATATACACAAAACAATTTTTTTTTTTTAAATTTTTAAAAGCGAGCAACAGGAACAATAAGAGGTTGCTTAAAGGTTTCAAAACCTTCTAGTTATTTTTCCAACCACACTTAAAAAGATTTAACCGCAATGAATAACCAGGCCATGTTTGCAAGGAAGGTTTTTTTTCTCCCACTGAGGAATCTTGAAGAATGTGGCAATGACCTGAGTGTGTACTCTTAGCAGGCATCTCAAAAGTAACAGTTACCAAACATTTCCCTGTGCTCACTGCCCTGACATGAATTCTGGGCATCACCCTCTCTCAGGGGAGAGGTGAAAAGAGGTTATGCAGAATAGACAGTGATAACAAGGTGATGTCACAGATGTGTCTCATAGAAGTCTCCAGCGAGTTCAGCTCATAATCACTCTATGGTGATTTACTCGACCCTACTAACGCCAGCTGGAGAAGACAGGAAGAGAGCTGACACAGCCTTCAGCCTTGGGCAGGCATTGTGAGATCTCTTCTCCTCCAGTCCCCGGAGCCCCTCCTCTTTTTTAACCACTGCTCTTTCCCTCAGAAGCCAAAGTGTGAATAGCACGTGTCTGGATTTTAGAAAGCTGCCTAGCAGTTGGTCTCCCAGCAGCATGTCAACTGCTGCATCTGCTGCTGGCACTTGGGGCAAGGGATCACATGGGCATTTTCTGAACATAAGCTTTAAAATGGGAATCTTAGATCTGAAGGGAGGATTTAACCAAGCTAAGAAGCTCCAATTACTGTAAATACATTCCAAAACATATGACTGTCTGCTTTCTGAAAAGGAAATTGAGACATGCAAGCAACCAAACAGCTCTAAGAACAGCAGCAGTCAAGAACAAAAGCACAGAGTACCCTGACTAATGGAAAGGATTTTATGGGCCAACAGGGTTCACCAGATATGTAATGTAATGTGGCTGAAACAAGAGAGCCCTCTTTTCCAGATCACTAGCTCACACTCTCTTGGCAATAAATGATATCCATCACTTCAGCTGCAGGCTTCTCCCTTGCTTTCCTGTACCTTTTTTTCTCACCCAATTAGCTCTCAGAGCAAGTATCCTCTACACCAAACACCTATGAGAAAAAAATGAAAATTATGAACCTGATAGTTTCATCTGCCATGTGACAAGAATATAAATGAACAGAAACTAGAAAAGGGCAGAGGAATCTACATGCCCTTGCCCCTCTAGATACAAGTGCTCCAGTCAAACTGCTTATGTTAAAGCTGAAGAAACAGAAGCTTATGACTGATGTTAAACAAAAAAAAGCTAAGTGTGAGGGTTCATGCCTTCATCCCAACACGCAGGAAGCAGAGTGAGTTCTAGAACAGCCTGGGCTACAGTTAGACCTTATGATTTAAAAAAGAGAAGAAGGTAAAAGAGAAAGAAAAGTAAAGTAAAAAGGAATTGCAGTATTTTCTATGGTAAAATAAATACCCAGAACCACTCTCTCCGTAACACAACAAACTATTCAAGAAAAAGGACTTTTAAAAATCTTCTTAGAAAGCACTGATGATGGCCAGGCATAGTGGTGTATACCTTTAATCCCAAAACCCTCAGGAGGCCAGCCTACTCTATGCAGCAAGTTCCAGGAGAGCCAAGGCTAACAGAGAAACCCTGTCTTTAAAACTAAACAAAACAAAACAAATCAAAAAACAAAAACAAACAAAAAAAAAGCTGGGTTTTCACAAAGCTGTATCTAAAGCATCCCATTTCATATTAAAGTCTCTAAAATAACAGATAAGCTCACAAATATGCTCAGAGAACAAGAAATCGTACAGAAAAATCAAAGTATATTAAGAAAGTATAAAGATGAAAATATAAAATGTATTATATATAAAAATAGAAATGTATGTAATGAAACTTAAGCTCTCAATGTGGCATATTTAACAGCAAATTAAACATAGTTAAGGGAAAGTTTGATGAACTAGAAAAAAGAGTTAAGGGAATCTGGAATGTAGCACAGACGAGGGGGGGATATGAAAGAGAGTCTTAAGTAGCATCAAAGACCACTGAAATCTAACATTATATCCAATCAGAGAGAGAGAAAGCATGGGAGATGCAGTATTGGGTGGGTGAGTGGGTTGGAGGCTAAGAATATTCCAAGACTGACAGGGAAAAAAAAAATCTAAAGACACATGAAATCCATCAAATTCCCAGAAAGAAAATAAAATCCAAACCTAGACAAACCACTAAAACCAAAGGTTTTTTGGTATTTGTTTGCTTTACATTTATTTATTTTGAGCAGAATGTATATGATATGGCACATTTGTGGAGGTCAGAGGACAACTTGCAGGAGTTGGTTCTCTCCTTCTACCATATGCGATCTGGGGATTGAATTCATGTCTGCAGGCTTGGCAGCAAGCACCTTTACCTCTGAGCCATCTCACTAACTAAAATTTTTTTTTCTTTAAACATGAAAAGCACAGAATTCTGTTACCAACAAACAATTTTTTTTAGGAAATAAGGTAAAGCAAAGCACTTTTCAGGAAAACAAAAAACAATGGGGAGATGGCTCGGTGGGGCTGAGAACCAGTTTGTATCTGTAGAGCCCATGTAAGGGCTGGGTACAAAAGCAGATGTCTGTAACAACAACACTAGAGCAAAGGGACTAGTTGGCTAGCCAGTCTAAATAAAACAACAAGCTCCAGGTTCAGTGAGAGACGGTAGCAAAAAATAAGGTGGAGAATGATAAAAAAAAAAAATTTATCATCAACCTCTGGCTTCCAGAAGTCCACACACAGTATAACACACCTGCACACATGTGCACAAATTAAAAAAGAGAAGATAAATTTCTCAAAGCTCTTCACTAAATAAATTTTAAAGATTACAGTCGGGAAAATACCAGGAAAGGTATGAAATGGGAGAAAAAATGCATGTATTCAGAATGAGGTGAGCACCTGCCTCTATTCTGGAACTTGCAAAGCTGAATAAGGAGGATAATAAGTGTGAATCTGGCTAGGACTACAGGGAAAGGGCTGGGCTCAACAAGGGAACAATGAAGAACTTGTCTTACAAGGTTTGAAAGTGAAAAAAGACATGAGAATATATAAAAGCAAACAAATCAACAGAATTTCAGTGTTCGGTGGTCCTTGCTTTGATAAGAATAGGAAAATAATGATTTTTACTCTGAGAAGGCAACTATATGTAGTATAGTTCCTAGCATGATCAAAAAGGGGGGGGATGGGGAGAGGTTATGAAATGAAGAAAAAAAAAATCTATCCAAAAGAAGACAAGAGAGTCTGGGGGAAAAGCTAAGTAGAACAGTGTTTGCTGAGATACACAAAGTTCTGGATCCTCACCACAAAAACAAAGAAACACAGGTAAGAATGAACACAATTGGAACAGGAATCAGTGGATAAAGTATTTACAAAACATATCTGATATAGGATTTAAACACAGATTTTTTTAAAGAGTTCTGACTAATAGCAACCTTTTTTTAAAAAATGGGAAAGAGACCAAACTTTGCCAAGCAAGATGCACAAATAGCAGTTAGCACATGAAAAATCATTCATTAGGGAAATGTGATTCAAAAACAAACACACCTTAAAATCCCAGCATTAGGAAGGTAGATGGCCAGTCTGGTCTACAGAGTGAGTTCCAGGACAGCTAGGGCTACACAGAGAAACCCTGTCTCAAAAAGAAAAAAAAAAAAAAAAAAAAAGAAAGAAAGAAAGAAAAGGAAAGAAAAGAAAGAAACATCCCACCTCTACCCCAAAACCAACTGACAACATCAAATAATACTGGCAAAGATATAAAGTTGAGGGGCTGGAGTAATGGCTCAGTGGTTAAGAGCATCAACTGTTCTCCCAGAGGACCCAGGTTCAATCCTCAGCACACACATGGCAGCTCAACTGTCTGTAACTCTAAGATCTGACACCCTCACACAGAAATGCAGGCAAAAACAGCAATGCACATAAAATAAAGATAACTTTTAAAAACTATAACGTTGAACCTTCAAAACCTATAGCAAGAATGTTAATTATCTAACCACTAAGGAAAACAGAAGCAGTTTGTTTCTTTCTTTCTTTCTTTTTTCTGAGATTTATTTATTGATAATGTATTCAGGGTTCTACCTGCATGTATCCCTGTAGGCTAGAAGAGGGCACCAGATCTCATTATGGAAGGTTGTGAGTCACCATGTGGTTTCTGGGAATTGAATTCAGGACCTCTGTAAGAGCAGCCAGTGCTCTTAACCACTCAGCCATCTCTCTAGCCCCAGAAGCAGTTTCTTAAAGAATTTATTATATACCTTTGTGTTATCTAGCAAATTTACTCCTAGAAATAGAAGTAAAAATATGTCTACCAAAAGTCATATATAAATGTTCGTAATGGCTTAAAACCAGAAACAATCCAAATGTTAACAGATAATAGAATGGTTTTTTTTTGTTGTTGTTGTTGTTTTGTTTTGTTTTTAAGAAAAGAGATCTGAAAGATGGTTTAGCAGGTAAAAATGGTTGCCACACAAGTCTGACAATCCAAATCCCACACCCAGAACCCAGGATAAAAAGAGAAGCTACTCCAGAAAGTTATGGAACATGCACGTCCACACTTAGGTATCATACACCTGACAGTAGTAAATAAATGTTTAGATGCAGTAACTCTTTAAAACAAAGTACTATCCAGTAATATAAAGGAATAAAATACCAACACATAGATCATGTATATATGAATCTCAAAAACACCCCACTGAGACCAACATAAAAAAGCAAACACTGAATGATTCCATATATGTGAAACTCTAGAGAAGACAGGGCTAACTACAGAAAAAGAAAGCAAATCAGTGGTTGCCTAGGGCCAGAGGTGGAGATGAGCAGGAATTATATGAGATGATGGAATGTTCTGTATTTTGATTGTGATGGTTAACTAGTTATTTGGGTGTATATGTTAACCATGCCTGGTGCTAACAGCTACTTTTACAAGTGTCCACCATCCATTACTTTAAGATTTCATCTTATACCAGTAGAATGGCCAATAATAGGAAAATGAAAGATGGGGCTGGAGAGATGATTCTCCTCTTGCAGAGGACCTGGATTTTGTTCCTAGCACCCACATCACAGCTAACTCCTGTTTCAGAGGATTCAATGCCCTCTTCTGGACTCCTGGGCACATGTGGTACACAAGACATACATGCAGGCAAAAAATACCCACACACATAAAACTAAATCTTAAAAAAAATAATAAAGAAAATAGTATTACTTGAGCATGGTAGCCCACACCTTTAATCTCAACACTCAGGAAGCAGAGGCAGGAACTCTGCGAGTTCAAGGCCAGCCTAGTCTACATAGTGAGTTCTAGGCCAGTCAGTATAGCATGGTGAGATTCTGTCTCAAAAAACAAAATAAAAGATATCAAATGGGGAACCTAATGAATGCACTATTAGTGGGAGTGGAAGCTGGTACATCCATTATGGAAATCAGTGGGGCCATTCACCAAAATACTAAAATAGATTTACCATACAGCCCATATATACCACTCCTGGACATATACCCAAAGGATTCTTTCCTACATACTTTCATCCATATTTATCACTGCTCACTCTACTCATAATAGTTAGGACATGAAAATAACGTCATCAGCTGATGAATTGATAATGAAGACGATAGCTAGATACAATGTTATTTTATTCAACTGTAAAAAAAAAAAATGAATTTCAAAGCATCTAGGTAAATTAATGGAGCTTTGAAACATACACTCAATGAGGAAACCCAAACACAGAAAGACAAATGTTGTATGTACTCACTCACATATGGATCTTAGCTTTGCATTTTTAGATTTTTGTGTTTAATTAGGGAATACCTGTAGAATCCAGGAAACTAGAAAGGAAGCATCATTGATGGGGAGGGAGGACAGCAGAACACAGGTGATATGAAGGGGAGAGGGGAAATAATGGGAAGGGAGGTTTAAGTTAGGGGAGGAATGGGAGAATAGGGTGAGGAATAGGGCTGGGAAGGGATAAATAACACTAAGAGTATTTGAAAAAGACACATTGGAAACACACACATTCATATTCACTTATCCTCTTCTTTTGTCCCTCTCTCCCTTACCCCTTCATATTCAAATAAAACAGTTGAACTGGAGTTACCCTATGTAACAGATTATTCATATTCCAGAAGCCATAAATTGCCGAATGTGAGGCCTACTGTTAGGTGTGGGATACTTGCCTTTGAGTTGGTCACAGGTTTCCTGGAGACCCCCAAAATAATACAGGCTATTGCCATTGTTTGCCCACCAGAACTGAACTGATGTGATGAGACCCTGCTGCTAAAAACACTACATGTACTAGCCACAGGACATGGAGAAATGAAGTTGGTACTGACTAGAAAGCTCCCTTCCTGTTGGCTAGCTCTCATGGTATTGGAAGGTGTTATACAGTCTGCTGTGGGGACATGGGGAGCATCATCAACAGTTTTAACTAGCCACAAACCTTGTGAACTACAATAAAAGAGTCACTGCAAGATATGCCCATTGGTGCAATTGTGGCAGGAGTGATATGGGTGTAACCAATGACTTTCTGATTAAACTTAAGGGCCATTCCACAGGAGGAAATATGGGCAATAACCCATAGCTATGGAAATCACAGGCCTCAGGGGTGAACCTAAGATTATTTCTCAGCTAAATGTACATAATATTAAATTACTCTCTAAATTCATGTCTATACCCAGAGACATATTACTTCATATCTCATTAGAGAAGTTTCTTTGGGTACTGGAGGGTAACACAAAAACCTACAATTGGTCAAAGTGCAGAGAATATGTGTTAGTGGAGTGTTCAGTCACAAATAGGACATCTTTATCATACTTCCTGCCAAGGCTCAGGAACAATCAAGTAAAGAGGTGGGGAGAGGAAGACTTGAATAAGAGGTTAGAGAGGATGATCAGGAGTAAAACAGTATCTTCTGGACATTATAGAGTTACTACACTCATGAACTCACAGTAGCTGTAGATGCCATGCCTATAAACATTTAAGCCAGCCAACATTCTAGCATGGAAGAAGAAGGGGTTTACAAGCTCTAACCCCTAATTATTGAGGAGCTATGGACATGCGACAGCTTCTGAGGAACAGACATTTTCTTTAAGGGTGTGGCCCCATATCCTGGAGTATCTGGGCAGCACAAATTGGATTGAACAAGTTATTAATTAATTAATTAATTAATTAATTAATTAATTAATTAATTAATTAAAAAAAAAAAGGTTGGATGGTAGTGAGACATACCTTTAATCCCAGCACTTGGGAGACAGAGGCAGGTGGATCTTTGTGAGATCGAGGCCAACCTGATCTACACAGCTAGTTCCAGGATGGCCACAAAAAGGCTATACACAGGCACACGCACATGCACACCTGTCCCTAAAAGCAAAGATATGAAGTTAGGGGAGCAGGAAAGTAGTGGAATCAGGAACAGTGAATATGATCAAAATATAACATATGACATATACAAAATATAGTATATGACATATAATTCTTATGTAAACTATAAATTCAGACTTCATAAGTAATTTTTTCCTCTTGAAATAGCCCTTTATATATTACTATCAAAAAATTTAGGCCTGTTGAAAAGTCAAATAATAAATCAAGCTTTAAATACAGATTTGGAGCTAGAAATTCAGATCAATGATAAAATGATAAATTGTTTACCTAGACTTGCTAGGCCCTGAATTTGAGCGCTAACATAAAAAAATAAGTAAACAAATGGGGGAAAAGAATGGAAAAGGTGGCTGCAAATATTGCTGCTGAATTTCCCCTAAACAGTATTTTTCTTTCAGTCTAAGTCTTTCCTGGGAGAGAAAAAGATACCAAATTGAGAAGTAATAAAATTGTAACAAAAACTACATACACCACTTATAATCACAGCCTAACAATGGGATATGGCACCTTTGCATGACACCCAATCACTCATGGACACCAAACCACAGTTATCTTCAGGTAAACAAAGACCATTTCCTTAACAGACATGATGCTAGAGGAAACTTAACTTTGGCATGACTGAATTTTCTAATTTAACTTTTCACTGCTGTTTGTCTTTCCTGAATCTAAAGCAGTAGATTCAGCCTAAAAACAAGAAAAGGCACTGGAATTCAGAGCTAGAAAAATAGATGAGTGCCTTGAAGTTTATTTCTTTCATTCTTGTCTTCTTTTCCAGCAAAAGGCATAATGAGATTACCAAGGGAAAGGAGTCTGTTGACAAGAAGCAAGGCTTACTGATCCAGCCGCCTCCAACCTAGCCTGTCTTGCCACACCTAACCCATTTTGACCTTTGTATATTCACAAAAAATTTTAGCCATTCTGGTTTTCTCTCTAATTTTCTCTAACTTGAGGAGTCCTGGAAATGAACACCAGTAGTGCTATAATAGAAATCTACCTACCCAGTGTTTCTCACTGAAAAAAAGCCCAAGGACTTCTATCAACAGGGAAATGGAAGAGGAATGAGAAGGACCGTTTACACAGCTAAACTTAAGTCTAACCCCTTATGAAAGGTGGATTTCCTCTGTACAACTGTTCTGTCAAGCAGAGGATTAGACACTTCATACATTCTGTTTGAGTAAAAGACTTAGCAGTGATCCAGTAGTGAACAACTGCTCTTCCTAAAGTCTTAGGGATGCTATATGCTAAAAGGCAAATTCTGACTGTGAAAGGAATTTCTCAACTGGAGTCAACTCCCATATATAACTAATGGCATGAAGAAGCCCATGCCTGCAGGTTAAACTCTCTTAGTACCAGGTAGGCAGCTGTAGTTCTAAATTCCCACAAGATATCCATGTAGCATTTCCTCTATGTTCAGCAAATTCAGAATATTAATAACATAAGACAGCATATGCTAGGCATGGTGTTGCATAGTTGTCATCCTAGTACTAAGGAGGAGAGGTAGGCGGATTTCAAGTTTGAGACCAGCCTGGGCCACAGTCAGCTGCAGTCTCAAAAAAAAAAAAAGAAACCAAATCAAAATAAAAGCAAGTATGAATGAGCATGAAATGAAAGCAAGCCTAGCTCTACCTCTATTCTAACACCTAAATGTTTTTTTCAGAGCAAGCAACATTAACAGCACACAAAAGTGTCTCTTGGGTGCCCTCTTGCT
Source organism: Cricetiscus sungorus (assembly GCA_030556225.1). NCBI lineage: Eukaryota > Metazoa > Chordata > Mammalia > Rodentia > Cricetidae > Cricetiscus > Cricetiscus sungorus. Next base: position 52,796,491 of record JANBXA010000069.1, on the reverse strand, counting down.
GCTACCAGGGCTCTTTTGCAGGGCTGAAATGGAGACACATTGTATGAACTAGTAGAGAGGGAAAAAGAAAAGGCCAGGGCACAGAAAAGGGAAGTTATTTCAGTGGCGGCCAATGAGTAACATTCAGTGATTTATAGGAAATATAATCCAATAATACAGTAAGATAAAACAATGTGCCTGAAATGGTTTTGATTCCAAAAATTATAAAACATATTTTGAAAAGGGTGGGGGCAATGAAGGGAAGTCCAGATTGGAGCAAATTGGGCACAGATGGGGGATACAAAGAGATTTCCATGATGCCCTACCACAAATGTTGCTTCAGCTACTTATCTTCAAAAAACTAAAAAAAGTTAAAGTTTTTGGAGTATTTGTGATTTAGTTCAACAGCACACACTCTAGCATCTTATCAGCCAATACTGAAGTGTTGATACTAAAGAAGACCCTTCCTGCTTTCAGACTCAGATGCAGCAGACATTGTAACATCATTCTAGGAATCACCTATTTAGCCAGATAAAAAACACAACTTTCCTAGAGTCATGGCCTTACTCATTTATACATTCAACAAATACCTTGTGTCTAAGAAATACCAGCCTTGTGCCAGAACCCCTAACTATCCTGTCCTGACCTCAAATGTATCTGTCTCCAACCATCTCATAGAAAGTATTAACATTTTAAGCTGTCAACCAGGCAGTGGTGGCACATGCCTTTAGTACCAGCACTCGTGAGGCAGAGGCAAGTAGATCTCTGTGAGTTCAAGGCCAGCCTGGTCTACAGAGCTAGTTCCAGGACAACCAGAGCTATTACACAGAGAAACCCGGTCTCGAAAAACAAAAACAAACAAAACAAAAGATTCTAAGGTGCCTATAATCCCATGGAGGTGGATTATATACAGGACTTGTGATTGAGGAGGTTAGTCTTCCCACATCCTAATGTAGGGAAAGGGGAAGGATGCCATTCTCTCACCACACAGTTTTGCCCCTCTACTTTAGTGTTTGCTACTGCACCCAAAGCTTTTAAGTATTCCATGTCTACAATGAAAAGTAAACACAATAAAGTGTTAGCAGCCAAATCACTTCCACTCCTGGCTTACTGATGTACAATTGAGGTAGTTATCACAAAGGGAGCATGATGGTATTGTAGCACTAGAGGCCACTGGCAAAGAACATACTTGTTAAGGAAGAACATCTCTGTTGCTTTCCAAATTATAATTCTGACCCCACATCTATGAAGATGACTCTGGCACAGATCGAAAGGATCTAACTGCCTTGTGGGCTACAAGATCACCTCTGCTTCAGGCTGGAATGCTCTTCTCCAGAGCCCAGGAACTGACATATGCAAACAACCCACCCAGAAGGACACATCTAAGAGGGAATGGAAAGAAAAATGATGTTCCAGATGTTCTGTAATTTGCAATGACTGCCAAATCACTAAGGACCGAGAGTACCTGGGAGGCCAGACTGCATCAGGCCTTGCTTCCTGGTTTCAGACAGCCAGGGACCTGTGGCTGGGTGGTGACTGTGACAGCCTGCAGACTGGCTGGGAGAGAACCAGTTAGAAGGGCACCAGCTGACAGGACTTGGGGGCTGAACACACAGCACTTGATTTATCACTTCCTTACTCATAAAACTGTGATTCAAAGTGCTGCTGATTGGTGAAGGATTTAAATCGTTACCCTCTCCCCAACCCCCTTCTCTCTCCACCCCCGGCACAGATGCTGCTACTCAGCCACAACACCCCCTTCTTGCCACTGTCCGTGCAAGCACAGCACAGGGGCCCAGAGATGATGACTCATGTGCTGGGAAATGGAAAAGTGCATCTTCCCACCAACCAGCCCTGCTGAGTGCTCTGTTCACCCTCTCCCAATGGCAGCCCACACAGTGGGGTCTGGATGGCCGCCTCAGCTGCACACCGGGTACTTGGCAGCACGTCCGCAGAGCTCTGTGTCCCAGTTGAGTGTTACATCCTGTGGCCTGGGCTGTTTTTCCCTGAACCACCCTTGGAGCCTGTGACCACCTCAGCTAAGGCTCTTCTTGCCTTGTGGAATTGAGAGCCAGGGCAAAAACAGTACAGGAAGTAAGGCCATAGGCCTTTACTTGTCATTCCTGGCTGGAGAATCCATCTTATGACAACTACAGAAAAGACCTACAAAAATATCTTGGCCACAAATACTGAACAGTCCTCCTCTATTCTCACCTTTCTCTCACCCATATTTTCTTAGCTATTGCTTAACAACAGCTACAAGAAAAAGATTCACTGGTGGTCTATGAAAAGTCCAAGAAACAGGCTCTTTACATTCATAACTACAGAGACCACAGGTCATTTGTTGCTGAACAATGTGCCCCATCTCTCCAGCTCACACAGCAGGGGGTGGTTTGGGTAGAAGAGCAGAAAATGAATACAGGGACAATTAGAGGCCCTACTTCTAGAGCCCAGTGAGCAGAGTCACTAGGTAGCTCTGGCTGGCCAGGAACTTGATAAGTAGAATGAAATGAAAGGTGTATGCCACCACACCCTGAGAGCTTCCTTCTTGTAGTAAAATTTCCCTCCTTTAAGACTGCACAGACTCACCAGGGCAGTGCTACAAACACCAGGTCTTCTTGCAGCCACCTCAGGAGTAATTGGCTAAGCTGTGCAAGGCTCCTACACCTCTGTATCTTGCCCACTGCTGAAAATTCTGAATGCTGTTATCAGCCAGTTTGATGGGGAAAAGTCTTCCAGGATTCAGATATGACTGAAAACGGAGGCAAACTAGCTAAGGAGCTCCTCAAAACCAAGAAGAATCCCTGTCTTTAGGGAAAGGGTGGCACACACATCATTAGGGAAGTTCCCTACCAGCAGCAAGAAAGGAAACAGAAGGAATGCAGGAGAGGAGAAAAGGAATAACCAAAGAGGCAGTGGCACTGTCTAGAGACATTAGGTCTGCTTTATGACACAGTCTCCATGGGGCAATTCCTACTTCCTGGCATTGCAGATAAGAATCTGACCAAACATTCTCTGTTGATGCTCTGGAATGACTCCTTGGCAACATGTTGTAAAGAAACACAAAATAATGTCACTCATACTACATATTTCTATCAAGTCAAACCACATCAACCTTACCTAAGTGGGGTAGAGGGAGGGGAAAGAATTTTAGAAACATCCTCCAAATGTGACATAGTCATCAGAACATTTTTAAATCCTACCAATCGGCCCTTCCCTAACCCCCCCCTCCCAAAAAAAAACCAAGTGTTCAGAAAAACTCTTCAGAATGCATACCAGTACACTAGCCCAATTCTGGGCCTGGTGGGTTTTGTGCTTCCAGATTTGAGTCAACCAAAGCTCATCAATTCTCTGTTCTTACTCTCTGGCAGGGTCCCATAAGGGATATCCCATAGGGAACTAGACTTTTCCATATTGAACAAACAGGGCACATGAGTCCAGAAACAGCAATTCCCAATCCCTGCCAAGCATACGGTCTCTGGAACAAAACATTTCAGCAATGCCTCTCTCTTGGGAGAAAAACTGGTCTGCAGCCTCTAAGAGGCCTTGCTGCTGCCATTAGCATGGCCAGATGTTCAACAGGATCTCTAGATTTTTTTAAATTAAACTTTATGCTCATGAATCTCTCCTTTTATCCCACCCAGGCACTACAGTCTTACAGAACTCACAGACTAAAGATCTAAATAACAATAGTGGGGGAGGCTGTGTGTGTGTGTGTGTGTGTGTGTGTGTGTGTGTGTGTGTGTTTGGGCAGGGGTAGTGATAAGGTAGCATAGGAAATATACTAAATTCAACTATGTCTAGATGGAGAAACTGGATTTTCCTTACCTTTCAACTGGGAGTTATGTACAGCAAACATGTTGATGGTCATAAGCTGCAGCATACGGGTACTTCCAATAGGAGATGGGCTATGTTGCAGCAACACTTGGAATTCCTTAAGGACCTTCTCAGCCACTGCAGGGAATGTCTCCATCCTACAGATATAGGGAGCCCATTATTGAGGCATAAACTTAAAAGACTTCAAAAAATAATTCCCTCTTCCCCAAGCAGAAAACTAATACCAAGGAAGTTTCTTTGCTATTCTTACAAAATCTTCCTGGTATCCTACAGTTTTGCATAAATGAAGAAAAGAGAGAAAAAGTGTTCAAAGTTTAGAGATGAAAGCAATTCAGTTAGTGGATAAAATGGCTATCACACTTTTGGTATGCTATTTCTTAACCCACAATATTAAATGGATTCAAACTGACATAAGTTTCTCACTGAAACAGGTTTCTAAATAATGAACATGTTTCCTTTAAGCTCTAACACCTACACATTCCCTAAGTCTCCGATATGAAAACTATACTCTAAAAGAAGTCTCATCACACACGTAAAAGTGTTTTTAACCAAAAGAATTACTTTAAAAACAAGACATGGTGGCTCATGCCTATAAACCCAGAAAGTCAGTGGCTGAGGCAGGAGGATCTCAAGTTCAAAGACAATCTAGAACATATAGCAAAAGCTTGTCTAAAATTTAAAAAAAAAAAAAAGAAAGGAAAGGACTTTAACATGGCTCTGCCTTCTTAGGTACTATCATAGTCACTGTCCACCCACTGATCCCAAACTTCCCCTTGAGGAACCCCAAACCTAGGGCCCCCAATGGTCTGTTTCCAGCCTTTCTTGTGTTTCTATTCTCCCTCTCACAAGCCTCTACTCATCAGGGTCTGTATGTTTTCAGGCCAGTGGAAATACAATGCCCTGGCCAACTGCCACTCCCAATACAGGAAGAGCCTGTAATGTAGGGAGGCAGAAATCCAGCCAGTGACCTAGGGCTCCTAAGGAGAGGTCATTCAAACCACTGCTTGCCAAATGTGGCCACTGGATCCTAAACAGTGGTGCATGCCTGGAGCTCCTTTGGCAACGGGAGTAAACCACAGCTGAAATCCTCTGAAATAAAAAGCAAACTCAAACTTGGTGCTAGAGAGATAAACCAGGCACACAGGCCTTAGGGCTACGCTGAACAATTCGTGGTCAGCAAAGTATCTTTTACCATCCCCTACCCCACCCCACGCCTGCCATCAAATTGCTTGTGGTGCACTGAGGGGTGCAGTGGGGAATAGCTCTAGTCTGGATTAATAAATAGCTTCTGGAAAGCCAAGGCAGGCAATCCTTCTGAAATCCTGGAGAAAGGTGATGTGAATTTCACCCCGACCTTAGTCTTTATCATTGAATAGCATCCTCCCCAGATAAGAAAACCCCAGAGCGTTATGGAATTTTGGCAATCTTTATACTTTGTCTTTAGATGGCAACTCATAATGCTGACCTTCTAGTACCCAGAAGTCATGCCACAGCTCCAGGTCAATCACAGTTTACATTCCAGTTTGTCTCTGCTCAAGTATCCTCACTCTCATGGCACAACACATGCCATGCATTTGCTTTCCACACCACCCCCCATGCCATTTAAGTGCCTGCCCCAAATCAAAACAAAGCAAAGCAAAGCAAAGGAAAACAAAACAAAGAAAAAAAAAATTCCCTCTAAAAACTACAGAGCTGCTAAAACTCTCGACAGACTAGGAATGGCAGGGAGTGATGTTTGTGGCTGGATTGGATCCATTTTTCCCCATGGGTTATAACAAAGGTTTCATTTTAAATCCTGACACTGTGCAGCACTCTTTCTGGATGGAAATGGGGAGGGGGCTAGTACTTCTCATTATAAGAAGAGCAGAGTTCACTCTGCAAGAAAAGCAGCCACACTGGGCAAGTTCCAAGGCCATGTGTCTCTGTGTTGAAAGGCAGTAGAGAGCCAGCACAGAATGACAGGACAAGTGTCACGTGAGACAAGTGTCTGAGGAAGCCTCTGCCCTGAGGTAGGAACTGAACAGATCCATTAACACTCCAGGGGTCAGACTAACGTCTGAAATGAATACAGGTCAAATGTTCACATTTTCTTTACCAGAAATTTAAAAACAAAAATGAAAAACCTCCCTTTGATTAGCACAACATACTTGAAATAATCAAGTATTGGTAAGAATGTAAATTAGTCTCCACATCAAATATAAGAGACTATGGCCCTTTCAGAACTCAGGAGGCATAGGCAGGCAAATCTCTTTGAGTTTGAGGCTTGTCTTGTCTACAGAGCAAGTTCCAGCCCAGCCAGGACTATTGATTGAGACCCCATCTTAAAAAAAGAAACTGAGGTCAGGCATGGTAGTGTATGCCTCTAATCCCAGCACTAGAGAGAAAGAGACAGGCAGGTCTCTGAATTTTCAGGCCAGCCTGTTCTACAAAGTAAGTTCTAGGACAGCCAGAGTCACACACAGAAACCCTGGAGAAAGAGAGAGAGAGAGAGAGAGAGAGAGAGAGAGAGAGAGAGAGAGAGAGAGAGAGAGAGAGAGAGAGAGAGAGAGAGAATGAATTATTGGGGTGGTAGTGTTACTCAGACAAAAACCAGCATTGTTAAGCAAAATATGAGGGGAAAAGGTGACAATTAAAAGTCACCTTTCCAGAAACAGGAAGATCTCTCTGAGATCCTGGTCTACATAGTTGAGTTCCAAAATAGCCAGAACTATAATAGAGAAACCCTGTCACAAACAACAACTAAAAAGTCATCTTTCTAGTATTCAATAATGAGACTTCTATGTAGCGAGATATTCACCTTGTCTGCACCTGTGGCTTAGGCCATGCCCATTGGGGCAGAGACAGGGCCGGATGGGAGCGGAGAGAAAAGGTTGGGAGAGGGTCAGGCCGCCCCTTTTGGGTGGTGGACGCTGGAAGGCTCAGGATCTGCTGGAACCCGCCGCGTGCATCTGCCTATGTTGTGAGTTATTTCTCCCTTAATAAACTTCTGTTCGGCCTAATTGTTTATCCTGATTCTTATTAAATCACAATACTTCTATTTCCCAGATTTTTAACCAAAAATTCTTTTTGATTTTGATTTCAAACTATAAGTAGTTTCATGTCTTTTTCTTTAAGAAACATCTCTACTCCTTATTGCAAAAAATGTATATACTAAAACTGCCAGTACACAATTTACATACTTTTAAGTGGATATGTGTGCACAAACACTGAATGTAAAACCCACAGCTGTATGTATAGATGTGTGTAGTAGCACACATCTATAATGATAGCTCTGAGAAGGCTGAGGCAGGAGGAAAGCTGAGTTTAAGGCTAGCCTGAGCTATTACATAGTGAGACCCTATCTAGAAACAAAACAAACAAAAATGGGGGGAACCCACAAAATTTTGCTTTTACAAATACATTTGTAAGTACGCAATAGGGCCTTGAAGGACTATAACCCAATGTCCAGTGTTCCCTCTTTGGAGAACACAGTGTGGAGGTGGGGGTGTGTTGGGGCAGAGTTGAGAGAAATTTTAACCTTAGCTATAGTTTTGGGTTTTGTAAGAGTTTTTGGGTGTTACTTATGAGATAATTATAACATTGAAGACAAGAAAAGAATATGAGCAATGATAAAGGGGGAGGAGGAACAGAGAAACTGTCAGAAGCACCTAAAACATCCAGACACCTGGGGGCCAAGTGCAGCAGTATCCAGCACCCAGGAACTTGATAGGCTGGGACTGGAGGGCTGCTGTGAGTTCAAGGCCTGCCTGGGTTAGCTATGGAGTTCAAGAACAGCTGGGTTATAGTGTGAGGCAAACAAATAAAACAAAACCAACAAAAAGCATCTCTAGCAGCACCGCATGTAAAGCTGCTATTGATTTGGTAATCATGTGAGGAAAACTTCAACACATATCTAGTGAGCAACTGTAAAGCAGTTTAATAGGATTAATTTCACACATACACACACATAAATCACCCTAAAATATGCACTGAACATTAAAGTTATTCAGTTATCGCTGGCTATTAAGAACATGAGTAGCTTAGGTGTAGTGGCTCGTGCCTTTAATCCCAGCATTCAAGAGGAAGAGACAGGTAGATTTCTGTGAATTTCAGGCCAGCCTGGTCTACAGAGCAAGTTCCAAGACAGCCAGAGTTACATAGTGTCAGGAAAACAAACAAATATGAATGACATTTTATTTTTTCTTTTTGCTAAGTTCTCTAGATATTTTGCAACATTGTATAATGCAAAAAAAAAAAAGTTCCTTTATTATGAATACTTCTGAGTATTCATTTAGGAATTTTACAAATAAAATGAAAATACTTTCTTTTTAAAGAACTCAAAATCTAAAATAAATATACAGGTTTTTATATCCTAAGACCTCGATGTAAATAGAATTTCCAGGCAAGCAAGCACAAACTAAAGTGGTCACTTTAACCAAGGCAGTAATAGGAAGCAAAATTTTCCAGTTCTGACAATTCAAGAGTCTACTCTACAGGTTGCCAGCTTCTGACCCCTCAGTTGAGGCCAAGTGCAGGTCTAATCTGTTTCTCACTAGAAAAGCATCTTTTATCATCAGAAGCCTCCAGGCAACCCTGTTTCCTCTTCCAGAGTCCAAGAGGACTCCATTCCTATTCTTTCAAACCTAAGAATATAGATAATTTTCAGAGCACGCACTTCACTGGCTTACATGACTAACTTAGGATCTCTAGAGACACCTTGTCTCATTTGGATGGCAGTTTCAAAACAGACAACTTTCAGACAACACTGGGACCCAGACTCAAGAATGCCTCAGACAGTGACTAACAGGGTAGGCCCAACCCCTCAGACACTGAGGACATAGCTGGACTAGACAACATTCTCTACAGTAAAAAGACAGTCTTCCTAACTTGATTCTCAACTTCTTAATTCTCTAAAAACTTAGAACAAGACAGGAGAAAAAAAAAAAAAAAAAAAAAAACCATGAGAAGAGAGAAAACATCATACTGCTATAGAACAAAGGAACTAGAATGACCCTCAGCAATAATGTATTTAAACCACTGCTAGGAGATTGAGGTGTAAAAGATCTTCTGACTTGTTAACTCTGGAGGCCGTCTAACTAGCCATTTTTATTTAAATTAATGGCATTTAAACTCATTAAAACCTGTCAGCTGATATCAACAGTAAGTAGACTTGCCTTGCACACAGTAGGCATTCGAGTATATACAGGTACAAAATGAACCCCAGGCACAGAGAGACCTAAACCAAAGGAATAGTGTCAGTGCTTTTCTGGAAAGGGAGGGGCAAATTGTGCCTTCAGCTGGTCTCTATTACAATCTTCCCAGTCTTAATTCATTTCAGTGTCTCCCACATTTCACATCTTTTAATTAGGCATCGGTCCATGTTATATGTAGCTTGCACTTGCTGCTTTTCTAGGCTTACAGAGTTCTGCTTTTGTTTTTCTCTTTTTAAAAGAGTCTTAAAATTTTTATGTGCGTGTGTGCGTGCGTAGGTGTACACAGAGGTCAAGAGAAGTCATCCAATCCCCTGAAGTTGAAGTTATATGGGAACTGGACTGAACCCAGGCACTTTTCAAGACACTGAACAAGTCATCTCTCTAGCCTTTATTTACCCCCATTTTTAACAATAGGAATGTTACTACTGTTTTTGTCTTGTTGAATTAGTACTGGGTTCATTTTCCTCTTACCTCAAGAACATTATGAGCAAAATACTCATTCAGGGACTGATGTATGCCTAGAATTGACAGACATTTTCTTCACTGGAAATGAAAAAATGTTTCACATTTTGTTTGTTTGTTTTTTAAGACAGGGTTTCTCTGTGTAGCTTTGGAGTCTGTCCTGGAAGTAGCTCTTGTAGACCAGGCTGGTCTTGAACTCACAGAAATCCACCTGCCACTACCTCCAAAATATTGGGATTAAAGGTGCACACTACCACTGCCAGGCTCCATGTTTCAGTTTTATAACATAAAACTGGATCAACTATTTGGGGGGTGGAGGTGGGGGTTGAGGCATCGTTTCTCTGTGTATCCTTGGCTGTCCTAGAACTTGCTCTGTAGACCAGGCTGGCCTTGAACTCACAAAGATCTGCCTGCCTTTGTCTCCCAAGTGCTGGGATTAAAGGTGTGAACCATCACTGACTAGTTTATCCTTTTCTAAAAAAAACCATGTGTGTATGTGTGTGTTGGTGCACATATGCTCCATTGATTGCATGGAGGTCAGAGAATAAATTCCAGGAGTCAGGATATAGCTGAGCTAGGCAAAGTTTCTGCCACTGGAGCACATGCTGGTGTACCAGGGAGAAGTTAGAAGCAACAAACATATGTAGTTTATTTTTGCCAAGTAAATTACTCCACATTTATTTCTAGTAGTAGAGATTCTTTATCTTTGGAATTTTTCCAATTTTCCCAAGTCATTTCAAAATCTAAAATATCCTTGAAATGACCATTAACTGTCACACTTGCCCAAGATGATGCTAGATGAGTACATGTGAAACATACTGCTACTCACCATCAATAAGAAGATGGGTTTTCAAGCAGAACAAAACCTTTCAGCATCCCCCAAAAGTAAATGAAAAGTATGTGGAAACTGACATGACTCCTATTTTCCCAACGGAAACCTATAGCACTACAGATAAACTTACAAGTCCATGGCAAAAAGTAAAAGAAAATTACCATAACAGGATATTTGCAATATGAAGCCAATCACCTCAAAGGGCAACTCATAATAAAACTTCTAATTTAGAAAATATTAAAACCCAACAACAGGAATCCAAGCATGCTGGTATAATTGGGAATTCTAGCATTTAAGAAGCCGAGGCAGGAAGGCCACCAAATTCTAACCTGGCCTGGGCGACACAAGGAGACCCTGTGTCAAAAAAATAAAACCAAAACCAATGAAACAAAAATCAAGCAGTAGACCAGTCTGGATGGGCTACTAGTTCTTCTCTTCAACATCTTTTACCCAGAAAGGTCAAAACACAGAGATACTTAGCACACATCTCCTTTAAAAGGCACTGTCAGTCAAGTGTGGTGGCACAGGCCTTTAAACCCAGCACTCAGGAGGCAGAGGCAGGTGGATTTCTGTGAGTTCGAAGCCAGCCTGGACTACAAGGCCAGTTCCAGGAGAGCCAGTGCTACACAGAGAAACCATCTTGAAAAAACCAGAGGAAGGCACTGTGAAGCTTTTGGATGATGAGTTTTACTTGTCAGTAAAAACTCTTCTGATGTACCAGATGTACACTCAAAACTCTTCACAGGAACTTACTGGGGAAATACTAACTTTTTGCACAAAATGCCTTAACATTTTAGGCATCTAGGACTTGACATGAACAGGTAAATCCATAGAGGATTTGGAATTTAGTGAGATTAGCAATGTGGCACAGGGGGATGAACACAAAGGAAGGGGGACAGGTCAGAACACCAAGGAAGGCAACTGTTACTCTTGGTTTTGAGGAGAAATAAGGAGATAAATTTTTCCCCTGGCAGCTGCACCCAGGTATGCAGCATGGCTATCTTAGGCTCACTAGGGGCTAACAGGAAAGACAGCAGTGACAGAAAGCCAAGGAGACTAGAAGGGGGGCTGGGAAAACACTGTCCTTACAGTTTTAGGAAAGAAAGGCAAAAAGGAGACAAAGATAGAGAGTGGTATCTCTCAAACTTCATGAGCACAGCAGGAAAGAGAGTGAAGGGAAGGTGGAGGCCTCTGAGAATTCACACCCTGTGCCCTCAGTTACAAACACAAGCTAGTTGCTAACAATATTAAATTCCAAAACGACTTGTAATGTAGGGAAATAAAATAAACATCCTGCACACTTACCCAATCCGGGTAAACAGCTTCCCATGGGCATGGAGAAAACTGAGGATGAACCTTTTGTTCAGCTGCATGGGAAAAAGGGAGAGGAGAAAACAATTAAACTTTCCCCAGTTTCCTGTTACTGAATACAGTCCCCAGTGACACAATAACCTGGCCAGGGTCTAAAGGGGTGGGCACTGGGGATGGGAACCAAATGGACATGCCCAAACTCTCACACAGACCCAGGGCACATGCCCAACAGCTGCGGTTCAGTGGAGCCAATGTAATAAAAGGCTCAGTGAGTGGAGAGCACCCTCTGCTGGCAGAGGAACCCCTGTTCAGAAACAGAAGCAGGGAATCTGAACTGAGTAAATTACAGAAGATGATGCCTCCTTTCTGTGGGATCCAATTTAAACCACTGCTAGCTCCTTAATAATGGAAAGGAAATTCTAACAGGAATAGAGTAAGTGATTTTAAAGAAATTTCTGATCCTATTTTTGAGCTATTTTTCTGTCCATGTAAGAAAGCAGGTGGCTCATCAATTGCTAGCTTTTGAAACTGGAGTTCTGTTCTAGATCAGGAGCTGAAGATTAGAGTATCTAGAGAGACAAGGCATAAAGTAAGTTGGTGGTGACAGCAGAAACCTCTGGTAGTTACTCTCCAGTCCCAACAAATGCTCTAAGTAGAAACAAGCAGGAAAGTGGAATATGGTTCTTATATATAAAATGTCCTGGCTTTTAAGTATTAACTACAAATAAGAATTATTTGAACATTAGGTAAGTTCAAACTTGTTTATCAGCCACATATAGCCTATGAGCTATCAGTTTGTAATCCTGATTCAAGGATTCTAGAAACTCTCAGTCAAAACTGAGATAATTCCTTTGGGGGTGGGGGAAGGCAGGTTTGACTCCAGAGAAAATAAAAACAATTTAAAGTATCAATCCCACTATCTTCCCTGATCTCCTATAATATCCTATAGTCTGCCAGGAGGGAGGACTGTGACTCTTGACTTCTATTGAGAGGTGGTTCAAGGCTCTAATCCCAGTAATTGGGAGTTAGTGTCAAGATTCAAAGATCTCTTTGAGTCCAAGGTCATCCTGGTCTACAGAGTGAGCTCTAGGACAGCCAGAGCTACATAGTGAGACCCTGCCTCAACACACACACACACACACACACACACACACACACACACACACACACAATTAGTGGATGCCTTTGATCCCAGCACTTCGAAGGCAGAGGCAGTTGGATCTCTGAGTTTGAGTCCAGCCTGATCTACAGAGTGAGTTCCAGGACAGGCTCCAAGGCTACAGAGAAACCCTGTCTTGAAAACCAACAGCAACAAATAATTAAGGAATGCTGATTGCAAGTGGGAAATTAGTAAGATGGCTAGCAGGTAAAGTTGATTGCCATCAACCCTGGCAACCTGAGTTCAATCTCCAGGACCCATATGATAGAAGAGAACCAACTCCCACAAGTTATTCTCTGAACACCAGATGTACAATCAAGCCCACACACATACATGTACTAAATAGATAAATGTAAAAATAAAAGCACAGGGTAACTACTAAAATAAGGAACAAATCCAATAGCCCTGGATAAAGTTTACCCCCTCAAGATAAGAACTTCTGGGCCATTGCTCTGCAGAACAGAACACCAATAAAATTAAGGCAGTTCTATCTCTTTCATACAGAAATGAATTCAACATCAAACTTGGTGAATAAACTTCCATTTTTATTTTTGCCTTAAATGAATTACATTGAATAGCTATTAAAGAGTGAAATGATGGTGTGTGTAGTTTAAAAACTCAAGCTACTTTATAGCACACTGTGTCAAGGCCAGGGACATTGGGAAAGGTTCAGCAACCAATTTACCAAAATTAGCAGCAAAACCTTGAATAGAGTACAGCTCTCAAGATCTTGTAGGAGAAAAGAATGGTACAAACAAGAATTTGCATTTAATTCTTCCCATATCACTTACTTACCTGCTTAGGTATCTTAGGCACTGATCCCTAAGTTCATCCACCATCCCTTCAGACCTAGTTTTACTATATGGCCCAGACTGACCTTGAATTTACAATTTTCCTGCCTCCATCTCCTCAATGCTGGATGGAATTCTAGGCAAGTACCACACCTACCCCTTTTCTTTAGAACTTTTCTATAGGTATGAAATAATTTCAAATAGAAGGGTAAAAATATCCATTCTCTATTCCTATTTTAGCTTAGTTATGTCTTTTCTTACAGCTATTAATTACACAATCCTCTGTAACTTTCTTATAATTACATGTAAAGGATATATTAGTAGAAAGAGATATTAGTAATTCACTAATTCAAGTCTAATGTCATCCCTTGAGCCCTAAGGGAAGCCCAACATGTAAGCTGCTTTAAAGAAAAGAGTTAGAATTTGAATCCAGGTCTTCAGACTCCTCTCTCTTAAACTCAAGGGGGAAAAACAACTGGTGAACTGAGTCAATGGGGAGTGAATGAGAACAAATGAAAGCAATACTTTTTTTTTTTCCTTGAACGGATAGGAAACAGTGAACCAGCTAGCTACTGTAATGAAGTGAAAACCCCAAGAGATTTTGGAACACCCTGGCATTGCCCATACTTTCTAAAGGGACTTTCTTTCCTTTTAGATTTACTTTATATTATGTAACAGTGTTCTGCGTGCTAGAAGAGGGCATCAGACCTTATTACAGATGGTTGTGAGTCACCATGTGGTTGCTGGGAATTAAACTCAGGACCTCTGGAAGAGTAGTCAGAGCTCTTAAGCTCTGAGGCATCTCTCCAGCTCCCTAAAGGGACTTTCTTAAGATAGACAAATCACTTGAATCTGTATTTGCTATTATTATATATATATTTTGTTGTTGCCCAACACACACACACACACACACACACACACACACACACACACACACACACACAAGGTCTCTCTGTGTAACCTTGGCTATCCTGGAACTTTCTCTGTAGACCAGGTTAGCCTCAAAGTCAGAAATCTACCTGCCTCTGCCTCCCGAATGCTGGGATTAAAAGCCTGAATCACCACTGTGGGACACTACTATATTTTAACTGCATCTAATAAAGAAAAATAAAGTCTCACTGGTATTATTTTTCAACCTAAGAAATAAAGGTAACTTTAGAGAACTTGTTTTCTTTTGTTGATTTTGTTTGTTTTTGAGACAAGAGTCCTGGAACTCACAAAAATTTACCAGCCTCTTCCTCTGCCAGGTGCCCTAGGCCCTGGGATTAAAGGTGTACACCATTGTGCACAAATTTTTTGTCTGTTTTTCAAAACAGGGTTTCTCTGTGTAACAGCTCTGGCTGTCCTGAGACTAGCTCTGTAGGCCAGGCTGTCCTCAAATTCACACAGACTGCTTGCCGCTACCTCCCCAGTGCTGGAATTAATTAATGGTGTATACCACCATGCACGACTTTTTTTTTTTTAAAGAGAATTTTAATTTGAAAGTATACATATACTTTCTCCCTGACTTGAGAATTAATGTTTTATTTTCAGTCTAAAGTATCTGTTACCCTAACTTTTGTTCCACTTTGTTATCACCAAAACCACTTTAGTTTAGGAAAGGAAGTAAAAATGTGGGTGTATCATAGAGGTAAAGCCTGCTACCCAGAGAAAGCAATGTTACACACTGATCAAAAAGGGTCTTAAATATTCACAAATGACAATATGAAGTCAGCTAGCACTGAAGCAGGATCTTTGGAGAACTCTAAAGACAAAGAAAAAACACAGAGTGATCAAACCAAGGGCCTTGCACATGGGAGGCAAGTGGTCTACTACTGACCTACAGTCCTGGACCTTAGTCTTTTGAGAAAGGGTCTTATTAGTTAAGTAGTTCAGACTACTCTCAAACTTTCAATTCTCTCTGCAAGGGTAAGGTTATGGGTGCCCCTGAGGAACGCATAACTGAAACCAAGTTTTTCTGAGTCAGAAAAGCATAAGCTTTTCTCTCCATTACACATTACTACAGCCTGACTTCCACTTCTGCAACATGTTTTTATTTTCTGTTTATGTGTATATGTCTGTGCAAGTGTGTGCAGGTGCCCTGAGAGGTCAGCTAGTTACAGGCATCTGTGAGCTCCCTGACATGGGTTCTGAGAACTCAAGCTCTCTGGAAGAGGGCCAAGCACTCTAAAACTCACTATAGACCACTGAGCTATTTCTGCAGCCTCTTTCCCCTGCCCCCTTTTTTGAGACTGGGTTTCACTATGTAACCCTGACTGATCTGGAACTCAATCCGTGAAACAGGCTGGCCTCAAATTCACAGAGATCTACCTGCCTCTGTTTCTGTGTCTGCCTCCCAAGTACTAGGTTAATTGCTTCCTAAATAATTAAATTAAAGGAGTGCACCACTGTGCCAGGCTTTCTGCAACTTATTTTAATATACAACTAATTAGAAAGAAATGTGAGACTATCTGACTCTAAGTCATTCTCATACATTTGCCTACTATTCACCAGAAACTAAAATTGCTTCTTGGGTATAGTCCCTAGAGACAGTGTTGAAATTATTAAGACTTCAGTTCAGGACTAAACCCAATTCATTGTGAACTCCTAGGCTTACCCCAAAACAGACACTAATGACAGTGTGTGGTTAAGTCTCCAGAATGAAGTCTGTCTGCCATTGACTGAGATTCTGAATTTAAAAAAAAAAAAAAAAAAAATGTTCCTCAGTGGTACTTTGTTGTACTGTCACCTCTCCAAATACACACTTAAATGGAATTTATACTAGTGACATTATCTAGCTCATAAATGAAAAGATTAAAATAGAAATAAAAGAATTCTTAGCCGGGCAGTGGTGGCCTTTAACCCCAGCACTGGAGAAGCAGGGGAAGGCAGATCCGTGAGTTCAAAGACAGCCTGGTCTACAGAGCGAGTGCCATGACAGTCAGGGCTACACAGAGAAACCCTGTCTCAAAAAACCAGAATGAATGAATGAATTCTAAAGCCAGGCAAACATAATGGTACACACATGTAGTCCTTGCCCTTCATGAGAAGAAGCAGAAAGATTGTGAATTTAAGGTTATCTTTGGCTACATAGCAAATTTGAGGCCGACTGGCTCCATGAAACCCCATGTTAAATACAACAACAAAGAAATCTCACCAAGAAAAGTAAGTTGAACTACTACTTTAAAAACTGTCTCCTTAGTTGGGCAGTGGTGGTACTCACCTTTAATCCCAGCATTTGGGTGGCAAGTGGATCAGTGCAAATTTGAGGCCAGTCTGTATCCATATAATAAGTTCCAGGACAGCAAAGATCACACAATGAGAGCATGTCTCAAAAAAAAAAAAAAAAAAAAAAAAAAACCCAAAAGTCACAGAACTGTCTCTTTGGCATAGTGTTAATCCTGGAACCACAGAGTACTTACTAGTCTTTGCACCATCATCAAACAGTTATTGTCAGCTACAAGGCTAAGTTTAAAGCTAATGTGGGTTGCAAAAGACTGTCTCAAAAACAACCAAACAAAAAATCAGGGCTGAGTATGGCAGTTCCCACTGTAATCCCAGCACTTCCAGGTTAAGGAAGGAGGGTTGTCATGGATTTGATGCCAGCCTTCACTAATGAGCTCAAAGCCAGTCTGTGCTGTAGTATGAAACCTTGTCTCAAATAAACAAACAAATATTTTTCTTTATCTTGAGAAGTAAATGTTTTAAGCAAACCATAGAGAATATAGTAAGGGGGGGGAGGCAATGAAATCTTGAAATTCGCAGGCAAATAGATAGAACTAGAAGAAACCATCCTGAGTGAGGCAACCCAAACACAGAAAGACAAACATGTTATGTACTCATTCATAAATGATATTTAGAGCAAAGGATTACCAGTCTATAATCCACAACCCCAGAGAAGCTAGAAAACAAGGAGGACCCTAAGAGAGACATAAAGAGAAAGGGAAACAGAGAAAGGTTCCCCTAGAGAAAGGGAAACGGGCAAGATCTCCTGAGCAAACTGGGAGCATGGGAGGGAGTGGGGTAGGTAGGAAAAACAGGAGGGGAGAAGGCAAGGAGGGAGGAAAACATGGGGGATCAGGAAAATTGAGTAGAGGGAAGACTAGAGAAGGAGAACAAGAAAAAAGATACCTTAATAGATGGAGCCATTATAGGTTTAAAGAGAAATCTGGCACTAGGGAAATGTCCAGGAGTCTACAAGGATGACCCCAACTGAGAAACTAAGCAATAGTGGAGAGGCTACCTTAAATGCCTTTCCCCTATAATGAGATTGATGACTACCTTAAATGCCACCCTAAAGTCTTCACCCAGTAGCTGATGGAAGCAGAAGCAGAGATCAATACAGCTAAGCACTGAGCTGAACTCCTGGAATCCAGTTGTAGAGAGGCAAGAGTGATGATCAAAGGGGTCAAGACCATGCTGGGGAAACCCACAGAATCAGTTGACCTGAGTAAGTGGTAGTAGTTCATAGACCCTACTCTGACAGCTGGGGAACCAACATAGGACAGAACCAAGCCCTGTGAACATGGGTGTCTGTGGGAGGTCTGGGCAGCCTATGGGGCCTCTGGCAGTGGAACCAGTGCACAAATGGACTTTGGGAGCCCATTCCTCATGGATGGATACTCTCTCAGCCTAGATAGACAGGAGAGGGCCTACGCTCTGCCCCAAATGATATGACAGACAGATGATCCCCCATGGAAAGCCTTACCCTCACTGGGGAGTGAATGAGGGGTAGGATAGGGGACATGAGAAGATAGGAGGGAGAGGGAACTGGGATTGGTATGTAAAATAAGATTGGTTTTAATTTAAATAAAAATTTACAATAAAAAATTTTAAGAAAAAAAAAAACATAGGGAGTATTCCTTGAAACTGCACCTAAGTACTTTGTTATCCCTGGAGCAAGAAAGAATACCTGCTTGGTGGCAACAATGTAATGCAATACAAGGGAAATTCTAAAAAGTACCCATTCCAATTCCACAAAATTGTGAAGAAAATCAAATTTCTAAAAAACAAATCATGCCAAAGACATAAGAATATTCAGGATTCAAAGGAATTCAAAGGTATACTTTTAAATGTTTTTCGAAGGAGCATAAACTATCACTTTCTTATTTTGAATCTATTTTCATAGGTATCAAATATTTTCAAAGTCAGTCCACTTTTCTGTGACTGGAAAGGGGGTTCTATCTTTAGATATGAGACAACACTGGTAAGTAAGAAGCTGGGAGCTTTCAGACCAGTCAATCAAAGGCAATTCATATGCCCCTATAAAGGTTGAGCTCACAGGAAGCAGAGGATGTGAGGGCACCTGCAATGCTATTTGTCTCTCCCTTAGCCCTATGCACTCTAGGTTGAGAAAATAAGAGGCTTACAAGCCAAGAGGATAAATAAGCAACAAACCAACTTCCAGCCACATGTTTTAAAAACCTAAAACAAGGCCTACAAATTCTGAAGTTGCCAGGAAGCACTGGGATTCCCTTTCTTGCTTAGATAGGGAATGTCTTAGAGGAGGTGAGACCTAAGGAAATGATAAAGAGAGAGTCCTGGCACACTGTATGTTCTCAGCACAACAATCATTAGGAAAACACAATAATAATAATAATAATAATAATAATAATAATAATTATGGTATTAAGTAGTGATTCTTTTTTGTTTTTTTCTTTAAGACAGGGTCTCACTATATAGGTCTCCCTGGATGGCCTAGATGGAACAAAGAAATATGCCTACTCCTGCCTTCCAAGTGCTGGGATTAAAGGCTCACCCTACCACAATCACCCTATTTTCAATATTCTTTCTAGGATACAGACAAGGAAAGAAGCTCAAGTGAGCCAACCTGCAATGACTTAACACCTGCAGGATGAAAAACAAAGACAGATCAGTGGGTAAGAGCATATACTGCTCCTCCAGAGGGCCAGTTTCATTCCCAGAATCCACATCAGTAGTCATTCCTTCTGACCTCCATGGGCACCTATGTGTGCATACATACATGCACACACACTTAAAAATAATAAAAACTCTTAAAATTTTCAGAATGGAGCCAGGTGTGGTGGCACATGCCTTTAATCCCAGCACTCAGGAGGCAGCGGCTGGTAGGTCTCTGTGAGTTTAAGGCCAGTCTGGTCTACATAGTAAGTTTCAGGACAGCCAGAGCTGTTACACAGAGAAACCCTGTTTCAAAATGCAAAAGTCCAAAATGGAACCTAGTTTAATCCCTAAGACCCACATGATATAGGGAAAGAAACAACTCCTACAAGTTGTCCTCTGACCGCCACGGCCATACCCCCTCTCCTCCCCCCCCAGTAAATAGACAGGAAGATAGATTGATTTTTTAATCATATATTCCTTATTTGAAGCAAAGAGCCACACCAATGTTAAGGATGGTCAGGGATGGTGATCACACGCCATTACTGCTGATCTATCTGCTCTAGGAAGAATGACTGCTCAATTAGCTTTAATTAACCACCATCTTTCTTTTTTGAGACAATCTCATGTAGTCCAGGCTGATCTGAAACTTGCTGTGTAGCCAAGGATGACCTTGAACTCCTGATCAATCCTTCTGCCATCAACCTTTTGAGTACTGGAATAATAGACATTATGCACCACTTCAAACTTTTATTTATATATAAATATATATGCATGCAGATTTCCTTATTAAGATGTTGCTGTGTACTCTTTTTAAAAATTATTTCAAATTATGTTTATGAATATCTGTGTGCATGTGTGGACTTGTCTATGCAGTAGTGGCACATGCCTTTAATTTCAGCACTCAGGAGGCAGGTGCAGGTTGATCTCTGTGAGTTCAAGGCCAGCGTGGTCTATAGAGTGAGTTGCAAGACAGCTTCCAAAGCTACACAGAGAAACCCTGTCTCGAAAAACCAAAGTAAATAATAAATAAAGAAGAAGAATTATTTCATAACCCCAAGTATATGACTATCACCTTAGTAATTTCTTTTTTTTTTTTTTATTTCATTTCTTTCACATCTCTGGAGATGGCAAAAAGTTATTTCTTTGTGTCTATATGAAATAAGTGTGCCTGTATAAACCATGGCACATGTGTAGAGATAGAAGGAAGTTCTTGGATGTTGGCCCTCACTATCTATCATGTTCAATACAGTCATTTTTGGATGCATACACCAGGCTAGCTGGCCCATTCTCCTCTCTCTTTGAAAAAGTGCTACTATTACATATACTTTGATATCATACCCAGCCTTTATATGGGTTCTTGGCATTTGAACTCAGATCTTCAAGCTTGCACAGGAGGTGATTTTACCCACTGAGCCAACCATCTATCCAGCTTCACCCCAGCAACTTGTTTGTTTGTTTGTTTGTTTGTTTGTTTGTTAGTTTTTCTGTGTGTAACAGTCCTGGCTATCCTAGATCTTGCTTTGTAGACCAGGTGGGTCTCAAATTCACAGAGATCTGACTGCCTCTGCCTCCCAAGTACTGTCATTAAAGTCAGAGGCCGCCACCACCTCCCAGCCACTTGAACATCTTTTATAAGTGGGAGAGTGGTTGGGGAGGGGGGGTATATGCCTCTCTGCCTCCCAAGTGCTGGGATTAAAAGTGTGTGCTACCAAATTTGGTTCTTAATTAGCATTTTAGAAGGTCTTCAAGTAATTCTCAAAGACAGTTTTCACATCTGGTGGAGGGAAGAATTCTCATGATGTAATAAGGCTGGCCTTGATACAATATCTTAATGTCTGAAAAATATTGAAAGGGGACTGGAGAGATGGTTCAGCAATTAAGAGCACTGGTTGCTCTTCCAAAGGACCCAGGTTTAATTCCCAGTACCCACATGGCAGCTGACAACTGTCTGTAATTCCAGTTCCAGGGGATCTAACACCCTCACAAAGACATATATGCAGGCAGAACACCAAATGTACACAAACACAAGAAGAAGACGAGAAGGAGGAGGAGGATGAAGAAGAAAAAAGAAAAGGGAAATGAAGGAAGGAAGAGATGGAGAGAGAGAGGGAGGGGAGGGAGGAGGGAAGAGAGGGAGGGAGGGAGGGAGGGAGGGAGGGAGGGAGGAGGGAGGGAGGGAGGGAGGGAGGGAGGGAGGGAGGGGAAAAAGGAGAGAGGGAGAAGGGAAGGAAGGGAGAGAGGAAGGAAGGAAGGAAGGAAGGAAGGAAGGAAGGAAGGAAGGAAGGAAGGAAGGAAGGAAAAAAACTAAAGAATATGTCATTACATGAAAAGTATACAAACTTGGCTTTCAGACCTGTATATAAATACTGTAAGGCCTGTAATTCCAGCACTTAGGGCACTAAAGCAGAAGGAGAACAAGTTCAAGATCTGACTGGGCTACAAAGTGAGTTCCCGGCCTGCCTGAACTACAGAGCAAGAGCATGTCTCAAATACATAAATACATAGACAGACAAACAAAAAATAAGTCAATAAATAAAATCTATCTTAGGCCCAGAAGCTGTGGTGCATGCCTTTAATTGCACACTCAGGATGCAGAGGCAAACAGATCTCAGTGAATTTGAAGTGAGGCTAGTTCCAAGACAGCCAGGATTGTTACACAGAGAAACTATCTTTAAAAAAAAACAAAATCAAACAAACAAATAAAACTAAGCATGGAAATATGTATCTATAATTCCAGTGTTGTGGAGTCAGAAGGGATTTCTTGGACAAGCTGGTCAGCAAGTCTAAGATGAGTCACTGAGAGACCCTACCTCAAAAATAAGGTGGAGGGCTGGTGGGACTGCTCAGCAAATGGGCTTTGTTGCATAAGCCTTACTGAGTTCAATTCCTAGAAGAACCCACATACAACATAGAAGGACACGACTCCTTTAACTTCCACAGGTGTGTCATGGCACACATAATCATGTGTTTGTGTATGCAAAAACACATTAATAATAGTCAAATAAAGGAGCAACTAAGGAAGACACCCAGCACCTATCTCCAGCCTCCACATACATTGCATACACATGAACATATATACATTCATACAACATACACACTCAGATATAATAATAATAATTAACTAGCAGGACACTGGGACCCTCACCTGTAACACCAGCACTGAGAAGGCAGAGGTAAGAATCATCAAGAACTGGAGGTCAAGCTGCTCTATATAGCTAGGGTCACACATGAAGCACTTGTCCCAATAAATGAATGAATGAATGTTCCCATTTTCATTTGCATGTTGTCTATTGGCGCTCCACCTCAATAAAGACAGAACTGAATAGCTGCAGTAAAGGACATATGGCCCACACAATCTAAAATACTTATTATCTGGTCCTTTCTAAAAAGGCCTATTGGTATCTGGGCTAAAATGTAACAGTAAAATGTCTCAGCTTTTTAGATACATAATGCCTGAGGATTAACACAAATACCTTTGAAATAGTAATGACTCTCATGTGTTAGCAAGTGAAGACAGGTAACAATGAGGAGTATGATTGAAATAACTCTTCCTCCCAGGATATTCCAATACCACCACCTCCTACCACTTCAGAAAAACTCCATTTACATCATTCCTCCAAAACTACCAAAAACTAGAGTTCCACCTCAGAAGCCACTACAGAGTTAAGTGGCAGGGTGAAAAGAGAAGACTGAAAAGGTAAAAAGATGCCTACTGAACATCTTAAAAGCATCCATAAGCAAGGGAAAGTATCAGATAAAGATTTAAGAGTTCCTATACTCTGGTTTGACAGTCTGTAGCAACCAACTCAAAAGTGCCACCAAGCTTAAAATCTCAAGGTATCTAGAAAAAGAGAGAGAAAGTTCAGCCAAAGGGCAGCACTGTTGCTCTGACTGGCTTACTTTCTGAATGACTTCTCTTTCTGACTCATCTCTCTCAATGTCTGGGAACTCTCATGCTTATTTACCCAAATAGTAGGGGAGCTGAAACACCTTGATCTACAGATCTACACTGTCTTCAGGCAGGGAACCAGGAGAATGCTCCTCGTGGGCACATAACACAAACTTATCTTCACATAACACAAACCTATCTTGTAAATGAATATGTTGACAGAGTATAAGAAAAAGGGTGAAGTCCTTCTCATACAGTCAACATGTTCATTAATCCATTCACTCACCACTCAACAGAAACTCATCAGATATCCTTTGTGTACTAAACACTGCAAACAAATTGTGAAGGTAGAAATCATGACTAGAAAGAATAGGATACTATGGATATAAACAGCAGAAGCATTAAAAAAATTATCTCAGAAGGTATCCTGAGTTGAAACCTGAAGTTTGAGGCAAGTAGTTGGTAATAGAGTAGGTAAGAAGTCTTGATTCAGTGTGTCATAAAAAAGAAAACAGGGTAAGTGATCGTACCAAGAGTAATATATTGCAGGCTGCCATGGCAAGATGAGTGATTCAGGAGGGTAAAGCAGGCAAGAACAAGATGTAGAAATCATTGACAAAGAATTTGAACTTAAGGCCCATGAAGAGTCTTAAACAGGTAAGTGACATGAGCAAAGCTATATTTCTAAAGGTCTTCCTGGTTACTAGGCAATTTAGGGTTTTGAAGATTGGATGAGGCTTAAAGGTAGAAGGCTAAGCTGTTGTTACAGTCACTCCATGGCAATGGAATCAGAGAAGAAAGTGAAAAGAGAGGATTGGATATGATCACTCCATACAAAGACAACTATTACTTCTATCCATAAGTCCAGTGTAGCTCCACCAACAGAAGCCCAGAGCCAAGGAGAAGTCTTCAAAACGACACAAGCTAAATGCAATACTAAATTCATTTGTAAGAGATAAATTAGGAATTATTTTGCATCCTTTCAGTTTTTTCTCAAAATCTACTTACTTTATTTTACATGCATTAGTGTTTTGCTTGCTTGTGTACATGCCTGGTGCCCAAGGATACCAGAAAAAGGCATCAGATCCTCTGCAACTGGAGTTATATACAGATTGTATTAAGCAGCCATGTGGATTCTGGAAACTGAACTTAGGTCCTCTAGAGGAGCATTATGTACTTATAACCATCTATCCAATCTTCTTTTTAATGTCTTTATATGGCCTAGCATGGTACTTAAATTTTATGTTTTGTTTCTGTTTTTTCTTTTTCTTTCGAGACAAGGTTTCTCTGTGTATCTTTGGCTGGCCCCAAAGTCAAAGATCCGTCTGCCTCTGCCTTCCGAGTACTGTGATTAAAGACATACGCCACCATCACTTGGCTTGGTGTTTAGATCTTAAAACCCATGTAGTACGTGGCTGCTGAAAATATATTACATATTTAACAGACTGAGTATGTTGTTCACATAATCACATAGACAGGCACACACAAAGCAACCACAGCAAACAGCATACTACTAACATTAATGCTGCAGGGAAAGCACAACTGTCTATAACCATCCTGAGAACATAAATCATCTTTGCAGAGGGTAATTAGGTAGAACACAGACAAAGATATTCCAAACAAAAGAGCTCTATTGAGATTTAGAATCCTAGCCAAGCAGTAATGGCACAAGCCTTCAGTCCTAGCACTTGAGAGGCAGAGGCAGGAGGATTTCAGTAAGTTCCAGGCTCTGGACTACAAAGCAAATTCCAGAATAGCCAGAGAAAGCAGTCTCAAAAAAACAAAAAACAAAAACAAACAAACAAACAAACAAACCAAACAGATTTATAATCCTGATCTATAGTAACAGTTTCATCTGCTGTGTTCCAGTCCAAATGACTAAGCTAAAACATGACTGTATTTCACGTCAGAATAAAATGAAGGCACTTGAGTTCAAGCCTGGCAACATGAGTTCATCCCCAGAATCCATATAAAGGTAGAAGGAGCAAACTGACTCCACAAAGTAGTCCCCTGACCTCTGTAGTGCACCACATGTATATCACCCCCTCCATCATGTATGCTCTAACTACATGGGGGTATTTAGCACTTTACAGATAGCTAATGTGATTGGGGAAGTAATTTTTATTTTATTTCTTTGTCACTAATAGCTACTAAATTTCCTAGACATTGTGACTCTAGTCCAGTGGCTCTCAAGTGGTTTGGCTGAGACCTTCAGAAAACACAGATATTTACATTAAGATTCATGAGGAGCAAAATTACAGTTATGAAGTAGCAACAAAGATAATTTTATGGGGCTAGTGAGATGGCTCAGTAGTTAAAAAAAAGTTGCTCTTCTTCCAGAGGTTCTGGGTTAATTCCCAGCAATCATATGGTGGCTCACAACCATCTATATTATAATGGGATCTGATACCCTCTTCTGGTCTGCAGGTGTATATGCAGACAGAGCACTTATACATAAAAAACAAATTTATGGGCTGGAGAGATGGCTCAGAGGTTAGGAGCAATGGTTGCTCTTCTAGAGGTCCTGAGTTCAATTCCCAGCATCCACTGATGACTTTCAACCATCTATAATGATAATCAGATGCCCTCTTCTGGTGTGTAGGAATATATGCAAGCAGAACACTGTATATATAATAAAGTTTTAAAAATAAATGTAAATAAAAAGTTAAAATAAAAAAATAAAAATAATTTTATGGTTGGAGGACACCACAACATGAGGAAATTTGTTAAAGCGCTGCAGCATTAAGAAGGATGAGAACCACTAGTCTAGACTATGAATTGCTCCTTTAATGAACAATTCACTTTTATAACCCAGGATAAACGGAGAGATGGAAGAAAAGAGCTGCCTCCATAGCTTAGTATCCCCCACTATTTCTGGCTTACCATATGGCAAGAACCATGAAAATACTCCGGAGCTTAAACATAGCTCAGTGGGAACAAAGACCAAAGGGCCTGTCTATCCAATGCTCTATTATTCTGCCCAGCTCTGCTACCTACCCATACAGAAAGCAGCATGTCATAACACTTGGTTTTAGTTACTGGATTTCACCTATTAGATTCTTTTTTTAATTTTATTTTAACTTTATTTTCTGTGCACTGATGTGAAAGTATCAGATTCCTTGCAACTGGAGTTATAAATAGTTGTGAACTGCCATGTATGTTCTGGGAATTGAACCCAGGACCTCTGGAAGAACAACTAGTGTTCTCAACCACTAAGCCATCTCTGTAGCTCCCACCTGGTAGATTCTTGGGCACAGCCCCCAACCTAAGGACACACTGAACTAAGAGAACTGATTCTATACTTAGAGTTAAAGATACTTGCCTGGTGGTGGTGGCCCTTTAATCCCAGCACTCAAGAGGCAGAGGCACGCAGATCTCTTGAGTTCAAGGCCAGCCTAGTTTATAAAGTGAGTTCCAGGATAGCCAAGGCAACGCAGAGAAACACTGTCTTGAGGAAAATACAAACAGTTTGCTCTAAAATTTGGGCTCTTAATCTTCAGCAGAAACAGAAGACAGACAGACACCACAAGGAAAAATCCCTAATAGTCCCAGAAGTCATTCACTGTGCCTACCAGGACAAACAATCTGAGAAGTTTTACAAATTAAAGGCAATAGGTATTTACAGTCCAGATAATATTAAACAGGTTGGTGGAAGCACTTAATGCACTCTAAGAAAATGCCACCCAGGTATGGCGGTACAAATCTGTAATCCCAGCACCTGAGAGGTAGAGGCAGGAGGATCAAGAAGTTGAAAGTCAGCCTAGGGGAAAACCCTGCATCCTCACCCCCAAAAGGAGAACAATGAGGAAGAAGCAGGGAAAGACCAACAATGAAACACAATTTTAAAGATGTAACATTTTTCCTGGAAAAGTTCACAATCTGACGATTAATAAGGAAAAAAGTTCTTCAAGAATCAAAGAATGTAAGTACATGCACATGTAATCATCAAGAGACTGTACACAACTCAGACAAAAACACAACCTCTGCCCATCTACCTACCCATAATACAAGAAAACCCCTGAACCTCTCAGGAAAGGGAGAAGAATGAACCTAAGAACCAAGGGAAAATGAAGCTTTAGTCTAAGACAGATGTGATTACAAAGATGATTTTAACTACTCTGCTGTGGGCACCAAAAAGCAAGTAACTAGCATACAGGAGCGCTGGCAACCTCATGCAAGTTTCATATTTAAGCAAGGAACCAAATAAGGGAAGGATTCTGGCGCATCAACTCTAGGAAAAGTGTTTCAAGTTAAAAATGGCTATTCAGGTTTGGATGTGAACTTCTGTATCTGCTCTTTATCAACAGAGGCAACTCTACCTCATGGGCAGCTAACAGCAGAAAGAGAAAGACTTGAAATCAAAATGGATCACACAGGATAACTACAGAGCCTGGTAGAACCTGGCATTTGCTTGCTATCAATGCCAAGTCCCCAGCTGACCTGAAGTCAACACATCAAGGAGCAGGAAAGCCATAATGTCACTCCACCCTCCACTCCCCCAGACACAGTTCAGGAATAAGGTGAAAAAAACCACAGCACTGTTGGTGTGAGACCCAATTTCACTGTAACTAGAAGCAAGACCTGCTTTTTCAGCGAGAGTTGTTTTTACGGGGCTCAGTTCTTAAATTTTTCTGTGCTATTGCTATTTCCCAGACGAAAACTATCAATTCATGAGACCATCTTTAAATCTCTCTCTCTTCCCTCTCCCCTCGCTTGTTCTCTCTTCTGTTACTGTATTGCTTACTCCAGGCTAGCCCTCAAGTTCACAGATCATTCTCCTGACTTTACCATCCATCTTGCTGTAGCAATGCTGGGATAATAGGTGAGTACCACTGTGCCCAACTTTTTATATGACTTCAGGGGACTGCACTGAGCTGTTAAGCTTGTGGCTAGCCTTTTAATCCACTGAGCCATCTTTCTCTCTCCCTCATTCTTATCTCTTAACAATCATTTTAGCATTTGTATCAGAAAGCATAAACATTAGCCGTTTCTTGCTTTATCTGGAATGCCCACTCACTGTCATCATTAAAAATATAGGAAATATTAGGAACATAGGAAATAAAAGGAAACAAAAGAGTGAAAGTGGTATTAGTATAAAAAGCCAGAAGGGCATTTTATGACAACTTATCAACTTGTACAGCACTCATAAATGTAACACTTCTCTACTATACATTGCAATCTCCCCCCCCATAACCTTTTACTTAATGTTCTAACAAAAGCCTCTATTCTGGGGGCTGGAGAGCTGGCTTCTAAGTTAGGAGTGTTTATTGCTCTTGTAGAGTACCTGGATTTGATTCCCAGCACCAATATCAGGCAGCTCACAACCACCTGTAATTCTAGTTCCAGGGCCTCCACAGGCATCTGCATGTACATAGTAGAACACATAAACTCACACAGGTACCATATACACATAAATAATTTTTAAAAATTTAAAAACTTTTGTTTTATTACTCCTGTACATCCAATTTCAACCAATACTTATATAATTCTGAGGCAGTAGAAATGAAGGTAATTGTGCTAAAAATTTGGAGCCCCCCTTTGAAGCAAAAAGCTGCACTGATAGGACTGGAGAGATGGCTCACCAGTTGCTGCAACTGCAGAAAACCTGGGTTTGGTTCCTAGTACCACAGTTGTCTATAACTCCAGGTCCAGGGAGTCTGGTGCCCTTTTCTAGCCTCCACAGGCTCCTGCACACACAATGCACATACACACAAGCAGGTAAAACACTCATATACATCTAAAAGAAAAAAAACAAAAACAATACTGTTCTAGTGTTAAATACAAAACCTCTACCTATTTTAGACATAGAATCTAGAAAAGACGTAAAGAAATTTGCTCATGCAAACATTAGAAATTTAGAAATGCATTATAGCTGAGTGGTGGTGGCACATGCCTGTAATCCTGAGGCAGGGGAGGGGGGTGTAGAAGGGGTAAAGGGGTAGAGGGAGGGAGGGAGGGAGGGAGGGAGGGAGGGAGGGAGAGAGAGAGAGAGAGAGAGAGAGAGAGAGAGAGAGAGAGAGAGAGAGAGAGAGAGAGAGAGGTGCATTCTAGAAAACCTGACTCCTTATGTGCACTGGCCTCAAAGACATCATCTTAGGGCACCAAGGATATTTATAAGTGCCTTATTCCGTCTTCTGACATATGTCACTTATAAGGACTTCAAAAGCTATACTGTTTTGCAGATCTGTCCAGAAGTCTAAAGGAAAACCATCCAAAAAATTCCTCAGAGAATGTCAACTGCCTCAACATAGTTTGCTATACAAATCAGGACCTAGCATCTCAGCGATTTGTGGCACACACCAGCTCAAAATTTCATTAGCAACTTAAGCCAGAAACTCTCCAGAAAAATGCAAACCCACAGAGAGCCTTATCCCAACTTTCCCCCTTATCCTTCAGTAGATGCAGTCCTACTATGCATGTAAAAGGCAAGAAGACTTACTGCCAATGGTTACAACACAAAGCATAACTTATTCCTAAGCCAAGCTGGGTTTGACTCAAAAAGCTTTCCAGACTGATGGAAGGCATGACTTCAGAGTGAGTCAACCTTAGTTACTGCATAAAGGAGAGCAGAGAACTATTTAAAGGATTCACTTCTAAGACTGGGCCAAATCAATCTACTTTGTGACAAATCCTGAGTTACAAACAAGCAATTAGACTTCATCAATGTGGACATCTGTATCGTGACCCAAGATATTCCAATAACAGAATCTCGGCTAGAAATCAAAGAGGCAGTCACCCCCTAACAGATTTCCCTTTCTTCTTTTTTATTTTTTGTGGGTATACGTATACTGGAGCATAAAGCTAAAACTTCATGCATGCTCAGCAAGTGTCTTATCGCTAAAACTGCTTGGCTACATGGTCAATTTTTTGTTTGTTTCTAAGATAGGGTCTCACCATGAACACCAACCAGGCTGGTCTCAAACTCAGAGATCTGCCTACCTCTGTCTCTTGAATTCTGCAATTAACAGTATGTGACCCCCACCCCATTTTTGTTATCTGGCTTTTTTGTTTCTTTTTTTAAGACATGGTCTTAAGATATAACTGTCTGATCATGTAACTGCAAGCCTCCTGTCTCAGCCTAAGAAGGTAGCATTATGGGATTATAACACCATGCCAGGCTTCCAAGCAGGTTTTAAGTATACCATGTTTTGTTTTTTCTTAATCCATATTGTTCCTTGCTGTCCACACCTTTTTTTTTTTTTAAAGTATGCATGTCTGTGAGTGAATATGTGCATATGAGTACACTGTCCTCAGAGGCCAGAGATAGCAGATTCCTCTGGAATTGGAGCTGGTGGTTATGAGCCACCCGTGTGTTCTAGAAACTTGCTTGGATTCTCTGCAATAGTACTAGCTCTGAACTTTGGAGAACACATTTCCAGCCCCTACATCTACCTAAAGAACCTCTTCCATTCATCAAAATTAAGAATATAGATTATCTTTCTGCTACTTTTCTGTGATCACCCTTAATCTCTCTCTTTCCTCTATAACAATGTATCTATTTATGTTATTATATTTGCAATGCTTCGTTTTAAGTACTTAGATCCATTTCTCTGGCTATAACATACCTCTGAGGGAAAGACCAATATCATTGCCCTATATGTAGTGCCTAGAACAATAAAAAACAAAAGTACTTGTTTAATATTTATGGAAATTATTTGAATGGGGAGGAGAAATTAGTTCTCTCAGAAAATAAAATATTAGCTAACCTTAAAATAGTTTTTATAACTGGATAAATAGATAAAAAAAAAGATGAAACCCATATAAACATATGAAGGCAGTTATTTAAAGCAACATAGAAAGGTATATAATGTATTAGATGACAAAAAGATTTTAAAAAGGAAAAGGAGCTAGAGCAGGGGATTAAAGAGGTCACAACACAAATACATTCCAGTAAGTCCTTTACACTTATTAGAGGGAGCTACCAGTTTAGTTAAGCTCTCTAACCTGGGCACAATTGAAAAATTACTCTGAATAACAAGTTCATGCCAGGCTGTGGTGTCACATTCCTTTAATCCTAGCACTCAGGAGGCAGAGGCAAGTGGATCTATGTGAGTTCTAGGCCAGCCTAGTCTACAGAGCGAGTGCCAGGACAGGCTCCAAAAGCTACACAAGGAAACACTATCTTGGGAAGGGGGGAAAAAAAGTTCATAAGTGTACTTAACTAACTTTATAGCACCAAGAGCATGAAATTTTGCTCATGATTTCCACAGGTACCACCATGTAAATAAAAACTATTTGCTTTAACACAGGGTAAGTATACGCCAAGTTCAAATGAGTAAATAATATTCATAGTGACCAATACGTCAGTTATTTTGCTTTGGTGCAGTTCTAGACATAAATAACAGAACAGATGTTTAATGATTCCTATATTAGATGGTTAATATATTTAGATCCACAGATAAAAAACAATTTAAAAAATCATGGAGACACTTAAAAATAGAAGTGTTGCTGATATACTTTATAATGCCTCAGATCTGGATCTTTTTAATTCCTTCTGATCTAGTCTATATACTAATTCTCAGTAGGATAACACTAAGCAGTAACTTCAATACTAAATATTTATGAGTAAAATAAAAGGCTTCCAAGATGGGAAAAACCCAGAGTATCTCTCAGGAGCCAAAAACAGTCTACAGACCAGAGAAAGACCACAAGCCAAGAAAACAGCTATTTCATATTCTTCATCTTAGCTGAAACATCATATCCAAATGGTGAAAACAGAGTAGACAGATGAAGTTCTGGAACGTTTAAGAGCAGGGAAGGAATGCAGAATAGGAACTATGGATATATCTCCCCAAGAGTAAGGTCAGAAACAAAAACCAATATAGGAAACCATTAGAAAGGCAACACTGGGGAAGCAAGGTTGGTGCAGTCTCATACCCCACACAACAGGCAATGTTATTATATAGTTCTTCCAACATCACAGCTGCAGACTGAACAAGGTCCAAAGTACAGGACTCACTTTTATTGGAAGACTCTTCACAAACTAGAAGCTAGATCCTAAGGGACAATTTATAGTACACCCTCACATACATGCCAGCTGGCTGCAACTCAGCAGCTGATTGCTCCCTTGTCTAACTTGGTAAGATGCCAGAGGAGGACTTTTTGTAGTCAATTCTCCCATGCTGGAAATTCTCTAACGCCAAAGTTCTGGCTTAAGTCAGGATATCAGGTTATTCATAAGATGCCAAAACTCTATCTTTACATTGGCTTTGAACAACTCTCTCAAGTATACCATACAGATTCCCACAATCTCCAACATCATTTGGACACTAAGGCCAAAGACAGCAACTTCTCACATAGAGAGGAACAAGCCTTTTAAAGTATGAGTAATATCAAAACAAACTTTTCATAAATTATAAATCAATCTCACTGACTCCTAAAATTGTCAAGTAAACAATATACTCAATAAATGGTTTCCTTAAAATCTACCTACTGGGCACTCTCCCTTTCCTACTAGGTACTTAATTCTCCCTCCCTAATGTTGACTTATTCTATGGAGATAAAACCACAAGTCAGTTTTTCTAAGAGGAAATGATGAAAGACTCTAACAAGGTTGTTATGTTTTTTTTTTTTTTTAAATCATCAAACCCAAAATTCATGGTTCTTGACTGGAACAACACTACTCTTCCCAGAGTGTTTGAATATATGTGGAGGCCACTAATGGCATCTAGTGGGCAGTGCCAAGAATGCTATGGATCTTGCACTAGCAAGTGTGCAGAATGAATTGTGTATGATCAAAACAGTGCTAAAACCTTCATTAACAATGTTCTCTTTTTGTTTTTCAAAACAGAGTCTCTGTGTGTAACCCTGACTGTCCTAAAACTCATTCTGTAGACCAGGCTGGCCTTGAGCTCAGAGATCTACCTGCCTCTGCTTCCCAAGTGCTGGGAGTAAAGGTGTGCACCACCACTACCCTCTGGCTCTTTAGCACTGCCTTAAAGGAAGGACCTCAATCTTAACTTATCCCTCCCAGCTTCTAGAACAATGAGGAAAGAATGAAACATCATCTAAACCCAGGTTTGAAGCCAGGCTGAACAACATATACAACTTCATCTGGAAAAATCAGCTAATGAACTAAGAGATGGCTCTGTGGGTAAAAGTGAGCCCTGTAAAGCCTATGGACTAGAGTTCAGACTCTAGCACTTACACAGCAAACTGGGGATAATCCTACAAATGCCAACAACCCAAGTGATGTGGGGAAAGGAAACAGGATGATCACTAGGGCTTGCTGGCTGCTAACCTAGCCAGCAAAATGAGCTCCAGATTGAGGGAGAAACCCTGAAAGTGTAAGGTGTAAAATGATAGAAGAGGACAGACATCAGACAACCCTCTCAGGCCTCAAGAAGAGTATAAACACACAGACACACACATAATACACATACATACACATACACACATACACACACGTACCATTCACAGATACAAATTAATAATACAGATGTACTGGGTATGGTGGCAGATCACTGAGTCAAAAATAATCCTTAAAACAATAAAGATGTGTTTTTTGCCAAGATGACACCAAAAGCAAAGAAAGCAGCTCCTCCCCCTCCCAAAGTCAAAGCCAAATCGAAAGCCTTGAAAGACAAGAAGGCAGGGCTGAAAGGTGTCTACAGCCACAAAAATAAGAAGATCCACATGTCACCCACCTTCCAGCAGTCCATACCCTGCGGCTCCGGAGGCAGCCCAAATACCCTCGAAAGAGCACACCCCAAAGACACAAGCTTGACCACTACACCATCATCCAATTCTCCCTGACCAGTCAGTCAGCCATAAAGAAGATAGAAGACAACATGTCTGTGTCCATTGTGGACGTCAAAGCCAACAAGCACAAGATCAAACAGGCTATGAAGAAACTCTATGATGCTGACATGGCCAAAGTCAACACCCTCATAAGGCCTGGCAAAGAGAAGGCGGCGTATGTTCAGTTGGCTCCTGATCATGATGCTCTGGATGTTGCCAACAAAACTGGGATCATCTAAACTGTATTCAGCTGACTAATTCTAAATATATACCTTTTCACCGTAAGAGCAGGGGTGAGGGGGTGTAAAATAAAGTATGGCATAGTATGTTATAAACAACTTCATAATAAATACAATAATGTCTGTGTTTTTTTGTGGTTTTTTTTTTTGTTTTGTTTTGTTTTTTTGTTTTTTTTGAGACAGGTTCTTATTATTCCTGGATGGCCTGGAACTTGCTACACAGACCAGGCTGGCCTCACAAAGATAATGCCTGCCTCTGCCTCCCGAGTGCTGGGATTAAAGGTGTGTATAACCATGCCCAACCAATTATTATATAATAACTGGCTTCACAAGGTTTGCACAATTGTGCAAAACTCCAGTTCTGGGAGATCTGACACCTGTTGTGGGATATTTGTACACTGTGAAGGTGTATTGCTGTGATTAGTGTAACAAAAAACTGAACAGCCAATAAATAGCTAGGCAGGAAGTATAGGCAGGACTTCAGGCAGAAATAGAAAGTAGGAGAAATTTAGGAAGGTGAGGGAGACACCAGGAGACATGGAAAGGAAACAGGAGGTGCAAAATGGAAGAGAGGTAACACCATGTGGTAGAACATAGATTTTTTTAAATATAGGTTTAGTTTAAGTTATAAGAGCTAGAGGGTCAAGCCTAAGATAAGACTGAACTTTCATAATCATTAAGTCTCCATGTCATCATTTGTGGGCTGGTGGTCTGACAAGAAACTACTATTATTACAAACACCCTCTTCTGGACATTCAGACAACATGCTAATACACATTAAACTAAACTCTGGAGAGATGGCTTAGCAGTTAAGGGCACTAGCTGCTCTTCCAGAGGACCTGAATTCAATTTCCAGCACCCACATGGTGGCTCACAACCATCTGTAATGAAATATAGTTCTCTCTTCCTACAGACAGATAGAGCACTCATATAAATAAGATAAATAAACCTTTAGAAAAATTTAATGGGGCTAGAGAAGTGGCTGAGCTGTTGCAGTCCTCTTGCAGAAGATCCGAGTATGGTTCCTAGCATACATATTAGGCAGCAAATAATAGCCTGTAACTCCAGCTTCAAGGTCATCAACACCCCTGGCTTCTGCCAGCATCGGTACTCACATTTACATAACTATAAACATATACATACAACTACAAATAATAAAATTTACAAAAATGTTTTAAAAAGACTAAAAGCTAAAAGTATCTAAGAATTGGTGGTAAGATAATTCAGCAGGCAAAGGAGCTTGCCCTTAAGCCTGACAACCTAAGTTCGATCCCTGGAACACACACAATGGAAAGAGAGAACTAACTCCCACAGATGTTTTTTGACCTCCATACACACACACACACACACACACACACACACACACACACACACTACATCCCTGGGACACACACAATGAAGAGAGAACTAACTCCCACAGATGTTTTTTGACCTAAATAGACATAGACACACACACAATTTAAAAAGTAGTAATTTTAATTAAGACCTAAAAACTGAAGACCACGCTTGATTTCTAACTAAAAAGATCTCTGATCCCCCTTCTCTTCCTCTGTGCATTTTAGCTGCTTCATGTTTCCTTCTGAATGTTCACTTTCAAACACATTACTAGGAGAGCACACAACACCTTTCCTTCCTACCCAGGATGTATTTATTACTCCATACTTGGTGAACATGTCACTCAAAAGACTTCTTTTTACCATTACTACCATTTACATTTTTTAAAATGTCTAAACTAACCCAGAGCTTGGAAATTCTGACTGGTATCTGGGTCCTGACTTTCCGGATGGTGACTGAAGGTCATGTGGGGTGGAAAGTGGCCTGTGGGTAACAGAATACACACATGCACGCGAACAGGATATGTTGGTAATCTGGCTTCCTGAGACCTAATAAGTTGTGAGAGTTCTCACCATCACCCTTGGAGAAGATAAAAAACCTAAAATTTGGAAATGCTGGACTAAAAAAAATGCCAACTCTTAGCATTTAATCTGGCTAAAGTTCTGGGAAAGAGCACTTTTTTGTCCTTTGCCATTTTACTTATCTAAAAATACAAAGCAAATAAAATGAACTGAAGCTTCTTCACAGCATGGAAGCTGATGTTTGCAGCACAGCTTATGTCACGTCTCAAGCCCAGAAACACGAAGAATGTGGTTTTGGTGTCTAATCAGCTTCTACTGCACCCTGGCACTGTTTCTTCACCCAGAGAACTTTAGAGGAAAGAAATCAACCTCCTATCTTGAAAAGAGCAGCCAGGGTAAAAATAAAGCCCTGAAGTGGTTTGGTGACTGAGGTCATATGGGGTGCCACAGGTCTGAAGGTAGGGCCAGTGTGCTCTGAGAAACTTCAATGCAGTCAACCGCAGAGAAAACCTCAGCCCCACAGTCCAGCATGGTCTAGGAAGCTGGCTAGGCTTTGTTAGGAGCTGCTCCTCATATAATATAGAGCATTTTATATTCTCTGAAAATCATAGACCCTGGTTCTAACTTTGATAGCAATCTGGCTGAGCCATTCCTACAGCCTCTGAAAAGCATAGCCAACCTGGAGTCTTACCATCCAGGAGGCTGCCATGAACTCTTATATGCTTACTGCCAAATCTCCATTCATAGAAGCACACTTTAAACTTCCTTCCAGGGTGAAGCAGTATAGCATGAAATTTATACTACAAACCAGAAAAGTGAACTAGGAACTGACATAAAATCACAAAAACCCTGAAAAAAACATAATACCCAATTTACAAATATGAACTGTGGCATGATGGTATTTACCTTTAATTCCTGTACTTGGGAGGTAAAGGCAGGCAGATATCAGAGTTGGAGGCTAGCCTGGACTACATAATAAGTTTCTGGACAGCCAAGGCTACTACACAGTGAAATCTCAATAAACCAAAGCAACGTCATGCAGTGGTGGCAGTATACCTTTAGTTCCAGAGGCAGAGGCAGATGGATCTCTGTGAGTTCAAGACCAGCCTCAGGACAGTTCAGGACAGCCAGGGCTACACTGAGAAACCCTGTCTTAAGACAAAACAAAGCAAAATGCTTGCAACCATTAAAAAACAAAACAAAAAACCAAAGCTAAAACAAATATGAAACCCTTACATTCATGAAACTAAAAAATTAATCTTTCTCTGTCATGATCACATAATCAAGATGACCAAAACAACTAGGTTATCAAAGATGAAACATCTGCCTCCTAGCAAACACAGAAGTGCAGTTCTTAAACATTCTACACTGCCCAGAGTAAATGAGGGCAAATGCATTTCTGCCCCTTCATATTGGCCGGAGCTCTGAAACTGCAAGCCTAATGCATCAAGATGTATGCCCAACAACTAGCACCCCAAAATGTGCCAAGTGATCCTGTCTGAGGAATAGGCTTCCAAACCAAGGCACTGACCTGTGGTTGTCCTGGGGGTGGGAGGAGAAGGAGGAAGGAGGCATTGCTTATATGCCACCCACACATAGCAGCTTTCTTTAGTGTTGTGGTAGTGGCAGTGGCAGTGGCAGCAGCAGAAGCTTAGCATACAAACTACATAAGACACTGAAAAGTGAGACAAACGATGGGACTGAAGAAAATGTCATCAATATAATTTCTTTTTAATTGTAAAATCTCTCAAGAAAATTCAAACTGAACATGTAAGAACTCTATATAATGGCTGCCAGCTCCACATGCAAATTTTCAGGCATGAACTATGATTCTCAATAGGAACTAATCATTACTACCATCATTACTACCATCTTGTAGATGAGGAGGCTGAAGTGAGCCCAGGATTGAGTCTCAGATCTCAAAGCTAACAGCTAATAAAATTTGGACTTAAAATCAGAGATTTTTCAAAGCCCAAACACTTAAGTAACCTCTGAACTACCCTGACTCTGACACACAAGATACAAGCCAAAATTAATCAAAGTTACCAAAATGCCACGCTCTTGAGAGTAATTAATAGCTGTAAATGTATATATAATACATCATGTACTTGTTTATTTAAATAAGTATGGAACTGTGGCTATTTTCTTGGGACAATGGCTGGTTGTCCATGTACCAGTGGATAGCCTCAAAACTATGCACAAAATCAGCACTAACTGGACTCAGACTTTTAAAAAAAGAAGACATGAAGTTGGGAGTTGTGGAGAGAAAACCCTAGGAGGACCTACAGGGGAAGAGTAGAAGAGTAGAGGAAGAATATAATCAAAATGTGTGAATATATGTGTGTGTGTGTGTGTGTGTGTGTGTGTGTGTGTGTTGTACATGCATAAAATTCTTAAAAACACTATACTAAGCATATACAACACTTCATGAATTTAGTGTCTTTGCACAGGGGTCATACTAATCACTACATCATTCCAATTGTATTATATGTGCTACAGAAGCCATACAATTTGATTAAGATATTTTAAGAGGTTGAAGCAGCTAGGTCAGCCCAGTAGTAGAGCACATGCTTAGTGGGCATAAGGCCTTTGACCATCAATTGAATTAGTCTAAGAGGTGCCACGCATCAAAACCAAACAGATGCAGGTCAGTGCTCTTGTAGAAGTCAGGCAGCTCACAACAGCCTGTAACTCCAGCTCTGGGGAATCCAATACTCCCTTTTTGACCTCCACAGGTACCCACGCTCATGTACATATACATACAACAGAGAAAAACACATAATTAAAAATGAAATAACTTTAAAAATAGTGGTTCTCTGTGGGTGGCAAAAATTTATGATCTAGAATATTCATGTACTGGCTTTGTTTTAAAATTTTGTTTTGTTTAGTTTTTTGAAACAAGGTCTTACACTGTAGCCCAGATGGCTTCAACACTGCAGTAATCCTCAGCCTTGTCTCAGCCTTCTGAATGCTAGGATTATAGATGTGAACCACAAAGCATGATTCATAATCTTGACTTTTTTTTTATAAAAACATTAATGGAAAAAATAAAAGCTTTGTTCTAAGCCATTGGCAACTTTCTTCAATAATCAGATAGAAAATTCAGGACGTTTTTGTCAGGCTAGCTGTGGTGGTGCATTCCTTTAAGTCAAGCACTCTGGAGGCAGAGACAACCTGATGTCTGTAATTCTGAGCACAGCTTGGTATACATAGGAGGTTCTACGCCTGTTGGAGCTATATAGAAATACCCTGACTTATATAAAACAAAACCAGAAAGCTTTGTGTCAGAGTAGACCTTAAACGTTTATTCATCAATCAAACTGAGACAAAAAAATAAAAAAGATTCAGACATCCAACTGATAAAATTTAATGGTTAACAGGAGAATTTCATGGTGTCTACAATGTAGAAATGGCAAGTAAACAAGAATTTGACACACACCATTTCCAGAATCCAGAAACATTAGAGGAAACTAGCTACTATTGTTGATCTGTCAATCTGACTAGACTGTGAGATGCCAAGGTGCTGAGATTACGAAAGCACATTTCTCTGTGTATAGTACACAGGAACACCTACACCCTGAATGAATATTTCCAGAGAATGAGCTAAGGAGGGGAAATTGCCCTGAGAGTGGACAGCACCATTAAACAGAAAAAACAGGGAGGAAGAGGAAGCCAGCTAACATAAGCATTCTTCTCTCTGCACCTTGACCATTGGGTGAGAGCAGCCTCTGCTGCATGCTCTGGCAACCAAGATACTCTTGCCTTGAGTGAGCCCAGAACAATGATTCCAGACAACCATGAGCTGAAACCTTTAAAACCACGACCAAAAAATCTTTCGTCCCTTTAAGTTCTCAGGTATTTTTCACAGTGACAAAAACTAACATATCAGCCCACTGACTTCCTCCCACAATACCACAGCACCAACTGAGAACAGCCTCATCCCCACAATTCCCAAATTTTCACTGTCCCTCAACTGACCAAAGGAAGATAAACCTACAAACCCTCTGCCATGCCACACCTTCTTTGTATTCTTGTGCCTGGAACATTCTTTTTTACTCTGCCCAGTTAAACTCTCCAAGAAGCCTTCTGAATCCACCTCCCATTTCCACACCCAGACCCATGTCTTCTAGGTCTGGACCAAGGACCCACCTCTCTCACAGTACTCATAAAATTGACTTAATCACCAAAATGTATTTGTAACAACTTCAGCAAAACTTGAAGTGTTTTTGTAGTCATGCTCAGACATGTATAAAACAGAGCTAATGTGATACACTCAAGGTATGTTCCCAACTATGTCAAATAAGACAATTCTTTGATCTCATGCTTCAGGATTTAGTTTAAATAAGAACCCTTTGTTTCTACTTAGTCCTTAACTTCAACATTTTTTGTGCTTTTTTGTTGACTATTTTTCTGTTTAAAATAACCCTAGGCATAATGGTATCTAATTCCTAAGTACAAGAAGATTGTGATGCACCTATGGAGAAAATACAGACCATATTTATCCCAAGCAACAAGAAGCATCTGCAAGCCAGGCATGAAGGTATATACTTTTAGTCCCAGCACTCAGGAGATGGAAACAGAAGAATCATGAGGTCAAGAATCATGAGGTCAAGGCCATCACAAGCTACATAGCAAGTTTGAGGTCAGCCTGGCTGACATTCTGCTGTCTCAAAAACAAATAACTACACAATGAAACCTGGAAGACTTTATACACTAATGGTCTACCAGAGCAGAAGCTAGCAAACTAAGCCTAAAGCCAACTCAACCCAATCCATCCCCACCTGTGTTAGCCAATAAAGTTTTACTGAAACAAAGCCATGTTCCTTTAACACTACAATGCCATAGTAACAACAAGAGATGTGAGATCTATGAAGCCTACAATATTTACCTGACTTTTCAGGGAAGAAGTTTGCTGACTCACACACTAGACACAAAGCAGTCTGGGAAAAATAACAGCATTGAGCTAGGAGTAGTAATGCACACCTTTAATTCCCGTACTTGGGAGGTAGAGGCAGGTAGATTTCCATGAGTTCAAAGCCAGCTTGGTCTACATAGTGAGTTCCAGGACAATCAGAGTTAATAAATGAGATACTGTCTCAAAACAAACAAACTAACAAAAAAAAACAAAAAAACAAAAAAAAACCACAACAGCATGGGGGCAAGCTCCCCAGATGGCTCAGTCATAAAGACAACTCTGGGACCCACATAAGGAGGAAAGACAACAAATTCTACAAAGTTGTCCTCTGACCTTCACACACATACTATAGTATGTGTGCCCTTCTCCATGCATCATGTTCACACACATATACACAATAATAATTAAAAATAATGTTGTATTCCTCTTTACAGTCCTAGCACAAAGCTGGCAGAGTGAGATAGACAGGTAAACTTCAATCAGGTAAGTACTGAGCCCATCATAACTGTAATACATTTTCCAGACCACAACAAGTTTTGAAAAAGATATACAAAGTAATGAACTAAATAATAATATGACTGAAAAAAGAAAAAAGAAAAAAGAAAAAAGGAGATGGCTCAGTAGATTGTTTGCTGTGCAATTGTGAAGACTTGAGTTCAGGTCTCAGCACCCAGGCAGGGCAGAACATGTACTTGTATATAATTCCACCTAGGGTTAGGGACAGAAGGAGACAAAAGGAAGACACTTGATCTGACATTGACCTCGGGCCCCTCCTCCCACACACCTGCATACACACATCATACACTTACAATGAGAAATAGCTAATCTTTG
Source organism: Cricetiscus sungorus (assembly GCA_030556225.1). NCBI lineage: Eukaryota > Metazoa > Chordata > Mammalia > Rodentia > Cricetidae > Cricetiscus > Cricetiscus sungorus. The sequence goes on along the minus strand of JANBXA010000069.1, from coordinate 52,754,617 downwards.
GAATTAGAAAAACTGTTCCATAGGGCAGTGGTGGGGGAGGAAAGGAACAGACAGGGTGAAGGAGGTAGTAGATGGAGACTTCACAGATACGAAGAAACTAGTGAGAAGTACACTGGGTCAGAGACGGTACCATCAGGAGGTGCTAGTAGAAGAGTTTGAACCTTTCAAGAAGACTGGTGGACTGGAACAAAGGAAAGAAATACAAGGTTGGATGTAGGAGGGGTCAGGGCATGAGGGGCCCAACAGACTGTCAAAGACTTTTAGATTTGATTCTAAAGACAAACTGAAGACTTCAAATACAAGCTATAGCGATGGCTCACTCAGTAAGTAAAATGCCAACCATGAGGGCCTAAATCTGGATCCCCCAATCCCACATAAAAGCTGTGAAAAGTGGCACATGTCTATAATCCCAGTATCAGAAAAGTGGTGACAGGCAGATTCCTGGGACTCACTGGCCAGCCAGACTAGCTGATCAGGTGAGTTTAAGTTCAATAAAAGACTCTTGTTTCAAAAAAGAAGAAGGTAGTCAGTGACTGAAGACACCCAGTGTCAATCTCTGGTGTCCACATGCACAGAAAGACTTTAAGAAGAAAAAAAAATCACCAGAAATGTGTATTTGGAAAAAAATTTAAGTATTTTTGGAAGCTTATTTAGGGGTACATCTTAAAAAGTAAGATCTGCATAATAGTTCACGCCTCTAATCCCAGCACTCAGAAAGCAAAGGAAGAAAGGTTTCTATGAGTTCCAGGCCAATTTGGTCTAGATAGTAAGTTTCATAACAGCCAGGGCTACCTTGCCTCAAATGATAGATAAGATAGACAAGACAGACAGATGATAGATAAGATAGATGATAGAAGATAGAAGATAGATAGATTGATAAATAGATAGACAGACAGACAGACAGATAGATTCCGAAAAGTATTAGAAATTCAGAAAGACAATGCACAAAGGCAGTACGGAATAGGTGGCAACAATGAGAAAGCAGAGATCAATGGATTCCAGTAGGGTCAAGACAGATTAAGCAGTACTTGGTACTGACTCAATGTAGGAAAGGAAGGAAGTGGTGAAAGATAGTTGCATCTCTGGCAAGAACTCCGTGCACATCTGATCTCCAGTTATACTGGTAAATACTGAAGTTCCCTATGCCCATGCCTCTAAGCTCTCATTGCAGCACAGAAATGCCCCAACACTGCACTTTAACCTCCCTACGCACACCCAGATTAGGAGCACTGACTGCATGCTCCTGCAGCCTTTCAGGCTTACCTTTGTCACAACACTTGGCACATTGCACTGTAATCATACACAGTCAAGACTGTTCAGTGTGGGAATATAAGGAAAGCACTGTTAGGCAACTTTATCACTGTATGAACATTATTACAGAGCCTTACATAAACTAAGATAGCAACCTCACTAGGTAGGTACCAGAAGGCAGGCAGTAGGAAATGGATACTACTGAGGGGCCACCATTGTATGTGTAGCCCATCTCTGAGAGAAATACCATTGCATAGCACCTGAGAAAATTTAGGTTCCTGTCTTCCCCACAACCAGTGCTTTTAAGGTTAAAAAAAAAAAAAAAAAAAAAAAATCAGTGTTAACTGTTTTACTATCTTTATAGTCATTATCTAATTATGAAGCTGTGTATCACTATGAGCAGAAAAAAGCAAGCTAAGATTTTTGGAACCTACTGCAAGAAAGGACAAAGTAATTAAGAAAATATCACAGAAGCTGACTAGGGCCCAAGACTGAGGCAGAAATAGCCATGTGGTTTCCATAGTAGACAAAACAGTTTCAGGCTTCTTTGAAGAAAATCCAAAACTCAAAGATGTAAGTTTTTTGGTTTTTTGTTTGTTTTTTGTTTTTCAAGACAGAGTTTCTCTGTATAGCTTTGGAGCCTGTCCTGGAACTCACTGTGTAGACCAGACTGGCCTTGAACATATTTTTTGTTTGTTTGTTTGTTTTTTGCTTTTTGTTTTTTTCAAGATAGGGTTTCTTCGTGTAGCCCTAGCTGTCCTGGAACTGGCTCTGTACAGCAGGCTGGCCTCGAACTCACAGAGATCTGCCTGCCTCTGCCTCCCAAATGCTGGTATTAAAGCAGCACACCACCACAACCTGGCTTTAATTAAAGAATTTGTAGTTTACTCATGATGATATACTCATGATAATATATAGGCTAAAAACACAAAATAGCTACATAAGTAGTTTAGAGAAAAAATTACCACATTTTACTCTATATATCTGCAATTATTTGGAATTTTTACTTTGGAATATATTCATGTATTTGAGAAATTAAATCACTGGGCCTGGGAATGTAGTTCAGTAGCAGAATATTTGTCTATCATGCTCAAGGCCCTGGGTTAAATCCCAACAATACACACACACACACACACACACACACACACACACACACACACCATTAATGTAATTAACAGAGCTGGGCACAGTGGTGCATAATTATAATGTCAGCAACTCAAGAAGTAAGGAGGTTCAAGATCATCCTCAGCTATACAGAAGTTTGAGGTCAGCCTGAGCTATGACGTGCTTTTTAAAAACAAAAACTAAAGGCTAAGAGCAGAGCTTAGTTGAGAGAATGCTTGCCTAGAATGTAGGAGTCTCCAAGTATAATCCCAAGCACTATTAAAAAAACTGCATGTGGTGGCCCACTCCTATATCCTTTAATACCAGCACTTGGGAGACTGAAACTCGAGTATCAGAAGTTCAAGGCTGGGCTGGCAAGATGGCTCAGTGGGTAAAGCTGCTTGCTGCCAAGCCTGACAACATGAGTTAAATCCCTGGAAGCTATATAATGGAGGAAGAGAACTGACTCATGCAAGTTGCTCTCTGACCAGGTGTTTGCAAGTGCACACACACAAATAAATTAATGCATAATTATTACTCTTTTTTGATAGTGGAACTGAGCTCAAAGTTAGTGATTGTGTATGCAGACGAGCATTCTACCACTGAGCTCTATGTCCAGCCAGTATATCTAAGGAAAAACAGAGTTCTACAAAAAGATTAGTTAGGTATGTCTATGTAAGAAATACTCCCAATTGTGAGGACAACATCAAAGAAAGTCACACAAACTTTTTTCAAAAAGTCTTTTGCTTTCATTTTAAAAATACTTGAGGGTTGGTGAGATGGCTCAGTGAGTAAAATAACTTAATATGAAAGCCTGACCACCTGAGTTTGATTCCTAGAACCCACCTAAAGGTGAATGGAAGGAGAGAAATGACTCTAAAAATTTGTTCTGATTATCATTTGAGAGCCATGGCATATGGGCCCACATATATCAGGCATAGATACATATATACACACTATAATAAATAAAATTTAAGAAAATTAAACAACATAGCCCTATCCAAAAAGACAACATAATTGTTAAAAAGGCTTTTCAGTTTGGGCTGCAATATCCAAAACAGAAAAAGCAGCAGTGAGGAATTCTAACAGCAGGAACCAAAACATATTGCTAGAATACACATTAATAGGGAGTCCCATGTACAAGGAAGTTGGTAGTTCCGTTTATCAATTACTACTTTCCAAGTCGTCCACAAAACAGCTAAAGAACTGAAAGGAAACAAGAAGATAAATGGAAATCTTAACTTAAACCCAAAAGAGTTGTACATAGTAGCTCATACCTGTAATCTAATACCCAAAAGACAGAAGCAGGAGGATTGTCATGAGTTAGAGGTCAGCAAGCTACAATATAAAATGCTGTTTCAAAAAGCAATAAAACAAATGAACAACTAACATGGTGTCGCACTTGGGAGGTGGAAGCAGGAAGGTCAAGAGCTTGAAGTCATTCTCAGCTACATAGCGAGTTCTAGCCAGCCTGGGCTAAAGGAGACCATCTCAATCAAGAAGAACAACAACAAAACCTGAGACAATCTCCTTTCTCAACATTGTTAACCAGTTTTTATTAGAAAACCATGCTTCCAATTTCAAGAAACAGAAAGGTTCCTCCCTTGTATGCACTTACAAACACTGCATGTTTACCTGTATGTATCCCCAGGTAAACCACAAGAGTACCCCTCTACCTAGTTAGAAGAATGCGTTTTTGCCCTCTTGCCCAGCTAACGCCTTAACCTGTTCTCTGGATCTTGTGCCCTTCTCAGACTGCTCAAGGATCTTCTTGCTCAGTTCTTCAACTTATTTATCATCCTTTTTCCACTTTTACATGTGTATGTGTGGTTTGTGTATGTGTATGCATGCTTGCATGTAGGTGTATGTTCATGTGGAGGCCTGAAGTTGGTGTCTAGAATCATCTTCAATTGTTCTTTTATCTTATTCAATAAAACAGAATCTCTCAAATCAAACTCAGAGCTTGCTCTGGATTTCACAAGATCCCACCTTCCAAGCTGGAATTGCAGGTGAGCTGACATGCACACCTAGCATTTACCTGAATTATGGGAATTCCAACTCTACTCCTAACAATTGTTCAGCTAGTGTTTTGACCACTAAGCCATCTCCTTGGTCTTTATTCTGTTTTTAATATCTTCTTCTACATTGTATTTATTTTTGTGTGTATGTGCGTGCACTATGACACATATGTGAATGTCAGAAGACAACTAGTGGAAGTCAGTTCTCTCCTTCCACCATGTGGGTCCCAGGGCCAAACTCAGGTTATAAGATTTGCCTCCAAGCACCTTTACCCACTGAGCCATCATGCCAACTGTCATTCTGTTCTTATCCTGGAGCAAATGAGTCAGCTCTCATTGTATCATTATTATCTAGCAAGATGCCTTCAAAATAGTCTTTTCCAGGGCTAGGAATGCAGTTCAATAAAGAAATTGCTTGCCCTGTGTTCCATCTCCATCATCCAAAAGAAGAAATACTTTGATCCAAAACACTCTCCTCATCTTTAATCACCTGTTACAATCTGAGTATCTTTACTTCGATGTCCGACAGAATGACTAATGGGACAGGTCTAAATTTAAACTCACTATCATTGTCTTAAAACCTGATCTCCCATTAAAGTCTACCTTAAGAAATAGACCACAGCCTTTAATATCAGCACTGCGGAGGCAGAGGCAGGTGGATCTCTCTGAGTTCGAGGCCAGCTGGTCTACAGAGCGAGTTCCAGGACAGTTAGGGCTGTTACACAGAGAAACTCTGTCTCCAGAAAAAGAAAAGCAAAGAAAAGAAAAAGAAAAAGAAAGGAAAGGAAAGGAAAGGAAAGGAAAGGAAAGGAAAGGAAAGGAAAGGAAAGAAACAGACCATCTACTTGGTTTTGTTTTGTTTAGGGGAATGGTATTACAGAGTTTTGTTGTTATTGGTTTTTGAGAGGGTCTTATGCTATAGCTTAGGCTAGCCTAGACCTTACTATGTAACCCAAGATAGCCTTGAATTTGTGGAAATCTTTCTGCTCAAAAATCTCTTTAATTCCAAGTCCAAGGAATCTGACCCCATTTTCTGTCCTCCCTAGGCACCAGACTCTCATGTAGTACATATACATACTATAAGCAAAATATTCATGCATAAAATAAACAAATCTAAAAGTAAATAATGGCTGATCACAAAACAGACTAACCAACCTACCCATGATGCTTTAGTTCATACTCTAAATAGAAGACCAACCAAGAAGGAAGAATTAAGTAGAAAATCTCAGCAAATCCTCATACATATTGATGATGTCCAACTCAAAGCAACAAAACAATTTCTAATTCTACATTTACTAAATTCTACAGTGCCACATAGTGGTGAGCAAGGGAAACACATGTTACAGACAAAGGGACCTGTGAGCATAAAGAGGCATTACTGAATTAGTTGGTAGGCACTACTTGGTAGGCAGCATTCTCCAGAATAAGTGGGAAGGAGATAGGCATGGTGGCTCAGCCCTATATGCCCAGCATTTGAGAGACCAAGGTTGGAGGACTGTCACAAGTTAAGAGACCACTCTGGGCTACATAGTGAGTTGCAAGCCAGCCTTAAACACAGAATGAAATCCTTCTTCAAGTAAATAGATAAATGTCTTGAAGCTGAGAGATGTCTATGCTTTGGCCCCATTTGTAGAGAATTGCATGACCTGGGGAAGCCAAACTTACTGAGCTAGTCTTACTCAATATATCATTCTCAGGAACTTACATCACTGGGACTCAGGCTGCCCAAACCATTCTCCTGCTCAGAATCCTTCCCAGACTCAGTGCCCTGGGATGACCGAGAATGGGACGGGTGAATCCAGATCTCCAGGCGCGTAGTATCATCCCCAACATGTCGGAAAGTAGACTTCTTTCCTTTACGCCACTGATCAGGGGTCAGTTCAAATTCCTCATGCTGTTTCTTTTCCATCTGTTCAGCCTGTACAACAGACACACAAGCTCAGACTCTCCTAGGTCAGCTAATAAGAAAGGCCTCCATCATATGTTCTTGCCTAATGACTATAAAAGCTAAAGAATCTTCTCCAGGACCAATGTAATAGAAAACCATCTGTGTTGCCTTATAGGCATTATTAATTCTATGAAAGAGATGCTGTGGAACAGGTACTGTGGAAAAGGCCTGGCAAGCTCTCCTGAAGATCTGTTTCAGTGTCCATTCTTCACAGAGCAGACTCATAAGCCATCAGTGAAGCACAGTGAGACTATGTGAAGATGTCACTCCTTAACACTCAGGCACAGAGGGAAATACAATCTTCTAGGAAAGAAGAATCAGTTTACCTGCATTCTTACTCACCTTTCGTTTAGTCTCTTCAAATAAACTCATGAGACTCTCCTTGGCAGTCAAGATAGGGTTACTGGCTGCTAAACTGCGCATATAATAATATACAGCATCAAGCTTCCTCCTCTGTGGAAAGAAGCCAGAGATACCTGGTCAATTGACTTTCTTTTTTCTTCCTTTTAAAAAAAATACTGGTGAATGATGGGTGGTGGTAGCACATGCCTTTTGATCCCAACACTTAGAAGGCAAGGGCAGGAGGGGCTCTATGAGTTCTAGGACAGCCAGGGCTATACAGAGAAATCCTGTCTCAAACAACATCAAAAAATACTGGTGACTGAACTTAGGGACTTCTACATGTGAGGCATATACCCTACCATTTAATAACAGCTCCAACCTTCTTTAAAATGTTTAGTCTCTCTAAGTTACCCACTCTGGCCTTGAACATCTATAATCTAAGCAGGCCTTGCACTTGTGATCCTCCTGTCTTAGTCTCTTGTACCACCTAACCCAGCTCAGCTTTCTTTTTGACACTTGTATATCACAAGTGGTATCTCTCCTGGCCTATCCCTCCAACTATAAGGAATTGCAGCAAGAAAATCAGAATGCAATACATTTGAAAAGCCAAGGTAAGCAATCACATCAGAAAGTTTTTCATGGCCAGCATGATTCTTTATCTTAACTGCCCAGGCACTCCAAGAACCAAATTATTTACATGGGAGAAAAATGAATAAAGAAATCCCTTAAAATATAGACAGCCAGCGGTCATGGTGGCACACACCTTTAATCCCAGCATTTGGGAGGCAAAGGCAGGTGGATCTCTATGAGTTGGGGACAGCCTCATCTACATAGCCAACTCTGTGTAGCCAGAAAACATCTCAAACAAACAACAGCAGCAACAAAAGAATAAAGGAAGCTGAGTATAGTAGCATGAACCAGTAATCCCAGTCACTCTAGATGCAGAAACAGGAAGACTGCTTGAACCCATGTGTTCAAGAACAGCCTAGCAAGATAACCAGACCATACTTCAGAGAAAAGACAGTAGGAGTGGCTCAAAGTATAGTTCACAACACAAGTGTTTCTGGATTCTACTTCACTCACCTGGGAAGGAGGAGGGAAGGAAGGGAGGGAGGAGAAGGAAGGGGGAGGGAGCAACAGGGAGGGAGGATGGGAAGAAAGAAGGCAGGCTGACAACAAAGAACCCTCAAAGTAGAATATCAGACTATCTTAATGTCTCTCCTATGTCATATACATTTTCACTGTCCCCATTAATGTGTCAAAACATGGTATTTTGTTTTTGTCTTTTTTTAAAAAAAAAAAACCTTCAGCCGGACATTGGTGCTCACGCCTTTAATCCCAGCACTTAAGAGGCAGAGGCAGGCAGATCTCTGTGAGTTCGAGACCAGCCCGGTCTACAAGAGCTGGTTCCAGGACAGCCTCCAAAGCCATAGAGAAAACCTATCTCGAAAAACCAAAAAAAAAAAAAAAAACAAAAAAAAAAAAAACCTTTCTCGCATCTACTCATTCTTCAAAACTTTTATCTAGCATTTATTGGCTCATGTTTTAAAGCCAAATGCCTGAGTCGGAATTTGGTCCCACATTTATTAACCAAAAGAGATTTCCTTATTTGTAAAATGCTGATATTGGCACACATTATTTCTATAAATATTAAGTTTCATAATTCATATAGCTAGCACAACATCTGGAACATCATTATATTCACTACTTATTTTTAGTATCATCCCAATTCATAATAATCTCTGCTTATACCAACACCAACTCACTTCACTTGAAGCTATTTTATTGACTCTACTTTTCATATTTAAACAATTCTAAAACTGAGATACAACTTGAAATCAGTATTTACAACTGTGGCTGATAATAGTGACCCACATCTGCCAACTTGGAGGACAGAAGAATTGTCAAGACTTTGCCAGCAGTGGTAGCACACACCTTTAATCCCAGCACTTGGGAGGCAGAGCAGGTGGATCTCTGTGAGTTCAAGACCAGCCTGATCTACAAAAGCTAGTTCCAGACAGGCTCCAAATATACACAGAAAAACCCTGGGGGGTGAGGGGGGGCCCCAGGCAAACTACAAAAACAATGCTAAACAAAATTAAGGACATAAGTAAACAAAGATATATCTTGTTAGGACATTAGGAGATAAAAGCATCTCCCAAAGAAACCTACAAGTTCGTTATTTAATCAAAATACCAAAGACTGCTGCTGTACAAATATAAAAAGCTAATCCTAAAACACATACAAAACTTCTGAGGGACTTCACACAGTGAAAACAATCTTAAAAGAGAGAAGAGCTGGAAGGCTAACATTTTCCAGATTTTATCAGAAACCTGCATTGGTACTGATGGTATAAACCAAACATGGACCAATGGAACAGAACTGACAGCTTACAAGTAACCTTATACATCAACTGACTGGTTTTACTTATTCTTTTTTCCTTTCTTTCCTCTCTTTTTTTGGTTTTATGAGACAGAGTTTCTCTGTGTAACAGCCCTAGCTGTCTTGGAACCAGCTCTGTAGACCAGGCTGGTCTTGAACTCACAGAGATCCACCTGCCTCTGCCTCTGCCTCTGTCTCCAGAATGCTGGGATTAAAGGTGTTTGCCACCACCGCTCAACCATCAATTGGTTTTCGACCTATGTTAAAACCTTTGTAATCTCGGGGAAGAATAAGGCATTCATCCTTAGTTAAATGGTGAATTCCAGGCCAAATATTCTACTAGAGGCCCTGTCTCAAATGCCGCCCTGCTTAAAAAAAAATTATTAGCACCATTCTAAGGAAGCAGTATAGTGTCTTTAACAAGTAGAAACATAGCTCTACAGAAGATCACCTGTATTAGGCAGGGTAGTTTAGCCTTTAATCCCAGCATTGGGAGGCAGAATCAGACAGTCTCTGTGAGTCTGAAGTCACCGTGAGCTACAAATTTGAGTTCCAGGCCAGACAGAGCTACTCAATGAGACTCTGTCTCACAAAAGATATCTGAGGGAAAAAAAACAAGATCTGAATGCAGAGGACTGGATGAGGTCCTTAAGGGAGGAAAGTAAAGGGGTCTGCCTTCTTCCTAGAAAAGGTAACAAAGTAAGATGAAGAGTAGCAAGCTATTTCTTGGCTTCAGAGCAATGTTCCTTTAAGAAATTAAATACAGTGAAATGGAGGTATGAACCAAGTGTGTGGGATTCCCTGACAACTCATCTCAAAGTAAGAGAGTTGGGACCTAGTGAGATAACTCAGTAGATAAAGACACTTGCCACCTGTCTTAATGACCTAAGTTTGAACCCCAGGACTCACATGGTGGTAGGAGGAAACCCACTCCTTCAAGTTGTCGTGATCTTCAGATAATAGAAAGATAGACAAATAGGTAAAGGAAGGAAGGAAGGAAGGATGGATGGATGGATGGATGGATGGATGGATGGATGGATGGAAGAAAATAAAAAATAATAGAGAAACAAAAGTAGTCTGAGGATGAAAGATGAAAGAGGCTGTTCTTTGGACTACAGAGATCAGAAGATAACAATCTCAAGGAGTTGATGCTATTAAAATGTATCTTAAGGGGCTAGAGATTGCTCATAAGTTAAGAATGCCAGCTGCTCTTATAGAGGATCCAAGTTTTGATTGCCACCACCCACATAGAAGCACACAACAGTCTGTAACTCAAGTCCCAAAGGTTCTAACACCATCTTCTGGCCTCCAAGGGCACTGCACACACATACTGCACAAAAACACAGGCAGGCAAAACACTAGTATATAGAAAATAGAAAATAAAAAATAAACCCCCATTTTAAGCTAGATATGAAAGTGTATGCCTTTCAGCCCAGTATCTGAGAGAAATGCAATTTCAAAGCTAGCCTGGGCTACAAAGTAAGACTGTTTAAAAATAAAACCAGTAGTCACTTCAGTAACACACATATTAAAATTGGAACAAAACAGAGAAGATTAACATGGTCTCTGAACAAGAATGAAGCATGCCATATTTTTAAAAATAACAGACAAGTGCCAAGCATTGGTGGCACACGCCTTTAATCCCAGCACTAGAGAGGCACAGTCAGGTGGATCTCTGTGAGTTGGAGACCAGCCTGAACTACAATAACTAGCCTCCAAAGCCACAGAGAAACCCTGTCTCGAAACCCCAAAAATAAAAAGAAAAGAAAAAAGGAAAAAAAAATCAGACAAGTAAATAAATTCAGAGGCTAACAAGAGGCTCAGTATGTATAGTGCTTGCTGCCAAAGCTTCTGTCCACTAAGTTCCATCCCTGAGACCTTCATAATAAGATAGAAGCAACTCAACATTGTCTTCTGAACTCTATATGTATACCATCAAACACTTAATAAATCAACAAATAGATAAATGTAATAATACAAATTTAATCAATATTTTAAGAAATTGTGGTATGATGGGACATGCCTCTAATCTTAGCACTTGGAAGGCTGAATCAAAGATGACAAATTTTGAAGTTTGGGTTATGTAGTAAAACAAAATTCTAGCTCAAAAAAAAAAAAAAAGGAAACTGCCTAGAAAACAGTTCCCCTATCCATGGGGTTTCTTACCGTATATACTGCCAGTAAAGCCAACTGGTTATAGGGACGCCCATTCTTGGGAGCAATATGCTGGGCCTTCAGGTACCAACTAGAATAGAAAAACAGAATGAAATGCTAAGTCTTATCAACTCTTTCCCAACCCATCTTCCTACCCATTCTACTTAAGTCACAAACTAGAAAGTTAACTAGATGTAGCCCTCAAGTGGTAAAACACAATTAAAGAGACCAATTAAGGAATTAAGAACTATAGTAGGACATTCCACTAGGGAGGCAGCTCAAGTGGCCAGATGTCTTACAATGATTCACTTAATGCCACACAGGAAAGAGAAATAATGAGCCAAGAGGTGTACCTGCGTGCCTTCCCATAGTTTGTGGTATCATTGGCTTGTTCCCGATACCTAGAGATATCTCCTTGGCAAATCATACAGCGTTGAGCACTGATCAAGGCATATTTTACCTACAAAATAGACAACTGGTTAGTAGAGTACTAGAAGAAATGGGTGGGATCTTAATGACAGAAAACCACCACCAACATGATATAAAATGTAGTGAGAAAACACAGCAGTTGAAGAGGGAGTGGTAACTCTTACTCTGAATCCTACACAAATGGAAAAATGCACTCTGAAACTAAGAGTCAAGGAATCTGTATGATCTCAAGGAAGCCTTTGGAATGCCTGGAACAAAGTTTGCTCATCTGCATTTAATACATATTCAGGGGCTGGAGTGACAGCTCAGTTGTTAAGAGCATTTGTTCTTGTAGAAGACAGGGTTTGATTCGAAGCACCTACATACATGGTGGCTCATAACTGCTATCTGTAACTGCAGTTCTAGGCAATCTTTTTGTTGTTTTTTTGAGACATGATTTCTCTGTGGCTTTGAAAGCTATCCTGGAACTTGCTCTTGTAGACCAGGCTGGCCTCGAACTCAGAGATCTGCCTGCCTCTGCCTGCCCAGGTACTGGGATTAAAGGTTTGTGCCACCAACCCCCAGCAGTTCCAGACAATCTTATACTCTTTCCTGACCTCATTGAACATCAGGCACACACAGGCATACATGCAGGCAAAACACTCACACACATAAAATAAGTATCTAAAACCAAAACTTAAAAACACATATTCTAGGGACTATAGAGTTGGAGCATAGGTAAAGTGCTTGCTGTACAAGCATAAGGACCTGAGTGTCCTTATAGGGATCTCCAGAACTCATGTAAAAGCTGAGCCTGGCCTCATGTACCTGTAGGTGGGGAAGGAGACTCAGGATTATTAAGACTTGCCTAACAGTCAGTCTAGCCAAAGTGGTGAACTCCACATTTAGTAACATACCTTAACATAAAAGAAAAAAAAAATTAAACCAAATCAAAACAAAAACATCACCCCCATCAGGCATGGGGGCACACATCTACAATCCTCACTCTGGAGACTAAGGCAGGCAGATCTTGCTTTCAAGGACAGCCAGTACACTACACAGTGAATTCCAGGGTCCCAGGGTATCTGGCCTATGCATGAGATTCTGTCTCCAAAACAATAAACAAAAATGTTGGGACAGGGCACATACCTTTTATTTGTTTGTAGCCCTAGCTGTCCTAAAACTCAAGAGATCCACCTGCCACCCAGGTGCTGGGACTAAAGGTATGCACCACACCCTCAGCCTGTGACCAGCTAGAGAACACACCTTTAATCCTATCACTTGAAAGGCAGAAGGTAGATATAATGAGTTCTATGTAGTGAGTTCTAGGCCAGCTGGGGTTCTTTAACAAAACTATTTCAATAAAACCAAAAATAAAATAAAGTCTAAATCAAAGCTTATCTTGACCTTAAATTTCTAGCTATCCTCTCTTCTTGCCTCCCAGACAAGATTCTTATAAGCATAATCTACACTATGCCTCAACTCTACACATAATCTAGCTTCTATGCTAGGCAAGCAATCTACCAACTAAGCTATATTCCTAAGGCTTTTTTTGTTTTGAGACAAGGTCTGACTATGAACCACTGACTAGCTTTGAACTTGAGGCAATTATGCTACCTCAGTCTCCCAAGTGCTGGGGTTATAAACACAAACCACCACACCAGGCTTTTTTTTTTTTTTTTTTTTCTTTTTTCCAGTTTTTCAAGACAGGGTTTCTCTGTATTGCCTTGGAGCCTGTCCTGGAACTAGCTCTGTAGACCAGGCTGGGCTTGAACTCACAGAGATCCACCTGCCTCTGCCTCTGCCTCCCGAGTGCAGGGATCAAAGTCGTGCGCCACCAATGCCCAGCCTAATCTATCTTTACCTTAAGTCCATGCCTCTAACCTGACTCCTCTATATCCACCCTTGCTTAACACCTATCAAAGTCAACAATTTGTCAAAATGATTGATTTTTTAACAACAAATCCATTATCATTTTGCTAAAAAGCAATCAATGGTTTTTCAATAATTAAAGAATAAAGTCCAAATCTTTAGTATGACACCTAAAGGTTTATGCTGTTGTTTCCTACTTCCTTAGCTTTATCCACTGAAATAACCCCAACTCCATATTACCAACACCAAAATAATGAACTTCTTGTAGTTTCCCAACACCTGGTTCTTGCTCACTATGCCTTGTATCTAACTATTCCTCCCACCCTTCAAACTCCTACTTATGTTTCAAGACTCAGCTTAGCTAGGAATAGACCTCTGTGTTAAAATTCTTGCCTAGCAATTCATGAGGCCAATTTTAATCCTCAGAACTATTTTTAAAAGTCTCTGAAAAGCTTTACTGGAGTCCACTGAGCCTAAGTTCAATTACTTCCCTCCAAGTCCCTTGTCCCTTTACTATTCCGTACTTACTATGCTTTGTTTTCCATTTTGTTCTGTGTACATATGCATGTTTTGTGTGTGTGTGTGTGTGTGTGTGTGTGTGTGTGGTGCATGTGGAAGCCCAAGGAAGATGCTATGAATTATCCAATTCTTTTTATTTTTTAACCTTTTAAAAATTTGTGTGTCTGAGTGTTTTATCTGCATGTATTTATGTCCATCACTTGCATGCCTGGTACATGCAGAATTCTATAAAAGGTGCTGAAGCCCCTGGAATTGGAGTTACACATGGTTATGAGCAGTCATGTAGATACTGAGAACCAAACCCAGGTCTGCAAGAGCAGTAAGTGCTCTTAATGATTGAGTCATCTCTCCAGCCTCCTTATTTTCCTTTGAGACATGATCTTACTTTGTAGTTCAGACTGTCCTAGAACTCACTAAATAGTCCAGATTGACTCTGAACTTATGGCAATCCTCTTGGCTTCATCTTCTCAAGTGTTGGAATTACAAGTGTCAAGTTCATCATAGTGTTTATGATGTTACAATTTGTTTGTCTTACTTTTGTTTTTGGAACAGAATTTTATATAGCTCAGATTTTCTTAAAACTCAGGCTGGACTTGAATTCCTTATCCAGAATTACTGGCACATGCCACAATGATCCACTTATGATAGTTTCACCTATCTGTTCTCTGTATCTTTCACTATGGTACACTCAACACCCTGCATGTTGCCTAGGCCTTAACTAGTACTAGATAAATGCTTATTAAATAGATGAATAAATTTTTGTTTGTTTGTTTGAGAAAGTGTCTCTCTACACAGTCCTCAATGGCCTGGAACTCACTATGTAGACCAGACTGGCCCTGAACTCAGAGAGATCTGCCTCTGCCTTCTAGGTACTGAATTAAAGTGTGTATCACTTCGCCAGGCCTGGGTGAATAAAAGAAACTGGCTTACTGTTTTTCGTAAAGGCTTGCTTCGAATAGCAAGCCCATCCATGTAGTCCTCCAGTTTGAACTTGTAAGTAACCTGTAGTTTCTGAAGCAAACTATCAAAGAAGTCACTACCCTATAAAGAAAAACAAGAAAGAAATATCTGCATCAATCAGTTTTGTTTTTTTTTTCCAATGTATTTACCTGGAGCAAATGACCCTTTCACAATTCTATCTATGTCCAGACATCCAATATAAAAGGAGTAATATACTAGATAATTAGAGGCTATCAAGTAAGTACAACACCAGTTTATAGAATAAGCTTCTCGTGTTTTAAAGATATGGTCCATTTACCCACTCCTCCCTCTTTCATCTCTCGTTTTTTCCCCATCTCCCTTTCATTCAGAAAGCTTTCAAGCTCAAAAGTAACTCCAGGACTATGGATGTAGCTAAGTAGAACTCTTGTTTAACATTCATGAGACCCTGGGTTCAATCCCCAGCATTGTGTTAAAAAAAAAAGAGGGCGCTCCAACAGTCTGTAAGTATAGTCCAAAAAAAGAAAAAAGTTAGACCAAGTCAAAATGCAAGAAAAAGACACAAAAGTTTTAGCAATATTTTGCTCTAAAACATCTCAGGTAGAAAAGACAAACACACTAAAAGATGCTGCAAACCTTAAAATGAGGACAAAAAAAGAAAAAAGAAAAGAAAAAGAAAAAGAAAAAATGCAGTATTTACCTCATCCAAGAGCTCCAAGAGTCTGTTCCGAATCTGTTCTGGGTTTTCAATATTTGGATCCTTGAGAAGCTGCCTGAATTTCTCAATCACCTGATAGAAGGCATTCTTCCACAGGATCTGATCTACATTCTGATTGTCAGAGAATTCAATATCTAATAGAATACAGCGCTCATACAGCTGCAGTAATTCAGTTCTGAAATAAAATACATGTAATGTCTAGCTCCAATACATCACAAGGAAGGCTAGACCTGAGATATAAACTTTCTGCAAACCAGCCACCTCCCTCCGGACAAGTAATCTGACATGTGACCAGATAGCCTCACTGGGCTCTAGTCTGCACAACAGAATGTCATTCTAGAGACATTTACACCTAGGAAAATACATATGTGCACATCTATATTGAAGAGCTAAAATAAGTTCTTTAGTGCAGGCTGGAAATTGGCATTCTGGAAATCCTATGTTCCCTTAAAGACATGTTTTTCTTAAAGTCAAAAATCCTATGTTCCCTTAAAGTCAAAAGTATACTTATTTCTAAAATTAGAATTAAAACTTATTTTCCCAACTATCTGTTCCTTATAAAAAAAAATCAGTGTAAAGGGGCTTAAAGTATGGCTCAGTGGTAGGGCACTTCTTCCAAGACACAGCAGGCTCTGGGCTTGATGCCCATGTCCATGTGGGGCTGGGAGGGGGCAGGGATCCCTGTGAAAAGGAGGTAACACTCAGTGGCTTACCTAAGAAGTCTCTACCTTCCACATCCACAGGAGCCTTACTGCTGTCCTTTTCCATCTAAACAAGATAGCAGGAAAGCATACACAATACCTGAGCTGAGCCATCTTCTCCATGCCCTCAGTACTGATGCGGTCCCTGGAAAGCAGGTTGCTAAGCTGCAATTCCTGGTTGTCAGCCACTCGGAGAAGCCTATGTAGCTCCTGTTGCTGCATGTTCCGCACGTGCTGCTCTATCTCTTCAGGACTCATGGTGCTGGCAGGGAGAGGACTACATACATATTGTCCTGAGGGCGCAGGATAGCCTGGGTAGTAAGGCCCAGGATACATACCATTTGTAGGGCCCACTGGATATTGCATAGGGCTATAGCCTGTATAGGGATACTGAGAGGTAGGGCCTGGTGTCCGAGGGTAATAATAGGGGTTGTCAGAGTTTTGAAATTTATAGTAAGATGCTTGGGCCTGACGTGAATCACCCCAAGATGTAGGGCTGATTTCATCATCAGTGTCCAAGAAATGTAGCTGAGGTGTCTGGCTTTTCAGAGCAGGCTTCTGATCAGGATTGTTTGGGTCCCATAGTCGGCGGGTAGTGCCTCCACGTCCCCAATTTCGAGATCCCTTGCTACCAGATCCAAATAAAAGCCGAGGTCCCAAAGGTGCAGACTCTGGTGAACCGGCTGAACTGACAGATAGGGCAGTATGGGCAGGCAGAATCAGAATGCCACGACCACGACCTCGAAGTTCTTGTTTCGGATTTTTGAACTCCTGCTTCTCAGAGCCCTTGCCCCCATTGCTCGGGCCTTTGTCAGGCTTTATTCTTTCCACATTCTCCCTGGCTGATCTCACCATGGGAGAATCTTTACTCATGGTTTCTGCATCAAAAGTGACTCGAAGGGTGCCTCGGTTTTCTTTACCATTGCTTTTCTGTTCACCCTCACCTCGGCCAGACCAATTTCTTTCTAAATGCTTCTTCCTTTCTGAGCTCCTCCTGGACCCTAATCCATCAGGTTCATCAACCCTGTCCTCATCTAAGGAATCAGTTGAAGACATAGATACCTGCTTCTTCAGTCGTGGCCTCTCCTTGGTCCGATCCTGACGCCTTCGGCGACATCCATTATCAGTCAGGCCCGCTCCCTCAGCACTGTTGTTGCTACCAGCTGAGCTGGTACTGCAAGTGCGGTAGCGGTTCCTTCGTTTGTCTGATCGGGAGTACCGCTTTACAGAACCAGGTTTCCCTTGAACAGAGTCATCATTTACCTTCTTTGTCCCCTCCCCCTTTTCAACCTTTTTTCCCTTTTCTCCCTTGGCAGTTCTTACTCGGTCATTAGTTTGGTTCTTTTCTGCCTCAGTTTTGTCTTGTTTATTCATGACTTCTTCTTTTATAACTTTTCCCTTACACTTATCCTCCTCAATCCTCAACTGTTCCACTTGGTTGAGGATTTCTTCCTCATCTGCCCTGCTAGCTGACTCTTTGGTTAGAGTCTGCAAACGCCTCCCAGGCTGATAGATCTGCAGGTCAGGTTTCTTTATTCTCTTGATGATTCTTATTGGGTCCTCTACTCCAACAGTCTTTGAGAAAGTCTCCTGTGCCTGATGATTTTCTGGATCTGTAGGACCATTTTGCTGTTGGTTGTCCAATTCCTTGCAAACTTTAATAAGCTGTGAATCATTCCCAACAGAAGGATCTCTGTCATTTACAATCTCATCCTTAAATTCCTCACTCCCAGGAGCCTCCTTAGTTTTAGGTCTGTTCCTTAGTCGAGAAAGTCCAGGCTTATAGATTTCCAAATCTGGGCGCCTGTTATCTTTGCGCTGCCTGGGTTCCTTTAATTCCTTCATGTTTTCTAGTATTGTTGATAAGAGGAAACAACACAGAAGAAAAGAATAATGTCATTCTAGTTACATAACCACCACAACAACAAAAATGAACAAGAATTACATATCCAAATACTAGCACTGGTGGACAGGGAAGAATGTTTCTAAAAAGGCAGAAATTTGGAGTTATGTGTTCATAACCAGTGAGATTAAGAATTTAACTGTGTTATTGTTACATGCACTTCAGTTATAGAAATGGAGGGGTAATATTCTCTTAACCTACCCAAGTCACACTCATATTCAGATCTGAAAGACTCCAAACTACTTCACTGTATCAGAATCAAGGGTCTCACATATGTTCAGACATTAAACTATCCTGTTGATATAGCCTATTAGTCAATTCTTTTTTGGAGTCAGGGTTTCACTATATAGCCCAGAAAAAATGTCAAACTCACAGTCCTCCTGCCTTGGCCATCTAAGTTCTGGGACTGCAGAAGTGTATAATAATCACACCTGGTTTAAGTCTTTCCTCCTGTCTGTAACATTTTTCTAGGGTGGCTAAATTCTTTTACCATAGGGAATATAGCTCAGTGGTACAGCATTTGCCTAGCATACAGGAGGCCACTGAGGCAATCCTCAGCACTGCATAAACATATTTACGAGCATATATGTATCATATATTATATCATACTACATTACATATGTAGACATATATTTACACATACATACATACATTTGAGGGTTATTTAGAACAACCCACAGTCTTAGATATCTCTGAGAAAATATCTGCAACTCCAGTGTGTGAACTTGACCAGGTCAAATCTTCAACTTTAGAATACCAATATCCCAATCACATACCTCCTACTGAAGCAAGCAGGAAGCAGTTCCCTTTATAATCTTCAACTCCACTCATCCCCACCAACTCTTTAACAACCAGCAGAATCATTTCAAGAAAATACTGCCTAGAATACTGAGACTAACTGCTACTATGATGATAGAATATAAGGGGGGAAAAGTTCCATTAGAGGAGCTTTTCCTAGGCACCAACAGAAGGATTGTGACATGCTCTCAAAACCCCAAAGGACTAAGGAACTCAAGAATACTAGAGCCCTGTCAAATTCATGCCTACAAATCCTAGCACTTGGGAAGTGACAGCAAGATCCAGAGTTCAAGGCCATCCTCAGCTATAAAGAGTTAGAGATCTACTTGAGATCCTGACTCAAAAAAAAAAAAAAAAAAACGAAGGAAAAGAACAAGAGCAGAGCTGAGGGAGAGGGAGAGAAAAGAAATGAAGTGAAATTGAAATTTTAGATACTGCTTTGGAAGTTGGGTGTTGTGATACATGCCTGTAATTCCAGCGCTCTAGAGGCAGAGACAGAAGTGAACCAAACTCAAGGCCAGGCTGGGTTACACAGTAAGTTCAAGGCCAGTCTTGGCTACAAAGTGAGAGATTCTGTCTCAAAAGAGAAACAAAAGTTGTCAAATGTTTAGCGTCTCCGTCAAATGCGAACCAAGATAAAGCCGTTTAACCTCAGCACCCTCGGTAAATTTTTAAACTTAGTTTGGGGGCGGAGCCAGGGGAGGTGGTGACGACTATTTTCCAGAGCAGTGAGAGAAAACAGCCTGGTTTATCCAATTCAGTTGGCCAATGAAAACTAACCTCACAGAGTCTAGCCACAATCCTAGAGAAGGCATCTACTGTAACAGTCATCCTAAACAACACTAATGAAGATGAAGCACTAAGATATTTCTCAAGCTTTTCTGATGCGTATGGAGACTGGCAAATTAAGCATTCTCTCTGCCCACAACTGCTCTCACACACTCCAAGACCAAAACAAAACAGGCAGCTCCCTGAGGTCCTGGATCCCGCCACTGGCGTACCATTGGAAGCCTGCCTTGGGGAGAAAAGTTGAGCAAGGGAAGTCCCAGCCTGTTAAGCCTTTCTTCCCAATTTCCCCAACTCTTCCTCCTCTCCGACGCGAAACGGAGAACTACGGAAGGTACACAGACGATTCTTTCGGGAGCGATCGGTCCCGGGGCCTCTACCGGACCCAGCACCCACGCCAGTTCGTGTCTCTTCACGACTGAATCCAGGGGCCGGCGAGAGAGGGCTGGGACAGGGTGGGGGTACAACCACGGCCGCCGCGGTGAGCAAGAGGGCGGTGACAGGAACTCGCGCTGGGCTCTACCCCAAAGGCCCGAGTGAGCGGAGAACCAGCCCCGCAGCGTCCCGGCGGCCACCTCAGGCCTGGGGGCGCACTGTTGGGGGAAGGGGCGGGGGCTAGGAGCGCCACGGACGGGGCGGGGAGGAGGCAGAGGAGAGGGAGGCGGGGCGGGCAGGCCCGGCCCAGCAGCTGGGCGGCGCAACTCACCTCTGCTCCCGGCCTGCGGAGCCAGAGTGGCCAGGATCCCTCGCAACTCGGACGCGGAGATCCGCACACGCTCCAACCCCTCCGCCATCTTCACGGCGGCTGCTACAGCTGCTGCGACTCTACCACCGCCGCGCGCAGCCAGGAAACCACGACGGACGGGCGGCGCGCGCTCACCCACTCCCACCCTTTTCCCCGCCCCCTTCTGGTGCCCTCCCCAAACGACGGTGGCCGCACTGGGAGCAAAAGTATTCAGCACTTTAAACTAGGGCCATGCCAGAGCCTGCGCTCAGGCCACAGAGCGGCGCGTGTGCGCGTGCGCTTGCGCAGAGGTGTAACGCTGGAAGGTACGCTGAGGCTTGGAGGTGGAGGCGCGGCGCCCGGGAGGTGAGGTGAGGCGAGGGCAGGTGTGGCTCGCCCACGCCGGGTGGGCATGTGTGCCTAGGGATGCCAGTATTGGTGTGGTAGCCATAGACGACACTGCTTTTGGTCTAGGGCTCGGGTTGACCGAGACATCCTCCAATTCGGGCTCTTCCGATCATTTTAGGCCAAAGTCTCCTTATCGTAGACCTGGATTGTGGAGCTTAAAGATCATTTAACAGTAATTATTATCTCCATTTCTGACTAACTGAATCTCAGAGAACGAAAGAAGTAAATTACCTCGTGTAACAGTTGGTTGAACCAGAGTATCAAAGTCCATGACAAAGTTCATCCTAAGACTTGCTGGAGGGGGTCCTGGGAAAGTAAAAACAGGGAAATTATCATTTGACCTGGAAATTTCTTTAACACTGAGAATTTTTTAATTATTGTTTTATAACTAAGGTTTGATCTTCCCACTCTCGGTCTTTACATCTTTGAAAATTCACTGAATACTATATTCATAGTATGTGAGAGGCTTAGGCAGGAGGATTGCAAGTTCAAGGCTAGCCTAGACAGCATAGCACATTGCGGCCAGACAGGGCAATATTAGAAGACCTTGTCCCACTTGCCCCAGCCCCCCAAAAAAGAAAAATTAATTAGACTAGGAGATTGGTACATTAACTCCTACTAAAAACTGGGGTAGAGGAACTTCATACCCAAAGGCTGCCTCTTTCCAGCTATTCCTCCTTAATTGGAATTTTAGATCCTCAAAAAGTAATAAGCAGTTATTCCTGGATCATAGTATAAAAGAACTGATCCTGTTAGAACTCATTAAGTTCCCATTATATAACAGATATTTTGCTTTCAGAAAAGAAATAAAATTAATGGAACATATCTCAACAGCTCAAAAGAAGGGGTATAATTCAAGTGGCTAGAGAAAATGGCAACCATTGCCCAAAGATTTGAGAGAAATAGAAAATATAAAAAGTGGTTTGAGATCCTGGCATGATGGCATATGCCTGTGACTCCAGCACTAGGGAGGAAGATCAAAGTTCCATGCTGGCCTCTACCATTGAGTTCAAGGCCAAACCAAAGTACATGAGACCCTGTCTGCAAAACAGGAGCCAGACATTGTGACAAATGCCTATAATCCTAGCACCAGGAATACAAAGGCAGGAGGATTTCTTCAAATTCAAAGCCTGTTTAGTCTATATAAAGTGAGTTCTATGCCAGCTAGAGCTATGTAGTAAGACCTGTCTAAAAACAATAACAACAGAAAAAAAAAATTTAAACCCTAACTTGAAACATGTTATGGTGTCACACATTTCTAATGCCATGACTTTGGGTGCTAATGCAGGAATATGTAAGCGTTTCAGATTAGTTTAGGCTGTACATACACTAAAAGTGCAGGGAAAACTCAGGAAATGAACATCAAGAGTCCAGAGTTTAAAGTCATCCTTGGCTATGTTGGAGGCCACTATGGTTTACATGAGACCCTACCAAAGAGAGAGGAGGGGGGGGGTAAGAGAGAGAGAGAGACATGAGAGAGAGAAAGACAGAGAAGCACATACACTAAACTAAGTGTGGTGGCATAAACCTATAATCCCAGCACTTGCAAAGTAACAAGGAGAAGGATTAGAAATTCAAGGTCATCCTTGGCAACATATCCAGTAGAAAGCCAACATGGGGGTGGGGGGTAATCTACTTTCCAGTTTAAGACATCAGTTTGAAAATTATTTGGTTTTGTTTGCTTTTGTTGAGGCAAGGTCTATTGTTTCCAGGCTGGTCTTGAGGTCATGTCTAATCCTTGAGTTTCTAACACTCTTGTTTCCATCTTCTAAAAGATGGGATTACAGATGTGGCCCTATATTGATGTGCCAGGTTGATGCTATTCTGGGGATTGAGTCCAGGGCCTAGTGCATGTTGAATAAGCATCCTACCGACTACTGACTGAATTATATCCATTTATTTATTTATTCATCATTCATTTCCAGTCTGTAGTTATGGTGGTTTTTTTTAAAGATTTGTCTCATTTTTAATTATATGGATGTGTCTGCGTATGCATAAATACACATGAGTGCAGGTGCCTAAGGAAGCCAAGAGGCATTGGATTCCCTCTGAAGCTAGAGTTATGGGTAGTTATAAACTACCTACTGTGGGTTCTGGGAACTGAAGTCCAGTCTTCCAAAAGAGCAGTACTTGTTCTTAACCAGTGAGCAATCTCTTTGATCCCACAACTTTCATTTTCTTTTTAAAGAACGAAAAAGTAACTTGAAAGAAAAAAACTTCCCTAGGACAACCATGGCCAAATTAGTTCAAATCAGAGAGACTCCTAAGTATTAAAACAGAACTCAGAGAAATGTACCAGAACTCAGGGAAAACACAACAAATACATGAGGATTAGTGATTATGGATTAATAATACAAATTCCAAAATATGGTAGCTGACTGAGGAGAAGCAACAGTCAAATAACAGAAGAAAAGCTACTTTTTTTGGGGGAAGGGGTTTGTTCAATACAGGATTTCTCTGTATAGCTTTTACTCTATTAGAACTCTCTCTTTAGACCAGGTTGGCCTCGAACTCAAAGGGATCCGCCTGCCTCTGCTACCCAAGTACTATGATTAAAGGCATGGGCCACTACTGCTATGCTACTAAACCGATGGGGAAATTTTGAATTTTCCAATAAAAAGGAATTATGAAGTATCAAATAGAACAGTGAAAAAGATTCCAGGCTTGGTGGTGAATGAGTGTAATCCCAGCTACTCAAGACACCAAGGCCAGAGAATTCCAGCCTCAAAGCCAGCAATTTAGGAAGACCGTGGCTCAAAATATAATTTTAAAAAACGGCTGGGACAGGTGTATGCATGCCTTTAGTCCCAGCATTAGTGAGACGGGGTAGAGGCAGGCAAATCTCTGTCTAAAAAACAGGTTTACAGAACAGTATATATGATATGGTTCTATCTATGTGTGGCAAAAACTATCTTATGCTTATGTAAATTTCTAAATTCATTCATCAAAACAAAGGTGGAATATACACCAAACACTCAAAAGTAGAAAACAGGTGCTCTGACAGTAGACAATGGAAAACTCTGTATGTATCTGTAATATTTTAAATTCTTAAAATAGGGATTTTGTTCACATAGTATATAGGCAATACAAAAACAGTAAAGCAGATCCAATAATAGAAAATGAAGGAGACGAGAAAGATGTTTTAGTGGATAAATGCTGAGCAGTCATGGGGATTTGAGTTCAGAGCTGCAGAACCCATATAAAAGCCAGGCTTGGTGGTGCACACCTATGATCCCAGTGCTGGGACATGGAGACAGGTGCATCTCAGAGGCTTGCTGGCCATCACATTCAGCCAAACTGGTAGGCTTCAGGTTCAGTGAGAAACCTTGTCTCAAAAAAAAAATAAAAAATGAAGTGGGTACTGGCAAAATGGCCTTTGCCTCCAAGCCTGATAACTTGAGTCCAATTCCCAGAACCTACATAATAGAAGGAGAGACTGCACATACAGAGAAATAGATAAACATTTTTTTTTTAATTTTAAATAAGGTAGGAGATAAGAAGCTGACTTAAGCATGTAAAATTGCTTTGCTACCAAGCCTAATGAATTCATCCCCCAAATCAACTACCCCATGTTGTCCTCTGACCTCCATACGTATTTGAAAGGAATATTTGCACCCACGTAGATAAACACACAAGATTAATAAATGTTGAAAATGTAAAATTAGAGAGCAATAGAGGAAGATACTGACTTCAGCCTTTGGTGTCTACATGCCCATTCCATATATACACCATGCATAGTTAAAATTGTACAAGTTACATAAAACCAAAAGTTAGTTACTACAAATTAAGCAATGAATTCTAACCTTTGTAATTAAAAAAAAATTTTTAATAACTCACAAAGAAGTAAAATAGGCCAGGTATTAATATGCATCTGAATATAGTCCCAGCTAGTTGGAAAACTGACGACTGCAGAAGCATTACTTATGCCCAGTTCAAAAATCCATCCTGGAAACATAGCAAGATCTCAGAAATTAGAGGCCAGAAAGAAGACTCAGCAGTAAAGAGCGCTGGCTGCTTGCTCAGAGGAACTGGGTTCAATTCCCAGCACCCACAGGCCAGCTCACAGCTGTCCAGAGCTCTGGTTCCAGACGCTAGTCACACACATGGTACACAAACACACATGAGGCAAAATGCCCATACACATAATATAAAAGTAAATGAAAAAAATTAGGGGGCTAGAGTTCAGGTTAAGAGCACTTATTGCTCTTACAGAGGACCCAGGTTTGGTCCCAACACCTACATGGTCACTGTAGTTCCGCTGTCCTTGTGGACACCAGAAACACATGTAGTACACACACCTGCAGGTAAAACACTCATACACATAAAATGAAAATAAATTTTAAAATAAGTTAAGATCCAGGTGTGGTGGCACACTTAACACTCAGGAGGGAGAGGCAGGCAAATCTCTGAATCAAGACCACCCTGGTTTACACAGCAAATATGAGACCAGCTACAGCTGTTTAGTGAGACACTATATGCATTAATGAATGTATTTTTTAAATGAAATTATGTCTAAGACCTTTGGGGTTGCTTTTGTTTTCTATATAAGGTTCATGGGTGCTTTACAACTTAAGGTGATAAAAACAGGCTGGGACTATGGCTCAGTGGTAGAGTTCTTATCTAGCATGTGTCCAGCCCTAAATTAAATTCTGGCACCTCAAAAAAAAAAAAAAAAAAAAAAGGAAGAAAGAGAGAAAGGGTGAGAGGCAGTGGTGGCACACACCCCAGAACTCAGAGGCAGTACGATTTTTGAGTTCAAAGCCAGCCTGTTCTACAGAGCCAAGTTCTAGGACAGCAGTGCTACACAGAGAAACCAAAAAAGAAAGAAAGAAAGAAAATAGTGTGTGATAGAATGCATGAGAAAGCATTAAGGCAATATAAAAGAAAATTTTATAAAATTTCTAAAAAATTTTAGTGCTCTAAAAAATTTTTAAAAATTTAAAACTAAATAAAGGCTGGGGATGTGGGGTCGGAGAGCTGGTTCAGCAGCTAAGAGCACTGGCTGCTCTTCAGACGACCCGAGTTCCATTCCCATCACCTACATGGCAGCTCACAGTTTGTAACTCCAGTCCCAGGAATCCAACATTCTCATGACCTCTGCAAGTACTGGCTACACATATGTTGCACAGGTATGCAAGCAGGCAAAATATCCATATATATTAATTAAACCAATTTAAAGGATGGAGATGTACCTCAGGTGATAGAGGGCTTGCCTACCATACATGATGCCAAACACCACATAAGCTGAACACAGTGCATGCCTGTAATCACAGCACTAAAAAGGTCAAGGCAGTAGAATGAGGAATTGAAGGCCATCCTCAATTCTGTAGTTTAAGGGTAGGTACTGCCCCAATACATTTAATTAATTAAAACAAATAGCTAGAGAGATGGTTCAACCAAGTGCCTTTACCAGCCAGGCTATCTCTCCAGCTTTCTCTCCCCTTCTGAAATGTGCCTTTCAGGCCTACTCACAAGTTTGGTTTTGTTTTCCCCTCCATTGTTCCCTCTTACACTGCTGTTTTCCATCAGAAGCAGAGAATTGAGATAGTCATACTATTTTGTTCACACTGTCATTAGCAAGGCCTTTCTCTCTTTTTTTTTTTTTTTTTTTAATCATCACTTCAGCTCCCAGTCACCCTTCATCACTTCTTTATTGGCCTTAGTGTGCTTGATATATGTTCTCAAGTATCTTTGCATAATAGATAATATTCTATGTATGTATTTTAAATGTGCATGGTTGATATTGTGTTATAGATCTCATTCTGTTTCTTTTTCATGTTTCTATAAATAATTCTATTACATAGTATTTCCTAAATGACCTTACACCCTTTACCACACTGGTCCTGGGCCAAGATGGGCCAGTCAAAGTCCTTACCCAGAATTTTTTGAACTGAAATTGAGAGAAAATCCCTCTTCAGTGTGGAAGCCATAAAATGTAAAACACAGGAGCTATCAGCAGCCATGTGTCCTGCCGTACGGAATCAGCTGGTCTATGAAAAGGAAGCCGACATGCCAAGGGCAGCAGAGGTGAGAAACTGAGTGAGTCATGGAAGCTCCGAGCTCCTGGTTGCAGTCGTTGCTGAAGCTCTATATCCCCTCTATGGTTTGTCCAACCTTCTCTTGGATTCCATGAGCCAGTGAACCTGGAAGCCTGTGTCCTTTGCCTAAGCTGTTTCAAATTGACATTCTCTCACTTGCAAACTGTCAGTCAGGAGTCTCTAAAGGAACAGAACTGAAAGAATGAAATATGTATGTGTATGAAGGGCATAGGCTGTGGTGGCTAATCCCACAATGGCTGTTTCTTGGCAGAAAAGCCAAGAATCTGGTAATGTTTAATCCATACTAAGTTGGAATCCTAAAGGTTCTAGTACCAATAAAAGAATGCCTTAGCAGCAGGATAGATGAACTTGCCAGCAAGAGTGAGGGCAAGCAGGCAAATAGCAGACAATTCCTTCTTCCATGTCCTTTTCTGTGGGCCATATTTAGAGTATGTTGTCTCATCTCAAATGATCCAGAAAACACTTCCCAGGCATGCCTAGCTGCTTGGGTTTTAGTCGATTCTGGTAAAATCAAGTTAACAAGGAAAATTAGGCATCATACAACCTATAGACTTAAGTATAACTGTCATTTAACCAGTTTCAAGTGTATGCCTTTAGTTGTTTAATGTATTCTATTACATATCCAAACCCACTTATACCCATTAAACAGATGTTCACTGTCCTGAACCCAGCCCATCAACTCCTCTTTCTTTGAATTTGATTACTATCAGTATCCTAAATACCTGGAATCATGTAGTAGGTATCCTTGCAAATAGCTTATTTCCCTTAGCATAATGTCCTCAGTGTTTATCTATGTTATAACATGTCAGAATTTCCTCCTGTTAAATATGAATCATTTTATGTGCATTTTACATATGTATATGCATTTGTCTGTTGATGGCCACTGGCTTCTTTTGGTTATTATGAATAATGTAGCTGTGACTATGGGAGTGCAGAAATCTCATTGGTTGTGGGTGTTCACCAGAGAAGACTTCTTAGACATGGGTTTAAGCCAATAGAAAGTCTTTATTAGCTGGTCTGTGACTACTCTCAGTGTAGCCTTGAGCCTTCTTTAGGATGAGCTGCTAAGCACAAAAACCATGTCCTGGGTTGCCATACTTCAGTTAACAAGAACAGTAGCCTGAAGCAGTACTACAGAAGCTAAAAAGGTTAGTACTTTTAGTGACATTCCCAGAATTGTGGACTTTGATGGATTGGCCCTGTGTTTTAGTGTTGTCAGGTGGTGCTGTTCACATGCTGTGTTTTACAGCTTGAATGATAATCCCATCATAGGGTCAGTTGTGAGAAGGTCTTGGACCCTATTAATACTTTGCTGAAACACGGCTTTTGGTCTACCTCTAGGAGTAGAGTTCCTGGTTCCTGGTTCATCGCAGTCTGTGGTCATCCTTGGGCTACTTTACACCAAGTTTCAGGCCATTGTAGGATACCCAAGACTCTGTTTTAAATACACACACACACACACACACACACACACACACACACACACACACACTGGTGGGGTGACAAGCAAGAAAGGGTGTCTTAAATAATGTAGCCTTGCTCAACAGCAAGGTCCGATGGGTCACAAATCTTTAGTGTTCTTTATTTTTCCCCTAAGATAGGGTCTCACTGTATAACTCAAGCTGGCCTGGAGCTTACTATATAAACCAGTCTGGCCTCTGCTTCTTGATTGTTGAGATCGAATGTGTGTTCAACCACATGTGTGTATAGCCATACAAAAGAAGATGTCTCTCTCACTCTCTCTTTTTGTTTTGTTTTGTTTTTCAAAACAGGGTTTTTCTGCAGCTTTGGAGCCTAACCTGGAACTTGCTCTGTAGACCATGCTTGAATTCAGAAATCCCAGTCTCTGCTTCCCAAGGGCTGGAATTATAGGAGCATGCTACCACTTTTGTTTTATCCTGTGTGTATGAGTTTTTCCTGAATGTATGGCTGTATCCCACACATGTACCTGGTACCTGAGGAGGTCAGAAGAGGGCCCTAGAGGATTTGATGCAATGAAAGCCACACATGTGTGAGCTCTGAGAGCTGGGATCAGCTGGAGCCTGGGAAGCCATGAGGAAGAACTAGACATATAGCTGTCCTTGCTTCTGTAATTTCCAACACAAGCCTTTCCTTAGTTACTCTGAAAGGAACTTCAATTCCTGTGAAAGCTAAAAATAGGACAGCCAAAGAGAGATCTGAGAACTGAAGAGCAGTTAACTTTAAAAATACTATTTGAAAAACTACCTTAAGCCATATCTGAAGTTATAAAAATTAAAAAGTTAAGGGATAGTAGCTGTAAAACAGCAAGGATTGTAATATAGAGGTGGCTGAATGGCTACATCAGGTGGCTTCCAATAACCTATAAATCCATTCTAGTAAAATATCTCATTACATAATGTGTAAAAAAATTATCCATAAATAATCTTAAGATTTCATGGTAAGAGCTGGAGAGTTGGCTCAGGAGTTAAGAATACTAGCTGCTCTTCCAGAGAACCCAGTTTGGTTCCCAGCATCCCGCTACACGGCAGCTCACAACCATCTATAATTCCAGTTCCAGGGATACAATTCCTTCTTTGGCCTCCCTGGGCACCAGGCACACCCATGGAACACATACATACACCAAGGCAAAAAACATCCACACAAATCTAAAAAAAAAAAAAATTTAATGTTATAGAAGGCTGGAGAGATGGCCCAGTAGGTAAAGACTCTTGGAGTAGATTATACCCAAGTATAATCCCCAGGACCCTGTGGTAGAAGAAAAGAACCAACTCCCAAAGCTGTTCTTTGATGTCATGGCATGGATACCCACCCCCCACACACAGGAAATAAAATTTAATGAAAAGCAAAATATTGAGCCAAGCAGTAATGCATGCATACCTTTAATCCCAGCACTCAGGAGGCAGAGACATGCAGATCTCTGAGGCTAACCTGATTGACAGAGTGTTCCAAAGCAGTCAGGGATACCAAAAAAAAAAAAAAAAAAAAAGCCTGGTCTGGGGGAGGAGGGACAAAAAATAAAAAATAAGCAATATAACAAGGCAGAAGTGAACTGTACAATCAGCTTGACAATAAGTGTTAAGTATCACAAAACTGACCCATTACTACACTAACATGATACCTCAAATGTCTTAGAACTGTGCATGCATTTACACTCAATTATGAAAGCTGAGGAAGCTGAGCCACATGGAGCAAGAAAATGGTTTTAACGGGTAATGTATATATGTTTTGGAAGCATAGAAAATGATTTATTAAAATGGCACTAAAGCCGAACACACTGGTGTAGGTCTAAAATCTCAGCACTTGGAAGGTAAGTCAGGACAGTCAGGATTTCAAGGTTATCTGCTGCATAGTGAGTTTGAGGCCAGTCTGGGCTCTTGAGACCCTGTCTCAAAAACCAAATGAAATAAAAAGTTAAAAAGGATAGGATTGAGCCCTGCATGGTGGCTTATACTGTAATCCCAGGGATCAGGAGGCCAAGACAAGAGGACTGCTGTGAGTTCAAGTACACCATGGTCCTCACAGTGAGTTTCAGGCAAGCCTGAGCTATAGAAGCAAGGCCTTTTCCCAAAAGAATAAATTAAGAATACAGCCAGGCTTGGTGGCACATACTTGTAATTCTAACATTTGAAAAATGAAGGCAGAATGATCAGGAACTACATGTCAAGTTTGAGGCCATTCTGGGCTATATATATGAGACAAACAACCTGTAACCAGAATTGGCATATGACTGTAATTCCGGCAATCAGAATGTAGTAGCAAGAGGATTTTGAGTTTGAGGATCATAGCTTGAATTACATTGCAGAATCATCCAAAAAGTAAAAACAAGATGGCTCATCAGTTAGGAGTACTCACTGCCATTCCTGATGACTTGAATTTAGCAACCACTCAATAGCTCAACACCAGCTCCAAAAATCCATTAGCCTCATTGTGCACATACACACATACAGCATACATTCACATGAACACATAAAAGTTTTTATATCTTTTAAAAATAAAAAATCAACCAAATATCAGTGGCACACACCTTTAATCCTAGCACTTGGGAGGCAGACTCGGCAGTTCTCTGAGCTCGACAGCCTGATCTACAAAGCAAGTTCCTAGACAGCCAGGGCTGTCAGAGACACCCTGTCTCAAAAAATCAAGGGGAAAAACAATTAGTTTTTTGCTCAAAATAACTTTTGTTCATTTATTTGCTCAGAATCCACTATGTAACCCTAGCTAACCTAAAATTTACTATGTTGACCAAGCTGGCCTTGAACTCACCTGCCTTCAGACTGCTGGGATTAAAGGCATGTGCCATCACTCCTGGATACACGTAGAGAGGGGTGTGTGTGTGTGTGTGTGTGTGTGTGTGTGTGTGTGTGTGTGTGTGTGTGTGTGTGTGTGTGTGTGTTGATCATGCATGCCAAGGCACATGTGTGGAGGTCAGAAGACAACTTGAAGGAATCACTTCTGTCATGTGGGTCCTGGGGACCAAACGTAGGTCATCAGGCCTGGCAGTAAATGCCTTAAGGTGCTGAGGCACCTTGCCAGTCCCAATACTTGTTTTAGTTTGTTTGGGGGGGGGTTGTTTGTTTTGTTTTTTTGTTTTTGGAGACAGGATTTCTCTGTATTGCTTTGGAGCCTGTCCTGGAACTAGTTGTGTAGTCCAGGCTGGCCTGGAATTCAGAGACCTGCCTACCTCTGCCTCCTAAGTGCTGGGATTAAAGGTATATGCCACCAACACCCAGCAATATTTGTTAGATTTTAAAATAAAAATACAAGCCAGGTATGATGGCACACATGAGCAGTCCCAGCGAAAAGAAGGCTATGATAGCAGGATCCCTTGGGTTTTATGTCATCCTGGAGAACATAGTGACACTTGAGACTCTCAAAACAAGACAGCACGTGTAGTGGCACAAACCTCTAATTCCAGTACTTAGGAGGCAGAGTCAAGTAGAACTCTGTAAATTCAAGGCCAGCCTGGCTATACAATGATGAAAAGGAACATACCGGTAGCGGGGCCAAAAGGTGTGAGTGCATCCTGATAACTTCAGTTTCAATAGGCACAAGAATACTCTTAAGCCTCAAAGTAGTTCCTTCCTGAACAGAAATCCCAACATGCTAGTAATGGGAACAGTTCCATATATCCTATAGCCCCTGGGCTGTCCTGTTTCAGTGTTTCAAATAAGTATTGTTTGAACTGTTCTTTGACCCCATGTCTTGTTCTTGGGTTTCAGAACCATGTGTGCTCAGTACTGCATCTCCTTTGCTGACGTTGAAAAAGCTCATGTCAACATTCGAGATTCTGTCCATCTCACACCAGTGCTAACAAGCTCCATTTTGAATCAAATAGCAGGGCGCAGTCTTTTCTTCAAATGTGAACTCTTCCAGAAAACTGGATCTTTTAAGGTAAAAATCCATTTTGTTCAAAGCTGCTCTGGACCATTTGGTTAAGTTCTAGCCCAGCTAAGGCAAGACTCAAACTGAAGTGGGGATAGAGGCCAGAGAGATGGCCCTGCAGGGATGAGCACTTGTTCCTAGGGAAGACCTGGGTTTCAAGTACCCACACAGTGGCTCACAACTGTTTATAACCCAATTCTAGAGAATCAAACAGGCTCACACATCATACACATAAATCTAAAAATTAAAGGGGGAGGGGATGTCCTGTATAAGTATTTTACCATTTTACCTTTCTATATTTTTCTATTTTGACAAGTACTATTATATTGTAATTGCATGTGGTATTGTTCAGTATTTTTAATATGCTTCAGTTTATTGCTTGGAAGCAATAGGCTCTATCATAGCCTGGGTGCATAGCAGGCTATGTTTGTGTAAATACTCTATACCTTGTGCAATGAAACAAGTGAATTCATTTCTCTAAACATGTCCTCATTGTTAAATAATATTCCATTTATAATTCACCATTATCTTCCAGATTCGTGGTGCCCTTAACGCCATCAGAGGCTTAATTCCTGACACATTGGAAGGGAAGCCCAAAGCTGTTGTTACTCATAGCAGTGGAAACCATGGCCAGGCCCTCACCTATGCTGCCAAACTGGAAGGTATCTAATTTTCTCAGGGTACAGAGTAATGTCAAAGAGGAGTGGGAAAAATACCCTAATTTCAGTAAGAGGGATGACAGCTATGGAAAATAAGTTCCCAATGGAGTATCTGTTTGCTCATAAGCAAAATGATCTAAATTTCTGTCCTAGATCTAATCATGTTCTTTCCCTCCCAGGGATTCCTGCATACATTGTGGTGCCTCAAACTGCTCCCAACTGTAAGAAACTGGCAATACAAGCCTATGGAGCCTCTATAGTATATAGTGAACAAAGTGATGAGGTAAGTAGGGAAGTGTTCAGCATCATTTACTAGCTTCACTTGACAGACTGTCTCCTCTTTCCTGGAGACTTCCTCTTTGCCTTAGCATGGAACCTTTTCCCCATCTATCCTTACTTGATGTCACTAGTCCCAGTTTAATGCAACTAAAGCCAAGCATGGTGGCACATTCATATTTTAGCATTCAGGAGTGGAGACAGAATGGCAATTTCCAGATCAAGCTGAGCCAGAATAAGACTTTATCTCAAAAAGTTAACACCTGGGTATGGTTGCCATATGCCTGTATCTTAGTGCTTTAGAAATCCTGGAGGACCAGAATTTCAAAGTCATCCTTGGACTGTAAGACTAGCCTGAGGACCTGAGCTACATGATAATGTCTCAAAATGAGAGAGGGACAGAGGGAAATGAAGAGAAAGATGTTATATTTAAACAGGGTCTGTCTACATAGTGTCTACATATACACCAGGATGATCTTGAATTGAGATATCCACCTGCCTCTGCCACCTGAGTACTCGGATTAAAGTCATATATACCATGCCCAGTCAGAAACCAACTTTTCTTTGTATGTGCAGTAGTGTTTTGCCTGCATGTATGTCTGTGAGGGTGTCAGAACTAGAGCTACAGTTAGTTGTAAGCTGTTTTGTGCGTACTGGGAACTGAAATCAGTCCTATGAAGAACAGTCAGTGCTCCTAACCAGAGCCATCTCTCCAGTCCCAGAAATTATGATAAAAAAAAAAAAATTGAGGGGTGGGGGCTCTAGACAGGGTTTATCTGTGTAGCTTTGGAGCCTGACCTGGAACTTGCTATGTAGACAAGCTGACCTCAAAACTCAGAAAGATCTGCCTGCCTCTGCTCCCAAAGGTGTGCACCACCACCGCCTAGCCAGAAATTAAACATACACATGGGCTATGAAGAAGGCTATCAAGAGTAAAGTCACCAGATAAAGACACCTGCTGCCAAACTTGATTACCCAAGTTTAATTTCTGGGACCCAAAAAGTGTTAAGCAAGAACTGACTCCCATTTGACCTCTACATACATGTAAAATTGAAGAAGAAAAACCAAAACTTTCACAGTCCAATTCCTCTACCATTGTCACCCTGACTCCATCCAGCATCTGTTCCTATAGACTCAGCAAGCTCATTTGTCTCCGCTTCCAATCAGGCACTCGCAGTATGCTTTTAGTAGTGACCAGCTTGTCCACTTAGACAGCATGTCACCTCAGATCCTCTTATTAGTTTTCCACCTCAGAGTTTTTGATTTGGTGCTGTCCCACTCACTGTCCCCAGTCACCAAAGGTCTTAGGATGATCTTTCTATCCATTCCACCCATCTGCCTAACCTCCTACTGTATTATCCTCTCCCTTAATAGTTCACAAAAGGCCAAATCCTTCTGCCTTGTATACTTGGCACATAATTAACATCTTCAGTTTTTCAAAGATCCATAGCTTCTTTGTATCATAGAATTATTAGCCCCTCAGCCACCCAACAAAAAAAACTTTTTTTTATAAAAGAAATGTTTAAGTGTTTGAAATGTTAAGTGACTGAATTGTACTTTTGGGGACTCACTCTAACTCAAGTAACCACATTAATGCTACCTTTTAGTCCAGAGAAAAGGTCACACAAAGAATTATGCAAGAAACAGAAGGGATCTTGGTTCATCCCAACCAGGAGCCTGCAGTGATAGCTGGACAAGGGACAATTGCCATGGAAGTACTGGACCAGGTAAAATGTCATCCTATTTAGCCATTAGCAAAGTGGTTTTGCTGCATATGTAACACTTTATTAATTGGCCAATTTATATTTTTACTAAAGGTTCCCTTGGTGGATGCACTGGTGGTACCAGTAGGGGGAGGAGGAATGGTTGCTGGAATAGCCATTACAATTAAGGTAACAGTTTAAGGACTTCCTGAATTAGGGATACAGGATCTATTAACACACTGCATTGTGGATAGTTGCTTACCATTTCCCCAAAATTACCATTCTTTTTATGGCATCCTTTGCCTCACTGTCCCTTTCATTTATGATGTCACAGCATAAAAGCAGTTGATGATAGGTGGCGTCCTGACTCCTTCCCAAGTCCACCTCACTAAACTACTATACTCCCCAAATTACTAGAACCAGTTGTAATTTAGACAATTCAGTTATCAGATACATTTAGTAAAGTGCTTTAATAGTATTTCCATTTGAGTATCAAAGATCCTTCTGTAACACAAAAATGTGTTATCCATTATGCCATTGTACTCTGTTCTTCCCAGGCCCTGAAACCCAGTGTGAAGGTATACGCTGCTGAACCCCTGAATGCAGATGACTGCTACCAGTCTAAAATGAAAGGAGAACTGACTCCCAATCTTCATCCTCCAGAAACCATAGCAGATGGTGTCAAATCAAGCATTGGTTTAAATACCTGGCCTATTATAAGGGACCTTGTGGATGATGTCTTCACTGTCACAGAGGACGAAATCAAGGTAAGACTGGGATGAGAAAAACAGCAATAGTCTTACTATGAACTTAACCAGGTGACCCATGACACATGGGAACTCTGACATTAGCAGAGCCAGCCTGAGCTATATATGCATACTTTTAATAGCAAGCACATACTCCTTCAGACCCAAAAATCTATCTCATTTGGTGTTCAGAATTTAAGAGTAGGTTAAATAGAACACTCCGGTTCTGTTTCATTAATTCTTACTCCTTTCCATATCAACAGTATGCAACCCAGCTGGTGTGGGAGAGAATGAAACTGCTCATTGAGCCTACTGCTGGTGTTGGATTGGCTGCAGTGCTGTCTCAGCATTTCCAAACAGTCTCTCCAGAAGTAAAGAACATCTGTATTGTACTCAGTGGTGGGAATGTAGACTTAACCTCCTTAAACTGGGTGAAGCAGGCTGAAAGGCCAGTTCCTTATCAGACTATTTCTGTTTAAATTCATGAGATTGTCTCTAGATGAAAATTGTTTTCAAAATCCTAATGAAGAGCATTTCAGTTAAGTTACCCCATACTCAGTGGAGACATGGACAGCTGAAACAAAGCACAAACATGCCTAGTCACAACCAGACTCCCACCCACTGGAGTCGTGGCTACAGTGGAAACAGAACCCCATTGAGTCCATTATTCCATGTCCACTTCAGACACTGTTGAAGAAATCTCACTTTTCACCCAGGGTGCTGGTTCTGGTACATATGGGTCATAAGTCCATTTGGGGAAAACTCGCTTATAGAGATTCATTAATACTGTATCCTGAGATTTTAGCTTCCCATCAAAACTGCACTTCATATGGCCATGAGTACCTAGAAGGAAAACAGCAAATGGGTCAAAGTAGGACACTTATGTCGTGGACTTTACAATTCAATAGTCCCTGTGGAAGTAACTATCTACGTAAGTAGGGACTTACCTACAGGCTCCTTGATGTGTCCCCTGCGGCCCCACTTGGTTCTCAGTTCCACAGGCTTAAACCACATCACGTCCTCTTAGAATACAGACACAAAATTAAACATTTACCCATGGTGTCAAGCCCACCTTCCCACCACAGATTCCACTTTCCTTCATTCATGCCTACCTCTGTTGAAAAACATGTAACGCACTACTGCCATCTTAGTAAAAATTTTGAATGGATGACCACTCAGCACAACCCTCTTGATGACCATCCTGTCTGGATCCACTGAGAACAGATGACCTGTAGCAATGAGGCTGTGCATTCCTAGAAAAGGAGAGCAGCTGTGAACTATAGGATCAATCCTTCAGCTACTACTCTGATCTACTTTAAAGACCCATGCAAGATTTTTTTGGAGAAATGCATTGTTGCCTTTCTGATACCACAAAAGACCACTAAAAGATATTTATTGAGCCAGTTCCCCTAAACCTACTTTAAATATAGTTACTCCAAGCAGCCTCTACTGAAGTATGCCAATAGGTATGAACTAGTATAGCACCCTAGGCTTACTTACACCCTCAATGAGGTTGAAATTGGTATTTTTGAAAACCCACAAGTACACCTTAATACAGTTAGACCTGATTACAGAAAAAATGATGGTCCTAGTAGATTCAATTATGTACCATATAGAATTCAACATACCATTGCTTCTCTGCTTGAAAAGTAGCACAGATGCAGGAGGAAAAGTGATTGGTGCAAATACTGTCACCACTAAAGCCGCATCAGGAGTCAGGAATCTCTGAAACTTATGTTTATCAGCTTCCATAGTAAGGATCCAAAATAAATAGAAAAAAAGGAAAAAGCCTTTTCAGAAACCATAAGCAATCCAAGAGCTGTCAAAAGCTATGTTGCTACCACACAGCCCCATCTTTTAAAATTATGGTAGTAGAGATCACACATAGGGCCATGTACACACTTACTATTCTACATCATATTCTCAGCCTAACTATGATGCTTAACCAAATGCAGTAGTGTTTAAGATTTATGTTTTTATTTACATGTAGGTGTCTGGGTATGGGTATATTCATGTGGGTGGGGGGGGGGGTGCATGTGTGCAGGGGCCACTAAGCTGACCAGTATAGGTTCTGAAAAGTGAACCCACGTCCTCTGCAAGTTCCAGTCTGTTTTGAGACAAGTCTCATATATTGCAGGCTTGCCTTAAACTTGCTATATATGTTCCTCCATTTCTCAAGGGCTAGGATATCCTATCCAGCTTCATCTTATATTTCTCTACATACTAACTCTCTCTCTCTCTCTCTCTCTCTCTCTCTCTCTCTCTCTCTCTCACTCTCTCTCACACACACACACACACACACACAAAACCAGCATCAATACAATTAAAAGAAAAAATAATCCCACCAGTGATTTTTTTCTGGAGACAGAATTAATGCTTAATTAACGCTTGTAGGCATTGAAAGAACCCTCCCAAGTAATCTAATCTCACTACAACCAATACTTTTATTATCTTGAGCTTTTTGTGCTGGGTACAGGGCAGTAACATAGCAGAAAAGATCTATTTATCTGCAATGCAGTTATTACTTTTGGCTATATGTGCTACAGCACTGGAGTACAAGTCAGAGGACAGTTCTTCCTTCTATCATGCAGGGTCAGACAGAGCACTCACTGAATGAAAACTTAACCACAGGACCAATAATGCTGTCACCATCTGTCTCCTGTCACCAAAAGGCAAGTGAGCTATGGTACTGTTCAATAGCCTCAAGTGAGTGGGCAATACACATTCCTACTCTTAAAGCTACCAACCCTGGTTTAGAACCTACTCTGGAACAATACTCATTGTAGCAGAGAAGCCTCAGCACAACACAGATCGCATCACTGGGATGCTTCAGACAGGTTCAGACATTGAATAAAAACATCATTGGCTCCTAAGCAGAGTACTGAATATCTTCACCCCAGAGACTTAAGACAACAGGGGACAAGATCCCAGCAGCTTCCATGCTAACCTGCGGTGTGCTGAGAGAATAAGGGTGAGGCTCGGAAGCGCCTGAATCCACAGTGGAAAATCAGTTCTTCTTTGGCCTTCACAGGCTCTGTATTGCCAGGATTCCGACTCACCACCATGTTCAATACTGACATCTGAGGACCAAATAAGAAAAAGCTTCTCAGTCTAGGCATACAACAGCCTAACCTAAATGGCAAACCAAATAAACATCAGTTTCACTCTAAGAACTAACCATGCTAGTTAATGACATGAAGTCATTATAAATATCCTTTTTTTACCCATTACTAATTGACTTTGCAGGTACTTCCATGTGTTTCCATGCACATGTCTAAGACAGCTTACTGTTCCACATGTAACATTACAAGAGCTAAGACATAGTGAATGACCTTCACATTACTTGACCCTCCCAACTACACTCCTCCAAGCCTCCACAACCTTTATACCAGCTGTCGCACTCCCAGTGTGCATGACTACTGGTCACCTAGAGAGAACAGATCTCTACACTGGCACAAACATTTACTTTCAGGACCACTACAGTTCTGATGTGGGGGAAAAAAAAAAAAAAAGACATAATTAGAGAAGTCTCAGAACCACAGACTGCATCACTGAGATGCTTCAGACAGGTTCAGACATCTTGGGTATAACCATCATTGACTTCTCTATTCTGACTCCACAATCAAAATGTAGTCTTTCACCAGAAAGGGAAATATTTTTAACTCCCCATTTCCCACAAAACACTGATTTACCTTCTGTTCATAAGGTAGTAAAGAAAATGCAATCAAGGGTGCTCCTTGCCTAAAATATTCAACCACTGAGACAGGGACATCAGAGACATGAAGTGTGACATACCAGCCAACCTGCCAAAGCACAAGACAATCATCAGGGTTACCTTTAATGTCCCAAGAGTGACGAAACCTTTCTCCAAATATATGCCAAGCCTCGTCACTCATGGGTGTACTAATCATCCAGATTCAACCTTCTCAGTTAATTGTCTCTTTGTTCCCAAACAAGTAGCATTATGTCAAAAACAAATTACAAGTTGGACAAGATGGCAGGTACCTCGGCTCCTTCAACTTCTTTTTCCTCAATCTCTTTAAAGATTCTTTTTCTAGTATTAATAAAATTCTGAAACTGGAAGATCCGAGCATAATCTCGAGGAAGGTTTTCCTTAGGGTCCCAAGGAGACGTCCTGAAACTCTTGAGGCCTCTGTATTTCTGAAATCTAAAACACAGGTTTTAAGGAAATTAAGAAGTTTGATGGTGCTACATAAGACTCACATCACTTCTAAAATGGTCAAGGCTCTAGCTTTTCCAAAGTACTCTTTATCTGGGGACATAACTCAGTAATACAATGCTTACCTCTAGTACACATGCCCTGGCTTCAACCCCTAGCACAGCACAACAAACCTAATAAGGCTATATATCTGGCTCTAATGTACATACCTGTTGTACCAGCACTAAGACCCACATGGAGTGGATCATTTGTTCCATGTCTGCCTGAGCTACAAAGCAAAACTGTCTCAAGAAACAAAATTACCTACTAGGCATGAATATCCTAATGAGCTACTACTGGGCATGGAAATATACACCTTATAAGCCCAACACTTGGGAGATAGAGGCAGGAAGATCCAGAATAGCCTGATCCACATTCGACCCGAACTACAAACTAATAGCTTTAGCAAAAACCATGTCCTACAACAGCTTCTAACAAGTGTTTCAAAATCAATCCAGACTTTTCGCAGAGGACAAAGTATTTATAGTGCCTGTTAGGGAATGTGGCTCTTGAGCCTGCCTTACCACTCTAGTGCCCAACATTGATATTGGCTTTTAGTCAGACTTACTTGCAGAAAAATCACCTACATTTTCTTACTTTTACTTTTATAAGCATCATTTCAAAATATACCCTCTTACTTCAAAATATACCCAAATCCATACTTCTAAGCACTTCCTATAAGGAATATTTGCTAATTAACCTAGGTATGTCTGTTGC
This sequence comes from Cricetiscus sungorus, assembly GCA_030556225.1. Lineage (NCBI taxonomy): Eukaryota > Metazoa > Chordata > Mammalia > Rodentia > Cricetidae > Cricetiscus > Cricetiscus sungorus. The sequence goes on along the minus strand of JANBXA010000069.1, from coordinate 52,713,899 downwards.
ACTCTGAACAAGTCTACACCTTGACTGTATGTTGTTGCTTCTCATGTAGCATGTTAGCCCTTCAAGGACAATGTGTTTTTCCCATTTGCATCCTAAAATTAAGAAATTTTAAATAAAACTTGTCTGAAATCACTCGCTGACAAACCGAATTCTAGCAGCCACATCACGGGGGGTATCCACTTCATCTGGAAACATCTCTTCCAATCTTTCTTGTTTGTATTTCTCCAACATTCTCTCCTCAGCCTCTTCATCTACTTTCTCATCATAAAGATCATCATGCACAGACTCCCCTAGCGTCATAGTTTCACATTCCTCTTCCTCCTCCTCCTCTCCTCTCTCATCCTGTAAAATGAGTGGGGAATTACAAATATGCATTTTGAAACACATTTTAGTCTTAGGATTTAGGAAGCTGAGGGACGAGATTCACTGAGTTTGATGACAGCTTGGGTGACAGAGAAAAAATGTCTTTAAAAAAAAAAAAAAATAGGCTGCTGGTGGTAGTGTATGCCTTTAATCCCAGCACTTGGGAGGCAGAGGCAGGCAAATCTCTGTGAGTTGGAGGCTTGCCTGGTCTACAAAGCGAGATCCAGGACAACCACAATTCTTTCAAAGAGAAGCTCTGTCTCAAAACACACTCACACACACACACACACACACACACACAAAATACAAAATAACAAATAGAAAAAGAGGAGAGGATGTAGCTCAATCGGCAGTGCCTTCCTAGCATACACAAAGCTCTTGGTTGGATCCTCAGCTCTGCCTAAAGCTGGGCAGATTTCACAAGCCTATAAACATTGGTTCAAGGTCACCCTCCACTAGAGTTCTAGACAAGCCTGAGATTCAAAGATTATCCCCCTCCCCTGCAAACGAAAATCATAGCACCAATATGGTGGTTAAGTTAGTAAAGACACTTGATTTCTAGACCTGGTTCTATATAGGGACCCAAATACTGGAAAAGGAGAAATGAATCCAGCAAGCTTGTCCCTGACCCCTGCCCACCCAAACACATACAAAAGAGAACTGGGTGTAATAATAATTGGGGACTTTTATGCCAGCCAGCACTTAGGAGGCAAAAGAAGGTGGATCTCTGAGTTCAAGGCCAGCCTGATCTACTTGGAGAGTTCAAAATAGTCAACTCTGTCTCAAACACTGTTCCCCCAAGACGTACACCCTAAAAACAATGCAGTGTGTGTGGGGCGTTGGGGGTATGGTTCATCTGGTAAAGTACTTGCCTGGCATTTGTGAAGCCATGGGAACTGATTCCTAGCATATCAAACACTAAGATGCAGGCAAGAGATTAAGGAGTTCAAAATCATTCTTGGCTACATACTGAGTTCAGGGATAATACATGTGATACATGAGAACTTGTCAGAGGGGAGGAGGATGAAAATAACTAATAATAATAATAATGTGTGCTAAAGTCTTAAAACAACAATAAAAAATAGCCATCTGGTATGGTTTCACATGCCTATGACCCTAGCACTAGGAAGATTAAGTTAGAAGGATTGTTTGAGTTCAAGGTCAATTACGGGCTAAATCTTTAAAAAAAAAAAATGTTGAATATTCCAGCAGAAACATTCCCAATTCTACCACAAAAGCAATTAAACAAAGATTTTCCTAAACACCTATCTGTAACCAATATAAATATAAAAATGTGCATGAGACTATGAACGAGTACAGCATGCATGTAGAGTTCAGAAGACGACTCTGGTGGCCTGTTCTCTTGAGACAGCAGGATCTTTTGTTGTTTGTTAACTTGGCCTTAGTGTTCTAAGACTTGCACTACCACATCTGGCTTCACATGGGTTTGGGTAGTTCAAATTCAAGTCCTAATACTTATGTGGCAAGTACTTTACCCAATGGGCTATTCCCCCAGCCTCAAAATAAATTCTACAAAAGTCATGAAAACATCCTTTCTGTATTAAGCAGATGACTTCACACAGCCATGGTTTTGTAGCTCTATACACAGGTGTCCAAATGGCCTATTTTCTTACCTGAGAGTCCTCTTCCATAAAACCTTCCTCTTGTATATCATCATATTCATCACCTTCCTCACCACTCTCATCACCTTCATCCAAAATCCATTCAGCTTGGTAATTGGATGTTCCTTTAGGGACCTTCTTTACCACCCTAGAACGTTGCTTCAGTAAGTCTGTAAAACCCAAACAATTTAGTAATTTGTATTATTTATACTTCCCTTCTGTATTCTCACTTATGCAGACACTGCTACCAATATGAGAAAATAATAGCTACATGAGAACAGACTATTTCCAAATTTAATTCAACTGACTCACAGCAACAAATACACAGCTAAAATAAAAACCCTGTAGTGGATTTAATCATTTACTGTTTAAAAAGACAAGCCTAGAGTGATTTTTAGAGAAAGCAGAGCTGTACCAAGTGTTTTCTTAGTACAGTCATATAGGATTTGATCTTCAATCACTTCCAAATCCAGCCCTATAAGCAAGCAATGAGCAAGAGCTATTAACATGTTTGCTACCACCGACCATTTGCCTCATCCAGTTCCTCTTCAGTGGGCCAGGTTTGCTCCCCTTCCATTGGATCTGGAACAACCTCTGTTTGTAAAGTCTCCTGTTGGTCAGGGTCTGCCTTCATCAGAACCCTAAGGTCTTCTTCCATGTCAGCTGCAGCATCTGCTGCACAAATCTAAAAACAAAAAGCAGGTAACAGGCCTGCCCCATTAACTAAGTCTGGTCAAATTAATCAGAAAATCAAAACATATACCAAAATTTCCAAATACGAATCTCCTTGCATTTTAACTCTGCTCACCTGCTTGACTCTTGAGATTGTTTCTTAGAAACTCTGCCCTCTCCCACCTGCTTATTATCCCCCTCCCCTATTTGTTTGTTTTCAAAACAGTCTCTTTGTGCAGCCCTGGCTGTCCTGAAACCCACTCTGTAGACCAGGCTGGCTTTGAACTTAAGAGATCCACCTGCTTCTGCCTCCCAAGTTCTGGGAAAAAAAGGCGTGTGCCACCTGGCTTATACTCCCTTTCAATCAAACCACTCTCTTCAAAATGCAAATAAAGCCTGCATGGTAGTGTATACCTTTTTATCAACACTCATTTGGCAGAGGCAGGCTGATCTCTGCAAATTTAAGGTCAGCCTGGACCATACAGTAAGTCCCAGGACAGTTACTGCTACTTAATGAGGTCCAGTTTTTAGTAAAAGTTCAAAGAAATCCTCTACTCCTTTACTATACCTAGATTCACATAATCCCCAAGACATTCTTTCACCTCTGTGGAACTTAAGTCATTCATTCTTCTGAAAACTTAGCTGACTCTGATCTCTTCTGTGTAGCTTGCTAGTGCACTTTCAATTTCCACAGCAGGTCTGCTTAACTATATGTTACTATAATTTTTAAATTCTTAAGTGTTTGTTAATTTGATTTGTAATTCAAATAAATTCTGAGAAGAGGTCACATCTGCCAAGAAGGCAGAGCCAACCTTTAAGAATATCTAGAAAGCACTAGATATCACAACTGACCAACATATTTCTGTCTATTGTCTTACCAAATAGCTGTCTTACTTGCTAATAAGTGTGCAAACTATCTTCTCTGAAAATCAAATTTTCCAGTTAGGCAATGGTGTCCCAAACCATTTAATCCCAGTGCAAGTGAGACAGAGGCAGGCAGACCTCTGGGAGTTCCAGGCCAGCCTGGTCAACTGAGGAGTTCCAGGACAGGTTCCAAAGCTACAGATAAACCCTGTCTCAAACCCCCCCCCAAAAAAAAAAAGTGAGATAACTAAATTTTCCATCCTGTACCAACTTACATACACACATACATTCTTTTGAAAAATCAACAAAAGCCAGGCAGTGGTGTCACTTTAATCAACTATAATCCCAATACTTGAAAGTCAGAGGCTGGTGGATCTGTGTGAGTTCAAGGCTAGCCTAGTCTAGGATAGTCAGAGCTATACAGAGAAACCCAGTCTTGAGGGGGTAAAAAAACTGCCTAGGACTGGGCAATGGTTATGCACACCAGTGCTAGGAAGGCAAAGGCAGGCAGATCTCTGTGAGTTTGAGAGCAGCCTGGTCTACAAGAGCTAGTTCCAGGACAGCCTCCAATGCCACAGAAAAACCCTGTTTTGAAAAACCGAAAAATAAAAATTGCCTGGGCCACCAAACCCAATAGCCTAAATCTAATCCTCTGGGCCCTCACAAGGTAGGAAAACCAAACCCTGTCAAATTGTCCCTGCCCTCCACAACAGGAATGTGCACCCTCTCCAGAATACAAAAATAAGTTCTTCAAAAAAAAAAAGTAAAAACTGGGGGGGGGGGGGTGTGCCTTTAATCCCAGCAATTGGGGATAGAGGCAGGCAGATGTATGTGAGTTGGAGGCCAGCATTTTCTGCCTGGACAGATTCCAAAGCTACAGAGAAGCCGTCTCAGAAAATAAAAAAGGAGGAAAGGAAGGAAGGAAGAAAAAGTTAAAGAAGGAAGGAAGGAAGGAAGAAAAAGTTAAAACCAACAATCTTGAGTAGGGATTGTATCCAAGTGTTAAGAGTGCCTGCTGAGGCCTGGGACTCCCAGAAATGAAAAGCCTATCAATCTTACCTCCATTGCCATGCTTTGTTTCTTCTGGGATTTAATGACCCTGGGATTTAAAGGGAAAGGGTCCACAGGTGCATCTATCTGATTCATTTGGAAATCACCATGTCCAACAATATGGAGCAAACTATTTACATTCAGAGTCCTCCCACGAACATAGCCTGAGATTTTCAAGGTGCCCACTAAGTTACTCTCCTCACTAGGCACAAAATCAGCGACATGGGCAAACAAGTAAGCTCTGCGATCTCGAAAAGCAAGATGCCGTTGCTTCTGGTTAGCCAAAAGTCTAAGCAGCATTCCTGCCTCCTGTTGAGTGTCTAGCAACAGAAGTTTGTCATCGGGAAAGCGTTTCTCCACTGTTTTACTTAGCTTCTTCCTGGCATCTATTTGTTTCTTTGGTGGGAGGCCAGAAAGCCCCTGGACAGCTAGTGCTGAAGGAGAGACAGAAAGAGCTCAGTCACTCACAGTTTCACTACTAGAAAATTCATTTCCAGATCACAACAGCCCAGAGCTCACCGGGAAACTCAACAATGAGCAAATACTAATGAAATTTCACAATGAAGTACATCTTCCTATTCTTTCCCTGGGCAAAAGGCAGCCCAAAAATAAAAGTCTTTAAGCCTGAAAGTGCAGGAGCCCAACTTTAATACCATTACTTGGGAGGCAGGAGCAGAAAGATCTCTGTGGGTTAGACCAGTCTGGTCTACAAGTGAGTTCCAGGACCACCAGGGCTATTACCACACAGAGAAACCCTGCCTCAAAAAATACAAAACAAAAATAATAATAATAAAAAAATTTTAAAGTAACTTTAAAAGTGGTTAATTTGGACACATATATCCCACATCAGCAGAATATAACCCACTAGTTGTACTCCTAAATCAAATGTTAAACACTGTGCCTGGAAGAAGATCACAGTTGCACCCCCCCAAAAAAAAACCGCTAATTAACTTTCTTTTCTTGGTTTCCAATACTCCAACACACTTACTATAGGTGGGAAGACCCTGAGCAAAGAGGCAAGATAGACAGTAATCCCCAGTGCTATCCCAGCCTTCTAGTGGATCCAAGAGGAAAAGGATGGTATCAGCAACTTTAGCCATGTCTAACACAGTATGCAGATCCCCTGAAAACAGCAGACACAGTAAGAAGTAGTTAGCACATTATAATCAATAAATAGAACTACTTAAACAGAATGACAAAAAAAATAAAAAAATTGATACTCCAACCTGGTCTTGCATATGTGAAGAACCACCGATGTTTCAAACCAGGGCATAGAAGCATAAAGCTTTGGGTGCTGCCCCATTCATTCAAATACACTGTTCCCAAGTCTTCATTCTGAAGCAGTTTAAATGCCTCTGGGAGGGAAATTCTGTTGTGCAGAGGCACCACTAGCACCTGATGAGGAGGACCATCCTTGCTGCCCAGTTGCCTCTTCTCTGCCAGAACCTAGCAATACAAAGGTTCAGAGAATATCTCAATCATTTGCTTTACTCTTACATCTTCAAAAACACAGACGCTGCTACAGCAAAGCACAACTCTACACCTCCTTGTTGGTTTGTAAGAAGTAGCAAGGTAACCTTAACGTAAACACATTAGAAAAGACCAGAATAGCTGGATGTGGTGGCCCGGGCTTTTAAACTGAGCACTCAGGAGGCAAGGGCGGGCAGATCTCTCCGAGTTGGAGGCCAGAGTTCTAGACCAGCAAGGGCTACATAGTGAGACCCTTTGTTAGAAAAGAAAACAGGCCAGCAGTGGTGGCACACATCTTTAATCCCAGAACTCAGGAAACATGGCAGGCGGATCTCTTTGAGTTCAAGGCCAGCCTAGTCTACAGAGTTCCAGAAGTGTCAAGTGAAACCCTGTCTCGGGGTAAAAAAAAAAAAAAGAAAAAACATAATAATCAGAATGTCCTGCAATAGAACAGAAGGCCAAATAAATGAAGATACCCAAAGGTCAAGCCTTCTCTTGTTTAAAAAACAAAAAAAAAAAGCTACGTATATGTATGCCTCGGACTAAAAAAGAACAAGGCGCGTAGCGTAGGTACCCTGGATTTACTCTCCATTTTCCGCCCACGTCCAGGCCACATTTTCTAGTTTGAGGAATAACCCATCTAAAACCAGTCAGAAGCCGCACCGTTTCCCAACCCCCACTCCTCTCACCGCCTCCCTTTTCTGCTTTCGGAGCTGACTGGCGCGATGCCTCTGGTCTACTCGGCAGAGCTGCTTCTTCAGCTTCTTGCACAGGATTTTCGGTCCTACACGACCTGGAAGGCAGATCAGAAGTGGCTGTTCCGCTCCGCACCATTAGATTAACGAACAGGAACCTCTCAGCGCTCCTTAAAGAGGCTTTGCCAAGAGTCCCAAGTCTAGGTTCGGTGTAGTCAGGGCTATCGGCTAAGCAGCCCTTCTTCCTCCTCTGTCTACTCACCTTTGCTGCCCTGTTGTGCGGACCCACCACCGTGGTGCCGACCGCCTTTATGAGCTTTATTGTGCGGCTTCAGCGGGCCGGAGCGGTGAGCCGCCATTCTGCAGCCCACGTGCACCGTGTAAACACTACTTCCGGGAAGACCCGCGCGTTTCCGGCCCCGGGGACAGGCCTCAGTCTTGAACGGACTCCCGCGCCGTCTCGCGAGGTTTTTTCCGCCAGCGTGTGAGCGCCGGGTGTCGGAGCCCCAGCAAATACGTCGTGGCAACTTTTCCCACGCTGCAGTCCAGTGTTGAGAGCTGAAAGACGCCGCGTGTAGTCTCCTGGCTTCGGCTCGTCATACAGGGGGCCTATTTCACGACCGTCTTTCAATTGTTGCACTCGAAAGTCCTCCTGTCGCATAGGATTTTGAATGCTGGTCTCTCCATTCCCAATGATTTTTATAAAGGGACAAAGTGTTATAACTGAGTAACCTTTTCTTTCCCCTACTACTCTAATTCCCAACGCGAGTCACTTTAAAGAGATTCGTCTCACCCTCACCGGCACCGTTCCAGCATGTCTCTTACTCCAACTCGTGCCGTGCCCCCTCTCCCCACGAATCTGCAAGATGAGCCAAACAAGACGTGAAGACCCTCGGGGTGAGGGCTTCCTCTTATGCTCAGGGTCCGGCTCGCCGTAGGTCGCGGGCGGCTGGGTTCTTGATCTTCTCCCACAAGCTTTGCAACTATGCGACTGACGACAGGCCACGGGATTCGGAGGAGTGATAGGTCCAGATTCGAACCCCGGGGACCCAGGTCCAGATTCGAACCCCTCCCAGCTGCTCTCCGAGGGGCCAGAAGTCGGGAACAGTCACGGAGGTTGAGGCCAGCCCAGACAACAAGCACCTTTCCAGAAGTCCACCTGCTCCGCGGCGCCTGGCTAAGAGCAGGCTCCCAGCGCTCACAATGCGGGTTCGCGCCCTCGGGGCGGGAGCCTGCCCGTCTCCATGACAACCGTCCCTGCGGCGCGCGCCCGGGCCGACACCCCCAGGCGTCCGCACCCGCCCTGACACCCCCCCCCAGTCGCGGCGCACACACCCCCTCCCTGCCGGCTGTGGGAAGGGGCCGGGCCTGCTGCCTGACGTCTGCGGGGCTCGGAAGATGGCTGCGGAGCTGAGCACCGGGCAGTGGCTGCGGCAGCGGCAGGCGGGGAGCGCAGCGGGCGGGGGCTCCGCCTCACGCGTGGGGCGCTGAGCCGGGAGGCGCGGAGGCGGCGAGGGCACGCGGGGCATCGTGGGGCCGCTTGGCGCCGCCTGCCCGCCACCTGCCGCACCATGGGCAGCGCAGAGGACGCAGTCAAAGAAAAGCTGCTGTGGAACGTGAAAAAGGAGGTAGGGCCGGGGGCGCGGACTCCGGGGCTCGCGCCCTCCCGCGCTGCCCCAGGAGCGGAGGGGTCGCGGCTCCCACGCGCGCGGCCGCCAGCCCACCGGGCCCGGGCGGGCGGGGGCGGGGTCCTGTGCGGGCCCTGCCTCACGCCCCTCTCCGCGCCCGGGGCAGCGCCCTCCCTCGCTCAGGGTCGGGCGGACGCCCTGGGGCTTGTTTGCTTCGCGGTCCTCCCGCTCCCCGCCCTGTGACGGCAGCAGCGCGGGGAGACCGCGGTCGGGGGAGGGGTGCCGGCGATTGCTGGAGAACCCGAGTTGCCCATTCATTGCCGGTTCTGCCCGAGGAGGGGGCGGGGTCCCCGCGAACCCCGGAGGCTGCTAGCCAGTCAGCTAGGGGGCTTCGCTCTAGGGTGCCCTACACCGCCCTCTTGTATTCCTCTGGCAAGTGAATCGTGGCTGGCTGTGGGTTCGCCGCACACCTCACTGCTTCTCCCTCCACGCCCACCTCCTTACCCAGGAACCCGGGTATTTTTAAGAATGGTTTTTAAGACTCAGATTATTTTTACTCTTTTGAGGGAAATCCTTCAGAAAAAAAAGAATGTTTCTCCCTACTAATCTCCTTTACCTCGACCCTGCTTAAAGCTGATTTCAATTTCTGGTGGGGGGGGGGTTGCCCATATGAATGACTCACCAGCTTGTGAGAGAGCCTGCAGTGAAGATGAAATGAATGAGTCCTCCCTTCCCCAGCCTGCCTCTGTAGCTAGGTCTGCCTGGTGTGAACTACATGAGGACAAGAAACCTGTCTGCTTGTTCACTATTTTGTATCCAGGGACTGGCACACTTGTGGGCACTCTATTTGGTAAATATACTCTGCCAACCTTGGAAAATTAAGGTCCGGTAGGAAAGTCTTGGTAGTCCAGACTTAGTTTTGTGTGAACTTGAGTAAAGTTATTTAAACTCTTTTAAGTCTTGGTTTCCTTGTCTCTTTTTAAAATAGGATAAAACTATTTATTTCGAATATATAAATGCACCATATTGTTTCATTCACCCTTAGGGAATCAGGATTTGAGAAGACTTCGGGCTCTCATTCTGCATTAACCGTTAGCTGTGTGAGCAACTTTTTTGTGCTTTTACTATGAAGTGGCCAAGTGAGGGTTTCTTAGGCTTTTTCAAAGTAGTCTTAATCTCCAGCCTTGTCCCCAAGAAAAGAGACATCTCATTTGATTATCCCCAGGAAGTTGGTCTAAAGACAGAGAACTGGGGTAAAGTAGGTGTACAGGATTATTTGAGACCCAAATTTGAGAATTGATTAGGTCTGTTGAGAAACATTTTGAGAATGTGAATTTCTTCCCAGTACTTAAACTCTATTTCAAGCATGATTCCTTTGAAAACTGAATGTGTGCTGCAGGGATGTGTCTTCCTGGCAAAGGCTGCTCTGAACGCCATGAATTTCCCCTTTCATGCTTGGTTTACAGAAAACCATACTAATCTCTCCTACAAGAAGAGACAGTTGAGTACTATAGACATCAGTAGGTCCAGCTAATGTGCCCTTCCAGCTGCTTCAGGTACCTGTAGATCTTTAGCTCCAAGAGCTCCTCTGGAAGTAATTGAGGAAGCTTTTAACAGCTTGGAGTGAAACAGTCATCCAATCTGATCCTCATTTACCTAACCACTAACCATTTCCAGCATGAAGGAACCTCTAAGTCCTAGGTTGGGCCTGGTGGCACAGGCCTTAGGTGTTGTGCCACTCTTTGTATAATACACTGCATGTTGAGAAGACCTTGGCATGGCATGGTGATGTATGCCTTTATCCCACCACGGGGCAGATGGGTCTCTATGATACCCAGGCCCAGTCAGGGCTACCCAGTGTGTTCCTATCTCAAAATAATAAGTAAATAAATAAAGCAGAACAACATGTTGGGAAGCAGGGCACCACCGGGACACTGCCTCCTGTCCAGAGGATGACAGGCAAGGGTTAATGCTAAACATGGGAACATATGCCTATAACCCCAGTGCTCAGAAGCCTGGGAAGAATTACAGGAAGTTTGAGTCAAGGCTGGGCTACAGAGTGACTTTGAGACAAGCCTGGGCTACATTGTGAGACCTTGTTTCGAAAAAATAAAAGAGAGAGCTGGAGAGCTTGCTCTGCAGTTAAGAGCCCTGTCTGCTCTTCCGAGTTTGATTCCCAGAAGTAGCATGGCATCTAACAATTGTCAGCTCAAGTTCTGAGGAAGTTGATGTCCTTTTCTAGCCTCTGCAGGTACCACATAAACCTGGTGCACAGACATACAAAATTCCCATACACATAAAGATAAATGTGTCCTTAAAAAGATAAGGACTTTTTCTGCTATGGCTTGCTTTTCCTGTGTTTATTTTTTTTTCGTATTTTTTATATTTTCTTTATACTGTGGTTTAGGAAATCCATCTCTGATTCCCAGTGGTGGTTATTTGTCTTCTGGCAGATTCCCCATGGAATCTGGCGTAAGTGCAACTAGAACCTCATACTGTTGATGGGAGTAAATTGCTACAGCCTCTTTGGAGAACATTTTTGGCAGTATCTGGTAAAACAATATATGTATCAGAAATTCCTTGCCTAGAAATATAAATTTAAAAAAGCCAGTACATATGTTCACCAGAAGATATGTTCAGGTATTCATATGATTCATAACAACTTCAAGCTGGAAAATACCCAAGTGCCAGCCAACTATGGTATCTTCACACAATTGGGAATGAACAATCTACAATCTATGGCTATGCACAATCAAGCAAATGAAACAAATCACAAAACACTCCATACTGTTTTGTTAATTTCTTTTCAGTATAAAGCTTGCAAAATTAACATAAGAACTCAGAGAGGTTGGGCCTGGTGGCACAGACCTGTAATCCCAGCAAGGCAAAGGCAGGAGGAATAAAAGTTCAAAGCTTGCATGGGTTATAGAGTAAATTACAGGCTAGCTAGGGAACTTACTAGGAGCCTGTCTCAAGAAAATAAAAGGAGGACTGAGGCTGTGCTTGCTCCCAGGACTCAAGAGGCAGAAGTAGGCAGATATCTCTGAGTTCAAGGCCAGCCTTGTCTATATAGTGAGCTCCTGGCTAGCCAAGGGCTACGTTGTGAAATTCTATCTCAAAACAATAACAAAAAGAATCTGAAAAGTAGCTCAGTTTTGCTTTCTTGCCTAGTATGCACAAGGCCCTGGGTACAGTTACCACTAACACACACACACACACACACACACACACACACACACACACACACTAATAATAATTAAAATTTAAAATTAAAGAAGCCAGACAGGGTTGGCACATGCCTTTAGTCCCAGCACTCAGGAAGCAGAGGCAAGTGGGTATCTTATGAATTCAACACCAGCCTGGTCTACATGGTTTACATAGCCAAGGCTACATAAAAGAAATGCTGCCTTTAAAAAAACAAAACCAAAGGAAAAGAAATAAATGATAGTGGGTATTTGAGTATTCATAGGGAAAGGTTGTAACTGGGTGAGGGGAAGTAATAAAGCAAGATGCTCTGGCAAGAGGTTATATGTTCTGTTTCTTTTGTTGCTTAAGACAAGGTGTCCTGTCCCCACTAGTCTTGGACTTGCTGTGTAGCCCAGGCTGGCCTTGGCATTGAACTCTTCTTTCAACTTTGTACATGATGTATGTGTGAGTGTGGGTATACATATGCCACAGTGTTCTTTGTAGAGTCTGTCCTCTCTTTCCTCTTTTACATGGATTCTGAAACTCAAACTCAGGTCATCAGACTTACTCAGGAAGAACTTTTACCTGATGAGCCATCTAGCCAGCCTGGGCCTGGAACTCTTGATCCTCTTGTTTTCATCTCCTAATGGTTGGGATTTCAGGCATGTGCCACCCCATCTGGCATTTGTTCTGTTTCCTACTCTAAAAGTATGCAGTGTGTGGAAACTCAACAAGTTTATAAGATTATCATATAAATTCCTTTTTTGTGTGTTTAATGAATAATAATAAATAAGAAGAATACCTTTTTTCCCTGGTCCTAGAGATTAAACCTGGGGACCTTAAATGGCAAGCAAGCACTCTACCATAGAGGTACATCCCCATCCTATAAGTGATTTTGGAGGATTAGGAATTGAGACAGGGTCTTACTCTGTAGCTCAGGCTATAAGACACTGCATAGCCCAGGTTAGCTTCAAACTCAAATCCCAAGACATCAGAGTTTTAGAACCTAGCTAGAATGAATGAGAGTTGGCCAGCCATGGATGGACCTACTCCTAACATCAGAAAAGTAGGGGCAAGTTGTTCATCTGCAGCCTGTACTGAGACAGTCTGTCCCAAAGGACATGTGTCTGCCCAGAAGCCCTTCTCCATCTGAGTGTGGATGAGCAAATAGCTTCCCCAACCCTTTTGTCTAAACTGGGACCTTCACACTGATTGGGTGGTGGATCTGACAACTCTTGTTTCCTCTCCAAAAAGCTTGGGGCAGGGTATGTTAAGGAACGTTTGTTTCTCCACCCCTCCCATCTTTATCATCTCTGCAAGTATCTCAAAACCCAGACCGTGAGGTCACAACCAAACTATTTACCTTCCTAGAGACCTGTTTGTTGCTGATTTTCCCTTTTAGTGCTAGGAATTGAATCTAGAAACCTTGTATGTCCAAAAATATGCTTAGCCACGAAGATATACACTCAAACCCCAGGAGTCCTTTGCTAAGGAGGAAAATTAAAAATAATAATGCTAGCCTGTAGATATAGTTCATAACATAGTGTCTGCCCTGGGTTTCTTCAGTAGCCCAACAAAAATAAGTAAGATAATGAAGATGCCCATTTATTCACAGGTGAAGCAAATCATGGAGGAGGCTGTCACCAGGAAGTTTGTGCATGAAGATAGCAGCCACATCATTGCTCTGTGTGGTGAGTAATCACCTTACAGTGATGGGTCATATGCAGGCTCAGGACTGAGCATTTGGTCCTGGGACCTGAGAAAGATGAGTCCTCTGGTTTAGTACCTCTCAAATATGAATGGGAGTCCCAATCATCCCAAACACTTTTGAAGTCTATCTGAGCCCCATCCCAGACCTACTGAACTCTTCAGGTTGCAAGCATTTGGCATTTAGCATCCTAGGATAATAGTTCCTAAATTTGGTAGCACCAGATTCACCTGGGAGTATGTACCAACATTCACAGCAGTTTGTCGTACCTGGTATCCCAAGCCTGTGATTCTAGCTATTTAGAAGGCTGAAATAGGAAGATCAAAAGTTGAAAGCTTGTCTTATCTATGGAGTATCCAGAGTCTGCCTGGGAATCTTAGTGAGACCTTGTCTCAAAATTCAAAAAAGAAAGAAAGAGATGGCTCAGCAGTTAAAAATCCTGGGTAGTGCCCCCCCCTTTAATCCCAGCACTTGGGAGGCAGAGGCAGGTGGATCTCTTTGAGTTCGAGGCCAGCCTGGTCTACTGAGGTCAGAGTTAGTTCTGGGACAGCTAGGGCTGCTGCACAGAGAAACCCTGTCTCAAACCGCCCCCCCCACACACACACACACAAAGAGAGAGAGAGAAAGAGAGAGAGAGCTTTGCCCTAAGTGCTTCGGATTTTGGAACCTCCGGTCTTACCTGCCCTTTTTCACTCTGGGGAAAAGTTGATACTTTGTGGGTGCTTTTATGTGTTTTTTCACTCTGGGGAAAAGTTTATACTTTGTAGGTGCTTTTAATGTGCTTTTTGGCTGCCACACTTTTCTGGTTGCTCAATTGTCCTAATTCCCCATGCACTTGGTTAGATGCAAAAGAGCATGAACATAGGCAAGGAGGAATAGCCCCAGCCTCTAGCTGTAGCAGAGTTGCATAATGGTGAGATATTTGTAACATAGATCAGATGTTTACCTTCGTATGAAAAAGCTTGTATCTGTGCAAAGTTTTCTTTGATTTCCAGAAATTTGGCTGTTCTCTAACATCCCCTAAGGAGGGGAGGGTACCAGAGCCTAGTGTGTCTTAGCCACATACTCAGAAGAGATACTTTTTTTTTGTATTATTATTGTTGTTGTTATGTTATTGCACTGTATTTATTTCATGTGCTATGTGTATGTACATGTGTGCACCTCAGCATACCTGTGGGGTTCAGAGGATAACTGTTGAGAGTCTGATCTCTTTCCACTGTATGGGTCCTAGGGATCAACCATGGATTGCCATGCTTGGCATCAAGCACCTCTGAACCTTCTTACCTGCCCTGCTTTTGGTAACAGTGAAACAGAGCTGCCCTTCCCATAAGTCCAGCAACACTCCAAACAACATTCTCTACGCAGCAGAATGGCAATGACAAGATAGATACTCTCTGCCCCAGGAAATACATTCTGTTGAGAATGGAAAAAAAAAAAAAAAAAAAAGAATGGTGAAAAGATGTAATAATACAAGCTCTATGGAGAAAAATAAAATAGTTACAGAGGGTGATTGGGAAAGGCAGCAGTGAGCAGAGGCTTTGAAAACTACAAACTACTGCTCTGCCTAATACTAAAGGCATCTTAGACAAGTGGTCTTCCCTCCCTCCCTTCTCCCCCTTCCTTCTCCCCTCTCCCCTCCCCTCTCCTCTATTCTTGGCTGACCTTAAACACACTAAGTTTCTTGATCTTCCCTCCACAGCCTCCCAATTACTAGTATCATAAACCTGCCATCCTGCCATACCCATCGTGGACTAATTTGTTGTCACCTCCAGTATGCTCTTTTAAAATTAGGACAGTGAAATGATATCCACCTCAAATTTTTGTGGGGATTGAGTTTACGCCTAGAGTTGCAAGAGTAGAAAATGTTTTTCTTCTCCTTTGAGTGTCAAGGCTAAGGTTAAATTTGCTGTTGCCCTGGGAAAGAAGAAAGAAAAGGCTCCCCAGTATCACGATTATTAGCCTAGAAGCATATTAGAATTCTGGCTCAGTGCTAGGCTTTGTCAAAGCACACACTGTAGAATGCTATCGCATAGTGAGAGCAGCTTGTGCATGGGTGCAGTGAGTGGGTAGCCTGGGGAGAATGAAGGAAAGAGGGCTGGAGAGAGGCCAGCAGGAGAAAAGCCCTGAGTACCCCACATTTAGCCTGCTGAGGTGAGAAGCACCTGCCAGCCCTCCTGCAGCTGGCCTGGGACCCAGCCCTCTGGAAGCTCTGGGCCTCCTGCCAAAGCTCTGAACTCTTTCATCAGGCCAGAAGGCCACACTCCAGGAGGACAGTTTTCCTTTTCTTTCTTTTTATTTTTTTAAGATTTATTTATTTATTGTATATACAATGTTCTGCTTGCCTGTGTGCCTGCAGGCCAGAAGAGGGCACCAGATCTCACTACAGATAGTGAGCCATCATGTGGTTGTTGGGAATTGAACTCAGGACCTCTAGAAGAACAGCCAGTGTTTTTAACTACTGAGCCATCTCACTAATCCCAAGCATGGTTTTTCATTGAACCATTTTTGACTATTGTACTAGCCATCAAGTTTCCAGGGTTGTTTTTGTTTTTATTTGTTGTTGTTGTTTTTCAAAACAGGGTATCTCTGTGTAACAGCCATAGCTGTCCTGGAACTCATTCTGTAGACCAGGCTGGCCTCAAACTCACAGAGATCTGCCTGCCTCTGCCTCCTGAGTGCTGGAATTAAACACATGCACCACTACCGTCCAGCTAAGTTTCCAAGGTTTTAAACCCAATCCAGGAGCAGGAGGAGCCATGCTCTGCTTGTCTTCCAAGGCTCCAAAGAGTCACTGATGCAAACATAAATGCCACAGGATCAGACCAAAAAAGTTTGCAAGTGAAGCTGCCAAGATGAGAGGCAGTAGGCAGTGTCAGGGACTGAAGTGACCCAGATGGCACTTGTTCCATACAAAGAGTGTCAGCCCTGATGCGTTGCCAAAGGAGTTCAGGCCAGGCTTCTCATGGCCTCCCTCAAGGCTGTGATCTTGTGTGTGTTGGTGGGTATGTTAGTATGTTTGTGGTATGTGTGGCTGTTTGTATGTATAGGTTTGTATAGAGGCCAGAGGTTAACCTCAGGTATTGTCCTCAGAAACAATTCACCTTGTTTGTGGGGACAGGGTCTCTTCATTGGGAATGGAGCTCACTGATTAAACTATATTGACTGGGTAGCACTCTCCAGATGGAGCCATCTCCTCTGTCTGTCTCTGTCTCTCTGTGTCTCTGTCTCTCTCTCTCTCTCTCTCTCTCTTTCTCTCTCTGTGTGTGTGTGTGTGTGTTTGTATTTGTGCATTCATACATGCATACATGTGTGTATGAATTTTGTTATTGTTGTTTTTGAGCTAGGCCTCACTATGTAGCCCTAACTGGCCTGAAACTCACAATGAAGGCCAAGCTTGTCTCAAACTCAGGGGTTCTTTTCCTGCTTGTACCTCCTAAGTGCTGGGACTAAAGGCATGGAATACCACACTCATCTCATTTAGTAACTTTTTATGAAATTTGAGTCAGCAACTCACAC
Source organism: Cricetiscus sungorus (assembly GCA_030556225.1). Taxonomy (NCBI): domain Eukaryota; kingdom Metazoa; phylum Chordata; class Mammalia; order Rodentia; family Cricetidae; genus Cricetiscus; species Cricetiscus sungorus. Next base: position 52,697,125 of record JANBXA010000069.1, on the reverse strand, counting down.
ACCAGCTTTTAAAAATCAGACAATTCTGAGCAGATCGGTGGCGGTGCATGTCTAATCCCAACACTCGGGAGGCAGAGGCAGGTGGATCTTTGTGAGTTCAAGGCCAGCCTGGTCTACAGAGCAAGTTCCAAGCCAGCTGGGGCTACACAGAGAAACCCTGCCTCTGGAGAAAAAACAAAGAGTTTAAGGTCTGGCTGAAAGGTGGCTTTGTGAGTAAAAGTATTTGTTGCCAAACCCCAAGATCTGAACCCAGAACCCCTGTGGTAGAAGGAGAAAAATGTGGCCCCCACATGATAGAAGGAGAGAAATGGCCCCCAGATGTAGAAGGAGAGAAATGACTCCCTGAGCCCCATGTGGTAGAAAGTGCACTGCGTGCCCACACACAACACACCCGCTAAATAAGTGTTTTAAAACATTTTTTTTTAAATGAAATTTTTTAAAGAGGTCAAGGTCATCCTCATTGATACAGTGGTATCCTGTAACCTGCCTAGGTTATAGGAGACTCCATTTAAGAGACTGACTGCTAGGCTGGAGCTCAGTGGTACAATTGGTACAATACTTGCTTAGCATGTCTAAGATTCTGGGTCTAGTCGCTAGTTGAGTCAAATAATGACTCATATTTTCTGTGTGGTTTTGTGAACAGTTCTTCCACCTTCCAGCCCTGACCCCCATTGACTGGTATATCCTGCTTTCTCCTTCCATGGTGGGAGGAATGCTACACCAGCCCCAGTGGAGACAGTGTAGCAATGGCTGAGAGAAATCTCAATGGCTATGTGTCCAGAGGCGTGGTGGTTACACCTCCTGGGGAAAAGTGGTTCAGGTCCCTGCAGGTGCTTGCTTAGCTGGCTGTTTGGAACAGGTGCTAGATGTATTTTGTGCTATGATAACAATATTGCCTTTTATTCATGGATATTTTAGCCTGTAGCTCCACTGTTAATTCAGAGAAGCCTAGAAAACACTTAGATATAGTTTCAGGAACTGAAAGAGATACAGATCAGCAGTCAATAGTTGGATATTGCCCTCTGTGCCTTCAGATACAGATCCTAAGGTGCCAGTTGTGACTTCAGATGTCAGCCAGGGCCTGATAAATCAATTAGGGCTAAGGCTGTAAGAAGCAGCCTACAATGAGACCCTGCCTGTAATTAGCCCTCCCACAACAAACCTGCTGTGGGATTCACAACAGTACTCTAATTTGGGATCTTAGGGCCCCTAAATCAATACTATTTAAAGTTTACTATCCAGAGACAAAGATTATTCTCTAAGCTCAACAAATCAAATCTCTGATACAATGACCACAAGCAGGCCAAAATAAACAGAGGCTCCCAATTATGCACTTGCTTAGAAGTATTTGCGATCTCATACTTTAAAGGGAATTGCTGACATCTATAGAATGCCTGTTTATCTTTAAACTGTGACCAAAGATCGGTTCTTTGAACTTTCTGTATAAAAACCTGATATTTTGAAGTAAACTTTACAGCAGTTCGCAAACCTCCTCAGGTGTGTTTGTGTCTGTCTGTCAAGCCGAAGCCACTCATGACCTGGTCATCCGAGTCTTGGTCTCCACGCAGACCTGCTACCCACTGAGCCGTCTGCAGCAGAGGAAGGTGCTCTTAACATGTACAGAGCACTCAGAGTCAGTTGTGCCCTTGAACCTTGCATCTGAAATAATAATGCATGTTCTTATGAACAGTTATCCTCCTGCCATCAAGAGATTTGAGGTGATTGAGGCATGAACCATGAAGCTATGTTTCTCTGACCCTGACCTCCCGCCACATCTTTCTAGTTCCTCTATTCTAGTTTGTTACCAGAACTGTGGGACAAGGTCTCACTGAGTATCCCTGGCTGGCCTAAAACTCACTGTATAGACCAGGCTAACCTTGGATTCTCAAGATCTGCCTGTTCTGCCTCCTGAGTCCTGGGATAAAAGGCATGCACCTCCATGCCTGGCCCCAGGACTGGCTGTTTCTGTTCTCTCTCTCTCTCTCTCTCTCTCTCTCTCTCTCTCTCTCTCTCTCTCTCTCTCTCTCTCTCTCCTCTCTCTCTGTGTGTGTGTGTGTGTGTGTATGTGTGTGTCTCTGTCTCAGTCTCTCTCTCTCTCTCTCTCTCTCTCTGTGTCTCTGTCTCTGTCTCTCTCTCTCTCTCTCTCTCTCTCTCTCTTGTGTGTGTGTGTGTGTGTGTGTGTGTGTGTGTGTGTGTGTGTGTGTGTGTCCATCTGTGTCTGTGTGTGTGTCTGTGGTTTTCTGTGCTGGGTATTGAGCCCAGATTCTCAGGTAGGCTAGACAAGCATCTACCACAAATCTACACCCTCAGCCCTGTGGATCTTAACTTTACATGGCTGAGAGAGGAGTCTGGCTTTAAAGAGCAGTTCCCAGACTCAGTCTGTCTTCTCACACCATCACCAGCTGCTAAGCATTGTGAGTGGGGCCCGGGCCAGCCCTGTCTCCGCAGTCATCAGCTTTCCTGGGCCAACGTCAGGGTTGCTTGAGGCTGAAGCTGAGCTTTAATGCTTGGTGGGGGTAGAGCCTGGAACTGGGAATAATGTAGAGCATTATTAACCAGCTCCCTGTTGCTAAGCAGCTTTCATTAGCCAGTTAGGTCTCCCCTGCAGTGAGCTCCTTCAGGGAATGGCAGAGATACTGATAAGCTGGAGAACAGCAGGTGCTGCAGGAGGTTGCATCCCACCTGGGAGATCACAGCCAGAGATGTTTCTGTACATTGAATGATTCAGACACCAGGCAGTTGCTAGCCTGGCTCTTTTTAGCAAAAGGGACTCCTTCCCTCCTGTACCCAATGAATAGCTTATTCGCAGACTATCTTAGTTTTTGCTTTCCATCCAGAAATGAACAAGTCAGGTAGCTTTTCTGCTATGACTGGTAGGAAGGTCCAGAGCAACTGATTTCCCTCCCGCTGTGCCAGGGCATAGCCAAGGACACGCACGTGATTTGGTCCATTGCTGAGTCCCTAAAGTCAGAAAGACCAAGCTTTGCATGCTGGTTGTTCGTTTTCATCTCTGAGCCTACATGCAGAAGGTAGATTGGAGCATTGGAAGAGCTACTTGGGGTTAGGGGTGGGTGGTTAGCTCAGTAGTCAAGCTCAAGATAAAAACTGTGAAAAAGCCATGCATGTAAAGCATGTAACATGGTGTCCAGTGACACCTTGTTCTTGGATTGTTGGAAATCCTCCTCAGACATACCCTAGGATTCCATCTAGAAATCCACATGTCTGGCAACCCACCACATCTAGACAGTTGAGGAATCTGGGAACTCAATCAGAAATTTGATCATATTAAGTAATTGTTATTAGGGATGGACATTATGATGCACACCTATAATCCTAGCACCCGGGTGGGGGCAGTAGAAACAGGAGGACTGCTACAAGATTGAGGCCATCCTGGTCAAAACTAGCCAGAGTAACATTGGCTCCATAAAGAAAAAGTGTTTATTGTTATTGTAGGTTCACTAAGGGTATATTACATGGGTCAAGAATCTAAACATTACCTCAAATAATCCAAAGATAGGGAAGAAAATGGTTGCATATGGTCTAGCCACAACAAAATTTGGCAGTGACCTGTTAACTATATAAATGGGCAGTGGGTATGTGATGGATTGTTAAACCATCCTCATGACTTTTGTGTATGTTTAAAATTTTCCTCAACAAAATGATTTTCTAAAGAGAAACATAAATTGGGATATGCAGCTTCGGGGCCAGTGTTTGAACCCACATCTGTCTTGGTCCAAAGTCTGTGCTGCACAGAGATTGGTTGGTGTGCCTTTGCGGGAGGGGGGCGCTACCCAGGAGTGGAGTCCAGAGAATTCGGGACACTGGAGAGGAGTTGCCTTTGTAGACTCACAGCTAAAGTCATGTGGCCGGGCTCATGGTAACCCAAAACTCTAGAATGTGGTGGGTCTCCTGCCACTGGGTGCATGGAGAAAGAGGTTTTCTCTCCCTTGGTTCACTGAGAAGCTACAGTATCCCTGCAGGGCCAAGAAAGTGAGTACTTGTGGCATGATTCTCATTTCCTTCAACGTGGTTCCAGAAAATGAGACCAGTCTTTCTCCTTCATGTCAGAATATAAGGGAAATGTTGCTTTCTCCTGTGGGGAGTTGAGCAAAGCTTAAAGCTGTCAGAGCTGAATTCAATTCACTATCACCTTACAAGCTAAGAAAAAAACGTATCCCAAAGCAGTGGGAATATTGCCTGTGAATTCAGGCAGCCTTTACCAAACCCAGGGTAGAAGCAGACAGAGCTCTATGAAGTAGGGATGAGAGAGGCCCATGGTGCCTGGGGAAGCCTTTGGGCTCTAACTTCTGTGAAGAGTCTCCCCTCCCCAGCCCTTCCCGCCAGGCAGCTCCACCTGTCCCCACTGTTCACAGGACTCAACCAGTAGCCCAAAACTCTGAGTGTTGCCCCCACAGCCCCAGGACCAAATTGAACCACCTGTGGATGACTGCTCTACCCACACTTTTCCTCCCTCGGGTTCTCTATGGCAACCACAACCCAACACTCCCACTGTGCAGATGGCATTAGGGAGAAAGGTAAAACTGAGCCAAAGGTGGTGTGCCAGCTACTTGCCACACTGTTCTTCCCATCCTTCCCATCCTCAACTCCTCCTGGTCCTTAGGCCAGCATCCTTCCATGCTGTATAACTGTGCATGTGGTTCCCTGCAGCACTCACCACCTCCCACACAGAGCACCATTGACTTGTGTGTGTACCCTTCTAGAGAGGTCTTGTTATTGTTTTTAAATCCTGATAGAGATTGGAGCTAAACATGGTGACACACATCTATAATCTCAGCACTTGGAACTAAAAGCAGGAAGTTCAGGGACATCTAGGCTACATGAGATCCTGCCTCAGAATGACAAGAGTGTGTGACCTTTGCCCACCTCACCCCGTCTGTTTTGAGACACTTCACACTGAAACTGACTGTGTAACCCAGGATGGCCTTGAACTTGTGTCAGTTAGCCTGACTCTGCCTCCCAAGTGCTAGATGGATAGGTATGAGCCACCACACCTGTTCCCCACCTGCCCACTCACCGCCCCTTTTGTGATCAGAAGGTGCAGTACAATGTGATACATCCTGAGCCTTGCTTTTGGAAGTTTCCCCTGTTAGTTCCTAAAGAGCATTTCATTGTTTCTTAGAGCTGCATACTACTCTCCTGTGTGAACAAACTATATTTAGTTAGCCTGACCCCTGTTGATGGATACATGGGTGGTTTCCAGTTCTTTGCTATTATAAATAATTGTGCACTTACATCATTAGGAGAAATCCTGGAGTGGGATTGCTGGGTCATAGGTTATCTGCACCTTTGATTGAGGATGCCAAAGTGCTAAATAGGAATGACATCATTTAACCCTCCCAGCAGCAACACAGTAGCAGTTTACCTAGTTCCCAGTATCCCTCCATCTTTGTATCATGTCTCCATTCTACATTGTAGCACAGGCAGGGTAAACTTCCATCCCTCCTTCCTTAGTCTCCTTGTAGAGGGATTGCAGACTGGTGCCACCAGATCTGACCTCATGTTTCCATGCTATAAATGATCACTTGGATTGGTTAAATCAGTGTGTGATGGGTTGAGAGCAAGGCCAGTTGGCTCCGTAAACCCTATGTTCTCCAACTCCAGGTAACATATGCTAAGCTCCACAACTTTTAAGGACCTGAAGAATTCCTCAGGGTGCTCCAGCCTGTGGCCCTTAGCTTTCCTTAGGACAGTATCAGACTTCAGTGAGTGTTCGTAGCAAGATGCTAAAGTTAGGTTTAGCTGTACTTCTGCTGTCTCTGAGCTTTCCTCTCAGTGTGACAAGATGGATGACAATGAAGAAGGATCTCTGGGATCATCTGACTAAATTCTAAAAGCCACCAGAAGATGAAGATAGATTGTGAGAGGATCGTGCTTGTTAAGCCATGTCTCCCTTTCTAATTCTGTTTGTCTTTTTTTTTTCTTTTTTTTTTTTCCCTTGGTTTTTTTTTTCCCTATTTTGTTTTATGTTGGGATTTATTGACTCATATGAAATGAGCCAAAAGATGTCAGGGCTGTCACCTTATGGTATATCCACTCAGTGAGTGCTAGGACTCACTGAGACCAAGGGCCCTGAAGCCTCCATGGCTGAATGCCCAGAGCTCAGACAGCTAGCTCACTTTGCAGGGGGACAGCCTTACAGCTTGGCACTTTAGTCCCGTGATTATCTGTATGGCCTCTACAAAGATGTGGCGTTCTGGTGGCAGGTTTCAGGCCATGAGCACCTGGAGTTACCTGATATCCTTGGGCATGAGGTCATACAAATTTACCCTGGGGAATTTGCCCCTAGGGAATGGGGCATCACAGTCCCCTACTCAGTCTCTGGGGAGCAAATTTAGAACAAGTAAGAATCATGTTTGGGTTTCTGCTCAACTCAAAAGTCTCAGAGTATTGGCCAGCAGGATGACCAAGCAGGTAAATAAACTTGCTGCCAAGTCTGAGCTTGACTCCTGCAAGTTGTCCTCTGACCTACACACACACACACACACACACACACACACACACACACACACACACACACGTATAAAAATAAGAGTTTCTTTTGGAGAAGGGTCTTACTACTTAGCCCCAGCTGGTCATGGAACTAACTATGTAGAACAAGCTGGCCTTGAATCAAAAATTTTGCTTGCCTTGGCCTCTCAAATGCTGGGATTAAAGATGTGTCACCTTGTTGAGCAAAATAAATTAAATAAACTTAAGAGCCAGATCAAAGATTCTTAATCATTTTGGAGTCTGGACCCTCTTTTAGAAGCTAAAAGCCATTGATTACATACCCTGGGCACAGGGAAGCTTGACATTGTAAAACAAACCAGAAATTTACATTCAAATTATACATAATTTCAATGCATTTTTGGAACCCAAGAAACCCATCTACAAGCCCCTCCAGGTACTAATTCTCTGTCATGATCATTATCATTTTCCCTCCTCGATACACACAATCACATTTTCATCTCTGTAGTGGGGGTGGGGAAGGATACTCTGGTTTTGGCAACCACTGATAAGGAAGCATATGGAACTAGGCCAAGAACACCTGGCCTCACAGGTCCCTGAAGACTGTCAGGGTGAGAGGGGTTCCTCCTTCCCCAGACATGGCTTGGCAGTTTGCCTGAGTTTCCCAGAAGGGATTCAGGAGCCATGCAGCGAACCAGGCAATGGGCGTGATGTTTGGGCTTCCCTCAGCAATCCCTCCTTGTGGTAATTGCTGAGCTCTGCTTGTGCTGGCTCTCAGGAGAACTTGTTCCTGTGCTGAGGCTGCTGGCAGGGTGGGTGAGGCCAAACAGGGTGGCTGCTCCCCAGCTCCCAGCCTGGCTGCCTTTGCAGTGGCTTGGGGAAGGTGGGAAGGCTAATGACTCATTATCCTCACAATTAGTCACATCATTGAGGCACATGATTCCCTGCAGGACTGGTGCCACCTGCTGCCACTCTGGCTTTGTTCAATGTGGTTTCTTTTCCTTCTGCACAATTCAGCATTAGGAACTGGTGACCACCCTACCACAAACACAGACCTATTGCTGCAGCAGCCCCAGATTAAAAGATTTAGGCTGGAGAATACTCTCCTGGACACCTCAGGGCCACACAAGATCCCCAGAGAGCAGGATTAGCCATGAGGCGGAGCATATGAACACTTAAGCCAAAGATTAAGGCCTGATATATGTGACACCATATCCCCATACACACGTGCACAGATGTGTGACCACCCTGGGAAAAAAAGATGTGCCTTCTTAAACAAAGGCTTCCAAGGCCAGAGCAAGAAGCCTTCCTGTTTTCCTCCCTTGGGGCATTGTCACTGAGTTGGCAGTAGACCTCAGGGCCCCTTTCCTTCTTGACTTTTGTTATGTTTTTAGAGATAGGGTTTCACTGTGTAGCTTTGGAGCTTGTCCTGGAACTCATTCTGTATACCAAGCTGACCTCGAACTCACAGAGATCCACCCACCTCTGCCTCCCAAGTGCTGGGATTAAAGGCATACGCCACCACCACCTGTGGACAAGAATCTTTTATAGAAAAACAGTAACTGCCTATTAGCTGCTTAAATTAAGGCAGAAAAACAGGTGAAAAAAATCTATTTGAGAAGTATTATTTGCCACACGTGTTGGTGCATGCCTATAATCTCAGCCCTTGGGCAGTGGAGACAGGAAGATCTCAGAGTTCAAAGCCAGACTCTGCTACATATCACATTTGAGAAGAGTCTGGGCTTCGTGAGACTTTGCCTTTAAAATAAAATAGTAGCTATTTGCTGAGCCCAAGTTTCCTGATTGTGCTAATCAAAACAATCTTTAGGCTGGATAGATGGCTCACACAGCTAGAAGGCAGCCCATGATCCTCTGATATATCCAGGTCTTACCACACTGGCTGTTAGTGGCTATAGAATAATCTTTGAACAAGAGGGTGAGGAGTGAGGAACAGACCTGGGCCTATGCCTCCCCAGAGTCAGGCCATGTGGGTAAGGAAGTAGTTTCACATGCCATCTCATGTGACATCGCACCAGTCCTAGGAACTGCCCTCATTGCACAGGGGATAAAGCTCAGGCTTAACCAGGTGTCCCAGAAGCATGGAGTCACTATACCAATCTTAGGCCCTGGGCTGTAGAACTCTCTGCCCCCAGCACTGTGATGTCCAGGCACTGTCGACCACACATTGTGCCCATGTTTGTACATGCCAAGACCAACTCTTGCTTTTCATGCCAAGCCTTCTTTCCTTCCTGTGGGGTCTCTGTGGTAAGCAGGATCCAGAGGGAGAGATTAAGTGTGGCCCCTGAAAATTTGAATGAATTAAGGGAAGTCCTTCCGGTGCCAAAGGGAGAAAAATCTCTGGCTCTCAGCTGCTGTGCTCATAAATAATCCAGAGGCTATTGTGAGGACTGATCTCTGCAGAGGCTTCATCAGTATATCAGCTTCTTCAGAGCCTTGTTCCTTAGCAACCACGTCATCATCCTCTCAAGAAGGACTGCTGGGCCATGTGCTCTCTGCATCTTCTCCCTGTGGGTGCTGTCTCTGCCTGTCCTTGTGGTCAGGTGGAGACATTCATGTCAACTCCAGTGAGCAGTTTTGCCCCTCACAGCCCTGTGGGACGACACAGCACACAGGAAGCATGTGTACACCAGGCAAAGGAGAGAAGCAGCTTGGCACATGACTGCTCTCAAGAGTCTACCATGGGCTTGGAGCAGAAGGACAGGATGGAAAGGTTTGGCTGGAGGTCAAGATGTATTTGTTTATCTGGATGGTGGTGGCACACGCCTTTAATCCCAGCACTCAGGAGACAGTGACAGGTAGTGAGGCCAGCCTGGTCTACAGAGTGAGTTCCAGGATTGGCTCCAAAGCTATACAGAAACCCTAACTCAAAACAAAAAGATAAACTTCTTTGTCCTACCCCTAGTTCCAGCACAAGTCAAAGCCCCAGGCCCTGCCTCTACAGGCATATTGTGGTTACAAGGCAAGAGGGAGTTCTCCTTCCTCAGGTGGGTTAGCACCTTACCCAAGTTTACCAGAAGGAATTCAGGAGCCGCAGTGTGAACAGGGAGCTTGGCATGATGTTTGGGCTTCTCTCAGCATTCCTTCTAGTGATACCTACTGAGTTTTGCCTCCACTAGCTCTCAAGAGAACACATCCTTATGCTGAGAGGCTTCTGGGAGAGCAGTGGAGGCCAAGTGGGTGACCTCTAACCCAGGCTCAGACACTGTTTGGCTTCATGACCTAGGTGCTGTGGAGGCTTGCCTCCTGCATCAGCTAAGACGCCGTACCGCTGGCTTCCTGCGCAGTGACAAGATGGCAGCCCTGTTCACCAAAGTGGGGAAGACATGCCCCGTGGCTGGAGAGATTTGCCACAAAGTGCAGGAGCTACAGCAACAAGCAGAGGGCAGGTGAGGCCCCAGCCAGCCCCTCCCAGCATCCTTTCTGCTCTGTCTTGGCATTTGCTGCTTTCAAGACAGCCTGCCTAAAGGGTGGCTTCCTGGCCTCTGCCTTATACGGCATCTTGGCCGAGGGACCAGCCTGAGAGTGGGGGTTGGCCCTTGGCAGGTTCCATGTCCTGTCTCCCTACTCCATCTCCTTATCTTAGCCAGACACTCTGAGCTCCTACTCACACTCCTGTTGTCACTCCAGCCTGGGGCCTGTGCTTCTGAAGCCTTCCCTCTTTGTCTTTGCAGGAAACCCTCAGGAGGCAGCCAAGAAGCCCTTCGGAAACAGGGCTCAACCAGTGGGAAGGCCCCAGCTCTCAGCCCACAGGCCTTGAAACACATATGGGTACGCACAGCACTCATGGAGAAAGTTCTGGACAGGGTTGTACAGTACCTGGCCGAAAACTGCAGGTGACTGCCCACCCCCTTGAGTCCTTTCCTTGGCACAAGCCACCTCAGCCTCATCCCTCTACATGGTTAATAGTCCATGGCGGTGTGTAGGCATGCCTCCAGCCTTCTTTTGGCACCCCAAGAATATAGATCACACCAAGTACCCTATAATACTTCACCCTACTGACTCATTCTTTTTTGGTGATGACATGAATCTGGTCTCTGGGCATGATTCTGAGTGATCTTGACCACCCTGGCCTGACTGGTGGTCACCCTGCCTCTGTCTCCTCTTGGCAGCAAGTACTATGAGAAGGAAGCATTATTGGCAGACCCTGTGTTTGGCCCAGTCCTGGCCTGCCTCCTAGGTGAGCTTGAAAACTTAAAGCCCTGTGTTGGTTCAGTGGAGTGAGGAGTGGGTGATGAAAGATCCCCAGCTAAGTTATCCATCCCTGTCTCCATAGTGGGACCCTGTGCCTTGGAATACACGAAGCTCAAGACAGCTGATCACTACTGGACTGACCCCTCTGCTGATGAGCTGGTCCAGCGGCATCGTATCCGGGGTCCCCCTAATCGACAGGACTCCCCAGCAAAGCGCCCTGCCCTGGGGGTTAGTGTCCTTCTGCACATCTCTTGTGCTCACTTACTCTGACTACTGTTGATTAGAGAGCAAAGGGTAGTGAAGAGTCAGCTAGAGAGGACATGGCACATGGGAGCCTGAAGATGGTCCAGTTTTCCAGGATGCGGGCCTGAGCCATAATTTTTTCTGGCAGATCCGGAAGCGCCACTCTAGTGGCAGTGCTTCAGAAGACCGGCTAGCTGCCTGTGCCCGTGAGTACGTGGAGTCCCTGCACCAGAACTCGAGAACTCGGCTGCTCTATGGCAAGAACAACGTACTGGTGCAGCCGGTAGGAATACTTTGTGCTGCCCATCTTCTCTCACTGCCCCCTTTAGGACCAGAAGCCTTCAGTCAGTTTCACCAGAGAGAAGGGAATACCATCCTACCCATACCTCATTGTCATATGATTCATGCCCAGCTTGGAGTTGGCAGGAGACAGGAATGGCATCTGCTCTAGCTAGCTGCTGAAATCCAGACTGTCCAGGGCCAGGATGGCAGCCAGCAGGCAGAGTGGATGCCCAGCTTGGTGTGGCTGGCCAGTGGCACACCTGGCACCCAGGCTGACAGGACAGAGCCAGTGGCACTAAGCCAACTGGGAAGAGACATTCAGATATAGCTTCTGTTTCTGCTTGCTCTGCCCAGCCTCAAGCCCCAGGACGCCATTGCTACCCTGCTTTGTTTCCTCATACGAGACTCTCAGGCCCATAGTGTCTGTCTTCTGGTATCTCCTTCCTATAGAAGGAGGACATGGAGGCAGTCCCTGGCTACCTCTCCCTGCACCAGTCTGCAGAGAACCTGACTCTGAAGTGGACTCCCAACCAACTCATGAACGGGACTCTCGGGGACTCTGAGCTAGAAAAGAGGTAGAGGATTCACAACTGTTCTCAGGAAGCAAGGGAGGGAATGGAAGCTTGGTCCCAGAGAAGGGGATGGAGAAACAAAGCAGACTCCAAGGGCCACGCCTTACTCTTCATACAGTGCCAAGAGTTACAGGGAGAGGCTGCCCGAGTGATTCAATCCTAAGCCCTTTGAGACTAAGCCACGCCTGGCCATGGAGGGGTTTGCACAAGCCAAGTACTGGACAGCTAAGACTGCTAGGCTCTGTGCCAGGAAGACAGCATGAGACTCAGAAGGACAGGGCTGGCCAAGGTTACTGCTTGGCTCTGGCTGCCCTATCTTTAACATAGTTTCAGGGGGTGATAGGACCAGTTGACATAGTGACACCATATGTTTCCTTTGCAGTGTGTACTGGGACTATGCCCTGGTGGTACCCTTCAGTCAGATCGTCTGCATCCACTGCCACCAGCAAAGTGAGTCTGCCTGTCTGAGGCACTGAGGTGGGAGAGCGGACACCTCCTTGCTGTTATGCACTGTGCATGGGGCCTCTCACACTTACTGTGTCCCTCCCAAAGCCCTTCTTTTTGCAGTGTTGGGAATCAGACTCAGGGCATTGTACAGGCTAAGCATGTGCTCTGCCATACTCCCAGCACTCACAGTCATTTTTTTTTAATTTTTAAACTATTTTTAAAAACTTTATGTATATGGCTATTTCACTACATACATATATATTATACACACAGACACACACACCATATGCATGCATGCATGGTGCCCATGGAGGCCAGAAGAGGGCATTGGATCCCCAGAAGTACAATTATAGACAGTTGTGAGCTACCATATGAGTGCTAGGAATTGAACCTGGATCCTCTGCAAAAACATCAACTGCTCTTAACCACTAAAACAAACTCTCCAGCTTCAATTTTTGGACATTATTTAGTGTATGAATGTGTATAAGTACACAAGTTCACACCTGCACCACAATACACATGGAAACCTGGGGACAGTTTGCAGGAGTCACTTCTCTCCTCCCACCATGTGGGTCCCAGGGATGGAACTGAAGCTCAGGTTGTCAGGCTGTGCAGCAGACACCTTTGCCTACTGAGCCACCTTGTCAGCCCTCTACTGTTCCTATTAATGAAGCACCCATGGCATGTCCTAGCCTGTCTACCCTCTTTCTAGCCTGGGAAACACTACTAGTTGGGCCAGGGTGATGGCTTGGGAGGTCTCAAGAAGGGCCCCAGCCTTACTTGTGGGCATTCACCCTCACCAGAGAGCGGTGGCACGCTTGTGCTGGTGAGCCAGGATGGCATCCAGAGGCCGCCACTGCACTTCCCACAGGGAGGACACCTGCTGTCCTTCCTGTCATGTCTGGAGAATGGGCTGCTGCCTCGTGGACAGCTTGAGCCCCCGCTGTGGACCCAGCAGGGAAAGGTACCTTGGCAGGGGAGGCTCTGGGTGAGGGCTGGGTGAAGGCCTCCTCTCTTCCTTCCCAGCACACAACTCTCAGGAATAGCTCTGGGTGGGACCTTGGGTGGAACTGTGCATTGGACAAGCTGACCACCCACTTCCTCTGCAGGGCAAGGTTTTCCCCAAGCTACGGAAACGCAGCAGCATACGGTCAGTCGACGTGGAGGAGTTGGGTGTTGGACGGGCCACAGACTACGTGTTCCGGATCATCTACCCCGGGCACAGGCACGAGCACAGTGAGTGTCCCCATGTTCCCTGTGAAGAATGCTCAAGGTGTGTGGGTGCACTGTGTCACTTGAGTTAGGCTAAGACAAGAAGTTCATCTCTTACAGCCTCCCCGCTGAATCTTTCACTCACGGGTCCTCCCTGTCTTGTACCTCGCTGTCTTCCCCCCAATCACCCTGAGGCTCTCAGCTCAGCAGACCCAGGAATCACCATACAATTTTCTTGGGCATATTTCATGCCATAATGTAGAAAGGAGACTAGAAATATTAATAGAAGGTGAGAATCACTCCACCCCTCTTTAGCCCCACCATCCAGCCTGGAGAAACTAGCCTGGGCACAGGAACTGTGCCTCTCTGACAGTGCAAGTTTACTTCTAGAGCCAAAGTCCTCGGGTCAGCTCCTGATACAGAAGCAGAGGCTATATCTGAAGAGGGTGAACCCTGCAGCTTGGGTGTTGAGGGCTGGGATCTGAGGTGGCTGGGTGCTAAGGCTCCTGCTGCACACCTGGGCTTTGGGGCGTTCATGGATAAATTCCTGTCAGCTTCAGTGCTCTTCCTGCTCAGCGACACTACCGTCTGTGGGTTTCTCTGCACCGGACTTGCATTTCATGGGGTCTTTCAGTCCACAGTGATTGCTGCCAAGCAGTCCACCTACCCCTCCCTGCATTTCCTAACTTGTGTCAGAAAGTTGTCCATAGTCTATGTCTTCATTGATGACCAGACTTCATACAGATAGCTACAGCACAAATGATCCAAGTAGGCTTGGAGGACTGTATTCCTCCCAGGTGTACCAGACAACAAACAGCTACAGCCGGAATGCTGTCAACTGCCATTTCACCGCAGGCTTGGCGTGGCTTCGATTTGCAGCCCCTGTTTCCCTCCTTCAGTCCATGACACGTTCCATTGTGGCCATATCTTCCCTCCCTAGAGGGTGAGCCAGGCGTCAGGAGCTGAAATGCAGTTGAGTATTCCCTGCTCCTCAAGGGTGGCTCTGAGGGGACCATGGAAGAAGAAGGTTGGATTTATACTCTAAAATGAGGGGCTTGGGGTCATCTCTAAGTTAAGTTCAGCCTGACCATGACATCTGTTGCAGGATTTTGATCCATCCCATTGTATACCTAAATGAATTCTTGAGACCCTTCAATAGACTCTCCTGGATTCACAAAACAGACAACAGCTGAAGAAAGATCAGGATCCATCTGGCCAGAGTCCTTCCTAGCCTTAGTCAGGATTGGTGATTTCCTAGGCATGCCTGTGCAGGCATGTGAGCACATACACACATACCTTTCTTCTGTTCTTCCTAGAGAGGACCTCCCTAGACACTCCCCCAACCCAAACATTGGAGCTCTGTAGCCACCTCCCAACTCCAAACCTTCCGTCCTCTCCTAATAACCAGCAGAAGGTTCTTAGGACAATCCCCTTCCCCCCCCCCCCCCGCTGGCCCCTTCCCTCCTCTGCCTTGCAGGTTCAAGGTGATCCCCAGTCTCCATGCCTTTCACCTCAAGGAGGGCAGCTGGTCTCTCCTGCCCAGGGACTAGGGTCCTCATGCCTCTGCCTCTCTCGCTATTCTCTTTGAGCAGTCACTATTAACTACCACCACTTAGCGGCCAGCCGTGCGGCCTCGGTGGACGATGATGAGGAAGAGGAGGATAAACTACACGCGATGCTGTCAATGATCTGCTCGCGGAACCTCACAGCTCCCAATCTGATGAAAGGTTTTTATCCCTCCCCATCCCTGACTCACCTCATCCTCCACCCTAACCCCCCTGGGCCCACTTGCCACCCACTGCAGGGGCTCAAACAGCAGTGTTGGCATTAGGGGACTTGCACACAGGTCAGTGAGGACACGGGACACCGGACACATACTAGCAAGAAGAGGGATGTACAGGGCAAATGATTCTGTTTGAGAAGAGGGGGCTTATGCCTCTTATGTCTGAGAGAGAGAGCCACAGAAGGAGGAAGGCTGGTTATCTGATAACTCACTTTTTGGGGATCTGAATGGCTCTCAAAGCCGCTTCCTATTCCTGCCAGTCAAGCTGACAGATGCCAGACAGTGGTCTCTTCCCTTTTTTCCTGCAGCCCTATGCTTCTAACTCTAACTTAACAAGATAGGAGGTAAGGGTAGGTTCTGGACAAGTCAGGTGAGGGTCACCATGAGAAGAGACCCCAAGGATTGGTCTTCCCAGCATGCAATGAGGGCTATAGTGCTTTAGCATGAAGCTAGACATACTACAGGGGGTCCAGGAACTGGTACAGGCTCCCAGTAGCAACCTGAATTCCTGCTCCACATGCCCTGGTTCATTGTATGGGTTTGAACAAGGATCTCAACATCTCCAGGCTGTTTTCTCACTGGTGCCGGGTGTCATGCCAGTAATATTACCCAGATATCCTGCACTCTGTACCCCAACATCATAGTGGCAGGGATCTCCTTCCCTGAAACAACACAACACAGTATTGTCTCAGCATTCATCTGACCACAAAATTCTTTTTAACAATGCTGTCTTAGTGAGAAGGAGCCCCACTCTTTGAAGAACCATCAACCAGGGACCCTATGAGGGCTAGAGATGGGCTCTGGGAAAGGCTGGACAAGAGAAGCAGAGACTAGGCTAGCTCCTAGATGCTAGGGAATTCCCCTAGACACAACAATGTTTATTCCAGAGTCAACTGGTTCTTATTCTTATGGAGAGAACCAAATATATTACACTTCTTACAGAGATGCTGTTCCTTCTAATTCTCTCCTTACACTTTCTACAGAGTTCTTCTAAGGGGCACAGCCAAGTCACTCAACCAGTAATAATGACTCCTATTCCTGCCAGCCAGGCCCATGGCCCAGCACCCCTCAGCCAACCCTGCAGCTGCTCTTCCTGCCACAGGTCTGCCTTCCTTCCCAGTCCTGTAGGCCGTGGAATATCCAACTCTAAGTTACTGACATACACTTGCCATCTAGCTCTTTGATCATGGACTTGAACAACACTGCTTGTTTACGAGTTAACTGGCCTTGAGTAGTTTGGGATGGCCTCTTGGCAATAGAAAGGCCACCGATGGCTAGGTGAAGTGACACCTGTAATCCCAGCACTGTGTGGGTGGAGGGAAGAGGGCCTAAGGGATCAAGATCAGCCTTAGCTACATAAAGAGTTTGAAGCCAGCCCAGGCAACTTGAGATCTCAGAAGAAATTGTGGCCTCTGAGATCAGACAAATAAATCTCCAAGCTCATGGAGTCCAGAGGCCTTGGAAGTAGTCTGGGCGTCCTTTTATAGAATTTAGGGATTAGATGAACCCACAGTATATTCCCATTGCCCCCAGTACTTGGGGGAAAGGTATAGGTATGAGAAGAAATGGGGAGTTGGGATGGAGAATGGGAGCTCCCCTTTGTACTCCAGTCCATAATGACAACACTGTTGAGTTCTGCAGCCATTGCTTTTTCAGGCCTGCAACATGCTTGACTTGTGCATGTAATTCAAGTGGCCGGGTGTCCAGGTCTCTTCCTTCTCCCTCTCCGTTTCCCGCTGCCCCCCACAGAGCAGAGATGCTGTTCACTCTAATTCTGCTCCAGGCCAGGCACCTTTCACTCGGAGTCCTAGGGGCTGTGGGGTTCGCCCACCTTGACTGTTTGCTTTATACTTTCCTCATGCTCAGAGGAGAGAGTCAGAGTCAAAGCTGACCCAGCAGACCCCTGTCCAGCCTGTTGCCTCACCAGTCACTCACCCTGTCACTCCAGAGCTCCAGCTGTCTGCACTGGGTTTTCACAGTGTAGAGTGTGCAATGCTGGCTGGTTCAGCTCCTTCCTGGAGAATTAAGGTGAAGAGCATTGACCCAGGAGATGTGCCTTGGTTGGGCCCAGCTTTCTGGGCATGAGCTTGTTTCCCTCTGTGCCCATCCTCCACCCTCTGCACCTGTCACCATCCCTGCCTGCTGCCTGCTGTCTGCCTGGCTGGGCTGACTCCTCCCCACCCACCCACCCACCTCTGCCCCTCCCCCTGGCTCCTCCCACACCTGGCCTCCTGCCTGCTGCAGGAGCAAGAGCTGGGCTCCCACCCCCACTACCCTCTCGCTCTTCTGTTCTTCCCAAAGTCTTCAGCATGGCTTGCAACCCCTCACTCCCAGAGCCGCAGCCCCTACCAAGTATACTCCCTTAATTTACCTCCTGGTGGAGCTGAAGGGCCAGATGCTGACACAATCCAACCATGGGTCTGGGGGGACAGGAGGGAAATCAGCTCAGCCCTCTCCACCAAGGCACACCCAGAGCTGGAGTCTGGTTGTCTAAAACCACCAGGCTTAGGCCTGCAGACTGTGGGGAGTCAGGGTCTCTCACTAGATTTACCTAGGAAGCCTTGCTGAAAAGACCTCAGCACACAGCTCTCTTCCTTCTTCACTCGTTCTGCACCTCCCTCCCTCCCTCGTGGTGATACCAGAGTCTTTCACTTGCCACCTTCACTGTGTTTCATCTCTGTGGCTCCTGGCCAATATCCACCCTGAACAGTGTTCTGTCCCACTCAGACCCTAGACACTCTTAAGAGTCTTGACTCGGTTCTAATTTAGATCAGCAGGGAAGCTGAGACAGCTCCATCTACAGACACACAGACATGCCCAAGGATTTGTCTATGATGCTGCACTGTGGCATGGTCAGCTGTGACTGGTGTGTTGGACCACTGGCTCCATGTATCCAGACACCACTTCCACCCTGCCAGCCCTGAGAAGTTCCCCTCCATTCCAGCTCACACAAGAGCTACCATGCTTAGTGCCCTCAGAGTAGGCCCCAGGGTGTCTGATTTGGGCAGGAAGCACTGTTCTTATTTAGCTACTGGTGAAGAACAGTGAGAAAGATAGCATGAGGCTCCCTCAGGGATTTTGGTCGTTGATGTTGAGGCTTCCAAACACATTCCTGAGCATTTCAGAAAGAAGCAGACAGAGCCTGTCAAGGCCGAGGCTAACTGGCAGTGTTTCTGGGAATGGAGGCCTTTGGTCTTCTAAACTCTCCTCTAGGAAAGCATATGTTCTCTGGTATTGGTGGAGGTGGGTGGACAGATACCCACCACTCAGTCCCGGTATTCCATTACATGAGAAAAGCCACCTTCTGTCTTCTCCAGGCTCAGGGGAAGCTGGGCAGTGTCAGGCACCCTCCCACCATCTCCATCTCTGGGTTCTCGGCCACACAGGCACCACCTTGTGAATTTCCACCAATGGGTGATTTCGTCTGCAGCTCTGGGCGGAGGTGGGCATGCTGCAGGGCACTTGGGGGAGGAAGCCTACCAGGCATTGACCTTGGCCCCTTCCTGCCCTCAGATGCTGGTGACATGATTGAGATGCAGGGTTTTGGACCCAGCCTGACAGCCTGGCACCTAGAGCCCCTGTGTAGCCAGGGCTCCTCCTGCCTTTCCTGCTCCTCCAGTAGTTCCCCATATGCAACCCCCAGCCATTGCAGCTGTGTTCCTGACAGGTGAGTGGAAAGGACGGGCACTAGCCTCCTGTTAGTGCACATCCACATTGATTCTTCTGTCCTTACAGGCACAGCCACTGGAATGTCAGGGAAAACTCTTTAAATTGGACAGACATGGATTCAAATCTCATATATGCTACCTACATGACTTCAGCAAGTTGCTGAGTCTCTGTGAGCCTCTGTCTTTCCTTTTTATTTCCTTTTGTTTTGTTTGAGACAGGGTCTCACTGTATAGCTCTGGCTGTCCTGGAACTCACTCTGCAGAGCAGGCTGGCCTCCAAATCACAGAGATCCACCTGCCTCTGCCTCCCCAATGCTAGGATTAAAAGCCTGGTGCTTCTGTGTTTCTATATCTCAGTTTTCTCCCCTGAAAAAAGGATGCACTTCCTTCCTAAAGCAGATGAGGACCACATGAACGGCTCAAGTTGTACTGTCACATAATAGCTGCCACACTCTGCTTACTTTCCTGTTATGGACATAGTCCTGCTGCCAGGCCATGTGTCTGGGAACATTGAGCACTACCATGTATGAGGGCACATGGAACAATTTGGGCCCATTGACTGAATATTCTCCTTCACCTGTCACTTCATTGTCAACCTGCTATTTCTGGTGATCCTGAAGTGTCTCCATTGATACATACAGAAACCAAGATTCACTGGAGTGCCAGTCAGTGGTGGCACTTTCATCCCAGCACTCGGGAGGCAGAAGCAGGTGGATCTCTGTGAGTTCAAGGCCAGCCTGGTCTGCAGAGTGAGTCCCAGGACAGGCTGCAAAGCTACACACAGAGACCCTGTCTTGGGAAAAAAAAGGTTCACTGGAGCAGTCAGTTGCAGTCAGGACCCCAGTAGCAACATCAAGGATGGCCAGCAGTCTCGTACTGCCAAGCTATATATCCTATTCTCCACACCACACATCCCCCAGCATCTTGCCTGTCCCTGTCCCCTGAAGTCACAATGTCAGCCCTTCTTAACCAGTGAGCTACAATCTCCTCCCTCTGAGCCAGGATGTTTCCACAGGTTACCCCTCAGGCTGCTGTGTGAGAGCATGAAGAGGCAGATTGTGTCCCGGGCCTTCTATGGCTGTGAGTGTGTGGTGAGGTGGGGCTCTGAGGGGCTGGCGGTGGTGAAGCACCTCAGTCACAACCTCCTTCTTACCCATTGTAGGGCTGGCCTACTGTCGCCACCTCTCCACAGTGAGGACTCACCTGTCAGCACTGGTGCATCACAACATTATCCCACCAGACAGACCCCCAGGGGCCTCAGGTGGCCTTACCAAGGATGTGTGGAGCAAGTATCAAAAGGACAAAAAGGTGCAGGCCGGGCTGCCAAGGGCAGAGGCTGAGGGGTGGGGACTTGGGCAGCAACAGTTACATGTAGCTGCCTATTCTGAACTGAATGGAGATTTTGCAGTAAAACATGGTAGGCAGTTGGGCAGATAGGTAAGACTGATGCCATGGGGTGACCTGCATTGTAGCTGTATGCTGAATCTCATCTGCATGGGAGGGGACTAGGCTGGGAATCCAATCTATTCCATACTGATCACAAGCTTTGTCCTGCCCTGTGAGGAAGGAGGTGAGACAAGATCTCTTATAGCTAACTATAACCACAGAACAGGGGAATGTGGCTGCCCCAAGCAGGGTGTGCCTGGGCTCTGTGAAGCTGCTAAGGCACAGGCCCAGCTCTCCCTGGGATATGGCTTGGCTACTGAGCCACAGTAACTGGAGCTGCATAGTCTTTACCCTCTGGGCCCCTCAGAACTACAAGGAGCTGGAGCTGCTGCGACAGGTGTACTACGGTGGAGTCGAGCATGAGATTCGCAAGGATGTCTGGCCCTTCCTGCTCGGCCACTACAAGTTTGGCATGAGCAAGAAGGAGATGGAGCAGGTAAGGAAGCCTGTTCCTACAGAACCAAGGAAATAGCAGCTGGGCATCTGACCCCAGAGAGGGAACCTCGAAAGCCTCAGCTTCCCCCCAGCCCTCCAGCTAGCAACAGCTGAGGAAAGTGGTAGAGGAGAGCCCCATTGCCCTCACCTGAGCCCCATTCCAGCCCCAGCATTTCAGCATGTGTGCCCCCTCTAGGGCTGAAGTTCCAGTGCCTGCCCAGCCCTGAGGAGGAGACCTTAGGGCACCCTCTCCTCATGGTCATGGTGCGGTCTGATCACAGGTGGATGCGGCAGTGGCATCCAGGTACCAGCAGGTGCTGGCAGAGTGGAAGGCCTGTGAGGTGGTGGTGAGGCAGCGGGAGCGGGAGGCTCATCCAGCCACACTCACTAAGTTCTCCTCGGGCAGCAGCATCGACAGCCACGTGCAGCGCCTGGTGCACCGAGATTCCACCATCAGCAATGAAGTGAGCCAGACTGGGGAAAGGGCTTTGTGGGGAAGGCTAGTGGGGCCCACGAAGCTTTCAGGCACGAGGGCCCTGAGACTGGGGCTAGTCTCCAGCACTGGCAGTTGGGTCCTGGGCAGAAGCTTCCTGTGTCAGTATCTCAAAATTTCAACTGAAGAATGGGCAACCAGGTGCTTTCACAAACACACACACACACACACACACACACACACACACACGGAGGGAGGGAGGGAGGCAGGCAGGGAGGGAGGGAGGGAGGGAGGGGAGAGAACAATTGCTTTGTGCAATTTGAATGGAAGAGTAGGGGGAAATGCGTCTTTTGGAATCTGGGGAGCTTCTCCCTCCTTGTAGAGAAAATGTGAGGTAGTCATTGGTTCCCATGAGTTCAGTACTGCATCCGTTTCTGGTGAGGTCAGGGTCTCTGAGCAAGAGTGTCCCATATCTGGTCTCTGTTTCCAAACTTCTCTGTTCCCAGGCCTCTGATTGAAGAGGCTTTTTGGAAAGTTGTTGGCCAAAGAACAGAGGGGACTTAGCCATTGCTGTCCACTGCAGTGTTCTGTCACCTTGTAGAAGTAACTGCAGAGCCAGGTAGAGCCAGCATTGTGGATGCAGAGATGGCTGCAGAGAGGTAGGTAGAGCACTCGTGGAAAGCTCTTCCTGCTGATTCTCTTCCTTCCACTTCTGCCTTGAGAACAGCAGGTAGTGATCATGGCCTGCTGCTGCCACCCCTCCCATATCTGAGTTTCTTTTTCCTGCCTTTCTTCTTTCCTCTCCCCAGCCCATTCTATCTTGAACTGACCTTAACTGTCCTCCTGCCTCAGTCTCCTTAGCTGGGATTACAGACATGCTCTACATACTTACCTGGCATAAATAATTTTTTTATTCTTGTATTTATTTTTGAGAAAGGGTCTCACTTTGTAGTTCTGGAACTCACTATGTAGACCAGGATAGTTTTGAATTCATAGAGAAAGATGCACCTGCCTCTGTTTCCCAAGTGTTGGGATTAACGTTGTGTACAACAATGCTCAGCCCATAAGTGGTTCTGTTTTTAAGACTTATTTTCATGTGTATGAGTACTTTGCCTGCATGTATGTCTGTGCACTGCATGTGTTACTAGTGGTTGTGGAGGTCAGAAGAGGGCATTAAGATTCCCCAGAACTAGAGTTATGGATGGTCAAGAACTACCATGTGTGCCGGGAATCAACCCAGGTCCTCTGAAGAGCAACAAGTGTCTTAGCCACTGAACCATCTCTTCAGCCCCCATTTTGTGGTTCCCCCTCTTCAAAATTACCTTTTTTCAAAATATGACACATAACTATGAAGATGCCATGGTGAAGCCCATTACTTTGTATGCTAAACTAACAAATTAATATTAAAAAGCCATGCATGGTGTCTCACATCTGAAGTCTCAGTACTCTAGAAGTAGAAGTAAGAGGATTAGGAATTCAAGGCCAGCCTTAGCTACATAGCCATCCCAGGTTACATTGGTCCCTATTTTAAAAAAAGAAAAGACGTAGAAAAGGCTTCTTTAGGTAAACTTTGTTCTTTATACTTTACTAATCGTGAATGCTAACAAAATATAAGGTAGACCAAGACTTAAAAATAATATAACTTCAGTCAGAGAGATGGCTTAGCAGTTAAGAGCACTGGCTACTCTTCCAGAGGACCCAGGTTGGATTCCCAGCACCCACATGGCTGCTCACAACTGTAACTCTAGTTCCAGAGCATCTGATGCCCTCTTCTGACCTCCATGGGCACTGCATGTATGTGATGCATTCATGTAGACAGGACACCCATATACGTAAAATAAAAACAAAAATTTCTTAAAAAAAAAAGATACTTTATTTAACTTTATTGTATGTATGTTGGTGTGAAGGTGTCACACCCCCTGAACTGGAGTTACAGACAGTTGTGAGCTGCCGTGTGGATCCTGGGAATTGAACCCAGGTCCTCTGGAAGAACAGCCAGTGCTCTTAACTGCTGAGCCATCATCTCTCCAGCCCCAAATATTTCTTCTTTTAAATGTCTAAACTAACAAGGCAACCTCTTCCTCTCCATACATTCTGTTCTTACTCCCTTGCTCGTGAGCACACTTTGTGCTCTGGCTTTTGTGAAAACACGAGTCTGGGAGGGTGAAACGGCTCAGCAGGTAAAAGCACTTTCTGCACATGTCTGCTGACCTGCATTTGATCCCCAAAACCTACTTACAGGTGAAAGAAAAAGACTGACTCCACAAAATTGTCCTCTGGCTTTGTGTGCCTTATGACACGTACATCACCAACCCCCCAACACAACACAGACACACAGTAATAGTAAGTACCTAAAGACAAGCCTGAGCCTATTGTGGTAGTACACACTGGTACCTGCATTATTTGGAGGCCGAAGCCAACATGGACTACCAAGTTTCACAAGTATGACTTTACCCAGTGATTCAGAGTTCTTATCCAGAGAGAAAACTTTCAGCATCCCTCTGACTACGTCGTTCTGTTAGAGAAAGAAAAGACAAAGGCAGTGTGTGGGTGTGTTGTTTCCCTCGGACTTGTTCTGTGCCGAGCTTCCAGCAGTCAGTGGATTGTTTCCTTCTACTTCTGCACTTCGTCTTAAGACTAACATAACTGACTTGGTATTGTTACAGAAGTTTTCCTATCTTGTGTGCTCAACATTCAATACCAAGAATAAAGAACTTGCTTTTCCTAAAACCTGCAGCTCATTCTCCCTACCACACCCCAGCAGCAATATCAAGATACTAGGGCAGCTCTCCCGGACTCCTTTGTGATTTCCGGTCTTTGTAGAACAACAGTGAGCTCAAACTGGCTACCAAGAGTTGGGAGCTAGGGGCTGGCTACTAAGATCACATACTGCAGGGTCAGGGGACATACTGCTTTTATGGAGGACCTGAGTTTGGTTCCTAGTGTCTCTAGCCTCAGCAAGCACCTGCATTCAGATGCAAAACTGAACTTGCAGACACATAATTAAAAACTAAAAAAAAAAAAAAAAAAAAAAAAATGGATGATGGTGGTGTACACCTTTAATCCCAGCCCTCAGGAAGTAGAAACAGGCAGGTCTCGGAGTTTCAGGACAGCCAGGGCTACACAGAGCAACCCTGTCTTGAAAAAACAAAACAAAACCAGGTCTCTGCTCGCCTTCCTGTAACAGTTCTCAGAAAGTATGGAGTGCACTGCACAGGCACAGCCTGTCTTTTTTTGCCCAAAGCCTTGTTTCTCCTTTTGGTTGGCTGGATTTGAAGCAGGTTTGGTGCCAGGGACTGTAGTGTTCGGAGTTGGGGATGGGAGGAGGGAGTATGAAGAAAATTCTCCTTCCCAGCTCCATTCTGACCCGGGGAAGACCCTGGAGAATTGGATGGAGCCACCTGTTTTCTCCTCCCAGGTGTTT